>CM038219.1:69736233-70936233 GCA_021442155.1 Cymbidium sinense
AAACCTTTTAAAGCACACATATATCAGCTTAAGTCATTTCCTCTTTGAGCTGACAGATGGTAGCTGCTTACTTTTATTTTGTGATATATGTTTTGTCTTAGTCCTGTAGTGTCAGAGAATGAATGGTGATCATCTAGTCTAACCATCTATTCTAAGTGGATTGTGTTATATACTATAATAAAATAATATAAATGCATATGTAGTGTTTATACCCCTAAGCATAATCCAATATGCCAGGTGGACTTAGTCACCCATGTGTGGGGTGTTAAGTCCAATATACATTCTTGGCATTTGTGTGGACTTAGTCACCCATTTTTCCCTTTTCATGTAATTTTTGCAGTTATGATTTTAGAATGATTGTTTTGGGGATTAGGATGAACATTTGTTATAAGGCTCTACCTTTTGTACCATGTGAAGCCTTTGGAGAAGTCCACCTTTCAACCATCTAAAAGGAGCCAAATGAAGAAAGAACGAAAAGAAGAAAAGAAGAAGAAAGAAGAAAAGAAGAATGAAGGGATGAAGCTTGAAGACCCCCATAACAATGAATTCCTTACTTAATTATATTTAATTCATTTATAATCTGGGTTGTATAAGAGTAGATTATCTACCCAATTTTTCTGTGTTTGTGCGGTGGCAATTATAATGGCTTCTACTCTTTATGCTTAGCTTTATAAATTGATTGATGATTTGTTTAGCTTGTGCATTAAGTGGCATCCTTTTCCTAGTTTATATTCCTTACTTATGGCCCGATGATGATTAGGCTCTTAGGGAAAAATAAATCTTCAACCAAATTTAATAATTCAAAATTAATATAAAGAATTCCTAACCTCACCTAAAGCTTAGGCTTAAAATTAAGATAAAAGAATTGGCAACCCCTTAGCTGGATGAGTACTTCTTTTATAACATCATACAGAAATACATCTTGTTTCACTCTTCATAGGAGGGCTTCCACCTTTGCTAGAGAAACTTGGCTTGACTTTTGAGAGCCATGGTGGAAACACACCTCCTCCCTTCTCCCATCGATCTCTCATTTCTCATGCATTAGGCATATGAATCCTATTAGCGTGAGTCAAAAATGATTGTCTAAAAATGAAAATAAAAATGAATTCCAAATTGCATTAGATTTAGGTCATTTGAAGCATACCCTTACATGATCTAGTCTCTTAGGGAGTGAGTTTAAAGACTTAGTATCTTTCTAAATAAATAATAGCTGAGCTATCTTACATAAAGCATATGACTTTCCTACATGAATTTAAAATTGTAGAAGGAGTTAGTTGGTGGCCACCCTCAAGCGGTTGTTAGTCCAAGTAGTCGGGTGGTTTGTCCTCTCTTGTGGAGACAAACCAAATACCCATTTGTGTCTTATATTTAGGTTGTTCTTTTAGCTCTCGCCAAAGCTCCCTAGATTTAGATTTTGAGGTTGCTTCTCCCCTTTATGGGCCATAAGCCTAAATCCTCACCTCTTAGGAATTTCCATAACCTTATATTATGGAATTATAAGCCCTAGCATTCTAATAAAAAAATTCAACTCAAATAAATTAAATCAATTTCAAAAATGTAATGCCCAATCATAGGATAGTTTGAGATGCTCGCTAGGTTTCCTAGCATTGTGAGCATGTCTTACTTATCTCCATTTGGCTTCGATAATAAATCTCTCTTTGAACAATCCCATTTGATCTTCAAAAATGAACCAATCTATTGATTGTCCTTTTCCTATTGAAATCTTTAGAGACAATGATCATTTACCTTATTCGAGAGTTTTCCTAAGGAATCCCCATTCCTTAGGATGTAATTAACTTTGGGGGCTTGCCCCTGAGGGAACTTAACGAACCTGGTTTAAAATATACCCTGCTTTACTTTTACATGTAAAGCAGGGGAAGAATCTCGTGTACACCTCGAGACCCAACATCTTTAGGAGTCCTTATTTTGGTGATTAGGTTCATTGTAGGGTGTTGTTTTCTATCTTTTGAGATATTATGACTCCCCTCAATGTCGTACCCGATCACCTTAATAAGTACATCTATGGATCTGCATGGCGTCTAACCAAGGCAATTTATATTTCCTGTGTCCTCATTTCATTTATCTTTTTTTCCACCCTAGAAAGGAAAGAAGGAATTAGATGAGAGGAGGACACTCAGGAACATTAAAATTTCCCACCACAGCTTGTTTATTTATGCATCATTCATATGTCAAATACATGAAGACAAAATTAAATATAAATATCAAACATGACAATATAATTGTTAAACTTGACTTGAGTCATTTAGTTTTAATCATTCCTCCTTTGCAGCCCTTATGGACTCATTCTTGATAAAACTTTTGAAAATCAGGCATTCTTTATGCTCTCATAGTGAATCTTCATTAATCTACTTGTAGTTTTTATATTGAAAGCATAATATAGCCTGCACACACAACTGATTAATAAAAATACTTGTTCAACTAGAAATATTTATTATCATCAAAACATAGAATATCATGTGAAGATTCATGGGGTTAACATCATTGAATTCAAAGTTTTACAAAGTAAGAATGTTGTTAAAGTCTAAGAATTAGCTAACTAGTAGATGGTGCTTCATGAACTTCTTAACATCAAATTTGATATGTAACTTAAATATAGCCATAAATTGATTATGGTATTCTTTACACGACAAGATGTTGGCTCATAGTACCTCCTTTCTCTTAAACTTACCCTCTCTCCGTTGAAAATCCTCTTCTTGATGAGAAAGCTTTACAATTAGCTCACCCTTTTTTCTTATTGCTAGTGAGTTTATCCCCTAGCTTATTCTTCTCTACTTCACTCATAGTGAAATTAGTATCCAACTTATTACTTTCTTCCTAGACATTCATTAACATGATATCAACCATCTTTCAAAGGTCAAACTCCTCATGAAATGAAGATCATATGGCATTATGGTCATTCACAACTTATACTCCTTAAGGACCTTGACATACTCTACATAGAGCTAGAAAGTCATTTACCAAGTTATAGTTTGAGCATTCATGGTTGCAATGTATAACTTCTAATGGGGCGACTTAATGAAAAAATCACTAATGGTTAGGGAGAACATAAAGCACCCATATTATACATGATGCACAAAAATGTCTCATAATTTTAAGGTCATAAAAACACTCCTCCTAGTTCTCAACTTTAACCTTCTAAGAGGAATCAGTCTCAGACACTTTTTCTTTCATCTTATCCTAGCTTTTCTACTTTGGTAAGACTTATAAAACTAGTAGTCTTTTCTCTTGACATCATGGTGGGTGTGTGGTGTTTATTTTTGGATAGTTTGTGTGGACACCATGCAGATCATAGGGGGTACTTTTTGATGTGATTGGGTATGGCATTAAGATATGATGTACCATCTCAAAAGATGAAAGCATCACCCTACATTGGACCTAATCACCTAATAAGGATTCCTAAGGTATGATGGGTCTTCGGATATACCAGAAATCTTTCCCTTACATTACATGGAGAAGTAAAGCAGGGTTTACTTTAAGCTGAGTTCATTAATTCCATATGAAGGCAAGCCTTCATGGTTAATTACATCATAGGAAATAAGATTTCTAAAGAAAATTCTGAATTAAAGTACTCAATCTTTATCTACAAATATTTTGAGGTTAAGACTATTAACAAATTGGCTATTTTAGAAAATCAAGTAGGATTGTTCAATTGTAAAGACTTATTGTAGAATCCAAAAAAAGATAAGTAGGAAATGCCCATGATTCTAAGAAGCCTAGTGAACATTCTAACCTATCCTATGGTGAGGCTTTATATATTTGAAAATGAGAGGACTTATTTTGTTTGAATTGAAATTTTATTAGATTGCTAGGGCTTATAATCCATCAACACAATATTTTGGAAATGCCTAAGAGGTGACAATTTATACTCGTAGCTCAAGGGAAATAAGCGACCTTGGATCCTAAATCTAGGGAGCTTCTGCACAAGTTAAAACCATGACCTAAATCTAAGCAGAAAGGGGGCATAAGGGTCTAGCTTTATAAGAGAGAGTAAACCCATCCGACTCTACTGGACTTACAACATCCTGGAGTGGCCACCAGCTAACACCCCTTATGCTTTAAATCCATATAAGGGTCTTATAAAATTGTGAGATGGTTTAAGCTGTTATTTAATTTGAAAGAGGTTAGAGTCCTAAACTCACTCCCTAAGAGACTAAATCATGCTTGGTATGAGTATATAACTTAGTCAAAAGTGCAACATTTTTATAATTTTTTATATAATCTTAACACATTCATTTGGACAAAAGGCTTTAGGATAATTATACCTAAATGGATGATAAAATTTGTTTATTATCCAAATAAAAAGAGAAAAAGGGTGAAGCTCCATCATAAGGGGTTGCTCTCATAGGTCAAGCGGTCCTTAAAATGCTGAAATGGAGGACCTCATTTTTGCAAGAGTGATTTAATAGATATGCATAATGTTAGACATACAACATATAGCTAAAGTGTAGCTAAATCTTTTAGTTTTCTTAATTACAACCTAAGCTTTAGAATGGGGTTATGAGTTATTAATTGGGGTAGAAAAATTAATTTGATCTTAAGAGCTTACTACATCCAGGCCACACATTAGAACATCAATCATTAAGAAACTATAAAAATCATGTTGTATATTATGCAATCTAAAAATAACATCAATCAAACATGAATAGATTTTATAAAAGAGTAAGAGGTCATACCATCGCATTACCCTAAAAGAGAAAATTGGGTAGCCGAGCTCAGATTACAAAATAATATTATAATTTAGAATTGAATACATGCTATGGGGATCTTCATTCTTCATTTATTCTTATTCCTTCTTTCTTTTTTTTGATTTGATTTGCTTCAAGACATCACAGGGCACCCTAGGACTATGCCTTCTAGCCACTGCTCTTCCTAATCCCCATAGCACTAATCCTAATTCCTATTACAAAATTATACTTTTGAAAAAGTAAATATAACTACACTTGTAAAATAGAGTTTAGCAAAACATACATAAAAACCCAAGCAATTTTAGTTTAAAATTTAGACATAGCAACCTGCACATGGGTAACCAAGTCCACCTTTCCTAACATGGATTATGCTTAGGGGAATAAGCAACCAACAAGTAAAATAATTATATTTAATTTTACAACGGCCCCATTAGCATAACCTATAAAAATAATATTAGGCTAACAACGGCCTAACATCCAATCTATGAGTCATACATCTTAACATTCAATCTAAAACATTACATCACAAAACAAACCAAACATCACAAATACACTATCCTAACTTAAGACTAGAAGTGGTGGCTTAATTCTAACGTGTGTGTGAAGGCTTTATGTGGTATGTCTTACTATGCATTAGAGTTAGGATTCTTTAAATTTGGAAATTGTTTAAGTCAACTTGAAGGTTGGTTTCATTTCAAGTTGTTTAGATGATTTGCAAATTTTAATTTTAGTTTTACTTTGTTTCATTTGGTTTACACTGAGCAACTAAGTGTTATAAAGAGAGGAAAGAGACTTAACCTCCTTCATCTCTACCTTAAGCCACTTTCTAAAGTATGTTCTTATGATTTTAGTTTTCTTTAGTGAATGGCTTATTAAATATCTTATTAATCCTAAGTTTGGGTTAAGCTTAAAGGATTCCATTCAATATAAAAGGCATCTTAAGATTAATATAGTTGAATTACAATCACATAGAACTTATTATGTCATTTCTTTTCATCACCCATAACATGCACATGAATTAATACTTGGTGTACCTATACATACAACATATTTTTTCCACACTTGAATGATCATGAATGCATACATTTAGAAATTACATTTTATTTGATTGAATTATTTATGCATGTAAATTAAAGTTCTATCCAAATTCTAATACAAATATACATATGAATGAAATTAAATAAGTACGTGTCGTTGTTAACCAAGGAAGTGAGGTAATCAAATGATCTCTTTAGGGCTACTTAAAGTGTCATATTCCTGGGATGTTCATACTATATACTTATTATCATTCATGCACATGTAAATTCGTATAAGAACTTAGGAAAGAAAGGACTATCTTTGCATGTTATGCATTTTTATATATTTAAATGGTTATGTATGCTTGTATTTTTAATAGAAAAGAAGATTCCCATTCTTTAATTAAATACACATGCACTTGTATAAAAGATGTAAGCAACTATGTAATGTTGTTTAGACTAAGGAAGTGAGATAATCAAATGACCTCATTGAGGCTACTTAAATCCTCATATTTCATGGATGCCCAAACTAAATACTTGCTATCTTAAATATATGTGAATGTATAAACAATTTCAAGAATAGAAATTATGCAAAAGATTATATTTGGTTGAATTATTTACACATGTAATTTAAAGCTCTATCCAAATTCTAATACAAATATACATAGGGATGAATTTAAATAAGTATGTGCCTTTGTTAACTAGCGAAGTGAGATAATCAAATGACCTCATTAGGGCTACTTAAAGCCTCGTATTCCCTAGAAGTCCAGACTATATACTTATTATCATTCAAACCTATGCAAATATATATATATATATAAATATAGGAAAGAAGGCTTCACGTTCACATGCTTAAGCTATAAACACATGCAAATCCTATATGTATTCATAACTAATATCACTCCAAATATTGTTACCTATTTATAAACTTTGAAAAATAGTTTTAAATTTAATAATGATAATAGCCACACATATAATGAAATTAGCCAACACAGGCGATTTTACATAAGTAAATTTCATTTGATGCATTTGAATTTTAAAAACATGAATGCAGGGGATCACATGGCATGCAACATTTGAAGTGATTTGAAAAGCAATAGCTAAACACAACATATGATTCATTCAACTACACTAATTCTTAAGGATAATCACATTAAATAAAATTATTTAAAGAAAACCAAAGTTTCTTATTAATTTTAGTTTTGGATTTTAGTTAGACTTAAAATCATTTATTGCTTTCATCCCATTCCCATGTTAGTAATCTTGATTTATTTAAGGAAAGATAATTAGTTGAATTTTATGATTTAATTAGGTTAAAAGCATTAAGAAATTTATTTAGTTACCCTTTCTTATGCTTCTTTAATTTGATTAATCATTTCATCATGAGCTATAAATAACATGAAAATTAGAAATTAAAATTATGATGCTCCTAAAGGAACTAATGCAATAGACATATGCTTAAGCTTTAATTAAATTAAAGATTTTAATTAAGTACTTTTACTATTTCCCACAGCCATGGGTTAATCATAATTTCCTTAAGGGTCTTTATGTTGTTAAACACATAAAGAGGAACCCTTAGTTTGGTTGTTAATTATCTGAGATGATTAACATTTTAATTTGATTTGATTTAGTTATTAATTAATTAATTAACTCCTTAATTAAATCTCCAATTAATTAACTCTCTTTAATGAAATGAATTTGGAAGTAATTAGGAGAGAGGACCTAATAACTTTCTCTCATCACCTCACTATTAATTAGTGGTTAATAGAGTAAAATTAATTATTTTTACTATTTATAATTTTAATTTATCATTAAACTGATTAGATGGGGTAATTGAGGATTGAATTATCAATTCCCCTAATTACTTAGACAATAAATTCCAGGAAAATTATGGGAAGCAGAGGTCATCCCACTAAATCAATACACCAAGTTTGGAATTAATTTCCTAAGTAATTGAAGCTTAATTAAACTAATTAAGTAAACATTCAAACACTAATTAAGCCTCAATTACTATTCCAAATTAAATGAACATATTTTAATAGAATATCCCTATTTTACCTTTCCAATGAGTATTTACTTATATTTTTTGGATTTTTCTATAATTAGATATAAATCTATGAAGTTTTATCCATTAAAATGAATTATTAAGCCTAATTAACCACTAATCCCATCAGCCCCATGTAGACCACTAACGTGACAGCGCTTTCCATGTGGCATCGTAGGATTGGTTATTTACACTTATTTGATGTAGTCGATGTGGCGTATCCATCCTGGATCTAAGATTGGATAGTGGGGATCTAACCCATGGTTCTTATAGGATTAAAAATTGAATTAATCTAGCGAATAATCATGGCCATCCATTCCAATCATGTGGAACAGATGTCAGATGATCCATGATCCCTCTAATGATGGAAGACGGACACCGTCCACCTTCCTCAGCTCGAACTGAGATCACTAGAGCTTATGAGACATCAGAATTGATTCCAAACATTCACATAGTGGATCTAAGAGGATCTAATGATGGGAATCACATGACATCAACATGTCTTTCATAATGGCTTAATAAAAATTGGGAAAACATTAATTTACCAAAATTTACCTTGTTGGAGCTCAGGATTGGTGGCTAATCGACTGAGGTAGCTTTGTCTTGAAGAGATGAAGCCTTGTTGAGAAGTCCGTGCCTTGCCTCCTTGTTGGTGGCTCTATGGATCAACTATCACCCAAAAACTTGTTGGAGTTAGGCTTGGTGTGGTCTTCGTTGCTCAAATTAATTGAGAGAAGATTTATTTTACCTCATAAAAGCTTGGTGAATGTGTGGGTGAAGTTAATTCAAAATTGGTTGAGGTTCGGTGGAGTTGAATGAAGTTATGGCTTGTCCTATTTTGGGTACACTTAGTTTCATCATCGTCAATGGTGGGGAGGCTTTAGAAGTTGGAAAACACTTGGGGGAGTTCATCTCTAGGAGCCAAAGCTCTCTAAGGGCTCAATCTGTGGAGTCTAATAAGAATGAGGGGAGTATACCCCTCCCCTCCTCCAATCTGAGGGTGGAGATTGCCTTTGCCATTTTTTAGGTGTTGTTTTCCATAGGCGGTGGGAGGAAGGCTGAGATGGCGCTAGTCAGTGGCCAAAGGAGGGGAGGTGGCTGTCTTTGGCTAAGGTGGTCATCCTTCGATTGCCAAGTGTTCCAATGGGGAGGTTTGGGATAGCTCACCTCCACTTGTCTCATGGCTGACCCAAATAGATTTGGGTCAGATGAGCTAGTGGTCCTTGTGTCCATTTGGAGCTTAGGGTGGCAGCTAAGGGGATGAGAGTGGGTTTGGTCATCTAAAATTGGGTTTTGTCTCATGTAGGAGACTTTACCGATTGGGTAATGGGTCAATTCTGATTTAATTTGGATTGGGTTGGATTTTGGCAGACCCAAGGTGACCCAAGGATGGGTCATGCCAATTTTTAATGGGTTTAAACTTGATTTGAATAGGTTTGGCTCAATTTGACCCATGTAAGTCAAATTGGGCTAGGTTGGGTCAAGTTGACCAATTGGTCAAATTGGGTCAAACCAAGGCTTGGATCAAGTTCAAATGAGTAATTGGAATATTTTGGTTCAATTTGTTTGGCTTAATTTGGCTTGGATTTGATTTTGACCCATTTGGATTCATATGGGCCAAATGGGCTAAGTTGACCAATTTGGCCAAATTGACCAATGTGGCTAGGGTAAGGTGTTGGTTTATGTTCAATTGATCATTTGAAGTTGATTATAGGATTTGATTTCAATTATTTTTGGATATAAAAATGATTTAGGCCAATTTTACCCTTTAGGTCAATTTGGGCTAAATGGACTAATTGCATTCAATTGATCAACTTGTGTTCAATCAACGCTTTTATCAAGTTGAATAATCAATTTGGAATGAATTTGAGTCATTGGTTGCAATCAATTTGGATTAGATTTTGATTTAACTCAATTTGGCCCTTTAAGTCAAATTGGGTCAACTAAGGTCAAAGGGCCAACTGTGTTTGGTTTGGCTCAATTGATGGTCGAATCTTATTCAATGATAAATTTGAAGTTGGAATGAATTATTGGTTTCAATCAATTTGATGTAGGATGGGATTTGATTCATTTGGATCATTTAGGCTAAAGGGGTTAACTTGGTCAAATGTCTAAATTGACATGGTTTGACCTAATTGATTGTAATTGATCAATCAAGAATAATCAACAATCATTGAAAGAGGTTTTGGATAGGTTGGTTCAATCTAATTTAGGTTGGATTAAAGTATGGTTCAAAAGGGACCTTTAGGTTACTTTGGGTCAAGTGAGCCTAATGGGTCACTTGGCATGATTTGACCGAATTGATTGCAATTAGGCTATCCAAGATGATCAACAATCATCATGGAGAAGATATGAAGGGTTGATCCAATCCAATTTGGGTTGGATTAGAGTTTGGTTCAATTTGGTCAAATTAGTTACTTTAGGTTAAGTGAACCAATTGGGCTAATTGAATTGGACTAGGTTTGATTTGGGTTGAATTGAGTTTGGTTGAGTTTAATAATTGATTTAGGATTGATTGATAAAATTGATTGTAATTGATTTGGGTTTAATTAAATTTTGGCTCATTTAGACCCTTTAGGTCAAATGGGTTAGGTTAGGTTAATTGAATTTATTTTGGGTTTGATTGGTTTGATTATAGTTTTGGTAGAGTGTGGAATGATGATTGAAGGTTTGATTGACTTCTGAGAAAATCAATTGAGTTAGGATCGATTGAAGGAGATTTTGGCTAAGTCCACAGGATTGAAACATGGGCTTAGGTTTAGATCATTTGGGTTTGAATTTAGCTTCAATCATTTGGTTTGGAATTTGGATATGAATTGGAATTTAATTGAGATTGGTTGGATGAATTTGAGGTTTGTTTTTGCTTAAGGAGATAGGCATAGATTTGGTTTACACTATAGGATGGGTAGGTTACCTTAATCCTAAGGCATGGTCTAAACCCTATGGAAAATCCTCCTAAGTCTCTAGGCTGAGATTATGTGTTCACTTTATCACTAGAAGTGTCCTATGATTAAGGAGAATCTAGTGTCTAGAAGACTCCTAAATCTAAGCTGAGAAGATTGAGTCCTCTCTTTAAAAGTGAGGTCAAGAGGGTGCTTTTGCTCTTGAAACTGAAATTGGCTTAATACTAGTAGTTGATGTGTATGCCCAAATATACAGGTAAGCTAGAATAACCTTCGCAATAAGCCATTATCAGAGTGGGATTAGATCCATAGAAGTGAGAATTCAATAAGAAAGACTTTCCATGCATATGATAAGTCAAAGAAGGAAGCTCACAGATTATTGTATGAAAATCAATTACACAAAAAAACTCGCCCAAGATAGCAAGTGCCTAAAGGAAGGTCGTACAACACAAATGGACAAAGTCTAGCAACCCTACCCTGGCATACCAACACACCACATTAGAAAAAGCAACAGGTTTCACGTACCAATGGGCAATGGAATTATCGCTTGTCAAAGAACACTAGCCTTATGACAGGGGGAGTCCTTAATATACTTTACTTACCTTCCATATACTTACTGTATGTAAATTTCTCCCCACTATAAGAAAATTAGTTTTTTCAAAGGAGGGATCCATTTTTTTGGGCTCTTCTTCTCAAGGATGTGCTATAGCTTTTCACTTCTTGTAAATCTTTAGTGGAATAATAAAAATGGAGGCATTTCTAGTATTTCTTTTATTTTATGTTGCTCTATTTTTTCAAACACTACTTTTTATGAATCAAAAAGGGACTACTTTTCTCCACACATAGATTTGGACTCAACTTTCTCTTAGACGTGGTGAGCCTGAATGAGGCCAAGAAGCAGGAGTCCGATACAAAGCAAAGTGAGACACTCAACATGGAATCACTCAATGTGCATAGAGAAAAATGCCCAATAATTTGCCATACAACAGAACTTTAGAAACATGGAAGATAGAATCACTTGCCTAGTGCAGGTACTTATGGAGAAAACTAATTACAAAGAACCAAAGGCCAAAGAAAATTAGCAATCTTCAAGATTTATGACTCTCTAGGCTCACCAAGCAAGAATAGAACTATCTAAAACCCCAACTTGGATAAAGAGTCATATTATGTTAGTGAAGAAGAAGACACATAGAGGAAGCAGATGAATCTAACCAATGCCTTCTCCATGAAGACCATAAAGGCTCTCCTCCCCCTACCCAATAAGTTCAAATCCCACATTTAGAATTATACTAAGGTCAAATGGACTTAACTAATCATATAAAATACATTGAGTCAACAATGTTGCAATTAGCTTTTGATGATGTAATGATGTGCCACATTTTCTTCACTAGCTTCAAAGAGTTGTCCCTCAAATGGTTCTCACATCTCTAGTAAAGGGTCATAACCTCATTCGCTAATTTTAAAAGAACGTTCAACATAAAAGTTTCGTGCACACAAAAACCCCTTAAGAGTTGCCAAGCTCTTCTACAAGTGAGATAAGAACATGATGAATCCTTAAAGAAGTTCATCGCTCACTTTCAATAAAAAATAGTGGAGATTAAGGACTTGGAACCTTTGGTAGCCTAAGCTGCATTCACTCAAGGCTTGAGAGAGGAACCTTTCAGATACACCCATGAACTTCAACAACCCAAAATACTTATTAAATTACTTGAGTTGGTAAACAACCACGTCAACATTGATTAGTATAATGAGGTAATCAAATCAATGCCACTTACTCATGCAAATGATTTGATGAATAGGTCATCCTCAAAGTAATCACCTTGAGATAGGTTTTGAGCAAGAAGGCCAAATAAGAGAAGGAAACCCGAAGCACCTACACTTAATCAAGATTTCTAAAATTCTACTACTCACTACCTACCATGGTAGCTCCTCTAAGGGTGTCGAAGGTCAAGTTAGTATAAGCCATTAAGAATAAAGAATACTTCAAATGGCAAGCACCTATGAAGGTTGACAGGCTTTACAATCACTCAAAGTAATGTACGTATCACCGTGGCCATGGACAAGATATTAAGAAATGCCATCACGTAAGGAGCTTAGTCAATAATTTAATAAAAGCTAAAAAAACTCAAAGAATTCACTAGGTGGAAGAATAAAGAAGTCACCAAAATGGGCAATGAACCTGCCCTAGCAAATGAGATCCATATCGCATGAATATTACACTCTATTTTCAGAGGTGGAGGAAAATCCTTGAAGAAAGCAATCTTTAAACAATTATAATTCGAGGAATTTATCTTAGCAACCATGGCGCATGTGTCAAACACCTCCATAGTTCTTATATGTTTTTATTTTAGAAAGATAAAAATGACATTAGTAATTCTTATAATGATGTGAACAGCATCATGGTGTTAATCACTAATTATCAAACTGAGAGCATAATAATCAACATAAGGAGCTCATCCTATATCATTTTCAAGTTTATCTTTGATTTATTGGCTTTGATGAGTTCTAAACTCATCCCTACTGGAAAATTATTTTATGGCCACTCACGGGAAAGGAGAAAGATGGAAGGGGCAGTTACTCTTACCATGACCTAAGGGAAGACAAGAAATAGTTCATAGTAGTGGTTGGGCTCCATCACATACAATTCCATCTTCAATAGACAAATGCTCAACATGTTTAGGTAGTGGTCTCAACTTACTATGTACACATCAAATTCTCTATAGGAAGCAAGGAAATCAATATCAAATAAAATTTAAATCAATTCTAGACTTGCTACTTGAGAGCTATAGGTGGGTCAGGTAGAGAAGATGAACTTTTGCAATTGGATGTCACGTGAATTAAAGTAAAAAATTCTTGAAAAAAAAAGAGATTTCTATCTCATAAGACTACTGGTGAGTCCTTAGAGTTCGCTTATGGTATTTAAAATTAGTGATGAGGGACACCACATAGATCTGGGTGGGGGAAGTACTTATTGAAATGACTCGATCATCTAATAAGGTCTCCTAAGGCTGATGGGTCAACATATACTAGAGATTTGTTTCCCAACTCTATATGGATAAAGTAAAGTAAGGTTTATTTTAAGCCATGTTCTTAAGTTCCCTATAAGGGGAAGCCCCCATAGTTAACTACATCTTAAGAAATGGAGATTTCTTAGGAATACTTTCAATTAAAGCAGTCAGTTAGTGTCCTTAAACATTTTTAGAGTTTAATGTCAAAGGATTAATGATCATTAGAAAGTCAAATGAGAAGGCTCAAATAAGAAGAGTTCACAACATAATCTAATAGAGGATAAGTAGGAAGCACTCATAATACTAGGAAGCCTAGTGTGCAGTTAAATATATCTTATGGTGAGGCTTTATATTTTTAAAGTTAAGAATTATAATTATTTAAGTTGATATTTCATTAGAAGGCCAAAACTTAGATTCCAACAATATATGATTATGAAAATGCCTAAGATGTGAGGACTTACACTCATAGTAAATGAGAAATGGGCAACTTATAAACCTACATCTAAAATGCTTTGACATAACCTAAGATTTTGATTTAATTCTATTTGGGGAAATTATGATATGTTAGTTCACTTCCACTAGAGAGAGTGAGCTAATCCCAACTCTTAAAGACTTAAAACTACCTGGATTGATTGTTAGCTAACACCACTTAATATTTAAAACCATGTGAGCTAGTCTTACATAAATGAAAGATGGTTAGGATATTATTTATTATAAATAGAACTACAATCCTAAACTTACACCCTAAGAGACTAAATCATGATTGGCATAAAAATCATGTTTTAGAATGATGTTGTAAAAGATTATAAATTTTATTCAATTTTTGCTCATAATTTTAAGGTCAGGTTTGGGAAATATGTATGCTTACATACATGATGAAATGGAGTTATAAGCTAAATCAGAGAGAAAGAGGTGTTCACCACTACAAGGGCACTACTCTCATCAGCCAAGCCATGTCCCTCATCGTGCAAGAGTGGAGACCTCCTATTTGTAAGGAATGAAACATTATATATGAATGATGTTATAACATATAGCCAATAATTGAGGGGTTCCTAAATAGTTTATCTTGATTAATTGCCTAAACTTTAAGGTGAGGATATGGGTTGTTAAAATTTTAATTAGTGTTGATTAATGGAGTAGAAAATTTAAATTTTTAATGAGCCTATTATATGCAGGCAATATAATAAATATTCAAACTCTAAGAAACATAGGAGAAAACATGTTATTTCTATAACATATTTAATGTAAACAAATCAAATAATCATTATTGATTAAAAGAAAAAAAGGTTGGGGATCACCTACACATTGGAAAAGAGAAAAAGATGGGTAGCAAAGATCTACTCTTATATAGCCCACATTATAATTACAATTAAATGGAACTATGGTGGTCTTCAATCTTTATCTTTATCTCTATGAATTAGGTAGTCCAAGCATAATAGGGCCTCCCAGGTTAAGCCTTTCTAGCTACCACTCATCTTAAACTCCATGGTTTTAATCCTAAACCTATTAACAAAACTATAGTTTTAGAAAATTTAAAAGCTAACTACACCTACAAAATAGACATTAGATGAACAAACATACACATCAAATAATTATATTTTATATATTAGGGCTTAGTACAATACCTTAGGTCACCAAACCCGCCTGTTATAATGGATTATGTTTAGAGACTTAAGAAACACCTGTAAGCAAAAGAAATTTATGGATTGATTTTATTGCAACAATCTCTGATAGAAAATAATGTTAGACTACTCACATACGACCAAACATGTAGTATAAAATGTTACATCATAAAATAAAATATCAATTTACAAAAAGCACTGTCCTACTTAACTTTAGCATTAATGACCTAGAATTATAAAATGTATGCTAAGGTTACTATTGGATGACAAAACTATGCTTTAATTCTTGAATTATAGTGTGAAAATGTGTGTTTAATTTTATCATTAATGAAGTTTACAATTTAAGTGATTAGTGACTTATAAGAATGAAATTTAGAAGTCACTTTATTTTTTTCTAATTTCATTTAAAATTAGAATTTTAGTGACTAACAAAAGGAGTAGAACCCACCTCAAACCATAACCATAGGTTGAACCTATAGGTGAATTTTTTACCTTTTAATCATCTTAATGAAGTGTCAAGAACTTTTTAATTTAGACCTATACTTGGATTTTACTTAAATGTTATTATAATAATTTGAAAGCCATCTTAAGATTAATGGATTTAAACAATAGTTGATTTGGTAGTATTTTCTTGACTTTGCTTCATCACTTCTTAATATTCATTCAAAGGAATGGCTTATTTAAAGAAGCAATCAGACTTAATGTATATATGTATCACCTAGAAATTCTACACATTGATTCATGAATAGATTGACAAATTTTATTTTTTGATATTTAAATTAGGATTGAAAGATATATACATATATAATGTATGTATGAGTTTTGTAGAAAATATGATTTAGGAATTCCTTATACATAAATACACACATTAGTATGTTGAATTTATACAAGTACATATCACAGTTAAAATAGAAAAGTGAGGTAATCTAAGACCCGCTTAGAACTACTTCAAATCTCATGCTCTAGAGAAGTCTAGACTATATACTTGTTAATTCAGAGATATATGCACATGTATACAAGTATAAAGGTGAATTATAAAAATTTTAAGCTATTTAAAGATTTGAAAATAATTTAACCTTTCTATGTATTTCGCTATAAACTTTAAGGTATGTTCCATTATTAAACTATGGAAATGATGTAATTTAAGACCACTTAACGACTACTTAAAGTCTCATGATCTCAAAATGTCCAAATCATATACCTTCCAAGCACATAGATTATACATATATGTATAGATTTATGTTTAGTTATCATAATTAATATAGATTTACACTAATAAATACATAAATTTATTTAGAAAATAAATTATAATTTACTAGTGATAATATCGAGACTATTAATTTAAGGCATGCAATTAATGAAATCCCTTTCTTCTCTTTTTTTTTCTTGAAACATAAATACATAAAATATGTGGAATACATTTTTATAGAGTGATTGAAGCAAAGCAATTGAACATCACCAAACAACCTATTTAAAACCACTAAGTCCTTAGGCTACTCATATGGAGATAATCACACAAGCTTAATCAACTTCATTTAGCACCAATTTTGAAATTTGAGCTATTTAAATCTAGTGAGGAGACGAAGAATCTAGGGTTATCCCGTAACCCACTTCTATTCATTAAGTGATTTAAAAATAATTTTAGTGATTTTTAAAAATTAATTAAGATTAATTAATTATTTTAGTCAATTAAGTCAAAAGAGCCCAAAAATTTAAGTATATCATAAACATAAGCCCAAAATTTATGAAAAAATTATTGAACATGAATAAACATATCCTAAAAGTTCTAATATAATTAAGTTTATATTTAAGGACTAATTTAAGAAATGGGGAAATTAATAATAATCAATTACACTCAAAATAACCCAAATTAATTGGAGATTTTGATTTCATTGAAAATATCTTTGCTAATTGAGCGCAAAGAGTGATTCATCACAATTTTTTAGAGATTTAAGCAATTAATTATGAATTTTCTAAATCTTAAGATAATTAATATTTTTATTAATTAATAAAAGCCTTTTAATGATAAATTTGAGGAATAATTAGAACTGGTGGCTCTAATTAATTTTTTTGGACTAAATTAATATTCTAGAGTATATTTAAGACTCAAAAATAATTTTCATAAATTTCCTCATTATATAAATTTATTAAATGCACAAAATGAACCTCTAGGGTTTGAAAATTTGGATTTTCCAAATTACCCAACCAATTAACATGAAATAATTATGAGAGGCACATGTCATCTCATGGAACAATCACCCAAAGTTTCAAGTTAATTAGCCAAGTAATTAAGGCTTAATTTTACTAATTAGAAAAATTTTTAAACCTTAATTAGTCACTTTATAATTAATTAAAATTAAGACTCTTATTTTCTTAAATTCTCTTCTATCTAAGCTTTCCATAGAGGGTTTATTTGTATATTTTAAAATATTTTTATAATTAGTTTTAATTTTTTGATTTTTAAACTTAATTAATAAATCTATAGAGTCGGCATCACATCAACTTGACATGTTAGATCTTTACACAGTGTCACATGGTTCGTTACTTAAAATGTCCTACATAGCACACTAACTTAGCGATAGCTGATGTAATTTTGTCTCAGCCATTTGATCAAAGATTGAATAGCCATAATTAATCCCATAATTTTAATAATATAAAATCACAAATTTAATGTGATTAATTATAACCGTCCATTCTAATCACATGGAATGGACGGCTGCTGATCCATCATTTACCTTTATTGAGAGATGAACATCATTCATCTCTCACAACTTGATTTGAGCTCACCAGATCTCATTTCATAGTGGATTTGACTCAGAAATGATCATGAGATGATTTTGAGGGAATCTTATAATTTGATTCGCACCAAACAACACTTCACTTCATAAAAGGCCAATACTTAATGGCCATGCTTATAATTTTAGAGAAATTACCTCACCGATGCTCAATACCAGGGGTCCAATGTGTGAGGTAGCTTCATATAATAGAGATGAAGCCCTATTAATGAAATTATGTTTTGTCTCCTCGTTGATCAGTCTATGGATCAATCGCCACCATGAACCTCACTAGCATTATTCTAGGATTGCCTTCTCATGCTTAAATTAAGTGGTTTTTTATTCATTTTGATTCGTTAGAGTTAATGGATGGTGTGGTGAGAGTTAATTTTGGTTTGGTGAAGTTTTAGTGGGGTTGGGTGTGAGAGGTTTTAAGCTGAGGGAGAGAGCTTGGTCTTTTCGGTGATGGGGTGCCTAAGGAGTGATGGGAACTTTAGGGACTAGTTCTAGGGTTGTAAGAAATATATGTGTTAAGTTTGAATAGGGGAGGAGGTGTATACCCTTGTTCCCAAGTGAACTAATTAAAGATCTTGGTTTAGGCCATATATGACCGGTGATGGCGGAGGCTTAGGATTATTGAGTTGGACCTTCTCAACTGGTTGGGGGAGTTTAGTGGCAAAGATGAAGGGGACATGGCATGTGGCTAAAAAATAAATTGTCCACGGCTAGGGTGACCTCTCCCTAGTCAATGGCTGGGCAAGATAGCTTTATGTCAGCTTGGTTCAATGGATCTATGTTCAAAGAGTGTTAAGGTGGGTTATAATGGCCAAACAAGGTTCGTGGACCTTATAAATGGGGATTTTATCTTATTTTGGAACCCTTGGTTCACTTGGTTTGGGCTGAACTAGATTCACATTAGGTTGGGATCCTTTGGGCTAGTCAAGGGTGATCTAAGAATTACTAATGCCAAGTTTGGTTGAGTTAGAACTTGGTTTGGTTGGGTTTGGCTCAATTGGATCTATATAGGTTAATTTGAATCTGGTTGGGTTAGGTTGAACAATTAACCAAATTGAATCTAAGGGGCTATTAGATTAGGTTTAAATAATGATTTAAAAATTATTTATGCAATTGATTTTATTTAATTTAGATTAGATTTTAATTTTGCTCATATGGGTGGATAGAATTTGGATTTTGACATTTTTGCCTTAGTAGATTTGATTTGGTTTAAGCTAGGTTTGACCCATTTGACCTAAATGAGTTTAACTTATTTAAATAGCTTATTGATTTTTTTAGATATTGATTAAGTTTCATATATGTTTGGTAAATCATATAAGATGTTTCTAATTTATTAGTTTTAATTAATTTTTGTTTGATTTTGAGTTTAACCTAAATTGACCCACTTTGACTTCAATGGGTTAACTATGTTGACCAAAATTAGGCTTAATTATGTCAAGTTGGGTTTCACTTTAGTCAAGTGATTGAATTGGTCAAATTAGACCTAAGGAAGAGTTCGGTTATGTTTTATTATGAATTTTATGTGATTTGGGATGTCTAGTTTTTTATTAATTTTAATTTAATTCGAATTTGGGTTAATAAGGTACATTTGGCCTCACTTAGCTTAAGTGGCACAGTTAGCCAATTTGATCCTTCATTGTATTTAGTTCTATTACATTTTGTATATAATTAAGTCAATGTAATGATTTTGAGCTTTCGGTATGCCTTAATTTTGATTATATTAGATTTGACTTGATGGGACCCATGTGAGTCAACTTAGGTCAAATTACATCATTAGTCATTTTAATTTGGATTTAGTTCTATATTTAATTAGTCTTACATAATAATTATGAGGTTTGATTAATTTAGTTTTGATTTATTTTAGGTTAAATTGGACTTAATGGTTTATTTGGCTTAATCAACCCATTAACTCAATTAAAGCTCAATTAAATTTAAGTTTTGGTTCAAATATGTCTAATTATACATTTTGTTAAATTTTATTGAATTTGGGTGTGATCAAACTCAATTAGCCCAATTGGGTTAGGCCAAGTATTGGTTGGGTCCATTAGTCTTAATTAGATCCCACCCTAAGGTGTTGACTTTTGATTTAGTTTACCTTCAAATTTTTTGTTTGATTTAATTGGTTGTTTTTGCTTAGTACTAGTTTTTCACCTATTCACTAAGTGAACTGTCCTAAGTATCTAATTATGAGACATCTTGTCCTAGTATTAGGAGTTCAATTATTGAGATTAAGAGGAATGTCAATCTCATTAGAAATGAGCTCAACACTAAAGAGTGACTGTGGCAATGAAGAGTGGGGGTGGGGAGGGGGAAATTAAGTGTTTAAAATTTTTACAAATTAAAAGCTTTAAATTTAATTTAAAATAGTGGTAAATAATAAAAAATTGTAATGCACCATAAAAATATAGAGACAAATAGAGAGACAGTAGACGTAAGATTTTTATGTTGTTTTAGCCCCAAAACAAACATCCATGCCAAACCGCCATGACTAGGAATCAACTATCCCAACAAAAATCGATTATAACTGTACTCTCTTACAATGGGGCGGTATAATCCCGACAAAATCGTACTCTCTATAATAAGGCTATAAAACTAAATAATTTTAAGCACAAAGAAAGACTACAACAAATACAAATCTGACAAAATAAAATTTAAAATATCTACCAATCTACCCCATAATAAGATGGTGATCTTACAAAATAAAATGACCATCTTGCAAATTATCAACTTGCAATATATTTAACAAACTAAATGGCTCAAATAATTTTTAATGTGGAATGACAATTTACCTTTCAAAAATAAAAAATTAAATCTTATTTAGCATAATGCAAATAATAGACTAATACAAAAATTATTTTGCAATGCATACGCAAGTCTATATTTTCCAACAAACTAAGTTTCAACTAATCTTGAATTTATTTTATTAAATGATTATAACTAATTGAGTGTAGAAAAGAAACAATGAATAAATTTCCACTAAAATGATTTTTCTTTAAGTATGGAACAATAAAGGCAAAAAAAAAAAGTAAGAATTAAAGTCTAGAATCCAATATTTGATGAACACAAGATCAAATACAATTTATATGATTTAAAAATTAACCAATCCATTATTATTATTATTTTTTTATAACTTCAATAAATTTAGCAAATTACAAACAATCCTAGCAACATTTTTATCCAAACCAAAATTATGCTCCAATGTGATTCAAATAATGATTGGAGGTTTCAAATAATGCTATGATGAAATG
Organism: Cymbidium sinense; assembly: GCA_021442155.1. Classification (NCBI taxonomy): domain Eukaryota; kingdom Viridiplantae; phylum Streptophyta; class Magnoliopsida; order Asparagales; family Orchidaceae; genus Cymbidium; species Cymbidium sinense. Next base: position 69,757,570 of record CM038219.1, read on the forward strand.
ATATTTAGTAAATCGAAAGTTTTGCTAATAATTTCAAAAAATAAAATAAATTTCAGCAATAGTAAACTTCGATTCCATGTAAAATGAAACTTCAAAAAGGTTCTAATCATAAAGACTTTTTAAATAAACCTTAGATTAAATAATTTTTGATGCCCATATGATTTTTTGTAGGAGAAATAAATTTGAAGCAAATCAAAATATTTTCTACATACAATAACAAAAGATTGTTCTACAAGATTTCTCAATAACTTTCACAAAAAGATAATTTGGTCTAGATTTAAATGATTCAAATAAAATTTAAATTATAAAATAAAGGCAAATTAAGAGAGTTTTCTCCAATGATGCTATTATTTGAACGGTGAGAATTAATATAAACACTATGATAAAGATAAACTTGATAATGTTTGGTTGGATCATAAAAAAAAAATTATATGGAAAGAAATTATAAGTTTGAAACAAATCAAATTGGAAAACAAAACTAGAGATTAAAATTTTAATCAAGATGATTATAACCAAATCAATCAACATAATTTTTTGGACGACTATTGGAAGGGATCACATTTAAGAAGGAAGAAAAAGGTAAGTCTTAATGCAATATAATTAATTTTGCATAAGTTTGTTGGCTAGGCCCATGAATTTAACCCAAAATGGAAAGTCATTAATCCATCAGGCTTCAAACTGCTAAGAAATTTATGGGAGATATTTGAATTTAAATTAGGGAGAATATGTTAAGAGGCTATGGCAAAGTGCAGAAAAATAAAAAAAATAGAACATTAAGATTTTAACATGGTTCAACCAAATCCCAAAACTGGCCTACATCTACGCCTAGCCACCCATGCTAGGAATTTACTAAATTAAAATTTAGATTACAACAAATCTCTCGTACTCTCCTTCACAAGCAAGTACAACCCAATATCATACTTTTTTTAATGGGCAAGTACAACCCAACACCTTACTTTTCTTAACAAGCAAGTACAACCAAACCACGTACCTTCCTTAACAGGCAACTACAACCCAACAAAAAAATAAGAAAGAAGAATATGAAGGTATCTGACTCTCAATGTAAAATTATTTTTCTCTCATAACCCAACAACAATAATATTAAGGCATTTGAAACTAAATGAAAGAAAGATAGCTCACTTTAATTGATATTTAAATATGCAAGCAATAATTAAACTTAAAGTATGTAAATGATGCACATGAAACTTTAAACTATTTGATGTGAATGTACTAACTTGAAATCAAATTGATTTATTTTTAATGATTTGAAAACTAAATCAATTACTTTTACAAAAGAGAGTTAGAGTTTTTTGAAGATCAAATGTAAAATGAAATCTTAAATCTCATGAAACCAATTTAAAAACTCTTTTCAAAAAGGAATATCACTTGTGCAAAGCATGAAACTATTTTATAGAAAATAAAACATGCAACTCACAAGTGTTCTTTATGAACTTATTTTCATAACATAAGTCTCACTTTAGTATATATAAATGTATAGACAAGAGAAGAGTTTGCAACAACAAAACTTTAATCAAAACCACACAAAGCTTTTGGCCAACTTGAGAAAGTGTATGAATAGATGTGTAAAGTACAAATCACTTTGACCAAATACCAAAGAGTCTTAGCCCAAGGAAGAAATCAAGGTCTCACATAAGAGGAGCAATGAAATAAATTAAAAATAACCTTAATAGCTTTTGGCCAACAAGAATTTCTACCAATCTAGCAACTTCTCTTTGCAATCTTCATGCCAATCAGTTGTAGGTTGGAAGAAGAAAGAAGGATGAAGAAATTAACACTTGATTTACCAAGAAAAGATCTCCGAGTGTTTTTGCAAGAATTTGGCCAAAAGAGGGTTTTTCAAAGAGAGATTTTTCCAAGAGGATTTAACCTAGTCTAAGTAACATTATATATATGACAAGGCGTAATGAGGGTCATCCAAGAGAAGGAAAAATAGAAGGGAAACTTATTTGTAATTAATTTAAACATAAACCAATCAAAATAAAATAATTTGCATGAGATAAAAAAAATCAGCCAGAGAGAAATATGAAGGAATTTAATATGGATAGTTGGTTTAATTTAAAAATCATTTTAAAATGCAAATTGCAATAGAGGGATTTTGGCCAAGGAAAGGAAGAGGGAAAATAAACATTGTAAGTGATTTAAATTCAATTCAAACCTATTTATTTTTGCAAGATAAAAAATCACCTAAGGCATTATGGAGAAAAAAATAATTTGGAAAGAGATTTAAATTGATTCAATTCATCATACGGCTTAATCTATAATGTAATTAGGAAGTTATTTCTTATGTGGGTTGGCTGAGAGAGAGAGAGAGAGAGAGAGAGAGGAGAAAATTTGAATTAATAGCAAACAAGTCATGACATATTTAATTATCCAAATGAAAAAATAATAATAATTCAATTTTTGAATATTTAAATTAAGCATGATATATGTCCAGCCCAAAGGACGTTTCCATGATGAGATTAAATTACTATTTAATGCAATATCATGGAATATTCAATCAATTCATCTTGATTGAATGAAGGAAGGAAAGAGATAACATACAAGCTTTATTTAATAAAAACCAAGGAATATTCAAAAATTCAGCCAAGCTTGACTCCTAAAATAGATTAAATTTAATTTACTACACTCATTTGGAATTAAATGATGATGACTCAGATCTTAGGAGAATTTAAATTAATATTCATCATGAGATTAATTTGAATGCAATTAAGGGTATAGTTGGCCATGGGAAGATTCCAAAAAAGGAAATTGTATAAAAGGAAAGAGGATAATTTCATGAATTATTTTAATTAAATTTGAATTAACCCAAAGATATTAGAATTAAATTTCATATAGAGTAGCATAAGATCAGCCACAAATATTCCATAAAAAGCTAAGTTCAAATTTTCACATGTAATCAAGAGAATATTTAATTTTAATTCAAAATAATTCAAATTAAAGATTCAAATAGATGAATTTTTAATTTAGAAAAAATATGGGATAATTATGGAAACAATTTGAATAACTCTCTCATAATTTATTTAGCAAATAATCATAAAAAAAATTCAGCCAAAGAAGTTTAGGATGGATAATTGGATTGGATAAAGAAAACTAGGATAATAAGAGAGAGAGAGAGAGAAATAATATAAAGAATATTCAAGCCTTTAGAGTAATCAAACAAGGGGACTGTCTCTCACCTTATCTTTTCATGCTTAACATTGACTACCCTTCTAGAATGATTGAAGATGCATACTCTAAATGAAAAGCCTTAAGATACCATACCAAAAGAAAAGTCAATGTAAGCCATATTGCATTTGTAGATGATTTAATTCTTTTTTGTGATGGATCTAAAACTTCCATCAAATGCATAAAAAGGCTATTGGATGAATTTGAATCCATGTATAGACTAGTCTTCAACAATGCCAAATGCCATTTCATTAAAGGAAAATTTTACAGCTCTGAACAAAGTTGTATCAAAGATGCTATAGGTTTCACTCCTTCTTAGCTTCATGTTCAATACCTTGGAGTCCAAATCTTCGAAGGTAAAACCAAGGCTTTCTATTTAGATGGGATGATCAACAAAATTTAGAGTAGAATATCATCTTGGAACAAATCCTTCTTATCTACATTTTTAGCTCTATTACACTTTTCATATTACAAACCATGAGCATTCCAACCATTGTACAAAAGAAAATTGAAAGAATTTTTAATAATTTTCTTTGGAGTGGTGACAAAAAGATTGGTTCATTGGCTTAGCTAAAAGAAAACTTGTAAGACAAAATCTACTGATAGTCCAGGGTTTAGATCCATTCCTAAAGCCTTCACTATTAACCAAATACAGTTATGGATTAAGCCTAAGAAAAATGATTCTCTTTGGTCCAATTACCTTCATAGAAAATATTGTAATAACAGCTGTCCTTCCATGGTGACACTAAAGCAGTTGGACTCTAATCATTGGAAACTCTTGCTGAAGAATAAAGATGTTGTTGAGGACCAAATTTTTTGGAATCTGGGAGTAGGGAATATCAGCTTTGCCTATGACCAATGGCTTCCCTCTGGTATTTTATCTAAACTTTGCTCTTTTCCAATCTCCCATTCTCTTACTATTTAAATTTTTTGGGAGGAACATAAATGGAGCTTATCTAAGCTTAAGAGCCACCTAAAAAATGGTATTGTCAAAAAAATTACCTAGATTCCAATCAGCCTATATGAACTTGATGTGCTCTTGGAAAAATTCCACATGGGAACTTCTTCCATCTCTAAAATCTTATTAACCTACATCAGACCACCCCAAACAGATTCAGAAAAATTGCCCACCTTTTGGAGTTCAACTATAAAACCAAGCATTTCTTTCCTTTGCTAGAGAGCATGGAATTCCCTCCTTCCTACATATTATATCTTAAAGCTAAAAAGTTTAATATTTGCATCCATCTACCACCTATGCAAAACTGAAGAAGAGAGCATTCAGCAGTTATTCATTACCTACAAAACCAGCTCCCCTATATGGATGGATCTCCAAACCACATATACTATTGTACCTCTTTATTATGAAGCATTGAAGGACTATTTAAAACCTTGGAAAAACTTTTGGAAGCACAAATTAGATTCAAAGTATGTCCTTCCTCTCATTATTTTGTTTTTTTTTGTTTGGATGGCTAGAAACACAATTAAACATGAAGGTAAAGATCTCAACCCAAAGTAGACTTTATCTCACATTGAAAGCCATATATCCAAGCTATTTGTAGCTCAACTTCTTCGTAATTCTCCCATCAATTCTTCTAAGGTTACTTTCATACACTGGAAAAAGCCTGAACATGGATCCATCAATATCAACAATGATGGGAGTTTCACAACTCCAACGATGGCTGGCATTGGTACAATTTTTAGAGATTGCCAAAGAAACTACATCTATAACTTCTCCTCCCCAACACTAGTCAGTAATACAATATGTGCTGAAGCTCAAGCTTGCTTCACTGCTTTTAGAATTTCTATTGCCTTGCGCTTTTCTAATATATAGATAGAAACAGACTCCATAAACCTTTGTAAGTATGTTACAAAAGAATCTCTTCCTCTTTGGTATTTTACTTACATTATTAGACAGATTCACCTTGTAGCCGATGAATTTACAAATCACTCACATTAAAAGAGAAGGCAACAGACCTGCAAATTATTTAGCTAAATTAAGGGCTTCCCTGGATAAGCCTCTCGTCTCATCAACTCCATTCAGAACCATTGCAAATGTTGTTCATGGAGACCTCCTTGATTTGCCTTACATTAGAAGTTTGTAATTTTCTTATCCACCTTTTGGATTTGTAACTCTTATCATATAGTGGAATTTCTTTTCTTCAAAATAAATTAATATAAAGAATAATTTTAGGATAATTAGATTTTATGCATGTAATAAATGGAAAATTAATATATTTTATCATGGAAATAGTTTAATGAGATGTGAACTTAATTTAACTTGCATGGAAGCACAATAAATGTAACATGGTTTATGCATTTAGTTCACATTATCCAAAAATAAATAATTTTAAAGAATAAATGTAAATATAAAATATAATGTTTATGGATAATTTTAAATAGAATATTTTAAAATGAATGAATGATATATTTATTTTAGTGAGCATTTCATTTGTCTTAATATAGTTACTCTTAGAAAAATCTCACTTAGTCCATGTCCAAAAGCTTTAGCATTCTGACATAATAAAAGAACCAAGAGCTGAGAAATTTTTCCTACACACTTGAATTTAACCTGATTAGTAGATTCAAAAATATATATATATTTATCATTAATATAAATCTTTATTAATAATAACATTCATAATGATTAATGTAAATAATTAATCTTGCAAAGAAATAATTAGTCCTTATTACACAAGGTTTGTTATCATCAAATCAAATGGTGAGATATACAAAGTGTATAGTCAACAATCTCCCCCTATTTGATGATAAATTGATGTTGTTGTCAAGGGTAAAAATAGTATTATAATGATTTTCTCCCCCTCACTAAATGCATATATGAGAGATTAAAAGTCTAACCAACATAACTTATGATATACACCAGCATCAATATTTCTCCCCCTTCGATATCATCAAAAGGTTCCCAATAAAATACTCGTTGGTTATATCAATAAAATTCTCCCCCATAATTAAGTACAAAAGTAAATTAAGCATATGATGAGAAAAAAATAAAGAGTAACATGCTTGATATTCTCTCCTTATTTAATATATTCTAATATATAATTTTTTATATCAAATTGACTTGAATAAACATGTAAATTGAGACAAATATCATATGCTATGAAAATATACAATTGAATATATGAATGATACAAACATGTCACTAAAATAAAACTTTAGAAATATTTGAAGCAATTTGATATCCCACATTTATTCATTCAAAATGAACAATACTTTAAAAGAAATGACAACTTAAGATACCAACCAGAATTATCTTAGCATCAAATCAAATGTTATTGTATCAAATGTTAATAGAAGCATAAAGGCTAAAAATTATGGACTTGCATGAATAATAAAGATAGAAATTACAAGAAAATTTCTAATCATGCAAAATAATTCGTAAACCTAATTTCATATTTATTCCAAATTAACGCATAAAGTTAATTTATTATTCATATCCTTTTGCATTAATAACAACTAAGGAAAATTAATAATTATGAATGATATAAGAAAAATAATGAGTTCCAAATTAAGCATTTTAAGCTATGGATCACAAAACATATGTTGAATAAGCATGATCATAATCAATACACTGATAAAAATCACAAATTATTAAAGGGGGTAAATGAGATCAAATCAAGTATAAAATTATGCTAATGTTAATTATATAAATTAATTGATCTCCAAAGTTAAAAAAACTAAACAAGTTTATGGCTGTTAAAATGTATACAAAGTATATTTTGAATTTTTCTTATCAAGAATTTTAAAGAATTTTAAATTATGTATACAAATCATCATAAATAAATATATCCATTTGCAAAACATTATAAAACTCATAAAATCTATGAAAATGCTAAAGTCACAATAACTAAATAGTATGTGAAATTTATAGAGTTTACAATAATATTTTCAAGTTATGTTTTAAAACAATTCATTCATAAAAACAAATAGAGCATGAAGCTTATATAGTTTAGTTAAGCATGAATGAAACATAACTAATCTAAGAACCTAAATATATGTATTAAAGGTATTAATAAAAAATACTAAATACTTTACCTCATACCATTCCTTCTTGTATACCTTTGTAATTTAATTTTTCTTTTGTATACCTGAATTGGTGACTTGTCCTCACTGGTCCTCCATGAAGACAAACCTACAAATATAATCTCATTTTTTCTAGATTTTGGTATCCAAGCAAGCTTGGATCCCTTAACATTGGTAGCATTATAAATACTTGCATAAGTAGATGATGGGCAATGCAAACTAGTTCCCTTAGAAATCCAAATGTATGAAGATAAAACATTTAATTACATGGATCTCCTAAATGAACAAACATATGAAGCATGCCCTTTCCTATAACAAAAAGTACAAGTAAAATTGGGCAAGCATGCAAACATGAATTATAACTTCTAGGTTTAATTTTAGAGAATGAACTAACATGTTATGAGATGTACAATTATTTAAAGCTTATCAATAAGATGAATATTGCTTGCAAAACATGGATGGATTTGAATATATTACATGTGAGCAATTATAACTTGTAGAAGATAAAGATATGTCATTTAATTTGTTTCTAATATTAGTATTGTCAACTTTTAAATTTTCAATCTCAATATGTAAATCATTTTTAACTTTATTTCTATATAATACTCTTTTTGCAATACTTTGTTTTCATCTTCTAAAAATTCTATTTTGGAAATAAGCTCATCATGACAACATGATGTAGAAGTACTAGATAAATCACTTAGCAAATTATTAACTTTGGTACTTAATAATGATACATCATTTTCAAGAAAATAAATCATATCATCTGATTTTTTAGCATCTATTAAAAGTGAGTCATTTTCTTTCATGAAAGTGTCAAGATTTACTTTAAAATGTAAAAATTTTCTTTTAGTGGGAATTTATTTCTTTTTCAATTTATTATAAACATCCACTAATTCATCAAAGACATTGGATAACTCTTCATAATATATATTGTTTACCTCAGGGTCATCCTTAGAATTAGTTTGAGAATTGAAACTTTGGGTGACTGACTTGAGGCATATAGTTGGAAGCTCTTTTTCTTCTTTTTCTATAAGCACTATAAGACTTTGTTTAAAATCTTCTTTATTCTCTTTTTCTTTGCCTTTCTTATTTCTCTTATTACTCTTTTTAGTACCAAAAGCATGCACTTGGGGCTTTGAATTTAATTTTATGAAATTGTTAATAAGAATATTCCTTTTTATGTAAAGAATTCTTCTCACCTGTCTTATAATCACATCTATATAGCAAAGTGAGTGCATCAAGTATATATTTTCCAAATTTAAAAGATAATAAATAAGAAAGCTCATCATGAAGAGATATCTTATAAAAATATAAAATTATATTTTCACTTAAAAGAATCAAATTACTTTCTAAAATAGAAGACAAGCAATCATTTAAACAGATATACCACATTCTGGAATCAATACTTTGTAAAAATCATAAGAATCTAACTTTTTATATATCAAAATTAATTTCATCAAAAATAGGTACATAATAAATTTTATCATCAAAAAATAAGGAAACATTTGAAGTTCCATAGTGATTAACTCAGGGATGTTAAGCCACAAATTGAGCCAAGGCTCTGATACCAATTGTTAAAAGGCTATGGCACCCAAGAGGGGAGGTGAATTGGGTTTTTAAAGAATAATTTAAGAAAACTTAATTTTAACCTTTTGTATAAAACTTAATCCTTTAATGATAAATATATAAAGAAATAAAACAACAATCAACAAAAGTGTGGAAAAGTAAAGTGCAGAAAAATAAAGAAAGAGAACACAAAGATTTTTACGTGGTTCGGGCAAACACCAAAATTGGCCTAGGTCCACGCCTAACCACCCAAGTAAGAATTTATTAAATTAGAATTGAAATTACAACAAATATCTCATACTCTCCTTCACGAGAAAGTACAACCCAACAGCATACTTTTCTTAACAGGTAAGTACAACCCAACACCATACTTTCCTTAACGGGCAAGTACAATCTAACCACATAATTTCCTCAACAGGCAAGTAAAACCCAACAAAAAAATAAAAAAGAGGAATATGAAAGTATCTGGCTATTAATTTAAAACTATTTTACTGTCATAACCCAACAACAATAATATTAAGAAAATTGAAATTAAATAAAAGAAAGATAACTCACTTTAATTTATATTCAAATATGTAAGCAACGATTAAACTTCAAGTATGTAAATGATACACATGAAACTTTAAATTATTTGATGTGAATGTAATAACTTGAAATCAAATTGATTTAATTTTAATGATTTGAAATGTAGCACAATAAACATTTGAAAACTAGATCAATTACTTTTACAAAAGTAACTTTGAGTTTTCAAAAGATCAAATGTAAAATGAAATCTTATATCTAATGAAATCTATTTGAAAACTCTTTTCAAAATGAATATCAGTTGTACAAAGTATGAAACTACTTAATAGAAAAGAAAACTTGTAACTTACAAGTGTTCTTTATGAACTAATTTTCACAACATAAGTTTCACTTTAGCATATGTAAAAGTAAAGACAAGAGAAGAGTTTGCAAACACAAAAATTTAATCAAAACCACAAAATACTTTTGGCCAACTTGAGAAAGTGTATGAATAGATGTGTAAATCACAAATCAATTTGACTAAATTCCAAAGAGTCTTAGCCATGAAAGAAATTAAGGTCTCACACATGAGGAGTAATGAAATAAATTAAAAAGAACCTTAATAGCTTTCAGCCAACAGAAATTTCCACCAATCCACCTACTTCTTTTATGTAATCTTCAAGCCAATGACTTGCACGTTGGAATATGGAAGAAAGATGAAGAAATTAGCACTTGATTCACCAAGAAAAGTTCTCCAAGAGTTTTTGCAAGAATTTGGCCAATAAAGGGGTTTTCTAAGAGAGATTTTTCCAGGAAAATTTAATCATAAACCATGGGGTCATGAGGGTCGACCAAGAGAAGTAAAAATAAGAGGAAAACTTATTTGGAATTAATTTAAACATAAACTGATCAAAATAAAATAATTTGCATGAGATAAATAATTGACCAACGAGAAATACGAGGGAATTTAATATGAATGGTTTGTTTAATTTAAAAATCAAACTTAAATTCAAATTACATCAGAGGGATTTTGTCCAAGGAAAGGAAGAGAGAAAATAAACATGATAAGTGATTTAAATTCAATTCAAATCAATTTACTTTTGCAAGATAAAAAATCAACCAAGGCATTATGGAGAAAAAAAAAATTTGAAAAGAGGTTTAAATTGAATCAATTCATCATATGGCCTGATCTCTAATGTAATTAGGAAGTTATTGCTTATGTGGATTGGCCAAGAGAGGGAGAGAAGAAAGAAGAATTTTAATTAATAGAAAACAAGTCATGACACAATTAATTGTCCAAGTGAAAAAGGAAATAATTCAACTTTTGATTAATTAATTAAGAATGATATATGGTTGGCCAAAAGGAAGTTTCCATGATGGGATTCAATTAGTAATTAATGCAATATCATGGAATATTCAATCAATTCATATTGATTGAATGAAGGAAGGAAAGATATAACATACAAACTTTATTCAACAAAAACCAAGGAATATTCAAAAATTCAGCCAAGCTTGTTTCCTAAAATAGATTAAATTTAATTCAATGCACTCAATTCAAATTAAATGATGATGAATCAGATCTTAGAAGAATATAAATTAATATTCATCATGAGATTAACTTGAATACAACTAAGGGTATTGTTGGCCATGGGAAGTTTACAAAAATAGAGATTATATAAAAGGAAAGAGGATAATTTCATGGCTTATTTTAATTGAATTTGATTTAACCCAAATAAACACAAATTAATTCAAATTAGTTCAACTATAGTAGCAAAAGATCAGCAACAAATATTCCACAAAAAGCTAAATTCAAATTTGCACATGTAATCAAGAGAATATTAAATTTAAATTCAAAATAATTGAAATTAATAGTTCAAATAGATGAATTTTTTTGATTTCGAAAAAATATGAGTTAATTATGGAAATAATTTGAATAACTCTCACGTAATTTATTTAGTAATAATCATGAAAAATTCTGTCAAAAAAGTTTTAAAAGAAAAATAGAATTGGAGAGTGAAAACTAGGATAATAAGAGAGAAAATTAATATAAAGAATAATTCTAGGATAATTAGATTTTATGCATGTAATAAATGGAAAATGTATATATTTTAGCTTGGAAATAGTTTAATAAGATGTGAACTTAATTTAACATAATAAATGTAAAATGGTTTATGCATTTAGTTCACATTATCTATAAATAAATAAATTTAAAGAATAATTATAAATATAAAATATAATGTTTATGGATAATTTTAAATAGATTATTTTAAAATGAATGAATGATATATTTATTTTATTGAGCATTTCATTTGCCTTAATATAGTTATTCCTAGAAAAATTCTCACCCAGTCCATATGCAAAAGCTTAAGAATTAAGAGTTGAAGAGTTTTTCCTGTACACTTGAATTTAAGATTAGTTGATATATATATATATATATATATATATATATATATATATATATATATATATATATATATATATATATATATATATATATATATATATATATATATATATATATATATATATATATATATCATCATTAAGAATGACATTCATAATGATTAATGTGAATAATTTATCCCCAAAGAAATTATTAGTTCTTATTACACAAGGTTTCTTATCATCAAATCAAATGGTGAGACACACAAGGTGTATAGTCAACAAAATAAAGAAGGAATTTAATAAATAAAACCAGAAAAAAAAATGCTTGGTAGTTTTTTTGGCCATTCATGAAGGAATGAAAGTTGAGTTATATTTAGAAATTTGTAGATTAATGCATATGCATATAAATAAATAAATTATAAAAGTATGATTACATGCCAAAAAAATTTCATATAAAATAAAATAACATAATATTTTAAAAAATATGTATCCATGAATTTATGTGAATTCATATTTAATTTAAATGACATTTAGCAAGGTGAAATTTCATTAATCTGATTAAATAAGAAAATTATGAATACTAGAAATTTAAGCTAAAATAAAATTAATAAAAAATAATATAAATTAAGCACAAAATAAAATGGTTAAAATTATAGTTTTATAAAATTTATTTTAAATAAAATAAATAGAAAATATTTTTGAATGTTAATTTTAAAATTGAAATTATTATACATCAAGTAATGTGCATATGATTAAGTAAAATGATAATTCACATATTATTGAAAATAAATTATGATTAATTTGATTATGAAATAAAGATAAATATGATTTAAGGTCTGCTATTTATCAACTTTATTTCAAGAAATACAAAGCAAGACTCTAATCCAAGCCGAACTTATCAAAAAATAGCAGTTGGGTTTCTCTTGTATATCAAATCTTGATGAGTCTTATAATTTTTTTTAAAATCTCAAATAAAAAATTGGTGATTCTACACATGTTTGTTATCATCAAAACCCAAATTAGAAGTTTATGTGATCATGGAGCTAACAATCTCCCCATTTTTGATGATGGCAAACCTATGTTGGTAATGTGTGCATATGAAGGTGCAAAGTGACCTTGCATTTAAGTTTCAAATCAAATTCATGAGAAAGATTTATATGCTACCCAAAATCTGTGCATGTAAAACAAGTGAGAAACCAACATACTTTGCCCCCTTTTGACAACATAAAAGTGCGAAAAATAATGATGCATAAAATAGTTTAAACATTTTGATCTAGCATACCAAGCATGCATCTACAAAAATATTCTTTTGATAAAAGTTTTGTAAAAATATCAGTAATTTGTAAGTCAAAACTAATGACTCAATATTAACATCGCCATTAACAACATGATCCATAATAAAATAGTGTCTAATTTCTATATTGCTTGGTTCATGAGCGTTGGATAAGATTTTTTGTTAAACTGATAGCAGTAGTATTATCACACTTAATTGGGACGTGATACAGCTTAATTCTAAGGTCTTCTAATTATTTCCTTAACTAAAAAACCTTAGCAACACAACTACTTGTAGCTATGTACTTAACCTCAAAAAGTGGATAAAGTCATAGAGTTTTATTTTTCAGAGGACCACGACACAAGTGATGATCCTAAAAATTGACATGCATTTGATATACTTTCCTATCGACTTTGCATCTTGCAAAGTTAAAATCAGAAAAAGCAACAAAATTACAAGACAAAAAATTTTTAGGATACCACAAGCCTACCCTAAATGTTCTTATCAAATAATGAAAAATACACTTAAATGCTATTAAATGAGATTCTTTAGGATTAGTCTAAAAATGAGCACATAAGCAAACAACAAAATAGTGTCCAGCCTACTAGTAGCAAAGTATAACAATGAACCTATAATACCCTACAAAGCTTCTAGTCAAATGATTTTTCTCACTCAAGTAAATCGAATTTAGTCAATGGGCTCATGGGGGTTTTACTTAATTTGAATCTCTTCATACCAAGCCTTTTAGTCAATTTATTTATGTACTTAGTTTGACAAATGAATGTTCTAGTTTATTATTGCTTCACTTGAAGACCTAAGAAAAAGTTAAGCTCTCACATCATACTCATTTTAAACTCCTTAGACATCGAAATGAGAACTCATGGCATATAGAATCATTGATACTTCCAAATAATATATCATCTATATAAACTTGTACTATAATTAAATCATCACCTATATTTTTAAGGAATAACGTTGTATCTACTCTACCCTTTATAAATCTATGGGCTATTTAAAAATTACTTAACCTGTCATACCAAGCACGAGAAGCCTATTTCAAACCATGTAAAGTTTTCTTCAATTTATATACATGATTAGGATAATCAAGGGTCTCAAATCCTAGGTGTTGCTCTACAAAAAAATCTTAGTCAATAAAATCATTTAGAAATTCACTCTTGACATCCATCTTAAAGAGTTTAAAATCATTATAACAACCATATGCAAGAAGAAACCTAATGGCCTCTAATCTTTCTATGGGTGCAAAGGGCTCTTCAAAATATAAACCTTCAATTTTTGAGTACCTTTTTGTACCTTTTTGCAACTATCCTAGTCATCTATTTCTTCATCAATCACTTCATTTCTAATGGGATCAATTAAATTTTCATCAAAAATAACATGAACTAATTCTTCTACAATCAATTTTCTTTCATTAAAAACTCTATAAGATCTTCCCAATATAAAATATCTTAATAAGAAACCATCATTAGACTTGCAATCAAACTTACTCAAAGATTTTTTTTCAATATTCAAGATACAATATTTGTATCCAAAAACATGAATATGATTAATTTTAGGCTTCTTTCTAAAAAATAATAATTCATAGAGGATCTTTTTTAATGTTGGTCTCAAATAAATTTTATTCAAAGCATATCATGTAGTGTTTATAGCTTTAGCCCAAAGTATTTAGGCAGCTTATACTCATCAAGCATAGATCTACTTAATTCAATTAATACTCTATTTTTTCATTCAACCACTCCATTTTTTTGGGGAGTTCTAGGAGCAAAAATAATGTCTAATTCCATGTTCATCACATTAATCTTCAAATAATTTATTTTTAAATTCTCCACCATGATCAGTTTGAATCTTATTAATCAAATATTCTTATTTTTTTAATGTATTTTGCAAACTTTCTAAAATTTTTAAATTCATCATCTCTTTTAGCTAAGAATAAGACTCAAATATATCTAGATAAATTTTCAACAATAAAAAATCCATAATTCTTTCCACCTAAACTATTAGTGCTAATCGGACCAAGCAAATCCATGTTCAATAACTCTAATGGTCTAAATGTGGAAACAATATTTTGCTTTTAAAAGAATTTTTTGGATGCTTTCCATGAATACTACATCACATATGTAGTTAGAATGAAAATTTAATTTAGGAAAATCAACAATCAAATCAAGTTCTATAATTTTATTGCGTGTGGCATGTTAATATGATATACTCTCTTATGAATAGCCAAACATTATCATGAGTGCTTTTAAAATAAAGTAAATTCAAGTTCACATCATAAGGACTATCAAAATTAAGCAAATATATATATTTTTAAATCTATGTCCTAGTAATATAATATTTTCATCATTTAACAAGACAATAAGATGCATGAAATGACACATTTAAGCCTTTATCTCATAATTGACAAATGGAAATTAAATTATGCTTCACTCCTTCTATAAGAAAAACTCTATATAAAGTTATTGAATTCTTAAATATAGATCCAGTATTAATAATTTTTTTCTTGGTATTATCTTTATAAAAAGGGAATCCACCATCATTTAGCTTTAGTGTTGTGAACTTTTTCTTATGTCCTGTCATATGCCTTGCTCACTGTTCAAGTAACACATGCCTTCTTTGATTTTACTTTGAAGGTATTCCTATAAGAGAAAATCAAATGTCAACATGTTTGGTTCCACATTCTATAGAAGAAACAAAAGCTTTATGTTGAGTAGTGAGTGTTTAATTAGCACTTTTTGGTACCCAAATGAAAGATGATCATGCATTAGATTTTAATTGATTTACATAACAATCAATAGAAATATGACCTTTCTTTCCACAATAATGACACTAAACATTCATTTTTGCAGGTGGTTTAAACTTATGTGTTTGATGTGATTTACGTATGAATGAGCTTTGTCCTTTTCCATGCATTCTATTATGAAATGCTTGAACATGTGACATGTGTAGATTCAATCTAACTTTTAATATAATATCTTCTTTTTATAATTTCTTAATAAGCATAGAATGTTCAACTAAAGATTTTTTTTCTTACTCTTAAGCTCATCACTTTCAATTTTCAAGCTAGAAAAATGCATGTCTAGGTTCTTGTGCTCTCTTTCTAAGGTTTCATATATATTTTTTTTATTTTTCTATATTCATGAGCCAGTTCATTAACAATATCATTCAATTCTTCATATGAAATATCTTCACATACCTCAAGAAGGTCAGAAGTGATCTCTCCAGCAGCCATTAAGCATTGCTTGATCTCCTCTTCCATTAAGCTGACACTTGTATTATATGAATCTAGATTTATCGAAAGTGCCTTCGTCTTATTCCTATAAAACTTCTTCTTTTTTATTCTTCTTCTTTTTATGATTCTTCTCTTTCTTTTTATTTTCATTACTAAGCTCTAGACACTCTCTTTCAACATGTCCAGGGATTTTATAGTGGTAGCAAATAATCCCATCACCTGTAGAAAATTTTTTAGTATGTAATCTATGAAATTTGGATTTTCCATACCTTTGGTTCTTCTTTCTAAGTAAGTTTCCAAGTCTCTTTGAAAGCATTTCCACACCATAACTATCCACTTCCAAAGTAGAAGTGGTGTCATCAATAACATCATCTACCTACAAGGATATTGTTTTTTTCTTTCTCTTTCTTTTGAGCACTTTCATTTAGCTCTCTTTTAGAAAGTACCTATTCATGTGCTATAAGAGAACCAAGAAGTTTCTTAAGTAGAAATGAAGTTAAGTCTTTAGATTCACTGATTGTAGTAAATTTACTATCCCATTCTTTCGGAAGTCATCTTAATCTTTTATATACTAGGTCTTGATTTTTATATGTTCTTCTAAGATAATGCAATATGATTATGATTATCATTAATCTAGTATACATGTTAGATATGGATTCTTTTGGAAGCATACAAAATAATTCATATTTATGAACTAGTCTATTAATATGTGCATCTTTTACCTCACTAGTTCTTTCATAAGTAACAATCAGCCTGTCCCAAATCTCCTTTGTTGTGCTCAACATAGAAAATATCCTCTAATCATCAGGCAATAAAGCATAATGTAATGTAAGATTTAGCTTTTAATTCGTCAGGTTCTCTTTCAGTTACTGTTCATTCCACAAAAGGTTTTTTTTTTTTTTACTTTCTTGTCATTTACTTCTACTATGGGTGTAGGATATTGGTGTGTCAATATATACCATGTACATGCATCTTGACCTCTTAAGAAAGTACTAATTCTATTATTCTAATAATTGATTGTCCCTCAAGTAGTGAACCCTTAGGAAAATACTATGCCATAATGAAAAATGACCTACTCTTGGATGTTAAGCCAATAAAAAGCATAGGCTCTAATACCAATTGAGAGTGACTATGACACCCAAGAGTGTGATGAATTGGGTGTTTAAAATTTTTACAAAATTAAAGATTTAAATTTAATTTAAATTAGTTATAAATAAACAATAATTACAATATGCAAATAAATGTAAAGAAGAAAAGAGAGACAACAAATGCAAGATTGTTAATGTGATTTTCCCAAAAACCCAAAAATAGGCCTTCATCTATGCCTAATTCAACATGGCTAGGAATCCACTATCCCAACAAATATAGATTATAACTATACATTCCTACAATGAAGCGAGTAAAACCCCAATAAAATCTTGTACTCTCCTATAATGGGGCAAGTATAATCCCAACCAAAAATAATATTAAGCACAAAGAAATATTACAATAAATACAAAATTGATATAATTTGCAACAAATTAGATGGTGATATTAGAAAAATAAAATGACCACCTTATAAATTATCAACTTGCAATAAATTTAACAAAGTAAATTGCTCACAAAAAATTTTAATGTTAAATAATAATTTCATCTTTCAGAAATTAATAATTAAATATTATTTAGCTTAATGCAAACAATAGACTAATATAAAAATTATTTTGAAATTAATATGCAAGTGTCTATTTTTCAATAAATTAATTTCAGCTAATATAGAATTTATTTTCTAGAATAATTTAACTAGTTTCAATGTAGAAAAGTAAGAACGAATAATTTTCTACTAAAATAATTTTTCTTTAAGTATGAAACAATAAAGATAGAAAAATAAAATGAATTTTAGTAAGTTGTAAATTAGATTTAAGCAAGAGTTAAAGTCTAGAATGCAATGATTAATGGACACAAGATCAAATACAAATTATAAGACTTAAAGCTTAACATATTAATAAATTTTATAATAACTTCAATAAATTCAGTAAATTGCAAATAATTTAAAAAAGTACACTTTTATTGAAAACAAAATTATGCTCCATTGTGATTCAAATGATGATGGGGGTTTCAAATAATGCTATAGTGAAATGATATTTAGAAAACAAATTTTTTGTAATAAAAATAATAATTTCAGCAAAATTAGATTATTTTCAACAGTAATAAACTTTGATTCCACTTAAAATGAAACTTCAAAAATGTTCTAATGACAAAGTACTTTTCAAATAAACCATAGATTAAGGAATTTTTGGTACACAATTGATTTTTTGTAGGAGAAATAAAATTTTCAGCAAATCAAAATATTCCCTACAAGTAATCACCCAATATTTTTTGCAAGATATCTCAATAATTTTCATAAAATAAAAATTTGATGTAGATTCAAATAATTCAAATAAAATTACAATGTTAAAGTAAAGGTAACTCAAGAGAGCTTTCTCCAATGATGCAAATATTATATGGTGAGAATTAATATAAACATAATGATAAAGATTAACATGACTATGTTTGGTTGGATCAGAAAAAAGAAATTTCTATGAAAAGAAATTATAAGTTTGAAACTAATCAAATAGAGAAATAAAACTAAAGATTAAAATTCAATCAAGAAGATTATAAAAATTAAATTAGCATAATGATTTGAACAATTGTAATAAAATATCAAAAAGAGAAACTAGAAAAATGAAGATCTCACTCAAGTCTTTGGAAATATTAAACCAATTTGAAAAGAATTTTGCAATGAACCTTCTCAAATGCTTGAAAAACTCTCCTTGTAAAAGATTCTTGAAGAAGCAATGAAATTTAGCAAGAAGAAGCACACCAAAAAATCTCCAAAAATCTAAAATCAATAGTTCTTTAGCTATGGCTCAGTTTGAGAGGAATTTTTGATGTAGCCCTCACAAAACTTAAGTTATAATCTTTTTCAACATTTTTTGACAACTATAGGAAGCGATCTATGTTTGAGAAGAAATAAAAAGGTAAGTCTTAATGCTATATAATTAATTTTTCAGAAGTTTATTGGTCCGCCCCATGAATTAAACCCAAAATGAAAAGTGATTAATCCATAAGGATCCAAACTGTTATGAAATTTATGGGAGATGTTTTGAAGTCAAACTATAGAGAATAAGAAGGGAATTTAATAAATAAAACCTGAAAAATTGCTTAGGAATTTCGGCCATGCTTGAAGGGAAGAAGGTTGAGTTATATTTGGAAAGTTGTAGATTAATATATATTGTTGCGTGCTAAAAAATTAGTTGTGGTAAAATAAAAGTTTACCCCTTAGCTTTATTGTAGAACCGAGCACACACACAGATGTTTGAAAAATTAATAAGAAAACTCCAGAATTTTTACGTGAAAAAATCTCGAAAAGAGGGAAAAAATCACGGGGCCTAGTCTAGTAAAAATATTCCACTATATATCTATTTTAGAGTACAAAATTTTCCCGATAATGGGATTACAGAATTGTATATGAGAAGGGCTGATAATAAAAATCCCAGAATCAAGCAACAACAACTATATAGCTATGGCTAGGATGTAGCTGTTATTAGTGGTAGTTGATGATGGTGAATAGCGAGACGGCGAACGATGTCGGCGGGTGATGATACCGTGAGATGGCCGATGATGGTGGCGGTGACGCAATGCAGCGGGCGATAATACGGCGATAGCCCAGCAATGGCGGTGGTTGATGACAATGATGACCGATGGTGGTTCGATGACGGTCGAGAAGTGGAAACCAGCTGGTGGTCCAGCAACGTGAGCGCAAAATGAGGCGATAGTGGTTGATGGCAATGCTCGGCAATGGTGGTCGAGTGAAAAGAATGGTGGATCGACAACGAGAGATCGGTGATGGTGGCCGGCGGCTGGCGGGTTGCCCTAACCCGTGTGGTTAGCACCAAGGTAAACGATTATGCTTGGAGGGTTTTCAATCTTTAGACCTCTCTCTTCTCTTTAGCTTCGCTCCCCTCATGTGAAGAATGAGGCGCTATTTATAGATTAGAGAGAAGGCATTTATATAAATACATGCAAAATCTAAACAACTCCATCAGATGGCTCAAGATGATTCCCTTGATCATCTGATGTATTTTGTGTATTTGAATGCTCAAA
The DNA here is from genome assembly GCA_021442155.1 of Cymbidium sinense. Lineage (NCBI taxonomy): Eukaryota > Viridiplantae > Streptophyta > Magnoliopsida > Asparagales > Orchidaceae > Cymbidium > Cymbidium sinense. The sequence continues at coordinate 69,777,894 of CM038219.1, forward strand.
TGAGGTAAGAATCAAGAGATCTTGGGCTTGCTAAATCTGGCTTGTCAAGATGCTTGATTAGATCATAAACAATATATATTTAAGAACTATTTAGGGATTTAGTTAATATCCCAAAGTTTCCAACGATATTTTAAGTGCTTGATCTCGACTAGTTTTAACTTAGGATCAGTTTACTTTTGACATTAAGATTCGTGCTTTGACTAGCAATATTTGTAGTGCCATATCAGTTGCCTCCTATTTTTGGATGACATTATCTCAATCATCAAAAAATATATATATGCCAAATAACTGAAAACAGAAAATTCTTCAATGACATTTGCAGATTCATTAACCATATAGTTTGAGAGAACAGATCTTCATGAGGGCTCAAGATTATGATCACGAAAGTGGGTGTAGGGCCAATGATGCGGTATCGTGGCGCAAGGTTTGAGTTATGGATCATTCGATGCTTATAAGCCTTACAAAGCAGTGGGCTAGTGAGGAAGGCTGGGGTGGGCGCGAGGTGAGCACACGGCGAACGGGCGAACCGGCGGCGGGTGAGCAAGCACACGGGTGAGGGCGCGCGAGTCTACCGCGTGGCATGGACTCAGCAGGTGGGAGCGGTTCATGACGCACAATGCGCGCCGATTTTTTTTCTTTTTTTTTCTCCCATTTTCTCCCATTTTTTCATTTTTTTCATTTTTTTATTTATTACCTTTTTTCCCTATAGGGGGGCTATAAAAACCCCCCTAGGGTCAAGTGAGGAGACACAATCCCCATATGCTCCAGTGTTCCTCTACATTGGATGAGAAATCATCTAGCAGAAGTTCAAGGGCTAGGGTAAAAAAAATTCTCTATCCTTTTGTCATCAAAGTTCTGACCTTCTTCTTAAGAGAAGGTCATTCGCTTTGCTGATCAAGGCCCATAGCTCATACAGCGAGACTCCAATTTTTCCTTGAAAGAGATGTCAACTGTCCTCGTCGGACCGACTGGAAGGCGATCAATCCCCTAGTTCATACAGTGAGACTTTTGTTCTCTCTCGAAAGAGGTGTCAACTGTCCTCGTCAGACCGACCGGGTTTGGAGGCGATCAAGGCCCGTAGTTCATACGACGAGGCTCTAGTTTTCCCTTGAAAGAGGCATCAACTATCCTCGTCGAACCGACTAGGTTCGAAGGCAATCAAAGCATGTAGTTCATATGGTGAGGCTATGATTTTCCCTCGAAAGAGGCATCAACTGTCCTCATCGAACCGACCTAGTTTGAAGGTGATCAAGACCCGTAGTCCATACGGTGAGGCTCCGATTTTCCCTCGAAAGAGACGTCAACTGTCCTCGTTGGACCGATCGGGTTTGGAGATGATCAAGGCTCATAGTTTCTACTTCTTCTTGTAGAAAATTGAATTTCTTGAAACTTTAATGGATGGTTTAATAGTTGATAACTACCAAGATAGAGGGGAAGCCTTAATTAGGAACCATCCTTCGAATGACTCAAAAAATCTGGTAGGTAATTTCAGAGTATCATTAGAGAGAAATAACTTCTTTTTCTTGATCTCATATGTGTGCGTATACTTTTCATCAAATTCTAGGCAAAAAAATTTTATCTAAAGCTGTCCTTGAGCGACAGAGTCGGGAAAGGATATGCCCAAGTATTGGGGTGAGTGAGTTGCTTCACAAAATTCAAAGATTTTTGTCTTATACTCTCTCTTTATTTATTTATTATGTATTTACAAATGATGATGGCCGAAAGAAAACCCATAGCGTTACAGCTACAGACGAAATATCATTTACTATCACAGCAGATAGTTTAATGGTGCTCCACGGAAAATTTCACTTCCCTAATGAGTTGGTGGTTATTATTGCCAAAAAGTCTGATCGAGCTCATTCACCCCCGCTAGGATACTTTACTATTTTTGGGATGATTCTTCATGCGGGATTGCGATTCCCTTTGGCTCCTAAATTGATTGAGATCTTTAAAATATGCAGTGTAGCTTTGTCACAATTTTTATTTTGAGCTTTAGTGATCTTCGTTGATTTGACTGTCTTCTTTAAAGAGCGTGGTCTTACTTTGAACATCAAATACTTGTGCTGAATGTGTAGATTTACATGTGATGCTCAGGGACATGTTTATTATCGGGCTATAAATAATTGGATAAAATTTTTAGCATGGGAACCATCTAGAAATTGGTCTAATGGATTATTTTTTGTGAAAAATGAGTGGAGCCTCCCTAAGAGATGGGGAAGATTGAATGACCTTCCAGATCCATTATTGATTGAAGAGAATGAAATCTTAACGACTCTTAATATTCCTGATGCTGGAAGCTTACAGCATGAGTTGCGTCACATTGGCAAATATATAATTAAAGATAGAATGTTTAAGGTTGGCCTTTCCAACCAGGCAGGGAGATCTCATGCTCTTCCACTAAAGAGATCAAATAAAGGTGATGAAAGGTCTCCTCATAATCACAGGATTCTTTCAAGAAGCCCATTACAAAATCACGGTGATAGCAATATTTCTTCTTTAAAGAAAAATAAGACATGTGCCAAAGTAACTACGTCAAATATCTGCGAAGAAGATGTTTGCCCCCAGTTGGCCTCTGAGAGTTTAGCTATCTCAACTCATAATAAGGGAATTCATTTCTCGAAGTCACATATTCCTGAAGAAGTGTTGAAGCGTGTATGCACTGGATATCAATGAGCAGATGAATTAGTACGTTGTCTTCTCCTCCTCCTTCTTCTTTTCTCCATTTCCTTTTTTCTTTGTGTAATATTTGTGATGCTTTTTTTATTGTAGGTAGCTCAAACATTAGGGCTGATGACTCATTTGGGTGTCACTCTAGATGAGTGGAATACTAAATTTATGAAGGTAAAATATCTGCAAGGCGAGTATGAGCAAAAGATGAGTGCTAAGGCCAAAGAAGTGACAAATTTGGAGGATCAGCTAACAAGGTGTAGAACTGAGCTACCGAAAATATCAACTTCTCTTTCTCTCCAATGTCAAGAGGTGGAGTGCACTCGTGATGAGCTAATTGTGGTGAGGAAGAGACTCGCCAGAAAAAGAAAAGACTCAAGGAACTTGTAGTGGAGAAGAAAGCTCTCAAATTAGAGAAGAAAGCATTACAGGATCGTCTTTCTGAGAACGAGCTTATAATGTCAGAAGCGAAAGCAAATGAAATCTCTTTGAAGGCAGTGGAAGACTTTAAGAACTCCCTGGCTTATCACCATACTATCGAGGACCATGTCTAGGAAGCTCGTTATCATATTCTTGATGTTGAAGTGAAGGACTTGGAGCACCAATATTTAGAGGAAGGCTTCATCCGAGGATTCCTAAAAGGAATCTGCTTAGTACATCACAAAACCAAAGCTAGTATTAAGAATCTGTCTCCCAGCCAAGTATCTGAAGACCATTTGCCAGATTCAAGAGATGAAGGGGTCGAGAATGAGTTTAAAGGAGCATCTCCTACTAGTGAGGAGGACGTTGATATCACGTAGTATCACTTGGGGATGCATTTTTTTCTTTTATTTATGTATTGTTATTTATTTTTATTATTTTGTATCCAGAATTTTGATCCTTTCTTATATCATCATGTTAGTGATGTCAATGAGAAAAAAAAAATTTTGGGTGATATGCTCTTGTTTTGTTTTTACTTATCTGAGGTGATTGGTTGGAATATTATTCGACGACGCTAACCTGTACGGATGAGGCCATGGGAAGTCCACCAAGGACCTTTTGGCCTATCTTAAGTATTAGTTAAAACATTATTTGACGTCTTACCTATAAGGAAGAGGCTGTAGGATGTCCACCAAGGACCTTTTGACCTATTCTGGGTATTAGCCAAAGTGTTATTTGACTTCTTACCTGTATGGAAGAGGTCGATCAAGTCCACTTGATTATACCCCAATTGAGATACAATATGAGTTGTGCATTTCTCAAGTGGGAGGATTAAATGAAGGAGATTATTTATATGCAACAAGCTCGAAAGAAAAAGCTATAAACTCATTACTCTGATAAGGTCGGTGATACAATCATAAGATGATTTTAATACAGATATGAGTTTGAAGAGGAAATGATAAACGAGACAAAATAAAAGTTGCAATAATTATGCAGTAAGAATTATTGATAATAATTTTGAAGATTCTTAGTGTTCCAAGTTTGAGGTAAAGTTTTTCCTTCTGGATCTTTGAGCTTGAATCTTCCTGGCTTGACCATAGCTATAACCACATAAGGGTCATCCCAAAGAGGTGAGAGTTTATTATGTTGAGGGTCTCTGCCTGCAGCTTCGAGACTTCACAAGATCAAGTCACCGATCGATATGGGATGAGATTTTACTCTTCTGTTGAAGTGAGGAGCTACCCTTTGGTGGTAGGAGGCAGTACGAAGTAGGGCCATGTCATGAGTTTCAGGGAGTAGCTCCAGGTGCTGTCGGAGTTTTTCTTCATTACTATTATGATCGAATGATTGAACTCTTAGAATTGGAATCCTGATATCTACTAGTATAATAGCTTTTGTGCTGAAACACAAGTTATATGGTGTCTCACTAGTTGGAGTTCGTGATGTAGTGCGGTAAGCCCAAAGAATATTAGAGAGCTCATTAACCCATTGCCCCAAGCCTTCTCAAGACATGTTTTTAACCCTTTGAGTATAATCTTGTTGGTAGCTTCAGTCTGTCCAATAGTTTAAGGATGTCTTCTGACCATTTCGGTGTGAATGTGAAGATCTTTACAAAGGCGTAAAGACTTTTCTAAATTGGGTTCCATTATCGGTGATGATCTTTGTAGGGAAGAATCTACTATATTTTTTCCAAACAAATTGTTTAGCATTTCCTCCATGATTTTAGTGGTTCTTCCACCCATTTAGTGAAGTAGTCGACGCTAAAATGATAAACTTTCGTTTACGATGCTTGAAAAGGTCCCATGATATCAATTCCCCATTGTGCAAAAGGCCGCGGACTTTGAATGGATGAGAGCTCTGCATGTGACGTGTGAGAGAGGTTAGAGTGCAACTGACAACTTGCATATTTTTTTGTGAACTCCAAGGCATCTTGCTTCATCTTAGGCCAATAGAACCCTTGCCTTATAATTTTAAGGGCTAGCACCCTTCCTCCTAGGTGTTCTCCACATATCCCCGAGTGAACCTCTCTTAATGCATAATCAGCCTCTGATGGTGAGAGGCATTTAAGGTATAGCCCAGAAAAATCCTGTTTGTATAGTTCACCTCTGATGATAATAAAGTTTGAAGCTTGCCTTCGGAGATGAGTTGCAGTAGTTGGGTCTTTAGGAAGGGTCCCTTCTTGTAGAAAATATAGGATGGGGTCCATCCATGAAGGATCCTTTATCTCATTAATTTCTTTTATTACACATGACCCTTGGATACTAAGAAAATATATTTCTTCAACATGCCTTCTCTTAAATAGATCTTCAGTAGCAGATGTAGCAAGCTTAGCGAGAGCGTAAGCTCGAGTATTTTTCTCTCGTAGTATGTGGATGATTTGATGTATCTTGAAATGGGCAAGAAGTGACTTTACCAAGTTGAGGTATTGCACCAGCTGAGGATTATGAGTATTAAATTTTCCCTCAACCTTGGAGGCAACAAGCTGAGAGTCAATGTGGATCACTAAGTCTTGAGCTTCACAATCGATGGCGAGTCTAAACCCTGCGATGAGAGCCTCATATTCAGCCATATTATTGGTTGCAGGGAATTTTAGATGAATTCCATACTCTAAGGTATCTTGTTTAGGAGAAATAAGTAAGATTCCTACTCTAGCACCAGTATTTCCTAAAGCTCCATCAACATAGAGAGTCCATCGAGACAAATGGGTGTAGTAGATAGCACATTTGGAGTTGGGATAGTGCATTCCACTATAAAGTTTGCGAGTACTTGAGACTTTATATCTGGCCGAGATAGGAAATTGATATCAAACTCTCCCAATTCTATAGACCATTTAATTAACCTCCCAGATGCCTCTGGTTCCTATAGAATTACTTTTAATGATAAATGAGTGTAAACGCTAATAGTGTGAGCTTGGAAGTATGGACGCAATTTTCACGCTGAGAAAACTAAAGCCAGAGCCATCTTATCTGTCAGTGGATAATGACTTTCTATATCAGAGAGAATTTTGTTGACATAATAAATTGGTTGTTGTATCCCATTTTCTTCTCACACTAAAACTGAGCTTATCACGTTGGAAGAGACTGTGAGATATAAGTATAATATCTCTCCTTGAATAGGCTTGGATAGTAAGGGTGGAGATGCTAAATACTCCCTTAGTTGCTCAAAGTAGGCGACATTCATCGTCCAAATTATTATTTTTAACTCACTTTAGTATTTTAAAGAATGGCAAGTATTTATCCCCAGAATGGGCTAAGAAGCGGGATAAGGTAGCAATTCGTCCATTCAAACGTTGAACTTCTTTGATATTCTTCAGAGGAGTCATATCTCTAAGGGCATTGATTTTCTCGAGATTGACCTCTATCTCACGGTGGGTTACCATAAACCCAAGAAATTTTCTCGACGTAACTCCAAAAGCACACTTGGTCCGGTTAAGTCGTATGTTATAATGTCGAAGAAGGTTAATGCATATTTCTAAATCAGAAATATATTGTGATTCTTTCAAGCTTTTTACTAACATGTCATCCACATATACCTCCATTGTATGGCCTAAGAGGTCTTTAAAAACCTTATTCATAAGGCGTTGATAGGTAGCACTAGCATTTTTTAACCCGAACGGCATAACTTGGTAACAATATAAACCTTTATATGTTTGAAATACTATGGCTTCTACATCCGTTGGGTCCATTTTTATTTGGTTGTAACCAGAGCAAGCATCCAAAAAACTGAGCATTTGATGTCCAGACGTAGCATCGACTAATTGATCAATTCGAGGGAGAGGAAAACTATCTTTCGGGCAAGCTTTGTTAAGATCAGTGTAATCAATACACATTCTCTATGTTCCATTTATTTTCTTAACCATGACAACATGTGCTAGCCATGTAGGGTAATATACTTCTCGTATGAATCCCGCTTCTAAGAGTTTGTTAACTTCTTATTCAATAGTCTGGAGGCGATCAAGTGCAAAACTCCACTTCTTTTGGATGATCAGTTTGAATGTTGGATCAATCTTGAGGGAGTGCATGATCACATTGGGTTGACCTCGGGCATATCTATCAGACTCCAAGCAAAGATGTCTTGATTTTTGAGCAAGAAGTCTATGCATTTTTCCCTTTGTTCGTCTAAGAGCAGAGATCCAACTTGCACTGTTCATAGAGGTTGGTCATCTTACAATAAAATATGGAGCAAGTCTTCTACAGGCGAAGCTTTCTGGGTACTACTTTATCTCAAAAATTAAAAGTTTTGATGCTGAAGGTCACCAAAGGGCATGGTTGAGCTTGTCTAAGGTAACATGATTGTGCTATCTGTTGATTTTCACAGACCACCCCAACCCCAACAGGGGTTGAAAATTTCATCTTAAGATGAGATACTAAAGTGATGACACCAAAAATTGATTGGAGGGGCCTTCCGAAGATAGCATTATATGTCGAATCTGACTTGACCACCATGAATTGAATTGAATGACTCACTTATCGAGAGAATTCTTTGAGGATAATAGGAAGGGTGATTATCCCCTCTACTCACACAGGGCGATTATCAAACCCGTATAATGGTCTTGCAGTGGGTTGGAGCTTTTCCCTAACCAAGCCTATGCTAAGAAATGTGGAGTAAAATAAGACATCAACAAAACTCCCGTTGTCAATCAAAATTCTCTTATCATTATAGCATGGGTCACTGATCCCTGAGTTGATGATAAGTGGATCTTAATGAGCAACATGGAGTCCTTCTAAGTTTGAGTCATTAAAAGTGATAAAATGATCAATACAAGATTTCTTTAACTCTGGTTCTTCTGATGTGGCAATGAGGACTTGATTAGATAGTAGTGATCCTCCTGCAATTGTTTCAATTTCTCCAACTATTTGATGACTATTTTGTTATTTATGTGATGATTGTCGTGGTTGCCCCCCAGTTGGAGTTGTATTTGTTTGAGTCGATTGATTCTTCACAAATCGATGTAGATATCCCTATTAAATGAGCCTCTTGATTTCTTCTTTGAGTTGTTTGAACGCCTCAGTAGTATGTCCACGACTTTGATGGAAGTGATAACATTATTCCTGATTTCTTGAATTTGGTTTCAGCGGATGTGACCACTTGATGGTTTCTTCATCTCGAATGGCCATCAGGACGTTAACACAAGATGTGTTCAGTGGTGTGTATTCCTTTTCTGATCGTGGTTCACGTCGTTGATGTGAGGGCCGTGGAGGGAGATCACGACTACCTTGTTGCTTCTTTTGATGGGATTATCAGATTGCATTCTCTGGGGCACTCTTATATTTTCCTGTAGATTGTTCAAATTATTTACGATGAGCATTAATAGCCTCATCGGCAGAAATTTGTGCTTCCACACGATGAACCAAGTCGGCATATGAGCGGATCGTATCTCACATTAATGATGAGTAGAAAGGCCCAGGATGGAGCCCTCCAAGAAAAACTCCTCTTAATAGTTCAAGGTCTACTCCAGGTATTTGGCGAGCTTCTAAGGAGAACCTCTAGAAGTATTCCTTAAGTGATTCACCCTCATTTTGATGAATGCCTGAGAGATGAGAGGAATCTTTAATGATCCTCTGATTTGTAATGATCTGTTCTACAAAAATCTTGGTGAGTTGTCAAAGGTATGGATGGATCCTCTTGGAAGGGAGTAGAACCAAGTGCGAGCTTGTCCCTTGAGTGTAACGGGAAAGACCTGACAAAGCAATGTGTCAGGAGCTCATTGGATATGCATGATGGTCCTGTAATAGTCGATGTGTTCATATGGGTCAGTTGCCCCATCTAAGAGTCGATGCTCAGCAGCTTGATCCCTACGGGAATGGGATGTTAAAGAATAGACTCCTGATAGTTGCATGAGAGGGAAGATGATTTCCATCTTTATAATAGAATTCTTCTTTCACCAAGCATTGTAATTTTGCATGTATAACGTGATGGGTAGAGTCAATAGGATGAGAATGTGCCAAGCTACTAGTAATAATTGGTGGATTGGCGGTCGTTAAGAGTGATGGATGGAGAACTTGTATCGAGAGACATCCGCGATCAGAAGCGGATGAACTTGTCGATGGAGAGAAGGCCCGTATTAGCATTTTGACCTCCCACTGCTGATCGATCTTGGGGAGATTTATTTCGCGGTAGTGTGTTCCTCGTAAAAGTCATTATCTCATTTTGAGACTCTTCCATTCGGCACGATCTTAGAGATTCGATCGCCTTGAGTCATGCCTATCGAGAAGTGAAGCTTGGCGTCCTTAGTTGATTGGTTTGAGTGGCGGGAGTTGGGAGAGGCTCGTTATTCTGAGTATTGCGCTTTGGCCATAATGCGGGTGTTCACAGAAATTGTGATTGAGAGGTTCTTTTCCCACAGACGTGTCAAATTATTGCGTGCTAGAAAACTAGTTGCGGTAGAATAAAATTTCTTAGCTTTGCAAATCGACAACCGCGGATGTTTGAAGAATTAATAAGAAAACTCAATTTTATGTGAAAAATCTTGAGAGGAAAAAAAATCATGGGGCTGGCAGTAAAATCTTCCACTATGCATTTGTTTAGTACAAACTTTCGATAACGGGATTACAAATTGTATATGAGAATGGCGACAATGGAATCCATCGAACAACAACATCTATATAGCCATGGATAGTAGCGGTTGTTTCGTAGTTGATGATGGTGGCAGCAATGTGACGGCGGTGATAGTGGCATGGTGATGAACGGAGATGGTCAGCGATAATGGCGATGGTAGCGTAAGAGCGGCGTCCGGCAATAGATCAGCGAGGTAGCCGGCGATGGTGTCAGCGATATTGGCCGGCGATTATGTTTAATGATAATGATGTGGTGGCGCAGCGGCAGTGATAGTGGTCAGCGGCGACAACCAGGATGGTCGGCAATGGCGACTGCATAGTCGGTAGATATAGCGGCATGGTTGTGGCGATGGCCGTAATAAGATGCGGTGGTCGGTATGGCCGGCGATGGTGGTGCGATACCCGGTGGCGGTGTCATGGTAGCACGGAGATTGACAACGAAGATGATGATGGCGGGTGATGGCGGCGGCAAACGGCGGTGGTTAATGACGATGAGTGGTGACCGTCAGTAATGATTATTGGAGATTTTCAAGCTTTAGAGCTCTCTCTTCTCTTTAGCTTCACTTCTCTCATGTGAAGAATGATGGACTATTTATAGATTAGAGAGAAGGCATTTTTGTAAATACATGCAAAATCCAAATCACTCCATCAGATGGATCAAGATGATTCCCTTGATCATCTGATGTATTATGTGTATTTGAATGCTCAAATGAAATCAAAATCAAGAGATCTTGCATTAAATCCGGCTCAGAGCGTTCGATTTGATCATATTTACTATTTAAGACTATTTGGGGATTATATCTCAAAGTTTTTGATATTTTGTTAAGTCTGTTTTTAAACTTAGGATCAGTTAACTTTTGACATTAAGATTCGTGCTTCGACAAGTAATATTTTTAGTGCCATATCATATAAAATAAAATAATAAAATAATAAAATAAATGCCCAAAAAATATCATATAAAATAAAATAATAAAATATTTCAAATAAAAATATGTTGCCATAAATTTATTTGAATTTTTATTTAATTTAAATGACATTTAGCATGGTGAATTTCAACATTAATCTAATTAAATAGGAAAATTTTGAATACTTGAAATTCAAGCCAAGACAAATTTAATAAAATTAATAAAAAATAATATAAATTAAGCACAAAATAAACGATGTTGAATGAAAATTGGAGATCATTATAATGATATCGACATATCAATCTCTCACACTCATTATTTTATAAATATATATTTATAAACAGCTCATGTTTTAAAAAAATTTGAAGCTTTGACAATTTTAAACTCTTTAAAATCATGACAAAAAATATTAATATAACAATAATATACTTTTATTAAATTAGTATATTGAAATAAAACATAGTTTTGATACTAGTTAGTTTCACAAATTATATAACATAAGAAAATTTTTAAAAGATTCAAATTTTGTATATTAAGGTTGTGAGCAGAGTTCTCTCGTATATGTACTTAAATTCTTATCTTTTAATGGGACATCCACATGTCTCTTCACCGAGTACAATAGATAAGGCATGGGAAAACTAAGGTGTCAAGAATTTTTTAAGAGAAGAAGCCATGACAAAACAAAGATATGCAATTTATGTATATATATATATATATATATATATATATATATATATATATATATATATATATATATATATATATATATATATATATATATATATATATATATTCAAAAAAAAAACACAGCTTTTGAATAATAGCCTTTTGATATGTATCTTTTCATAACCAAGCTATTATAATAAGGGCCTGTTTGGGATCAATTTTATTTTGTATTTTTTTTTATGTTATTTTTAAAAATACTCAAAATAGCTTTTTAATATTTTGAGTGTTTTTAAAAATAACAATAATAATTAAATATATTTTATTTTGAAATAAAACATAAATAAAATAAAATAAAAATATTAAACAAAAAATAAAAAATAAAAGTGATCTCAAACAACCTCTAAGGATTTTATTATGAATTAATTAACTATTATAAGAATTAATAAAAAAGTAATTAATTTGTAGTTTATGTGAACAACTTATTTGAAAATTATCATTCGATGTTGTCAAATATCATTTTAAGATATAGTTTAATAATATTTAGCTAAAAAATTTATTTAAAATATTTATTTTTTTAATATTTATTTGTCTATCAAACTTAATTGACTTAAAAAAATTAAAAATATTAAAAATATTGTGATCTTATCACAAAAAATATATAAATATGCTAACATCCATATCAATTTTATTATTTCCAATGTTACCCCACTAAAAATATGAAATTGCATTTTTAAAATTATACATATAAATTATTCAAGAAATATGAGTTGTCCATTGATACTTTCATTAAATATAAATTGATCCTTTATGAATAATTCATAATTAGAGATAGGTTATATTTGTTTTGACCTCTCTAATTATATTTTTCTTCTCAAAGACCATTGATTCGCAATTGAATAATAAATTTATAATTTGATTAGAAATTGACATACTTTCACTATTCAAGATCGAATCAACACATAAGGAAACTATTTTCCTAAATTCACAAAAAATTGAATGAATTCCATCTTGTAAATTAACACTCCCAGTTACTTATTTAATAATGTTCCCAAAATATAAGCAATGAAATTACTCTTAAATCTATACCAAATAATTCAAAGAACATAATTTCAAAAATAGGAGTTTATTAATCTTTTAGGATTTATAAACTTATGTGCAATGTTTATTCCAAATAATTCAGAAATTTATCCTCTTGCTTATAACACTTATGTGCAATGTTAAAAATGGAAATAATAATCATAAAATTTTAATGAAAGATTCATGCATATAAACATTAAATAAAATATTATTTTATTTAATTCAATAACAATTATATTTAGGGCGACATTCCCAACACAGATATAAATTATTATTTTTATATTTATTAATGTTTTATTTGTTTAAATATTATTTAATGTGTATATTAATTATAATCATAAAATAAATCTTATTTTCATTCAAAATTTTATGGAAATATTCTCAAGAGTCTCAACTGACCTCTATAACAATTTATGAAATTTTTAACTACTTTGAACCGAATTTGAGTTATTTATAAAATTTATAAGGAGTAAGCTAATTAATTAATTCATTAATTAATGAGCTTAATTAAGCCTAATTATTGTGGTAAGTGAATTTAATAAAAATTAGTTGGATTTATTATTTTATTATGATTCTCTATATTTATTAAGTGATTTATACCATTAAGCGAAATTTTTTTGTAAGTTTAAATTAATTTAATAACGTGATTTTTTTCTATTTTGAGTTGACAATGCAATAACTCATAAAAAATGTCCTAATAATCTGAAAAATTACAAAGTTAGATTATAACATGCAAAACTATACCCTTAAATTTTCAAAATATCTGTACTAATATTTTATGATTAATTACATTTTTTAAAATTTATAAGGCTCTAATTACTCTCAAAATGGCTAATATAGATTGAGGCTTTTGTTCCCATCCTACTAGTTGAGCGCAAAGATTATCATTCATATTTTTTAACCTTTTACATAAATTATTATAATTTTTTGAATATCTAATTAATTAAAATAATTAATTAAGGATTAATTAATTTCAAATTAAGGTTTCGTGATTAACTTTAGACTATAGGGCTTAATCATTTTTAGTAAATTCCTTTATGTTAATAAAATGTAGACATTTTTTAAGATAATTTTATATTGACTTTTACAGTTTAAAATTAATTATTAAGTAACTACTTCAATTTTGAGTTCAAAAATTAGTAACTTATCGCCCATTTATCCAATTGTCACAGAAGTCATACCATTGGTAGAAAATGAAATTAGGAAGATGCCCTAAATATTTCAACTTATTTGGATTTATATTTTAAGTTTAATTTCAAAAGTAGAATTTTTAATTAAACCTTAATTACTTCTAAATTACCTAACAAACATTGAGGCTTTTGGGTCCTTTGGATTGCTCTCTAAATGTTAATTCAGAAGATGTGTTATTTGTATTTTTTTTAGTATGTATTTTTATGGTGAATTTTTAAAATTTGGTTAATCTTTACAAAACCCTCTCTATGAGTTTAAATCAAGTAAAATGGACAGTCAGCGCATCACCTTTAACCTCAAGTAAAAGAATGATGACATCAAGGGAACAAAATTTTATTCTTTGAATCTAAGATATTACAAAAGATTATAAATATGAATGCAATGGGATAAACAATTAAGTCTTAGAGAATCACATGAATGCTTCACAAACAACGAGGCACAAAGGTATTTCTAAATCTTCTAAGTGATTAGATCACTAGATCCAATGTCTAATAGATTTTACATGTTAGGTCGCTTTCATTCGAAGAAACAAAACCCAATTGAGAACCTTCTCTCGTTCTTCTTCGCTAATTGATCTCAAGATCAAATCATCATCGCTTCCCATCATAATCCAATTATTTTCAAACATAAGAAGATTCGAATGGGATGGGGAAAGCTTGGTTTGGATGCTTAGGTTTAGTGAAACCTCTTGTAATGGAGAGTTCTTTCTTTAGTGGGTTGTGTTTTTGGAGTGAGAGTGCTCCCTATTGGCTTTAAAAGTACACAATGTTTCTTAAGTTGTAGGAACTATCGATTCATAAGAAGTGGAACTGTTGATAATGTTGAGATGAGAAAATCAGAGGTTAAAGTACTTTTAATTAAAAAAGAACTACCCAGCATATGTGATCTAGCTTTTTGGTTGGTTCACCACTAGGAGTCACACAATTAGATTTATTTATTTATTATTATTTTTTTGCCCAAATTTGGTGGAATTGGCCTGATAAGCTCTTTTATTAACAAACCAAATATTAGCAGAGATGTGAAGTGAAAAACTCATGGTGAGTGAATTTGGCCTTAGGTGGGTTCTGTTGATTTGGGTTAATGTTGGGCATGTTGGGTCATGTCTACTAAGGAAAAATAATATTTTTATGGATGCCCAAGGCAAGGGGAATGGAGGACTTTGCTAATCAGTGGTTGTCTTCATTTTTATGGTCCTTAGGGGATTTGTTCACTTCAATTCAAGCCAAATAAGATTCACATTGGGCCAAGTCCACTTAGCCAGGACCGTGGTGACCAAGGAAGAGCCCAAAAAGTTTGGCTAGATTTGTATTATATTTGGTTGGGTTTGGCTTATGGTGACCCATTTAGGTCAATGGACCATATTAGCCAAATTGGCTCAAAAGGTTATTAGGTTGAGTCTAATAAATATTATTGATGATTTGGAATTATTGTTTGAGCCTAAAAATATTATTAATGATTTGGATTTATTGTTTTAGTCTAATTTAGGATAAATTTGAATTTGGTTTAATGTGTTTCAATTAGGTTAATTTGGTTAAGTGACTCAATTAGCCAAATTAGACTTCAAGTGAGCATGAATTATGTTTAGTTAAGTTTACATATTGATTATCAAGCTTTAGAAGGATCCAATTTGGTTTGTTTTAGGTTTAATTTAGTTTTGATATTATAAGGTTCAATTGGGTCAACTTGGGCTAAGATGACCATTTAATGAAATTGGGTCCTAATTAGGCTTTAATTTTGTTTAGTTACTGATTTGAAACAATTGGGATTTTTTTAATTTTAGTTATTTTGAGTTTATTTTTAATTTGTGTCTCATTAAGACCCAATTGGGTTAAGTTGGAAAAAATGACTCATTGACCAAATTGGGCTCTAATCAATCTTCAATTGGGTTTGAGTGATAGTTTGAGAATTATAGGGTTGATTTGTTTGAATCAATTTTGATTTGATTTAATTTTGGGTGAAGGAGATCTATATAGGCTAGATATGCTATATTGGGTTAAATGGTCAATTAGCTCAGTCAGATCGCAAATCGATTATGTCCTATTTTCATTCTATTAGATTTATTTCTAGATTTCATTTGCTATGGTTTGGTTTTTTATTGCAGGTGTTTATGTGTCATTTTGCCTATTTAGGTTATATATGGGTAAACCCTAAGACTTGGTTTAGTGTTCCCTTAGTTATTAGGAGTGTCCTAAGACTTTAACTAAGGAAGTCCTATTGCTAAGATAGGATCCTAAGAGCAAAGAAGGAAAGTAGAAGTCAATCTCACTAAGAGTGAGGTCAACACAATAACAGCCAAGGTGTCTACTGGGTGACCAAATAGTACTATTTTTAAAAACACTCGAAGCACTAAAAGATCTTTTGAATATTTTTAAAAATAAAAATAAGAAAATTTAAAATTTTATGATATCAATATATTTTAATAATAGAATAAAAAAAACACATAATAAAATCAATCCAAACAGGCCATAAGAAATGTTGGATTATTTAGAACACAATTTCTTCTTATTGAAAGATTTCTTTTATATGTGGTAGTGTTTATAAATATTAATTTACTGCTATTTGAGATTAAATGGACAAGTCTATGTAACACCAGGAAATGATTATATAAAAATTTTCATATTGCATTGTATTTTGAAAGTTCGCTTATAATATTGATCATAATTTGCATAATAACTAATGAAGAAAAAAGTCTATTTTTTTTCTTTTTGGCAGAATATGAAGAAGAAAGTAACACTGAGAATTATTATTATCATTGTATTGATCGTAGGCATATCTCTTTTGATGAGCCATATCAGTCCAAGGGGAAAACTTGAATGGCTGCCTAGAAGTCAGTCTAACATCTATGCTGAATTTTCATCCAATTTAAAGCCAAGAATCGTGGCAAGCATTCCTATAATGAGTCAAATTAACTATAATCTTCAGGTAAAACTTATAATAAAAAAATTTAAGATTTCTACAAACTTTAAAATTATTCTCGACTCGTTCAAGTTTAAAAACATAATCTAGTGACTACATTAAATTTGAAATAATAATAATAATAATAATAATAATAATAATAATAATAATAATAATCATCATCATCATCATTATTATTATTATTATTATTATTATTATTAATTGTTGCCTCAGTAGAGTACTCTTATTAGTTGATTAAAGTTTCATGTTTAAGTTGTTTTGTAAAGCCGTTCGATGCTTCATTTAACAAATTGAAAATAATGAATTATTGATGGGTAGTCTGTAATAGAAATTCCATCATTGCGAATATTGTTAGTGGAAGCTTAGTTTATTATAGGGCCAAAAATTGGGATATATAAATATGTGTATGCATGTGCTTAAATCATATCTCCTTCTACGAGCATTACTAGTTGAATTTTCGTGCTAATTTATAGCTCTAAAGCCAATGTAAGTTTGATGGGCTACTTAATTAAAAGTCAGTCAACGTCTGTGTTGAATTTTCGTGCTATTAAAAGTCAATAGCTTGACTAATTGGGTCTGTTGATGGAAAAAAAATGAATAAGATATTTAGAATGATAGTGATTTTTTTATTATTTTAACTTTAATTTAGTATAAAATATTGATAGATCATCTGCTTTTATATGAAATCATATAAATTTTAAGATACAAAAGTAATAAGAGAATTTCAATGACTCCAACAATTAGTTACGATATTTTACAATCTTCCATATATCACTTACGTTCAAAATGAGAAAATTCTATGGTTCTACCAAGTACAAATAAAATCTAGAGACTACAATTAATTTGACCTAACAAAAATATCAATAAATCAAAGTTATTGTTATGATTATTCTCCCTTAAATTTTGTCATCTCTAAAAAAGTACTTTTGAAACATGAAAAAAATTTTTTTTTTAAGTGAGTAATTTAATAAATATACCCAATATTTGATCTCATTAATATAAGATGATGAATTTGTGATCTCATACTTATTTTTCTATTTGGAGTTCAATCTATGATTGTATATCTTAGGATTTATATTTATGTTGAAATCTTAATTTGAGTTTTTTTGGGTAATGAAGCTTTCAATTAGTTTTAGATGTATATTCCTCGTATTATGATTCAAATTTTTTTGTAATATATATAGTTTGTTTATATACATATGGTTTGTTATCATGCTTTTCATGATTCATTCATATTTGATTTTTGAAGATGATTCTATTTTATTTTTTTAATTTTATTGACTCTCATATGCATAAAGTTCAGTCATATCTCCATTGATGAGCAATTGCTCATTGTCCTTTCGAGGGGATCAAATTTCTTTTCTTCGAAGCAAGTTCAAGCTTGGCTCTTCAAAGTCAATCAACCACTACGTTGTTTTTTCTTGCAATTAAAAGAAAAAATTTCGACCAATTAGAAGTATGTAAATTTATAGGTAAACAACGATTTTTAGTTCAAATTTTCTCTAATTTTCTAGCTTTATAAAATCCCATCATAATATAAAACCATTCAAAGTTAATCAACCACTACGTTATTTTTTCTTGTAATTAAAAGAAACTTTTTTAACCAATTATGTAAGTCAGTAAATTTATAGGTCAAAAACGGTTTTTAGTTCAATTTTTCTCTTTTATTCTCGCTTTATAAAATCAATCATATTATAAAACCATTCAATGGTATAAAAGACCGAGAATCCTCCGCACTTGAAAGAGGGAAAAACATGGGAAGCCATATCATGCTATCGCCATTCAAATTGTTTAGCTATTTGTTTTTCCTCTCTTACATGGAAATTAATATTAGCCATGGCAAAATAAGCTTCTCATCGTCTTGTGGAAGCCTCCCAAACTTTAAGTATCCGTTCCGTTTAAAAGGTGATCCACCTGCATGTGGCAATCATGATTATGAATTGGCTAAATTTTTAAAATAAGTATGATTAAAATCTTAATTAGCAGATTAGGCGGAAAAAAATTTTAAAATATACGCCGTTAAGCGACCGATAAAATTTTTTTTTTTAAAATTTTTTGAACTAGCGGGTATTTCGATGATCGAATCGTCCGTTTGAAATGAGCTTAGTATCGCTGGAATAAAATTTCCCACGACTTTCATGTTGACAAAAAAAATATTGGTCTTCTTTAATAGACATTAATTTTAAATATTGGCCAGTCTGAGACTATCGAATCGACATGAATCGACTATGTTGACCTACACGATTGTGGCTCCTGCACCAAAGTTTGAAAAATCTGCTTTTAAATAGTGTGACCATCAACGATATCGTGGCCATCCGTGTCGAAAGCAGTTGAGATCGCTTGAAATTCACAAAATTTCCCATGACATTCATGTTGACCGACAGATGTGATTTTGGACCAGCGCAGTTTTGTGGAAAAATATGGATTCAAAATAACAATAGTGGATGGATCATTACATAATTTGCAAAAAAAAAGTTTACAAGCATGATAAATTCATAGCCATTATCTACTTCTCCAAAATTTCTAAAATCTGACAGTTCAATACCAATAAGATAAATGGTGTAACATAGATAAACTGGAAAGAATGCAATTTACTTAAATTGGAAATATATAAAATAGATAAACGGTGTCCTGATATGCAGTGTACATAGAAAATATAAAACAATGACGTAACATTCAGATCGTTTATCGATGATCTACCATGATGAACCGAGGGACATCTAATCCACTGAAGTCCACTCCAGAGATATACTTATGCAAGAGGTCGCCGAGGACGGTCTCGCAAATGGTGCTGCTGATGCCACACTTCGTCCCCAGCCTGGTCAGTGGTCTCCTATGATTTTCCTAATTCTATGTAATGAAAATTCTATCATAGCGAATACGGATTGTTAGTGGAAGCTTAGTTTATTATAAGGCCCAAAATTGGGATATATAAATATGTGTATGCATGTGCTTAAATCATATCTCCTTCTACGAGCATTACTAGTTAATGGGGACCTAATTTATAGCTCTAAAGCCAATGTAAGTTTGATTGATTATTTAATTAAAAGTCAGTCATCATCTATGTTGAATATTCGTGCTATTAAAAGCCAATAATTTGACTAATTGTGTCTGTTGATGGAAAAAAATGACCAAGTTATTTAGAATGATAGTGATCTTTTTATTATTTTAACTTTAATTTAGTGTAAAATATTAACAGATCATCTGTTTTTATATGTTATCATAGAAAATTTAAGATATAATAGCAATAAGAGAATTTCAATGACTCCAATAATTAATTATGATCTTTTACGATCTTCCATATATCACTTTTGTTAAAAATGAGAAATTTTAATCGGCTAGAGGAAAATTCTTTGGTTCTATCAAGTACAAATAAAATTCTTTGGTTCTATCAAGTACACTTCTCAAACATTTCATACATTCTTGTGACAATCATCTATTTTATTTTATTTTATTTTTATTTTTATTGTCTCTCATATGCATAAAGTTCAGTCATATCTCCATTGACGTGCAATTGCTCATTGTCCTTTCAAGGGGATCAAATTTCTTTCCTTTCAAGCCAGTTCAAGCTTGGCTTCTTCAAAGTCAGTCAACCCCTATGTTGATTTTTCTTGCAATTAAAAGAAAATATTCGACCAATTAGAAGTCAGTAAATTTATAGGTCAAAAATGATTTTTATTTCAAATTTTCTCTTATTTTCTCGCTTTATAAAATCCGATCATATTATAAAATCATTCAATGGTTTAAAAGACTGAGAATGCTCCGCACTTGAAAGAGAGAAAAACATGGGAAGCCATTTCATGATATCGCCATTCAAATTGTTTTGGTATTTGTTTTTCCTCTCTTACATGGAAATTAATATTAGCCATGGAAAAATAAGCTGCTCGTCGTCTTGTGGAAGCCTCCCAAACATTAAGCATCCGTTCCGATTAAGAGGTGATCCCGCTGCATGTGGCAATCATGATTACGAATTCAATTGTGAAGGAAACCATACAGTATTTGAGCTCCCCCCAAACAAGTATTATGTTACAGATATATCCTACTCAAAGTTCCAAATCACGCTTCTTGATGTTGGTTTAGCACGTGACAACTGCAGTCTTCCGGCTGGGTCATTAAGTGATCTTGATTATCTCGGGCCATTCAGGTTTGATTACGATGATCATAATGGTAATGCTAACTTCATAAACTGCTCCAAAGTAGTTAGTGTTCCAAGATATGAATCCATTCCTTGTCTCAGTAAGAATAACTCAACCATTTATGTGGTACGTGATTACGTAAATATAATAAATTGTTCTGAACTGTACACTTTGCCCATTACAAATTATTTTGGACTTATTACTTTCGAACAAGTTAAACAAGGTTTCCAGCTTGTTTGGGATCCTACTTATAATTCAACGGTTGAGGCCATTCACCTCTGTGCCAGAATAGTAGCGCGGTAAGCATACAGACTATTCATCATACTAATTTCTGATACATCTTCTAATCATTCTCTCCTAAATGCAGGAGGAGGACTTGCAAAATTACTCAGTCAAGCATTTGTGCCTATCGCATAGACAACAACTTATTTGAGATGATAAACCCTTTTCATTATCAAACAACTTTCTTGGAATGTCTTCAACAAAAAAAAAATAGTCATTACATATTAGCCTACATTTCAGCACTAGTAATTTTCATAATATTCGATATAATACTCGTAATACTTGGTAAGAACATGTTTTCTCTTAAACCATGAAATTACTGGTAAAATATTCACTGATGGCTAACTGACGTTCTTGTAGTGCTCTTGCTAATCGGAAGATTTTTGTTTGCACCATTATGCGTTCTCTCCTTCCTCGCATACAACTTGTTTAAGCTTTATATGCCTATTGATATCATTGAGAGGTTTTTGCAAAACCAAGAAGCCCTATCACCATCAAGATATTCTTACAATGAAATTATCACAATCACAAACAACTTCAAAGTGAAGTTAGGACAGGGAGGCTTTGGGTCTGTGTATAAAGGAAAACTACCAGGTGGATATTTGGTTGCTGTGAAGATGTTGGGAAATTCCATGAGTGATGGAGAAGATTTTATTAATGAAGTATCTACTATTGGTAGGATTCATCATGTATTTGTAGTGCAACTTGTTGGATTTTGTCTGAAGGTGCTCATAGGGTTTATGAGTACATGGATCCCTTGAAAAATATATTTTTTCTTCAAATATGGCAAATAGGTTTTTAACCAATGGAAAACTTATTGAGATTTCCTTATCTGTGGCCAAGGGACTTCATTACCTACACCAAGGGTGTAATACAACAATTTTACATTTTGATATCAAGCCCCATAATATCCTTTTAGATCATAAATTCACACCGAAGATATCTGATTTCGGCTTAGCAAAGCTACACCCTAAGGGCCATAGTCTTGTCTCTATCAGTGCTGCAAGGGGAACAATTGGGTATATGGCCCCAGAATTAATATCAAGAAGTTTTGGGTCTATATCTCATAAATCAGATGTTTATAGCTTTGGCATGCTACTAATGGACATGGGTGTAGGCATGCCAATGTGAATGCAGAGAATTCAAGTCAAATTTGCTATCCTTCATGGATTTATGATCAACTACAAAAGGAGGTGTCGAAAATGTTGACATTATTGAGATTGGTAGAGAAGAAGTTGTGCATAGTTGGGTTCGGTGCATTCAAACACGCCTCTAGATCCATGCATGACCTTGTGGAGATGCTAGAAGCTGATGTGAATTCCTTACAAATGCCACCCAAGCCTTTCTTCTCTTCTATGGACACAATGCCTCCAAGAAACTTTTGGATTGATTCCTCACAATCTAAACTATCAATAATTTCAAACTCATAACTCACAAAAAATTGCACCACTTATAAGTAATTAGGGTCAAATTTGAATCTATAATGAAATATCAAAATATGTTATTTCGATGTAGTTTATAATACATCCTATTAAGCCATGCACTTTATATAAATGAGAGCATAATTGTATTTTACCTGTATTGAAATCTAATGAAATATATTTGCATTATATTATATTTTCTTAAGAGGAGAGATGCAATCATTCAAATCATGGTTTTGTAATGTATGTTTAAAACTTCTTATTTCAATCAATTTAAATGAAGTATTTTACAATTTTCATTTATGCTATGCTTGGATTGAAGAATATGAAATGTTGAAAGAAAGTTCAATTAATGATGGACTTATTTTGAAAATTTTGTTTTCTCATTATTTATTTCTTGAATAGAAATTGAAAGAAAAACTTATATCATTCCCTTCATTCTTCGATTGATTGATGAAACATAGCCTTCTCTTTCATGTGAGTTGTAGGAATTTATGTCATAATAATGTATTATTAATTTTTTATTATTAATTATAATATAGCATGAAATTAGGAATAGAAAATTTGCATTTTTCACATATCTAACATAAATCCAAATACGTAATAGTTACTTTGAAAGTATGTACACAATATAAATTTTTTAAAATAATTATATTTACATATCTTCAAATTCTTTCTAACCAACACAACATTAATTTTTTAACTTTATTGGTAGTTCTAACACTTTAATTAATATAATTTTCATGATTACTTGATGATATAAAGTTTAAAGGGATGTCTAGAGTGTGCAATTTAGTATAAATATGTAATGAAGATGTGTTTGGATCATTATGAGTGCGTAAAAATAATTCCAAATATTCAAGAAAGGCATTAGATGCTTAATTCAAAGTTACTTGAAATCTAAAATTTAGTGAGAGTCATTATGATGCTTTGGTGTCTTATCTAGCTAGCTCTACCATTTAAAAAATCCTATTATATTTGCCAAAAAGTAACCAAAATAAGTTTTAAGCTATATACACATTTGAATTTAATAATTGTATCATTTAGCCTATTTAGGTTATATATGGCTAAACCCTAAGACTTGGTTTAGTGTTCCCTTAGTCATTAAGAGTGTCCTAAGACTTTAACTAAGGAGGTCCTATTGCTAAGATAGGATCTTAAGAGCAAAGAAGGAATGTAGAAGTCAATCTCACTAAGAGTGAGGTCAACACACAATAACTGGCACAATGCGGCATCTCGCCACAGTTGGTGACCAATAGTTATTGCTATTTTTAAAAACACTCGAAGCACTGAAAAGCTCTTTCGAATATTTTTAAAAATAAAATTAAAAATATTTAAAATTTTATCATATCAATATATTTTAATAATAGAATAAAAAAGACATAATAAAATCAATCCAAACAGGCTATAAGATATGTTGGATTATCTAGTACACATTTTGTTCTAATTGAAAGATTTCTTTTATATGTGATAGTATTTATAAACATTAATTTATTGTTATTTGAGATTAAATGGACAGATCTATATCACAACAGGAAATGATTATATAAAAATTTTCATATTGCATTGTATTTTGAAAATTCGCCTAATAATATTGATCATAATTTGCATAATAACTAACGAAGAAGAAAGTACTTTTTTTTCTTTTTGGCAGAATATAAAGAAGAAAATAATTTTTTTTCTTTTTGGCAGAATACGAAGAAGAAAGTAACACTGAGAATTATTATTTCTACGTAGTCATATCTCTTTCGATGAGCCGTATTAGTCTACGGGGAAAACTTGAATGGCTGTTTAGAAGTTAGTCAAACATCTATGCTGAATTTTCATCCAATTTAAAGCCAAGAATCGTGGCAAGCAGTCCTATAATGAGTCAAGAGAAAAAAAAATGAAGAAGGCATTACAAGTTTGATTGATTACGTAATTAAAACTCAGTCATCGTCTCTGTTGAATTTTCGTGCTATTAAAAGCTAATAGCTTGACTAATTGGGTTTGTTGATGGAAAAAAATGAATAAGTTATTTAGAATGATAGTGATCTTTCTAGTATTTTAACTTTAATTTAGTATAAAATAATGACAGATCATCTATTTTTATATGAAACCATAGAAAATTTAAGATAAAATAGTAATAAGAGAATTTCAATGACTCCAACAATTAATTACGATCTTTTACGATCTTACATATATCACTTTCGTTAAAAATGAGAAATTTTAATCGAAGTTAATGTTATGATTATTCTATGGTTCTACAAATAAATTCGAGAGACTACAATTAATTTGACCGAACAAAAATATCAATAAATCAAAGTTATTCTCCCTTAAATTTTGTTCGTCTCTAGAAAAGTGCTTTTGAAACATGAAAAAGAAAAACTTGAAGGGAGTGATTTAATAAATATATCCAATATTTCATGTCATTATGATGAATTTATGATCTCATACTTTTTTTTATCTATTTGCACTTAAATCTATGATTTATATTTATGTTGAAATCTTAATTTGAGATTTTTGGGTAATAAAGTTTTCAATTAATTTTAAATATTTAATTACTCGTACAATGATTCAAAATTTTTTGCAATATATATGATTTGTTATCATGCTTCTCATGATTCATTCATATTTGATTTTTGAAGATGATCCTACCCTAACTCAAGCTTTATTTAAGTTTAATCCTTCACACCTACCTACTATAAAAAATTACATAAAACGGAAGAAATCAATATATATATATATATATATATATATATATATATATATATATATATATATATATATATATATATATATATATATATATAGAGATAAGAGATCATCATTTTTCCCCTTTTAAGATGATAAATTGCATTATTCATTTTAGATTTGTTTCATGCCAATTAAAAAACTTTGTTTGGTCACTAAATTTTAATTATTTTAGAAGTTAAATAAATTAGTTTTTAATCTCTTATCGCCATAAGCTTGCAAAATTTAATTTCTTTCATTGTTTTAGGTGCCACATGATATTTCTCATTTGATCCGCTAAAGTTCTAAAATTTTTAGGTGGCTTTTTTATTCACTTTAAATACTCTCATTAATTCTCTATTTTCTGCTCCGTAGAGCATAAAGATTGACTACAATATTATGATGAAAATAGTTGAGATTTCAAGGGGATCAAATTTCTTTGCTTCGAAGCCAGTTCAAGCTGTGATCATCTCTACGAAAAAAAGTATAATTTAAAACGATGCTAGAATAGAACTTCTTATTAAAAATTTGTTCAATTAATTGTCATTGATATTAATAATTGGATAAGATTAAAAGGACCAGAGATCTATCTGATGCAAAGTACTTATTAGAAACTTTGATGTTGCATCGACTTTTGGCCATTTCATAGTAGAGATCATAACTTTGCATATTAGTTTCAAGCATTTTACTACGATGTGTATTTAGGGAAAAATTTTAATTATTTTTTATAATAATTTTTTAACTAAACTGATTTATAAAAATAAATTATAAAAATAGATTTATTGGTCTTATAGTGGAATGATATGCCCCTCATATGACTTGACAGCTAGTCATCTCTAACATCACCACTCTCTCTTCATAACAGAAAATTGAAATTTTATTTTAATGTGCGAGGTATGTTAACTTAGCGGTTGAGAACTTAGATTTTTAACCAATAGGTCTTGAATTCAAAATTCTATACATATATCGTATATATAAGTTTACGACTAAAATTACTCATATGTTCCCAAAAAAAAAAGTTCATTTCAGCAGAACACTTCTCATAACATTTCATGCATTCATGCGACAACATAATTTAGTTGTAACTACTGCTCACACAAGCAACCACCGAGCATCATCTATTTTAACTTTTTATTTGTATTGACTCTCATATGCATAAAGTTCAGCCATATCTCCATTGACGAGCAATTGCTCATTGTCCTTTCAAGGGGGTTGTTGACCTCTTTTTTAGAATGAGCTCTCAACCTCTCTATCTTAAATATAGGACTCCTCTTAGACACTAAGAGTTCCTTAGTCTTAAGACACTTCTAGTGATTAGGTAAACACTCAACCTAGCCCTAGAGACATAAAAGAATTAGCCGGGGGAATATGTCATGCCTTAGGGTTGTTAGGAAAACTTACTTACCGTATAACTTGAACTAAATCCTAACTTCATTCTTTCAAGTCAAACTCAAATCAATTCCAACTTAATTGATTTTCTTAAATCCAAATTAACTTCAAACTCAAACTAACTTCAAACTCAAATCAATTCCAACTTAATTGCTTTTCTCAAACTTTAAATCAATTCCAATGGATTTTCTCAAATCATGAATCAATTCCAAATGATTGAAACTCATGATTGAATTCCAAATCCTAAAAATCTTTCCTAAGCCCTTTGATTCCATCTTATGGACTTAGCTCAAATCAAATCCAAATCAAATCAAATTCAAAAGATTATCTCATAACCCATTTATATTCTCATTTATTTCACAAATATAAATGAAATATAAATTCAAATATCCAAAACCAATTCAAAACTCAAACCTAAGTTCAACCAAAATTCAACCTAAGCCTTTCAAGTAATATTCTTGAACTTGCTCAAATCAACCTCAAATCAATTCAAACCTTTGGATTTTCTTCTTGATTCAATCAATCCTTCAATCATGAATCCAAATATAAACACAAACTTCAATCATCAAACCAAAGCTAAATTCAAAAATCAAACCCAAATCAAACTCATGTTCACTCTTTGAACTTGAAATTGTCAAATGAATCAAAACCAATTTGACTCCAAATCACTTGCAAATGGATTTATATTTCAATCATAAGTCCATATGTGAGTTCAACCAAACTTGATTCAAGCCTTGATCAAGTCAATTGACCCACTTAGGCTCACTTGACCCAAAGTAACCTAAAGTACCTTTTTGAGCCAAATTCAAATCCTACTCAAATTGGATTGAACTAAGCCCGTCTATGCCTCACATTGTGAGCAACAATCATCATGAGATGATCAATCACTCAAATTGGGTCAAACCAAGTCAAACCTAAGTGTTGAACAAGTCAACACTTAGCCAAAATTAAACTTAAACTAGCCAAAATCCACCTTAGACCAAATTGATTGAAACCATTGATCAAAACTAGTTTATGATCAATGTTTGAACTCGACCAAGTCATTATTTGAGCCCAACCTAGCCAAATTGGCCACTTAACCCAAGTTGACTCAACTTGACCCAACTTGACCCAACTTGACCTAAAAAGTCAAAATGTGTCAAATCTTGATCTAAGCCAAATTGATTGAAACCAATGGGTCAAGTTCATTCCAAATCACTAGTTGAACTTGACCAAAGCCTCAATTGGCCAACTAGACCTAAGCTAGCCCAATTGACCATGAACCCAACTTGACCTAAAAGGTTAAATCGAGGAAAAACATGATCAAACCAAAATTGAACTTAACCAATGCCTGCAAAACATTTCAAAAGACCAACCAACCCATGTTGATACCAAAATATTTCAAATGGTCATATGAATTTGACCCAACCCTTTGTTTGACCCAATTTGACCAATTAGTCAACTTGACCAAAGTTGATCCATTTTGACCTAAATGGGTCAACATGAGCCAAATGATATCAAATCAACTCCAAATTCCTTGAAATTTGGACCAACCTAATTTCAAACTATTCCAAATCTTCCCAAATTGATATCAAAGCCCAATGACTATTTTACCCCTAGGTTAAGGGGTAACCTATGGTTAATTCCACTTGGAGTTTGGTCATATCCTTTTCATGGACACTTGACACTCTCTTAGTGGACCAAATGGACACTAATGAGAGTGGTGCATATGACCCAATGGGTTTGGGTCAACCAAACCCAACCCAAAGCCAAAATTGACCCCTCCAATTAGAAATGAACACATGGATCACCTCCATACTCTCATTCTTCACATCTGCAACTCCTCCACTACTCCCCACTACCAAAACTGAATCACATGGCATCCAAAATGATCTAACAAACTCAATCAATCTGATTAATTGATCAAAAATGGAAGGAAGGCTCACAATCATTCGATACTTGTAGGGGGAGATATACTCCCCCTAATTTCACTTCATTTACAATCACTCACACTTGATTGAGCCATAGGAAGCCAGAGCAACCTTCTCCAAGTTCCTCCAAGCCTCCTCAAGCTCATTTAAATTCTCCATTTTCATATTTCTTCAAAGCCGAAATAAGGCAACTCATTGGAAATTCCACTTTGCTCAATTCACCACCAAACTCCAATTCCTCTTGCAAGCACCTTCAAAGTATCAAGTCGAGTTCACCTAAGCCAAATCCCAAGAAATCACCATGGGAAGAGGCAGCTAGACAAAAGTTGCAAGCACTTGAAGCTCATCTTGGCCAATAGAAGGATCCACTTGATCTCAAGCCTTCAAACCTTCAACAGGGCTTCGTCTCCACTAGACGAAGCTATCTCGATAGTTAGGAGTGCCGGTGATAGCCTTCAGTGAGGTATGCCTCAAAACTGAGTTTAGTGTAGGAATTCTTTGGTCCTTTGTGAAGGGAACTCTTCACAAATTACAATTCAATCGTTGGATGTCTTGCTTCTTACCCTTAGATGGTGTGTGCTTAATCCTATCGAGCTCGAGTGAGCTCGGATCACAAGCCAAGGGATGGATGGTGCCGTCTCTATGAGGCGGGGATGAATCATGGACCATCCATCCCACATATTTTGGATGGACGATCTTAATTAATCCACATTAGATTTCTTGATTAATCCCTTTGATGCAGCAGGCTTGCTCTTGATCATCCGATCTTTTATCAAACGCTCCAAGAAAAAGCGCGTAGCGCCGCCGAATGACTGTGCAGCCAATGTGACAACTTAAATAACTAATCTTGCCATGCCACCTGGAATGCGTGCACCACGTCAGTGGTCCATGTGGTGCCAACATGATTAGTTATATAATTAGGATTATTTAATTATCCTTAATCACTGAAACTTCAAAAATACATAACTAAATATAGCAAAATCAAAAAAATATGACTGAGGGCTCATTTTAAAGATAATTAAAAGGGGAATAAAATAAAATTAATTTTGATTGATTTTGGATGGTGGGGTTTCCTTAATTTGGGTTTATTTAAAATATTAATAATCTTAATTACTCCTTAATGACTTCATTAATTAATTCCTAACTTCTTAGGCATGTTTTGGGGGATGACCTCTGCCACACCTAATTTTTATGGAATTTATTAATTGGTTAATTAGAGAAACCAATTAATGAATCCCTAATCACTCTCTTAATGTAAATAAGGGTAATTAAGCATGTGAACAATGGTTTAATCATTTAGTTAAGATAATTAAATATTTTTTTAAGGGGTCAAGAGGTTTATGGAAAAATTTTGAGATATTTTTCTTAAGCTATTCCCTAAACCCCCTTTCTTCCTTAATCCAAACCTAATTAAGGGTTAATCCACTAATAACCTTCTTAATTAACTTAATCAAAATTTCAAAATCAATCTGAACTTAACCAATCCTTTATTAGGTAGACACTTAGGTGTTCAATAACCTAAGTAAGCTTAAGGAAATCAAATCCAACCTACATGTGTGGGAAGGGTTATGAAAGTACTTAATTAAGCTTAATTAATCATCAATTATGAGCCAATTGCTGATTTAAATTCAATATGGTTGCATGTCATATGTTGGCTCATAATTGTTTGAATAATTATGTTCAGGAGGTGTAGGTAAAGGGTAATTAATGAACCTAAAGTACACCTTAACCTAAAAAAAACATAAAATCAATCTAATGGTTCTAAAAATTAAACTAAAATAACATAGAGATGTGGGAGATGGGTTAGAACCAGCAAACCTTTTCACATTTATTAAATTCAAATCAAACTCAAAACAAAACTAAAAATTTCTTTAAACAATTTGATTCACTTTAAATGATCTTATTCCATTAGATTGTCTTTAGGAATTAATTAAGGTAAATGAAATAACATGCTTATATGACTTTATTTCTTTCTTAGCATGCTAAATGTTTGTCATATAAAAATCATGCATTCATGTCTTTTAAAAATCAAATTAGAATGAAATATTTCCTTTATGTCAAATTGCATATTTTGGATAAAGTAAGAATATGAAT
Organism: Cymbidium sinense; assembly: GCA_021442155.1. NCBI lineage: Eukaryota > Viridiplantae > Streptophyta > Magnoliopsida > Asparagales > Orchidaceae > Cymbidium > Cymbidium sinense. Next base: position 69,808,237 of record CM038219.1, read on the forward strand.
GGCTATTATCACTACTATATCCAAACTTATTTTCAAAACTTAGAAATCAAATATTACAAATGAAATGTATGCTACTTATAATTACTTATAAGCTTGCATGTGAGTATAATATAAAATATGCATTATGTGACTTTTCCTTCTATTCTCTTTTAACATAGTTTTGAAGAGGATTTGCAAAGTGTATAGTTCATTTGAAAAGAATACAACACTTGCTTAAATCCATTCCTATTCATTCCTATGTTATATTTTAAGAGGGACCTTCACATTTACATACGTAAATTGCATAACCAAATAAAAAAAAAATTATTGCATGACTCTCTTTCCATTCATTTTTTTTGTACATGCACATGTGTTTAAGAAAAGTGGTATATTAGTCTGGACATCCTGGGGTTGTAAGGCTTTAAGTTGCCCCAAGTAAGTCTTGTACCTTACACCCCTAGTGTAGAAAATAAGGGCATCGTACTCACTCATTTCTTTCATACATGTAAATGTGCATATGAATAATGGATAAAAGAACTCCTCTTTTCTACTTAACAAAATCATGCATACATGAAACATTCCAAATTTCTTTAAGCAACATCTCTTGGCATCCATCATTAAGAAGTGTTAAACATTTCCATTTGCACATATAGATATGCTTAGGATTCATCCATATGAATGTTACACATTATGGAAAGAAACAAAGTGTTGTGCATTTTTGTGATAGTAATTCACTTTACTTAATCTTAAAATGCCTTTCTTTTTGAATAGGTTTGTTTAAGAAAAATCTAAACTTAGGATTAATTAAAACACCTAATAAAATATTCACTAAAATAAAAATCATTAATGAATCTACTTTAGAAATTACTTAAGGTCGGGAGGAAAGAGAAGTCTTCTTCTCTTCTTTACAATGCTTAGTAATCAAACCAAATCAAATCATGAAATAAAACTTAGCCAAATCTACTAAACCACTTAAATGAAATCACCTTCTAAGTTGAACCCTTCATTATTAGAAAACTCTAACCTTAAAGCCTACCTAAGACATACCACACAAGACTTAAAGGGTACACACATTAAGCTAAGTCACTATTTCTAGTCCTATATTAAGACGGTGCATGGTTTGATGTCTGATTTTATTTTATGATGTGATGTTTTAGTTTGGATGTTAGGGTGTATGTGCATAGATTGAATGTAGGATGGTTTTAGTCTAATCATTATCTTCCATAGGGGATTGTTCTTAGGGGATGCTATAATAAAAATATAAATGCTTTCGCTATGCAGGTTGCTTATACCCCTAAGAATAATCTAAAATAAGCCAGTTGGACTTGGTTACCCATGTGTGGGGTGATAAGTCCAATTTATTTATATACATTCTTGGGATTGTGTGACTTGTTTAGCTAATCTCTATTTTATAGGTTTTAGTTAGATTTACTTTTTCCCATTTTCATGTAATTTTGCAATTAAGATTTGGAATGATTATTATGGGGGATTTGGATAACATTGGTCATAAGACTATGCATTATGTACCATGTGAAGCCTTTGGAGCAACCACATTCCAACCAACCAAAAGAAAAAAAGAAAAAAGAAGAAAGAAGAAAGAAGAAAGAAGAAAGAAGAATGAAGAAATGAAGAATGAAGGCCCCCATAATATGAATTCCTTCTTGATTGTAATTAATTCATTTGTAATCCATGTTGTATAATGGTAGAGCTCTGATACCCAATTTATTTTTGGGTTTGTGCAGTGGAGCCCGACCACAAAAGGATCTTATTATTTTTGCGTTAGCTTTATAAATTGTTTAATGTTTGTTTAGCTTGTGCATTAAGATGACATATTTTCCTAGTTTCTTCCTTTCTTTGATGAATGGCTTGGATGCGATTAGGCACTTAGGGAAAAATAATTTTTCTATCCAACTAATCAACTCAAAACTAAAAATTAATAACTCATAACCTCACTTAAAGCTTAGGTTATAAAATAAGACAAAAGATTTAACAACCCCTTAGCTGGATGTTGTATGTTTTCGCATCATGCATAAAAAGCATATTATTTCACTCTTGTTATGGAGGGCTTCCACCTTTACCAAGAAATTTGGCTTGACCTTTGAGAGCCATGATGGAAACACACCACCTTTCTCGTTGATTTTTGCCCATAATCCAATTTCTCATACATTAGGCATATAAATCCTAAAGCCCGTGTGTAATTAATTTTCCAAAAATGAAAATAAAATATAACAAAAATTTGTATTAGATTTAAGTCATTAATCATGCTCTACATGATCTAGTCTATTATGGAGTGTATTTAAGGACTTAGCCTCTTTCTAAATAAATCAATAGCCTAGCTATTTTGCAAAAGCATATGACTTGCCTACATGTTTTTAAAATCGTAGGAGGAGTTAGCTGGCGGCCATCCCCAAATGGTTGTAAGTCCAAACAATCGAATGATTTATCCTCTCTTGTGGAGGTAAACCAAATGCCCATTTTTCCTTAGATTTAGGTCATGCTTCAGGCCTCGCCAAAGCTCCCTAGATTTAGGTTTAGAGGTTGTTACTTCCCTTTGCGGGCTATAAGAATAAATCCTCACCTCTTAGGAAATTCCATGATCTTGTGTCATGGAATTATAACCCCTAGATTTCTAATGAAAATTCAACTTAAACAAATAAATCACTTTAATTTCAAAAATTTAAAGCCCAACCACAGGATTATTTGGGTTGCTTACTAGGCTTCCTAATATCCTAAGAATCCCCTACTTATCTTCCTTTAGTTTCTATAATAACTCACTCCTCTTGATCAATCCCACTTGATCTTATAAAAATAAATTAATTAATTGATAGTCTTATCTTTGAAATCTTTGGAGATAATGATCATTTACCTTAATCGAGAGTATTCCTAAGAAATCATATTTCTTAGGATGTAATTAACTATAGGGGCTTGCCTCCATTTAGAACTTAACGAACCCTGTTTAAAATAAACCCTACTTTCCTTTTCCATGTAAAGTAAGGAATGAATCTCTAATACATTTCGAAGATCCATAGTCCTTACGAGTCTTTATTTAGGTGATTAAGTCCATTGTAGGATGGTGACTTCTATCTCTCGAGATTGCACATAATTCCTCAATGCTTTACTTGATCATGCTAATAAGAATATCTGCGGATCTGCGTTGTGTCCAACATAAGAAGTGTTTGAATATTTTTGGTTCTTCATTTATCTTTTTTTCTCTTTTAGAAAGCTTAGATGAAGAATTTGAAAATAATTCACCACAGGGGTCAAATTTCTTTCCTTCGAAGCAAGTTCAAGCTTAGCTCTTCAAAGTCAGTCATCCACTACATTGTTTTTTCTTGCAATTAAAAGAAAATTTTTTGACCAATTAGAAGTTTGTAAATTTATAAGTCAAAAATGATTTTTAGCTCAAATTTTCTCTAATTTTCTAGCTTTATAAAATCTTATCATATTATAAAACCATTCAAAGTGAGTCAACCATTATGTTGTTTTTTCTTATGATTAAAAGAAAGATTTTCAACCAATTATAAGTTAGTAAATTTATAGGTAAAAAATGATTTCTAGTTCAAATTTTCTCTTATTTTCTCTCTTTATAAAATCCAATCATATTATAAAACCATTCAATGGTTTAAAAAGAGTGAGAATCCTCCGCACTTGAAAGAGGGAAAAACATGGAAATCCATATTACACTATCGCCATTCAAATTGTTTTGCTATTTCATTTTCCTCTCTTACATGGAAATTAATATTAACGATAGCAAAATAAGCTACTCATCGTCTTGTGGAAGCCTCTCAAACATTAAGTATCCATTCCGATTAAAAGGTGATCCAGCTGCATGTGGAAATTATGATTATGAATTCTATTGTGAAGACAACCATACAGTATTTGAGAGCCCTCCCAAACAAGTATTATGTTATAGATTTATCCTACTCAAAATTCAAAATCACGCTTCTTTATGTTGGTTTAGCATGTGACAGCTGCAGTATTTTGCGTGGTTCATTAATATATATTGATTATCTCAGCCATTCCAGCTAGGTGGTTATAATGGTCAGACTACCTTCATGAACTGCTCAAAAGTATTCAGTCATCTAGGATCTAAATTCATTCCATGTCTCTGTAAGAACAACTCAACCATTTATGTGCTAGCTGGCTACGGAATGAAAACAAATTATTCTAAAGTGTGCACTATGCCCATTACAAATAATTTTCAACTTAATACTTTCGAACAAATTAAACAAGTTTTCCAGCTTGTTTGGGATCCTCTTTATCATTTAATGTTTGAGGCCATTCACCGCTGTGCTGCAATAGTGGCATGGTAAGTATACAAACTATTCTTCATACTAATTTATGATACATTTTATAATCATTCTATCCTAAATGAAAGAGGACTTGCTTACTTACACGATCAAACATGTGCATCGAATACATAAACAATAGCTTATTTGAGATGATAAACCCTTTTCATTATAAAATAGATTTCTTGGAATGTCTTCAACTAAAAGTACTCAGTCATTACATATTAACCTACATTTCAGTACTATTAATTTTCATAGTATTCGATATAATACTCATAATACTTGGTAAGAACATGCAATCTCTTAAACCATTAAATTACTGGTAAAATATTCACTGATGGCTAACAGACGTTCTTGTAGTGCTCTTACTAATCGGAAGATTTTTCTTTGTACCATTATGCATTCTTTCATTCCTCGCGTACAACTTGTTTACGCTTTATGTGCCTATTGATATTGTCGAGATGTTTTTGCAAAACCAAGAAACCCTATCACCATCAAGATATTCTTACAATGAAATTATCACAATCACAAACACTTCAAAGTGAAGCTAGGATAGGGAGGCTTTGGGTCTGTGTATAAAGGAAAACTACCCGGTGGATATTTGGTTGCTGTGAAGATATTGGGCAAATCCATGAGTGATGGAGAAGATTATATTAATGAAGTATCTACTATTGGTAGGATTCATCATGTATTTGTAGTGCAACTTGTTGGATTTTGTGCTGATGGTGCTCACAGGGCTTTGGTTTATGAGTACATGGCAAATGGATCCTTTGAAAAATATATTTTTTTCTTCAAATATGGCAATAAGTTTTCTACCATGGAAAATCTTATTGCGATTGCCTTATTTGTGGCCAAGGGACTTGATTACCTACACCAAGTGTGAAAGACAAGAATTTTACATTTTGATATCAATCACTATAATATCTTTTTAGATCAAAAATTTACACCAAAGATATCAGATTTTTGCTTAGCAAAGTTGTACCATAAGGGCCATAGTGTTATCTCTATCAATGCTACAAGGGGAATATTTGAGTATATGGCCCAAAATTAATATCAAGAATTTTTGGGTCTATATCTCATAAATCTGATGGTTATAGCTTTAGCATACTACTAATGGACATGGCAAATGCTAGAAAGCAATGCATGAATTATATCTTTTACTATTCTTCATGGATGATCAACTATGACAAAAAAAAATGTTGACTTGGGTGATATATTGGGAGTGTGGAAGAGACACCTCTAGATCATCCTTGCATGGCTAAAGTTGTGGAAGGCGAAGTTGAATTCCTTGCAAATGCCACCCAAGCCTTTCTTCTCATCTATGGACAGAGTGCCTCCAAGTAACTTTTGTATTGATTCCTTAGAATCTGAACTATCAATAAATTTAGAGTCGTAACTCACAAAAAATTGTACCACTTATAAGTAATTAGGGCAAAATTTGAATTTATAATGAAATATCAAAATATGTTATTTTGATGTAATTTATACTACATCCCATTAAGCTATGCACTTTATATAAAAGAGAGCATAATTGTATTTTACTTGTACTGAAATCTAATGGAATATATTTGGATTATATCATATTTTCTTAAGAGGAGAGATGAAATCATTCAAATCATGGTTTGGTAATGTATGTTTAAAAGTTCTTATTTCAATCAATTTCAATGAAGTATTTTGAAATTTTCATTTATGCTACGCTTAGATTGAAGAATATGAAATGTTGAAAGGAAAGGAAGTTCAATTAATGAAGGACTTTTTTAAAAAATTTTGTTTTCTCGTTATTTATTTCTTGAATAGAAATTGAGTGAAAAATTTGTATCATTCCCTTCATTCTTTGATTGATTGATGAAAAAAAAAAAGTCTTTTCTTCCATGTGAGTGGTAGAAATTTATGTCATAATAATGTATTATTAATTATTTTGTTATTAATTATAATATAACATGAAATTAGGAATAGAAAATATGTGTTTTTCACATTTCTTACATAAATCCAAATACGTAATAGTTACTTTAAACTTAAGTACAAAATATAAAATTATTAAAATAATTATATTTACATATCATCATATTCTTTCTAACTAAACTCAACATTAATGTGTTAACTTTATTGGTAGTTCTAACAATTTAATTAATTTAATTTTCATGATTACATGGTGACGTAAAGTTTAAAGGGATGACTAAAGTGCAACATAGTATAAATATGTAATGAAGAGGCATTTAAATTGTTATGAATGCACAAAAATAATTCCAAATATTCAAGGTCTGAGGATGCCTAATTCAAGGTTACTTGAAATCTTAAATTTAGTGAGAGTCATAATGATGCTTTGGTGTCATATCTTGCTAGCTCAGTAGCTATGATTTGTCAAATCCTATTATATTTGACAAAGAGTAAGCAAAATAAGTTTTAAGCTATATACAAATTTGAATATAATAATTGTATCAATAAATAATGCTAATTTTAGACTCCATTTGAATTTTAGTAAATGTTTGTTATTTATTAATTATCTTCTTAAAAATATATATAATTTAGTATTACTAGTTCCAAAGCACTCTATTGAATCATTTGGACATAATATTTCATAGTAATTATTTAGTCTATGATTTTTCCAATTCTATATCTTAGTATTTGATTTTTCAGATTCTATATACTATAATTCATTAATTACTTTATGGTAGCCCTTACCAATGTCTTTCAATGGAAAACCAAACTAGGTTTTGGGGAATGCTAGTTCTTGTCCCTATTTTTATTGGAATCTAATTTTCTATTTGGCCAATGCAATATCCCATATGCTAAACTAATTTTTACATTGCATCTAACTAACAAAGAAAACATCAAGAATAACTTATAAGTATCCAGCAAATTATGAAAGAATTTGTAAGACCCTAGAAGGTGAATACTTCAAAACCGCTTTAGAATCCTCTTGATTTCTCTAGAAGTTATAAAACATGTAAATTTTTCTATTGATTTACCAAACAAATAAATATATATATTTGTAAACTTAGAGTCATATATTAGCAAGGTGAAGTCCTATAAATAAGATCTACCACTTCATTTATAACCATTACTAGTAATCTAAGTAACTTTAAGCTTGTAACTCTCTTTTGATTCAATGAATGCTTTCCTTTTTTTTCCCTTATTCATTACTTACTTTTCCATCTCTCCTTTATTCATCTAACTCATATCTTATGTTATTTAGGTTTATTTAGCATTAAGTAAAATGCTATGGTTGCATGAATAGCTTTGTAGAAGTTACGTCTAAGGTAGTTGGTGTCAAAGCTAGCCTTTTTTAGACAAAAGATGGTGTCAAAGCTTGGTTTAAGGACAACAAAATTTGACAAGGATCAGGTTGTTGAATTTGAGATCACCAAGATGAAATCTTTGGAATAAGGTCATAGTTGTAATGAACAACAAGAACATATTGCATCCAAGGATTGAGAAAGGTGAGAACAGCTTGAATTAAGTGGAGGAAAGCATGAGCAAATAAGATGTGCATGTAAAGAATCTTGACCAAAAAGTGGAAGGCCTGGAAGTAGACTTCATTAAAATCCATGCTAAAATGCATAATTCCATGGACAAATTAGTAGAGCCCAACAAAATAGACCTACATGCCCTTCAAAAAGAGATTATGGTAGAGGCGACCTTTTTATAGGACTCATAACAAAATAAGCTTGTTAAAGTGCTTGCTCAGTTAGAGGAATCATGGGGGGATTTACCCTAATGTGGGAGGGCAATCCTAATCGATCCAACTACATTTATGGTGAAAGCTTATTGGGTAGACATTCCCATACCTAAAATCTTTAGAAAAACTTTCAATGCTCATGAGGTCGACAACCTCTTCTAGCCGTTAGAATAGTATTTTGATGTTATTAGCATTTTAGAAGAAAGGGCCAATATTAAGAACATAGCTTTATGTCTCATATACGCTACCTTGTCTTGGTGACATCAATATTAAGAGGAAATCAAGAAAGGTATGTCTTACATACATACCATTGATTCTTCTTATAATAAATTGAAAAAAAATAAATTTATACATAGAATATTAAAGGTGAAGCATGTGGTTTCCTATGAAGACTTAAGCAATCAATGAGCATTCAAGACTATGGTCAATGTAATCACAAGGCTGACAACCAAATCTATGATTGAAGCTTTTTAAAGCCAATGGAAAAAGAGAAGAAGAAGGGGAACTTTGACCAATCTATTCTTTAGATAAGATGCTTCTTATGTGGTGGGACTTATTGTATTCAAGATTGTCTAAAACAAAATCTCTCATTGCATTGACTACCAATTTGTAAGAGCATGAGTCTGGTGTCAACCATGGAGTTGCAAAGTAGGGTCCCTATAACTTCTTAATATATTCTAAAATACACTAATGAATTAAGGCAAAGGTCTTTTATTTGTAGATATTATGATTAATGGAAGGGAACTAAAAGAATTAGCTAACACAACCATCTCACAACTTTATCTCTATTGAAGTAGACCAAAGGATAAGGATAAAGCAAGTTATTAAATGGGCTTTACTAAGATAGTTATCTTAGTTACACATCCCATTCTCATGTTGTAGAAAAAGTTAAAGCCTATGTGAGAGCATGGTTAGAATTCATGAACTACCTTAATAATTGATATGAATGACTTCAAAATGTTTTTTGTTTAGAATTTTTAGATCAAGCTAAGGAAATTGAAATCTGAAGACACTTGAATTTAAGTCAAAATGAATAGAGTAATTAATCTAATTATGCTACATAACCTTAAAGACATTTAAACTTAAAGAAACTCAAACCAACTAAAACAAATACAAATAAAAATCAAATTAAACCATGGAATCAAATTAAAAGCATGAATAAATCCATATCCAAATCAAGATCCAAAATGTGGTCAACCTTCTTATCATAAGTTTGACTTATGTTGGTCCCACAAAGTCAAAGGTCAACCCACTAAAATTTGATTAAATAAAATAATTCTAAATGATTTAAATGATAAAATATTCATATTTAAATAATAATTAATAAAATACAAATCTATTAATGCCTTATTAAGCTAAATAGATCATTTGACCTAAACGGACCTTAAGTGGACCATTTTAGATTTAAATTCAAATCAAACTAAAATCAACCCAAATTAATTATCTAAAATCATTTAAAAATAATAATCAAACATAATTCAACCCATCATTGTGTCCAGTTTGACAAAATTTGTCATTTGACCCAAATGAACCAAACATAACCAATTAAGCCCAATGTGAGCCAAATGGGGTCGAAATTGAAATTAACTTCAAACTAATTGAAATTAATCACTCTAAATCATCTCACACACGTGATTAAATATGTTTGGAGTCCAAAGATAATCTAATTAAGTCAAAGTTGGTCATTTGACACAATCAAATTCAACTTAACCCATTTAAGGTAAAATGAGTCAAGTTGACTTGGAATTGAATTAAATCCTCATGTGGCATGGGTTAATTGGATTTTTAATTATCCAATAGACAATCAATGATGATTTAAACTCAAATTTAAAGTCAATAAATAAAAATATATATGTTTAAAGCATTTGAAATTAAATTGAATCCAATGGTATAAATAACTACCCAATGAATCCAAGCTTGAACCAAACCCATTCACATCCACTTAAACTCATCCAAAACCCATACTAAGATGGGTTAAGAGATAATGATAGCAAGCTTAAGCAAATAAGCCAATCCTAACTAAAATCCAAAAGTATGGAATATGGCATGGCAAGCAAAGAGAGTATGAAGCCAAATCCAAATTATCAAATCCCTCATCTTCTTTGCTTTTCCACCTCATCACCTCTAAATAGCTATTAAACAACTAATGATCCTTGGAACTAGCCTCCAAGGACAAAAATTAAGCATGGCTGACCAAGGAAAAGAAAAAAAATGCATAAGAGGCTCTTGACCTCTAATGGCAAAGTGAGATAAAGAATATTTTAAAACAAATTAACCATTCCATTAGCTTCAGCACCTCATACAAAGCTAATTGTAACCCTTCCCTAATTCCCTCACCATTGGGAGGCCAGAAAATAACCAAAGATGAAAGGAAAGAGGCTGAGCTTGGTCTACTGGACAATCCACATGGAGAGGATCCAATTTTTTCTTCCCAAAGCCTAAACACACCATTTAGAAACTATTAAGTTAACCCCACCACCAGAGATCATCAAAATTGAGGTACACCATTAAAGCCACCTCTTTAGCTTTCAATTTTGGGGCTTTCAAAATGAATTTGACCTTAAGATAATTCAAATTATATAGATCCTTCTTATTTCATTCACTGATGATTTTGGAATTCAAGTGATTTCAATAATCAAATCACTGAGAATCACCTTGAATCAATGGATGGCTCTCGACATTCATCTCCATCAAAGGAGAGATAATCATCGCCATCCATTCTTTTTATTAGGAATAGATGGTTGAGATTTAGGAAGATTGCTTGATTAAATCCCATAAGGAAACTGTGGATTGATCAGAGCCATTGATCTTCAATTGGACTATCCGTAAGAATCCTACATATGTCACCATTTTCATGAGGGAACCATGTGGATGAATGCCCAGGCGCTACAAGTAAAGTAGTGCCATGTGGATTCAACATGGTTAGAGAGAAAATTCAAGGTTTTTGAATTTAAAATTAAAGAAAAAGGTCAAAAAATTCAAAAAATTCAAACAATCATTGAAAATAAAATCCAAAAATATAAGTAAATGTTCTATGGACTCCTCTTGATGAGAGGAATTCATTAAAATTAAAATCCTGAATTAATTTGGGATATTTTTACATTTTTTTTAGGAAATCCCATATAGGGGGGATTTTATTGCCATAAAAAAGAAGGTTACAAGGTCCTTAAAAGGGATAAACTCTAAAACAACTGCTCAAAGAGCTACAACTAGCCTACAGAGAAAATATCCTATCTAATTACATCAAAAAAGCAAGTAAAAGCAAAAGAACAGTAAAAGATACAAAGAGATCAGCAATGGAAGATCTGGGCCAAAGAAGAACCATATGCAGAATGAACAGAAAATGAACTTGCAATGCACCTACAAAAATAAAGGAAAGCTGCATCTACAAATATGAAAAGGGAAGGATTAGTACAGATGCAATAAGAGGGCAGCAGAATAATGATTGAAGTGAAAGTTTGAGGGATAGGGCTGAAGATATTCACACCAAATTGGGGCAGATGCAAATCCAAGCAACCATTGTATGGATACAACACAAGAGATACCACCAAACCAATAAGGGGTGAAGCCATCATAGCCCATAAACCTGTGCCAGGATAGTAGCCAAAGGATGAAGGATTTGTGGTCCTTAGTACCTACAAATCTAAATAAAGCCAAATACAATGTTTATGAAAAATGCAAGCCATTATCCCAAATAGGATAACCATCAGCCATTATATGCACCATAGCATCAGAATCTCTACCCAACACATGATAGAAAAACCAACAACAGCAGGCCCACAGGACGTGCAGGAATCCATGCCCGAATTAATTGAAACACAAGCACTTGATCTAGCCATGATCATAACTGAAATTATACCACTAAAGACAATTGCAAGACAAAACTAGTTGATGAAAAAAATCACCACACCAATTAGCCTACCCCTACACAGTAGGCCAAATAGCAGACCAAACAACAGGCCAAAAGAAGGAACCGTGACAACCAAGTATTGATGGGAGCAAAAAACACAAAGTGTCCAGCAATTCCAAAGAACAACACATTTCAGCAGGCCGGAGGAATAGAAAAAACATTCCCAACCTATTGGAGAAAACCAGTAAAACCAAATGAAAGAGTTAGCCAGTTGATAAAAATAAATCAGCATACAAATCAGCCAAAGCTACACAGCAGACAAAACAACAGACCCAATAGTAGGCCAAAAAAAGGGCCCATGTCAGCAAATATTGATGGGAGCAAAAAACACAAAGAAACCAGAAACTGCATAAACATCATATTCCAGTAGTCTAGAGAAACCAGAAAAACCACTAGCTCCAGCAGAACAGAAAATGGATCAGCACATGCCAGCCTATTTGAGAAACAGAAAAACACTCCTAGAAAATGAGGGAACAACAAACTAAATATACTAATAAAATATTTAACTTTAATTAACACATATGTATTCTTGTAGTTCAAAGCCATGAAACAACACTTGCCAAGAAGGAGAGGAGATTTATTCAGCCTGATGGACAGACCATTGCAAAAAGGCCCCCAACATATCCAGTAGAGCAGGAAAAAAAAACTCCCATAAAGGAGCATAGTGTTGACATATATTATGATAAAAACATAGCAAGAAATAAGATTTGGAAAAAAATAGCATTCATTTAACCTATCACCCTTAAACTACATCAGCCTATGGCTAGAAATATATAGCAGAAAATAAAGCCACACAAACCAAAAGGCCAACAGAAAATAGGCCAAGCCGAGCGAAAAGACATAAGTGAAAATTTTGTCAATACAGATAGAGAGATAAGCATTTCCAGCTAGTAGGTTAATGAAATAAGAAACATCATACCCTTTGAAATGAGACATAGTATTATCAAAAAACCCCCCTAAGAGGTGAACAAGGCTCGGGTCAGAAGCACAGGAGAAGCAGAAAATACAATTATAGGAATGCATGAGAGAATAAAAAACAATAAATAGTAAGAAAAGAAAGGGGCTAATTTCTAAGGTATGGTAGGCCAGTATTATCTAAATTAAGTAAGCCACACAGGTGTCTAGGTAGATTAGATTGATCAAAAAAAATTTGATCATCTAATCTAGCACCCAGATTTGCAAGAAAATCAACACATGCATTTCCTTCCTGCCAAACATGAGTGATTCTGTAACAAACATGAGATAGAAGTGTTCTAGTTTGATTGAGAAGATAATACAATTTAGTGTTACCCATTTTATTAGAGGTTAATAGATCAATAAGGAAAAGTGCATCTACTTTAATCCAAATGTTAAGCCAATTTTTCTACAAACTGATTAAAACAGCTTTATTAACAGCCATTAATTCAGCAAAAATAATAGAGCATGCAGATAAAGGATAGGAAAAAGCACAAGCTACCATGCCTTTAAAGTTTCTGAAAATGCCACCACATCCAAAATTATTTTGAGAAATAAAACCATCAGTGTTAATCTTGATAATATTATCATGGGGCTTAATCCAATAGACAATCTTATCATCTCTATAATTCAAATGCTCAGGCAAGGTAAGACCCAGTTTATTAGCTACAAATTTGCAACCTTTAAATTGATTGTTAGTAATTAAATTGGCATTGAAAAAGGCACGAATTTTATCTTTGATTCTCACAATAATTCTTTTATGATTCATAGGAATCCCATGATGTTTAACATCATTTCTATCCATCCATATAAACCATATGAGTGATGGCGCTTATCACTTTAATATGACCTTTTGATTCTTTGAAAATAAGCCTCCATAAGTTGGTATAAAGATAGAGTTCCATTAAAAACATTAATATTGAAATGATCATCATACCAAACCCATAATTTAGTGGCAATAGCTCCATTAACAAAGACATGATTAACATCCTCAATGTGATAACAACAATAGCATTTAGAGGGTAAGTAAAATCCTTTTCTCCACATAAGAGAGTCCAGGATGAAATTTTTAGAATTCTCCAAGTAAGGATAGAATAAGAGATATGTATAGTGTTATTCCAAAGTTTAAAAAATACATTAGAGAAGTCATGAGTATCTTTAATATGATACCAAACATCTTTAAGATTAAAATCTCCATTGTGAGAGAGCTTAAAGAGGATTTGATCAGGCTTGTTGGAATTGATATATATGTTGGTGAGATTATGTATAAAAGGAGTAGGAATGTACTCAATAAGCATGATATCCTTTTATTATTCAAAGGAGTGACTTTAATATCAGTAGTGGAATGAGTAGTTAATAAATTATCAATGGAACCATTGCCAGTCCAGTTGTCTTACCAAAAGAAGGAAGTGCTAGAGTTGACTCCCCAAGAAATAAGGGATTCAACTTCCCATTTGATGTTACAAAATCTTTTCCATACATGTGAGTTACCCACTTTGTAAGAATAGGTGAGAGGATGCTTACCCTGGCAGTATTTGACAATCATAAATTTAGCCCAAAGACTATTCTTGCTTCTAAAGTTCCAGCAAAGTTTATGAGAGAATGCAATAATAGTTTCACAGATCATCTTACAACCCAAGCCACATTCAACAAGGGTGCCATAGTTTTTATACCAAGAAGTCCAATGCATCCTTTTAGAAGAGTTGTTAGATCCGAAAAAAAAATTGTTAAGGAGGCGCTCGATTCTATTAAGGGTAGAATTAGTAGGGACAATGGTTTGAATAAGATATAAAGGCATGGATTTTAGGGTACTCTTAAGCAAAGTAAGTCTACCACCAAAATAGAGTAAATGAAATTCTCAAACAAAAATTTTATTTGAGATTTTTTGGATAAGTTCATCAAAGAGATGTGATCTTTTTTGACCTTTATAAAGAGGAGCACCAAGATATTTAATGGGAAGGTGATGTTGTTGAAAATTGGTGATTCTCAAGATTTGGTCAATTATGTTACTAGGAATTTTAGATGAAGGAATGAAACAACTTTTGCCTTCATTAATAGAAAGACCACTTTCCTTCCCAAATTTAACTAATAATTTCATTATTTTTTTGATGTCATGAATGGAAGCATTAGGAAAAATGATGAAGTCATCAGCAAAGCTCAAATGAGAGATAAGGATGCCACTCAGGGTTCTAAACTACATGCTAGGATTATTGTTGAATAGGTCATTAAGACTCCTAGAAAGATATTCCACTCCAATGATAAAAAGAGAAGGAGAAAATGGGTCTCCTTGTCTCAAGCCATGGGATGAGGGGAAGAAACCTAAAGCCTCTCCATTTAAAATGATAAAACCAAGCATTAGTAATACAATTTTAATAAGAGATATGAATTTATCAGAAAACCCAAACAATTGAAGAATATGAAAGAGAAATTTCCAAGAAATATTGTCAAAGGCTTTAGAAATGTCTAATTTAAAAAGGATATTGCCACCTCTGATAGGGGCATCCAAGTCATGAATTAACTCTTGGGCTAGAAGAATATTATGATATAGCTCTAACAAAGCCAGTTTGATTAGGAGAGATAATTTTTCGAAGCAAAGGAGTAAGTCTATTAGCAAGTAATTGAGCAATAAGTTTTGAAAGAAGGTGCAAAGGCGATAGGTGCAAGTCACTGACATTGGATTGTCAATTTTTGGTATTAGGACAATGGAGGTGCAAGAGAAATATCTAGGTATTGAGTTACCATTAAAGAAGTCAATGACCGCTTCAACTAAGTATTGCTTAATAATAGTCCAACAATGTTGAAAGAAATGAGTAGTATATCCTTCAGGGCCGGCAGCTGAATCAGTGTTCATGTTATTAACAATGCTAATCTCATCTTCTATAGGAATCATAGTTAGTAAATGGTTTTCTTCACTGGAAATAAATGAGGGAATCAAATGAGTGTTGGAGATAGCATCTAAAGTATGGCTCTTATTATTGAAATTTTGAAATGATTAATAACATATTATTTAATTTCATTATTTTCAGTGATCCAGTTTCCATTGGTACTTTTAATTTTTTGGATATAATTTAAAGCTCTCTTTTTTTTGAAAAAGAGCATGAAAGTATGTGGTATTTCTGTTCCCATTAGCGATGAGTTTACTAGCTGTCTTTTGCCACCAGTAAGTTTCATCCATATTTTGATAGGTAACAAGGTTATCTTTGGCTTCATTGAAATCCTTCAATTTAGAAGAATCAGTTAAAACAACATTTTCAAGATTGTAGACCAATTGTTCCATGTTTTTGATGTTAGCAAAAAGGTTTTTAAAGTGATGTTTGTTCCACAAAAAAAGGTTTTGCTTGAGTCTTTTAAGTTTAAACCAGAGGTGAATCATACCCTTGACCGAATTGTCAGGGTGGAGGGGGGCAGTCCAGTTAGTGGTGACAACATTTAAAAATATCTTTGAATCCACATAAATCGAAAGATGTAGAGTGGGAGAGCCGATTTAATGGATTTTTAACAAAAATCAAGAGAGGAGCATGATCTGACAAGGTTCTACTTAAATATTAATAGACGTATGGGGCCATTGATTTATCCATATGGAGTTAAAGAGAGTTCTGTCTAGCCGTTGCTAGAGTCTAGAGTTGTGCCAAGTGTAATCTTATCTCGAGTAGCCAATGTCAATAAGGTTACAATCAAGAATCATATTAGAAAAATCTTCCATAGAATGCATGTTAGGAGAGCATCCCCCCTTCTTTTCGAAGAGAAGAGGATGGTGTTAAAATCACCCCCGACCAACCAAGGTTTGTTGACAGTGGTGGCAAAGGATCTTAAATTGTCCCAAAGGATGTTCCTACCAGCCCTATTGCAAGATGCATACACAAATGAGCCTAGAGTAGAGAAATCACCCAAAGAAATGTTAACATTGACCACCTGCTGAAGATCATCAAGGATAGAAATAGAGACCAGGTTATTCCAAAAACACCAGATCATATTACTAATATTGTTAAAGAAGTTATTAAAGCCAAGCATTCTAGCCACATGATTGATCTTAGAAGAGTGAATTAAAGGTTCAATAATAACAAGTAAGGTGATATTATTAACACGACAGAGATTTCTAACATGGTTACGAACAGTGAGGGTCCCAATCCCTTGAATATTCTAAATAAGTGAATTAAACATAAAGGCTATCAAATTTGAAATAAAAGCAAAGTAAAGTAGTTGTCTAAAGCAAATAGATAAAAGGAAGAGCAACTATTTATGAGATGAGGATCCAGATCTAGTAGATCTAGTAGAGTTATTAGGGAACATTTTTGCTTTAAGTGATTTCCTTTTTAGAATAGTTTGAAATGGTCTATTATTGTGCAATGAGTCTCCATTTGAGAGAGACTGGTTGGTTATATTAAGAATACAGTTAGAATTAATCAAAGCATTTCTAATGGTGACTTCCCCTTCCTCAATTTCAGTATCCGTATGCAAATAATGATTAGGTTGTATGTCAAAATCAGGAATAAAAGAAGGGGAGGTTGAAATTTTAGTGTTAAGAGAGGGGGATATATTGGAAGCATCAAGAGCACAATTTTGAGGGTCACTTTCAAGATATTGTTTTAGTTTTTCCTCCATCCCTTTCAGATTTTCCTCCTCATGTTCAACATTCAAGGAAGTCAAGATAGCTGGAGTAGGGGCATTGTCTTTAGCATCCAAATTATTATGCAAGGAATGATAGGTATCCAAGCCATCATAATGAGCCTTAGGATCAACATCAGCATCCTCCTTATCTACGTCATAAAAATCTTTCAGATTAGCATCATTCAACATTTCATTCATCAAATTTGTGGGTTCCATAGAAGTAGAAATAGAATTTCCTTTTAGAGTAGCTTTAGGCACATACATAGATTTACTAATTTTATCAATTGGAGGATTAGGGTTGGCCTCATTCATATTTTTCTTTTTAAGATGCATGTGTAACACAAAACATTCTGAATTATCGTGCCCATGGATTTTGCAATGAGAGCAGAACATAAGAAAATTCTCAAATTCAATTTTTTGATTATAAACATACTTTTCAGAGCCAATCCAAACTTCTTTAGGATGTTTTTTTTGGATATATCAATTTCTACTAAAATACACCCAACCGATGGTCGGGATCTTATAGCGGTGGCCTGATTAATTTGAAGAGGCCGGCCAAAGAGAGCCCCCACAGTAAAAAGCACTTGGTGCGTCACATAATGAATTTGCATATTAGGTAGAGCCAACCAAACTGAAACAATTGGTGATTCCTCCTTTATATAAAAAAGAGGAGTCCATTTTAGAAGATGCATTTGATAATTGAAAATGACATAGGAATGTCTAGCAAAAACCCTTGAATAATCTAAGTCATTATTAAGCTGAATAAAGACATGCCTTGGATCAATCAAGCCAATAGAAACAACACCCAAAAGTTTCAGATTATGAAAAAACAATCAAATTTTATCCAGATTTGGCCGACGTAATGAAAATTTACCGACTAAAGTGAATTCATAGGGCTTAGCCAACAATTCAACCTCCTTATCAGAGCACATGATCGCCGAAATACCACGAAAAGAAGTCGATACTAAATTCACCGAAGCATTAGATGAAAACTATTACCAGAGAGTGCATCCTTAAAGGATTTATCCACATTCAAGTTCGATGGGGCATTTGAATCCAAAGAGCCTGCAAAATCTGATGCCCTAACCACCGCTTGCACGGTGGAGCCATTCGGCAGTGTGGCTAGAGGAACCGAATCCATAAGCATAGCTATAGGAGCATCATGCGTACGATCCACCAGTAAAAATCATGTAGAGAATTGGGCAAACCGAAGGAAAATCGAAGAGAAGACAGAATCACCAAAGAGCACCGTAGGAGAACAGAGAAGAAAAAAATGAGCAGTAGTGGTATTTTTACATTAATTTAGGTTTGAATGAAAATTTTCTAACCTAAATTACTTTCAAACCATTGATCATAATGAATTAAGACTTTGGGGAATTGAAATTGGTGTTAAGATACAAATTAGGTGAATTTTTCATAAATTCTTGAAGAATAAACCTAAATATGTGAAATTTTCAATTCTAAATTTTGATTGTAATAAAATAAATTAAATATGATTTAAATAAATTAGAAAAAAATGAAAATGATCCAAAACATCATAATACATCCTAATGAACTTAAATACATCAATGAAACTTAGTGAAATAGAATTAATTATAAAATGACATAATTTGACATTTAATTGAATTATTTAATTTAATTAATTAACTTGAACTTAAATAAATTATAATAAATGAACCAAGTTTCAAAAAATAATTAATAATCCTCTATGGAAACATCTTCTAGAGGAAAATCAAGGAAAAATAAAACCATTAAATAATCATGTTTAACTTAAGCTTAATTTAGACTTTATTGAAAAATTTAAAACCTTAATCAATCCTAAATATTGCATCTGATTAAGATGAAGTTCTAGGGAAATCAACTTGGGAAGGAACCATAATTTCCATATAAATTTCATACCCAATTGACCTTTGAATTAGGAATTCTTGAATTTCCACGTCTCTAGATCAATTTAATGGAAAATAAATAAATAAATCACTAAAATTATAAATATTCATAATATAAACTTAAAGCATCATAATTAAAATTAGAAAAATTAAATAAAAATGTCCAAGCAATTTGAAAGTAAAGCAACTTAATTAAACATAAGTTAAGGTTTATGAATAAAAGAAAATATGGAATTTAATTACATTTCAAAATTAATAATCAATTAAACCATGGTAAACAATTAATAAACTAAAATATAAAATTCAATAACTTCTAAACTTTATAATTTATGAACATATAAATACATTAAGGCAATTTAGATTAAGTAATGAAATGGCTATAAATGTAAATATGAAATATTAAATTTAATCGAACTTAAATGATATAAAAGTTAAACTAACCTAGGGTAAGTTTATTTCACATAACATAATAATAACCATTCCTTAAACTTCTTAGGTCATGATGAATAAGGGAAATAAAACTATGCAAAATAATAAAAAGAACTCATTTAAATAACATAATTATCATTCCCTTTTAGTTAATTGAAATGAATTGAATTATCCCATAATATATGAAATCATAACTTGAAATCAACCATCTTAATCTAAGTTCATTAATAATTATTAAAAATACTAATGAAATAAATAAATTAAAATAAGAGAGATCAAATAATAATAAAATTTGAATCATCAATTTAAGATGATACAAATTATTCAAATAGTAAATTGAATAATATTAAACTTAAGATTGAATGTAAATTTACTTAAGTTAATAAACATCAATAAAAATGAACAAATAAAATCAACTTGAAAAATAAACATGATAAATACATCCAAATATAATAAGTAAACTAAATCATCCCAAATTAAATGAACAAAAATAAATAATAAAACAAATACAACTTAATGAAACATAAAGATGAAAGATAAAACATGAAGTTAAATAAAATATAACATAAAGGTTTAACCTAAACTAAAACATAACAATACTAATGAATAAAATGGAAGAAAGTGAAACACATTAACTTAAATATGTTTAGTTGAGATAATGAATACACATTGAAAACATAAATATCAAATATGAACATTAACAAAAAGAATGAAAAATAAATCAAATAAAAAAAATTAAAAGAAGAATCAAATTTCAAAAGAATTAAAATTACAAACTTAATTCAAGTCAAATAATCTAAATGAATCTAAGAGGAATTAATTAAGATACTTGAGATCTTAGTTAGACCTCTAGAATAAATCTTCTTCTTAGGATGAAGGCTTTATCCTTGTAGGACTTAAGATGTTGAATAGAATGGGTTCCACCAAAATTGAAACTTATTGTATTCTTCATTCTTGAAAACCTGCTCTCACTTTAAAATAAAATGTTCCCAAAATGGAAATAAAATTAAAAATCGTTAAATCACTTAAAATGAAACCACTCTTTGTAAATTAAAATAATTTTAAAACTAAATAAATAAAAATAAAATTTAAAAGTCTTAATACCTCGAATCTATGGTATAATAATGACACATACCTATGAAGCTAAATTATGAAAATTTAAAAGTCTAATAATCAAATTAAACTAAAAATTGGAAACCCAAATTGAAACATGAAATTAAGAAGGCCTAGTAATGCCTTGCCACACAAATCCCCATTCTTAACACATTAGATCATTAGGTCACGGACCCTAGACTTAGGTTAGGTCATTTTGTGATATTCTGTGATGTGAAATATTTTATTATTATTTTATGGTGTACTATTTTAGACTGGGTGGCTAGAATTGATTGCCATTATTCTGGATGGTAGGATGTTATTTTTAGAATTAACATTATCTTCAACAAGGGGTTATGTTAAATGGGATTAACATCATAAATAAATTATAAAATTATTATTTATTTGTAGGTGTTGAATAGTCTCTTAGCATAGCCCTATAGGACAGGTGGGCTTGGCAACTAACTAATGCAAGCTTGTATATTTATAAAATATAACTTGTGTGTGTTGTTTGTATTTTCCTAACATCTATTTTATAGGGCTTAGGATTTATATTTAAATTTGAAATATAAATTTAAGCTTAGAATTTTGTTAAGATTTATGAGGTTTATGATTAGCAAGAGCTAACCCTACCAACAGATGGGTGCATAGGTCGCCTATAAAGCACAATGGAGATCCTTTAAGGAGGAGATGATGTTGGAAAGAAGACCCATGGATCTAAAATTGTACTTATATGTCAGGTTGTATAAGGGTAGAGCTAGATTTCCTATTTTCTCTTTCTTTCGGGTGTACAGTGGTACTCCACAGCATTAGCTTGTTCATTAATTTAGAATTGCTTGATTTATTATGGGCACATAATAGAATCAACTTGTTTTTTTAGGTTTCTTTATGTGCTAAATTTTATGTGATGGATGCCTGGATGATTAGGTTCTTAGAAAAATTAATTTTTCTACCTAATTTAAATCTATTTATCTTAAATAAAAATAAAGAAACTTGAATCTTCATATAAATTAAAGCTCTAGGAATAACCTAAAATTAGCTAGAAATAACTAGCTTTTGCAAACCATACACTATCATATTGCTCTAAACTCTTAAATTGAGATCTTCACCCATTACACATTAGGGGCATCTAACCTTTGAGGATGACTACCTTCAAGGGTAAGTCAATCTTCTTTAATTGATTTGACCCATGACAACTTTTAATTGTATGAAATTTAGGCATAAAATGCATACCCCAAACTCCTAAATGAATCATAAGTTAAAATAGTTAAAAGCTAGAAAATGTGCTTTAGTTAAGTGCATATCATACCCTATATAATTTTGGAGATTTGAAAGTGAGTCTAGGTTGTTAGATTCCTTCCTAAAATATAGTAGCCAACCATCTTGCACACATGGGACTTGGCATCATAGATTTAAAATGCGCTTAGGTGGTGTTAGCTGGCAGCCCTTCCAGGTAGGTTATAGGTCCAAAAAAAGTCAGGGATAGGCTTCCTTTCTCAAATGAGAAGAATGACTGATAATTATCAAAAATAGAACTAAGTTGAGCATCTAACTTATGTCAGAAGTACTTATAGACTTAGGTTTTGAAGCATCCTCCTTAGAGTAAGTCTTCAACCTTAGACATTTATGCACTTCTACTGCTAGAATCTAAGCCTTAGATTTCTGAAAAAATGTCAACTTAAAATCTAAATTAAATTACAAAATTTAAAGCTTAATGGTAGGATAGTTTAAAATACTGCTTAGCATCCTATATCAACAGAATTTCATACTTAATCCTATTTTTCTTCCGAAAATAAGTCTTTCCACTTTGGATCATTCCCAATTGAAATTCCAAAATATCATTCCTTTGGAAACCAGCTTAGAAATCCATAGAAATAATAGCTTATTTTCTTTAATCAAGAGTATTCTTACGAAGAGGTCCTCCATTTCTAAGATGTAAATAACTATAAGGGCTTGCCCTTATAGGGAACCATGAACCCAGTTTAAAATAAATCTTGCTCTACTTCTAATGTAGTTCATGGGAAAACTCTTTGGTACATGAAAGCCTATTAACCTTCGGAGTCCTTTATGAAATGATCTAATCCATTATAGGATAAGATGTTTATCTTTTCAGATAATATGTTTACTCCTTATTGATGCATTTGATTATCCAAAAAAGAAATTCTTAAATCCTATGTGGTGTCATAATTTTTACCACATTTAGGTGTGTAACCAAACTTAAATTCAAAATCAAATATAACTCTTAAAACCAAAATCAAAATTAAATCAAAAGTTAATGCCATAAAATGAGGGTCGCTAATGGACTCCACTTGGACCTTACTAAGCTGATCACCTTTAAATTCAATCAAAGTAAACCCAACACTAAATTTAATTGACATTTAAAGGAGTTAATTATGTTGGAACTCAATCAACTCACTTAAGCCTAATTTGACCTAAAATCAAATTAAATTAAGTCAATTCAAAATTAATTAAAATTAAATTAACTAAAGGACAAGAATTGATATTCAAACTCAATTAAGTATGGAACTAAATCCAATTGAGTTTCAAAAATGACTAATCAAGTCATTTGACCTAGGTAAGCCTCACCAAGCCGAAAGTCAACTTATCAAAAATTTGAGAAATTGATGCACCCAAGGGCTCAACATCATCTTAGGAAGTTACTTAAATACAAAGCTAATTAAAAATAAATTCAATTGAGAATTAAATTGATTAATTGGCCTAGTTAACCTAAATAGTCTCAAATGGATCCAATTAAGCAAAATTTAAAGTAAATAAAATTAAACAGTTCAAATCACTTTAAACACATAATGAACATTAATCAACTCTTTCTTGGGTTTAGTTTGATCAATTTTTCCATTTGCCCCATTTTGCTTACTTTAGATTACAATGGGTCAAATAAATTGATATCAATCACTCTAAATCGTCTTAAACACTTAATTAGACATGGCTTAAACTTAAAAATTAAAACAAATTCTTAATTTGTGGAACAAAAAATATTTTTAAAATGTTTTTGGTAACATAATTGCATGGATAGCAAATTATACCAATTAGAAATTCATGTAATGGTTGATCCTTCTGAAGATAATACTTAATTAAATGAACCCAAAAATCATCTTACTCAACTCCAAGACATGAAATAAACATTTTGTAAATAGAATTTGCTCATAAACATTTAAAAGAGGGAGATAGAAACACCATGTACTTTCAAGCATTAGTAAACAAAAAGAGACGAATTAACCACAATCATAAAATTAAAATGGAAAAGAATTTCTAATTTTGTGATAACAATGAAATTTTTAATTGTACTATCAATTATTTTAAAGTAAATTACAATAAAGATTTTAAACCTCATCCATTATCCCTATATTGTGTTATTCCCTCAACTATTAATGAAGTTGATAATATTATGATTATGGCCTTTCATACTAAGTAAGAAATGTTTTATATTTTTATTAGTATAAATGAAGATTTGATTCCAACCGAAATGGATACACTACCATAATTTTTTTAAGATGTGGTCTTATACTAAAAATGATATTATAGAAGTTGTGATTGAGTTTTTTTTAAGGGACCACTTTACCTAAAAGTTTCTTCAGCACCTCCATTGTCCTTATTCCCAAAAGAAAAAAAAAGTTTTGGAATGATTTTTGTTCATTTAGTCTTTGTACTTTCTTCAATAAACTTATTGCTAAAATATTAACTACTATATTAGGCTAATTACTACGTAAAATTATATCTTCTAACCAAATAAAATTTTTGAAAGGAAAGATAATATCTAATAATATGATTCTTACACAAAAGCTGATTTTTAATTTGAATTATAAAGTTAGAGGTAGTAATATTACTTTCAAATTAGATATATCTAAAGCTTATGATAATCTCTCCTAGACTTTCTTATATGGAATCTTGAAACTTTTGGGTTTTTCAATGCTTTTATTAATTTAATTAAAAATATTATTAAATTTTGTGATTTCTCAATTATTAGTAATGGATATTCTCATGGCTATATCTTATCCTCACTGGGGCTTAGGCAAGGAGATCCTTTATCTCCTAGTCTCTTTATTATTGTTATTGAATATTTATCAAGAGGTTTAGGTAAATTGATGAGCACATACCTTATGTATCTCACCATTTGATTTGATGATAATAATCTTGTGGCAAGAAGACCAATTATTTTTTTATAAGTTAAATTATCTACATTAAAAGTAAGATGATTATCATTATTAATTTAAATTTTTATTTGTGACAAATCTATAGACTTGAAGCTATTAATTATTTATTTCAAGTACTTTAAAAATTTTACCAAACTTAGCTTGCTTTGTTAGATTGGGAAAGTCATATCAACTTCAACTTGGGTAGTTTGACAATTCTCCTGGGACTTACAAAATAAGACAAATTATAGCTCATAAATATATGAATAACTACTAATATATTTTCATCCCATTTAATTTGAATTTTCCCATATTTTTTTTAATTTATCTACATCAATTTTTTAATATTCTTTGAATTTATCAATTTTAGATAATTTGACCACTTGCATTGATTTAAGCCTTATTCAATGCATCAAAGTAATGCTACTATTGCTAGTGAATCCAAGCTTGCTTGGATACCAAAATCTAGAAAATGAGATTGTATTACATGTTTGTCTTCATGAAAGACCGATGAAGACATGTAGGTGATATTTGTATACAAAAGCAATATTGAATTACCCAAAAGTTTACATTCAAGTTAATATACCAAAAGCATGGTTTGAGATAACACATTTTTTTTTTTTTTTTACCTCATCTTTATATGTATTTTACTCCTTATTGTAGTTATGTTTCATTCATGCCCAACTAATCTACATAAGCTTCATGCTCTAACTTTTAAATGAATGAGCTATTCAAAAATAATTTTCAATTTAGTTTTAAAATATTATTTTGGTTTACTGTGTCATAAAAATTTTCATAGAATATATCAATACATGTCTCTATTTTGGTTTAGATTCATATTTAAAATTATCTAAAATTAATGATAAGTAAATTTAATATACACCTTCTGTATCTTTACTAATCATAAATTTATTTAGTTTCCTATTTTGGAGATGAAATAATTTACATAATTGATATTAGCATAAGTTTATACTTGATGAGATCTCTTTCGTTCCCTATTTTGATAAATATGATTAATATCGATTTATATTTTATAATTAAATTTACTTAGAACATGTTTTGTGATCGATAGTTTAATATGATTAATTTGTTGTAAATATGAAATTAGGCTATATGAATCATTTTACATGATTAAAAATTCTCTTGTAATATCTATCTTCATTGTTCATTCAAGTTTAAGATTTTTGATTCCTATTGTTCAATTAATATTTGATACCATTACATTTGATTTAATGATAAGATATTTTGTTGGCATCTTTAGTTATTATTACTTTAAAAATTTATCTATTTTATACGGTAGAGCTGTGATATATCAACTATTGTTAAAGTCTTTGTATTATAGACATTATTGTACCTATCACATGCTTAATTGTACACACTTATTACACATTACATTTGTCTTCATTCATATGTTTATTTTCATATCAATTATAAATTTTATATTAGATTACATTAAATAGGGGTGAATATCAAAGGTTTAAAATTTTAATTAACTATATCAACTCATTCTTGATTTACTTTTTTACCTACTTAAGGGGGAGAATTTTGTTGATATAATCAATTTGTATTTTGAACCTTTTGATTATGTCAAAAGGGAGAGAAATATTCATATATATGTATATGACAATTGATGTTGATTATACTACTATTTTCTCATATATGCATTTAGTGAGGGGGAGAAAGATCTATATATTCTTATTTTTACCATTCACCACAATATCAATTTGTCATCATTAAATAGGAGGATATTCTTAAGTACGCACCTTATGTATCTCACCATTTGATTTGTTGATAACAAACCTTGTGTGATAAAAATTATATGTTTCTTTACAGGTTAAACTATCTGCATAAAATAATATGATTATCATTATTAATTTATATTTTTATTGATGACAAGTATATATACTTGAAACTATTAATTACCAAGTATTTCAAGAAATTCATTAGACTTAGCTTGCTTAATTAGATCAAGAAAGTCATATCAGCTTGGACTAAGATAATTTAGTAATTATCCTAGGATTTGCAAATTAAGAAAAATAAGAGCTCATAAACATGAACATAATTGCTAAAATATTTTATCCAATTTAATTTAAGTTTTTACATATTTTTTCATATTTTATTTGTGTCAAGATTTTAATATTCTTGAAATTCTTTTTTTTTTGGGTCTAATTTGATCACTTACGATAGTTTAAGTCTTATCCATTGCATTTCAAAGTGAGTTAAGTCTAATTTTCATTTTATTAATTAGTTTTTATGCTTATAATAATTTTTATTTATATATTTTAGCATGAGAATCAAAATTTTCCTTAATTATCTATTTCTCTCTCCTATCATTCTATTTCTCTCTTATATCAATAATTTTGTTTGATTTTCAAAATCCTTCATGTCATGTTTGAATTTTGCTTGATTTTATTCATACTATTTTTGATTTAATTTATTTCATTTAATATATTAATAATTTCCATTTTTGAGAATATTCAAAATCAAAGTATTTTGAATCATAAATTTGAAATTAGTCTAAACTCTTTGCAAAAATAATTTCATCTTTCATGGAATGTCTAGGAAAATTTTTATTGGAATTATTTGACTTAAATTGACTTGATTTAATTTTTTAATTAATTTCATATTTGAGAATATTTTTTAAAATTATAATTATAGATTTTGAATTTTGAACTTTGACTTTTTTGAATTATGAATTATAGGTATAAATTATTTCCAATTTGGTTTTATTATATTTAGAATAATTTATCCAACAATCCTTTGATTCTAAACTATTTAATTAATTTATTTTTCTAAATTTATTTATGTTAATTCAAATTAAAAATCAAATTAGCTAGTGTTTTTTGTATTTTCTTTTTAAATTTTTAATTTTGGAAACTATATACAACTAGCTCCCTTTATTTTTTATTTAAATTTAAATTATGTTAAAAATAAATTTCCTTCTTAATTAATTTCCTTTGATTTATAATTAATAGATTGACATTAAATCGAGATTAATTCATATTTAGAAAGTTTTGACTACCCTTTCATAATTGAATTTTGGATTCATTTTATTTCAATGTTATTCTAACTCATTCCTTACTTAATCTATATAATTAATTAGTTTATTTAATTATGGTAAGTGCATTTAAACCTCTTTCCTCCATGCTTGAACATCCAACACTTACTTAAATTGATTTGATGTAAAATAAAATTTATTAATTTGTTTTTTGAAATTGATTTAAATCCTTTCCAATTGATATTCCCTAAGCAGACCCCTACACTTGGCGATATTCTATTAAATGGATTGTTTGCAACTTCATTTTCTCTTTCAAAAAAGAAAAATATCTCTTTGTTGAACCTCATTGTAAAATTATTCACGTTCTTAAGGGTACCCTCTCCTTTCTTGTTCTCATCTTCAACTTTTTTCATGAGGAGATCATTACATTACCATCAAACCCTTAATTTGCTTTAGAGAACTCTACTTCAAGTATTGTGCTCATATTGTATACTCAAAATAAGTAGGTTGACAAAGTGTTAATGCCTCACTATGCACATGATGAGCACAGAAAGAAAGTTATAAGGAACATGAGCATCAACCACATGCATTCATACTCGTACATATAAAGTTCATTTTTAGGGAAGAACAACCTGCTCAGAGTAACTCAAGTTAGTATCCCCTTAAAGTAGTGAGAAAAACTACACCTGAATCAAACTACATGACACTTATCTTGAGGCTTATCACTAGACAATGAACGCTAACCTCATGTAGAAGAAAGTCCCTCTTTTGCACTTTTATTTGAACTCATCTCTTATATTACCCCTCCTACCCAAATTTAAGGGTTGTTTTGTTTAATTAAAAAAGAATTGGAGGGAATTTTTACCTAAGATTCTCTCATCACCATACTTTATTCTCTCTTTCTCTTTAGAACAAGGAAATTCTCCCATATTGTATTAAGATTACTTAAAAGATTATACAAATTGATAGTTTCTTATTCTCTCAATTATCTTTTATTCCTCTGTTCATTAACTCTGCTCTATAAGGGTTTCTCAAGATTCTGTTTTAGCCAATGGATAAATTTGGATCCAACATCCTTTTAGGTGGAATAAGCATGGATAAGGCAAAGACTTAGGAGTTAAATACAAAGTGAAGCAGGAGATTCAACCTAGAATTACCTAGCAAAAATGGAGTCAAATGCCCAATAATTTGCCACCCAATGGGCCTTGAAATACATGGAGGATATAATCACTTCGCCAGTGCAAGTGGCCACGGAGAGTGTTAATCACAAGCTAACGATAATGGAGCACAAAGGATCATCAAGATCGATGATATGCCAAACTCATCAAACTAGAAGGGAATAATCTAGAACTCCTTGCTTGGACAGTGAGTCCTAGTATTTCAGTAAAGAAGAAGATGCATTTAAAGAGCTGGTGACTCCTACCGACACTTTCATTATTAAGATCACTCAAGCTCACCCCCCACATAGGTTCAAACTTCTACATTTGAAATTATATAAAGGTCATACTAACCCAACATACCATATTTTCTATTTTGAGTCAACAACATCATTGTTGGACCTAAATATTGCAATAAAATATCATATTTTTTACTACTTTCAAAGAATTAGTCTTGATGGGGTTCTAATGCCTCCCACTAAGGGTCATCACATCTTTCTCTAATTTAAAGAGCATGTTCACAGCACAATTTCCTAGTGCTCAGAAGTCATTGAAAAGCTCCCAAGCTCTCCTTTAAATAAGGCAAGAGCCTCATGAGTCCCTAAAGAGATTTATCACTTCCTTTAGTGTGAGATATTGGAAGTTAAGGATCTATAACCTATGGTAGCTCAGGCATCACTCACTCAATGGCTAACTGAAGGGCCATTCAGGTATGCTCTCATGCTCCAACAACCCATAACACTCATTAAACTGATTGAGATGTAGAACAATCCCATAAATGTTAAAGAGTATAATGAAGTTACTTAGGTGATTCCAATGAGTCATCGAAGAGATCATATTTAGGATGGTCACTAGGAGATAAATTTTAAGTACAGAGACTAGATAAGAAAAGTTGGCTAGAAATACTCACATCTAGATAAGATTTTAGGAACCCTACAAATCATTACTAAGGGAATGAGTGTATACTACCCATTAAAGTGGTTGCACTAAGCGTATTGATTGCGAATTTTTGGATGCCATCCAAAATTAATTTTTTTTTGAAAGACCACCACTGATGAGGACCAATGGTGTTCACGATTGCTCCAAATATTTCTCTTACCATAGTGACAATGGGAATGACATGGAGGAATGTCATCACTTAAAATCTTTTTTGAAGGGTTGATAAAGGCTGGGAAGCTCAAAGAGTTCAATAAAATAAAGAATACATAAATCATTAAAGTGGGTAATGAACTTGTCTTAGCACATGCTATCTATGTCGCTTAAGTACTACTCATCATCTTAGGGGTAGATGGAGAGTCTTCATGAAGGGCAAGTCTCAAACGACTATGATTTGGAGATGTCATTGTAGCAACCATGATCTGACACCACACACCTCAATACTACCTATTTCTCAAAAAGAGATGGGCCCTCCATGGGAACCCTTATAATGATGTAATCATCATCACATTGTTGATCACTAACTATCAAATTTTATGTATAGTGATCAACATGAGGAGTTTGATCAATATCATTTTCATGCCAATTTTTAATAAATTGAGCTTGGAGAGTTCAAAACATACCCCTATAGAAGGATGACTTGTTAGATTATCAAAAAAAGGAATAGAAATTGAAGGAATAATCACTTTCCCTGTAACTTGGGGGAGAATGAGAAGCAATTCATAGTTATGGCTGACTTTGTCATAGTAGACTTAACGGCTACTTACAGTGCCATTTTTGGCTGGCCTTTGATTAACACATTTAGGGTAGTGGTATCCACATATCATGTAGTTATCAAATTCTTTACAGGGGGAAGAGAAATCACTATCAAGGGTAGTCTAAATCAATCCAAAACCTACTACGTCAAAGCTGTAGGCAAGTTTGGCAAGAAGAATAAAGTTCTAAAATTGGATATTGCCCATATAAGAATCAATGTTCATGAAAAGATTGAAGTGCTCGTGGAAAAAATTTATGACACCACATAGATTTTAAAAATATGTATTTAAGTAATCAAATGCATCATTAAGGGATAAATGCATTATCTTGTAAGATAAACATATTACTTTATAATGGATTCAATTACTTAATAAGGACTCCTAAAGCTAATGAGTCTTCTCTATCTAGAGATTTTCCCCCTAAACTATGTGGAAAAGTATAACAAAGTTAATTTATTAAAGGGGTTTATAGTTCCCTATAAGGTCAAGCCCCTATAGTTAATTATATCTTAGAAGGAAGGGAATTCCTCCTAAGAATACTTTTGATTAAAGAAATTAACTTTTATCTCTATGGATTTCAAAGCTTGTCTTAAGAAGATTATTAATTTAGAAATTTAAAGGGGAGCACTCTAAAGAAGAAGAGTTCATTTTAGAAGCTAATTAGGATTAATTAAAAAATGCTTATTGATACTAAGATGTATAGTAAGCATTTCAGCTATCCTATTATCGAGTTTTATAATTTTAAAGTCTAAATTATTGAGACTTTGATTTAGAAATTTATTAAAAATTAAGGACTTATATTCTCATAGCATAAGATTGTAGAAATATCTAGTGATTGAAGATGTATTCCAATAAGATGTTTCAGAACCTAAGTCTATAAATGCTTCTCATATGAGTCAGAAGCTTTACCTAGTATAATTTCTGAGAATTATTAGTTTTTTTCTCACTTAAAAAAATAAATCTATCCCTGACACTTCTGGACTTACTATCCACCTAGAAGGATTGCTAGCTAATAGAACCTATGCATTTTAAATCCATGAGTTTAGTCTTATGTATGCAAGATAGCTGAGCTGATGTATTTAGAAAAGAGGCTAAGAACCTAAACTCACTCTTTAAACCCTAGGATCATTATTGACATGTTATGAACCTAACTAATGAAACATTTTTTGTGTTTTATGTATCTTGACTCACAATTTTATTTTTTAAGGCTTTAGGTATGCAATTTCATGCCTAAAATGTGATGTAATTAGAAAAAAGGTCATGGGCCAAATCAAACCAAGAAGGTACACTTCCCTAGGAAGGGTGGTCATTACCGAATTCAAGAATGACAAATAATATGTTTGCATGGTTCACAAATCTAGTTATTTTTAGTTCCTTCTAAGTTGTATGCTTAAGGCTTTAATTATGATTTGGTTATAAATTTTCATTTATATTTGAGTTATTTAATTTTAATGGGGTAGAAAATTTAGTTTTCTTATAAAAAATAAATAAAGCCAAACTAAATTAATAAAATAAGCCAGTACGATAATGTGTAGCTATACACCATGGAAGAAGAAGAAAGAGCAATTGAGCTCTACCCTTATATAGCCTAACCTTAAACTAAAATGTTTGTTCTACGGTGGTCTTCATCCAAGATCATCACCTTTTTCGGGGACCTCCACGGGCTTCAAAGGGGACCATCAACTAGTAAAGTTAACTCATATTATTCCTAGTCTCTATAGATCCTAACCTAATTCTAAGCTTAAAGTACACTTTAAAATCCATAATAAAATTCTTAAACCCTACAAAATAGATGTCAGGAAATACAAGCACCACACTAGCTATTTATATTTCAAAGATATGAGCTTTGTACCAATGGTTACTAAGCCCACATGTTTTATTAGGCTATACTTGGGGATTTAAGCAACACCTACATGCAAATAACATTAATTTTACATTTATTATGGAAATAC
Source organism: Cymbidium sinense (assembly GCA_021442155.1). NCBI lineage: Eukaryota > Viridiplantae > Streptophyta > Magnoliopsida > Asparagales > Orchidaceae > Cymbidium > Cymbidium sinense. The sequence goes on from CM038219.1 coordinate 69,841,012, forward strand.
CTTTAAGCACAATCTCCTATAAAAATAATATTAGTCTAAAAACCTGTGTAAATAACCAGACTAGCATGCAAATAATTCTTAGTCATTCAGTCTAAAATAATACACCACAAAATGAAAAAAAAAATTATTTCACTTCATAAATCATCAACATATCTTAAGTCTAGTGTCGGTGACCTAATAATCTGGTATATGAATGGAAGGGATTTTGTGGTATGAAAACACTAGGCCTTTCTGAGTTCAAGGTTTGTTTAATTTTACCTTTGGATGATTTCAATTTAAATGATAACTTATTTATGATTTTATTCAATTGCATGTTTATTTTTATGTTGAAGTTGGTTTTAGGTGTTAAAGGATAAGGAATAAATTTAGTTCTCATATTCTATTCAACATCCTAAACTGGTATAATTATATCTTTATCCTAAGATAAAGACCAATTCCAAGAGTTAAACTAAGAACCTAAGTATCTTAATTATTCCTTCTAGATTTTTTTGAATGATTTTGTTTAATTAGATTTAATTGATTTTCATTTGATTTTATTAAGATTTAAGATCTTAATTAAGGCATACTTATTTTCTTTAAGTTTATCTTATTAATTTTAAATGAATCTCGTGTGTTTATATTATTTGATTAACTTTAAGTGTTGTTTGGATTTAAAGATTCTTTATTCCTTTCATTTAAGTTTTTTATGAATTGATTAATGTATCTTAACTTAATCAATTAAGAATAATTTCTTATTTAGATTTTGATAATTTGGTTTGTTAAAGTTTAGTTATTTTAATAATTTGTTATTTAATAATTACTTTGTTCACTTTAGTCTTTAAATTTGGTTTAAATTAATTAATTTAGTTTGTATAAACTCAATATTAGTTAATTTTTTTTAATATTATTTAAGATGAATATGATTCCTTGACTTAGTTTTATATTATGCTTTATACTTCTTTATTTCAATTAAGATTTAAATTTAAAGTGATTTTTCAATTCTACTTATTTCAATTTAGTTTATATGGTTTTGGTTTGAATGATCTCATTCACTTATTTGTCATTCAATTTATATATAGTTAATATGAATATTTGCTAAATATTTTAAGTTAGTTAACTTGATTTATTTAAATTAAGGTTCAAAACACGATTGAAAGGTCTTTGTTAATTTCATTATGTAGTCACTTTCCCTTATTCAAGTTTCATAATTTTGAGTCTTTAATAATTTAATTATTCAATTAACCACTTAATTTGGCTTAAGAAGTATTTTATGTTTAAGGGTTTATTATTTAATTATATTTCTCAAAATAAGATTTTGTTTCATTAATACATAATTAGTGATTATAACCTAAAAAGCCTAAAGAAATGAACTATTTAGCTTCCAAACCTAAACTAGGCCATCCTAAGCTTTTAGATTATTTAAATTAAATAATTTAATTAATTATGTTATTTATACTTAACATATTTCTCTTAATGTTAAATGTATTTAAAATGATTTCAATGTTAGTAAATTTTATTTAAACATGGAATTAAGAGATTAATTAATTTTGATATTTAATTCATTATTTTTATTACAAATATATAAAATTAATAATCTAGGGTTTGATTAAGTTCACATTCTTAATTATTCGATAAATCCTAACTATGTGTTTAGCTAGATTCTTTTAATTCAGAGGGTTAGGATATGTTCCTAAAGTTTGGTGATGTTCTTTAAATTGCCTTGAGTTAATTCCATTAATTTTTATAATGTTTGTAATTTTTTAATTTATTATTTGATTTAAATTAACCTATATTATGAAAATTTAGTAACTTCTGACTCAGAAGTCATTTTGCTTTAAAATTTTTATAGCGAGTGGGGTTCCTTGCCAGTTTTATTTTTCTAAAAATTTACCTTAATCAGTGGTTTATTTTTAGACTTATTAAGATTTTAATAATTTTAATAAAACCTACATTAAGCCTAAATTACTATGAATTATATAGGGGTTTTAATTTATCCCGATTCCATTCTAAATGGCTAATCTAGAGAGGGTTTATTTGAAAATTTTAGATTCTTAGTTGATTTATTATAATGTGTTAAAGATTAGATTGATTGAATGAATAAATAAATTTATTAATTAAGTTATTTTAAAGATTAATGAGTTCAAATGAGAATTAATAATATATTATGATGCTTTAAGCTGATTCCATTATTTTTCTTAATTTTTCTAATTTGTCATTAATTTTTTTTATTCAATTAAGGGTAGATGATTGAAAATTTTATATATTTAATTTAATCACCAATAAATCCAAGAAATTTTATCTAAGATGTCTTTTAACTTCAATTTTACTTCCCCAAAGTTTTAAGTTGGTTGGATTAATAATTTAGGTTTAATTAAGGTTTAATTTGTTTCAATTAAACTCCAATTAACCCAGAATTACCTAACAAAATTTAAGATTTATGTTTAATGGATTATTCCCATTAAGATGAATACATGGAGCCCTAATTCTGCATTTATTTGGTTAGATATTTTAATTTTTAAAATTCTACAAATTTTTGTGTTTTTTAAATCTAGAAAATTTGATTTTCCCAAATAATCCAATCAGTGCCACATGGCAGTGATGTAGCACCACTTTGTGCGTATTGTCATGCGATTGTGCCATGCAGAATCCACATGGATTAAACATTAAAATGGTGGTGAGGATGATATTTTATTGGGGCCATTTGATCAAAGATTAAATCTATAACTCCTTTTAGAGATTAAATCACTTGGTTTGACTATATCATAGTAGTCCACTCCAAATAGAAGGAACAGATGGCTATGATTCCATATCGTTCATCTATGTCGGTGATCGAGTGTCATCAAGTTTTTGAGGCTAATTGCTAGCAATCTATGCAGTAAAATCATGGGATTTAAAGTGCAAAATGATCAAGGAGTGATTTTGAAGTGATATATATGGCTTGATCTTACCTAATCTAATTTTACTTGACAAATGACCAACGTGAAATTAAACGAGGGTCAATTTTGACCATACCTCTCTAGCATTGGGCCTTGCCGGTGCTTTGAGTTTCAAAAATATTTAAGGAGGTTGGGAAAAGCTTTTGGAGAAAGAAACAAATCGTGCCTCCTTCTGAATAAGCGTAGAGGTGAATGTCCACTATCGCTCACTAGAGCTCAATGTTGGAAATGATTGCAGAGATTTGGGAGGGGGATGGTTCATTTTTTCTTGGCTTCACTTGGGGAAGCTTTTGGAATGAGCAAGAACCCTCAGTTTAGATTCCTTCCTCATTTTATATGTGGTTGAGAGCTTTGCCAATTTTAGAATTAGCAAGGATGGCCAACTAGTGGAATTGGGATCCAAATGATGGTAGAGAAGGTGGTAGGAAGGTCAAAGCATGCATTTGAATTATTTTGGGGGTGAGGTAGCAAGTATGGGTGGGCTTAGAGGGATAAAGTGGGTTGGCTGTGCTTGGCATCCATGGATTCCACCTTACTCTTCCCATTGACACCTCATCACCCTATGTACAACTAATGGCTGCTTCCTCTTATCTAAATCAGATGCTAAATGAGCCATAGATTTACTCAAATAGAGTATGGCATGGGGAGAAGATGGGATGGTTTGGATTCATGTGCATGAGTTTTACCTCTTCTCTTTTCCTTGGCTTTTACATCATCTCTTATCATTTCACCTCATATGGATTTCTTTAATTGATTTCCCAAATCAAGCCATATAATATGGAAAAAGCGTTGGGTTAAATCTATTTGAATTGGGTTTGGTTTAAATGTTTGATTTTATGGCATTTGGGTTTTTTCTATGGTTAAGTTCACATGATTTTATTTGTTTTAATTTCTTGATTGATTTTTTCATTGGTTATAATTATCTTTAATTATTTACTAAATGATTTATGAATCAATTGATCCATATCATATGAAGGTTTAATGTGATGTAGGCTAGTTTGACCATTTAACTTTCTTTTTCTTTTAGATTCACTTTCATCAATTCATTTGATCAATAGATTTATCCCTAAATTATGATTGTGCATAATTTTTTATTGAAAGGCTTAGAAGACAATTGATTCACATTAGATGGGATTTTAATTTGATTTAAACTAATTTATCTTATTTGATAAAAAATGAATCAAATTAGATTTCTTAGCTTAATAGTAACTTTGGGGTTTAAATTGAGTTTCATTTTGGTTTATTTGATCATTTATGATTTTTCTAAGGAATTAATTTCATCAGATTTGGGATAGATATTAATTTGGTCTTAATTTGATCCATTTCAACTTAAATGTGTAAGTTAAATTCAATTGACCAATTTGACCCAATTATGGTATGTTTAGGCTTCAATCATATTTAATTCAATGTTTGAGATGATTTGGAGTAGTTAGTTTAATTTAATTTAAAGTTTATTTTGATTTTGACCCAATTGACTTTGACCCAATTGACCCAAATTGGGCTTAATGGGTCAAAATAGGTTCGCTTGGGTCAAATGACCAAATTAATTAAATTAAACCCAATAATTTATTATGATTTTCAAATGATTTTGGAAGTTTGATTTTAGTTAATTTTATTATTTTTGGTATAGTAAGGTCTGCTTGGGTCTATTTAGATCAAGTGATCTAATCAACCCATTTGAGACCTTTTGATATTTATATTTGCTAAAATTTATGTCTAAACATGTTCATTTAAAAAATTTGAGCCATTGGAATGAGTTAATTTTGTTTAATTTAGTGGGTTGAGCTTTTGACCTAGTGGGGTCCACATAGTTCTACCCTAGGTCAAGTGACATAATTAACCATCTTGATCCTAATCTATATTTATTTTTAGGTTTATTTATGATCATGCATTAATTCTATGCTTTTTTTTTATTTCATTTCAATTTATTTTAATTTTATTTAAATTTTCTCTTATAGGTGATTTTAAACTTTATTGAGCTAATTATGCCAACCACCCCAAATACCTTAATCTAAGCTCAATTGAATTTAAATTACAATTTAAATATCTATGTTTTAGATTCCAACTAAATTTTGAGGTCTGATTGGATGCTTCTAATCTAAGATTAAGAATCTGAATTAGCAAAATTAAGGATGATGTTAACATCATCCAAAAATGAGGTCAATAAATGGACCTCCAATATGTGTGGTAGACTAACTAGAGTACTTTGCACATATTAGTGTTGACTAAATTAATCAAAAGATCCTATGAAAACTACAATCATTAATGCTTATAATGATTTAAATTTTGTTTTGAAATTTGATTTTGGTTTTAGTTTGAAATTTTGTTTTGAATTTGATTGTGGAAAATAGCAAATAAACATGCTTAAATTGTCTTGATTTTTTTAAAAAAGTTTCATTCTTAGTAGAATCTATGTTTACTAATCTATAAGAAGAATAAAGATGTTAATAAAAAAAGCTCATCAAGGAATCTAGCCCTAACAAAGTTATGTCAGCTATAAAAGATACCTTTGAGGGACTAATTTTTTTAGTGACTTTATTTTGTTGGTTTTTAATTGCTAACCTTGCAAGAAGGCATTGGGACTCATATCTCTCTAAATTAGATCAGCCAAAGGGGTAGTATACTAAATAGCTTAAAGAGAGGATCTATAAGTAAATCCTGAATTTGTTTTCTTCCTTAGAAATGATGCCACTATGGATACTTACCCATATCTAGGGATGGTAGCTACAGAGGATGCCATTATGGATACTTACTCCTAACCAAACTACATGAATTTTACTCAGTAAATAATGCCACTAGGGGACTTACTGACTTATTTCCAACCAAAATAGCTAGACTAAGGAAAAGGGGTTTTTAATGGCTTTGTTCCTAATCCTCGATATTTTGACTAATAGATTGGGGTTGCATGGCCTTAGTTCCTAACTTAAATAGTATACTAGAACGTGGCCTTGGAGTGGCTTATTTCCATTCCTAAATTTCTTTCCATTTAAACTAAAATCATTTTAAGGGCATAAATTCTATTCAAGTAAGATTTAACTAATATGAAGGGGACTTCAATGACTGAGTTCCAACTTGAATAACTTGTAAAAAAAGAAAGGGGTAATAATGAATTAATCTCATACATATTTTTTTAGAAAGGATGCCTACCAAGGAACTTATTCCTATCTTATTAGCTATTAAGAATGGTCCTTTGATGGCTTAATTCCAACTTAAGTAGCTAGACTGAAGAATGGGGCATTCAATGGATTAGTTCCTAATACTCTAGATTGTTTTAAAAAGAAGGATGCTTACTGATAGACTTAGTCCTTATCTTGTTAGCTATTAAGAAGGGGCCTTTGATAGATTAATTCCAACTTAAATAGCTAAAGTAAGGAAAGGGATCTTGATGATTTAATCCTAATCCTCAAATTTTGACTAATATAAAATGGGTCATAATGACTTAATCCTAACATAGATAGTCTATTTGACTTGAAGGTGTCTTTATGACTTAATCAAATCCTTATCTTTTAGAAGATGCCTACTAAAATACTTAATCCTTTTTTATTAGCTATTAAGAAGGGGCCTTTAATGGCTTAATTTCAACTTAAATAGCTCAAGTGAGGAAAGGGGACTTGATGGCTTAATTACTAATCCTTGAGATTTTTACTAATAGGCAGGGTTCACATGGACTTAGTCCCTAACCTAAATAGCCTTAGTTTTTAAAAATGAGGCCTTTAACCACTTAATTTAATTTTCAAAAGATTTGAAAGATATCATTGAAGGACTCTTTTCTAAGTTACTCATTTTGGAAAGAAATATTATAAACAAAATTTAACTGAAAATAAATTTATTATAAAAATGGTCAATTTCTAGTGCAAAATAAATTACAAAAATAAAAATTTTGTAAAAATAGTTTTATTGATCATTTTTTGATTTGGAGTACAATTCATACATAATACTTTTTTATATAACATCCATTAATCGGTGGCACTGGATGTTCACCATTACAAGTTATCTGCTGATAAGAACCTCATTCATAGACCTCTAAGAACTAAGACCAAGTCTCCTCTTGAAAAGTTTTAGGATGGACCAAATTATAATAAGCTTGAACCATACACATTTGGTAAAGTTGAAGGTCTTACTGAGCTCTCAGATGTCTTCATTCAAGACCTTCAAGTTCTTCCAATCAAAATTTAAGATTGTGATCTATTGTAATATTATTGTTGACTATGATCCTCATAGAAGGTAATTGTACTTCTATTAATTCGGTCCATAAACCAAAGCATATGGTGTTGACTGAGTTGGTGTTATATATATAGATTGATAGGCTCATAAGGCTACAACTAACTTTTCATGCTACTGACATTATTATCATCAGGAACATTTTTTAAAATTTGGATAAGTGTTTTATTAAAAGCTTTAGCCAGTCCCTTTGCCTTAGGGTAATATATGGTCTAATACCAACCATTGATGTTATGTTTAGTCAAAAAGTGATTTATTTTAGCGGAATTAAATGACAGGCCATTATTGGATATGATTTAGCGAGGAATGCCAAATCGATATATGATATTTTTCCAAAATAACTTAAGTACATGGTATGTTTTAACTTCTTTAATGAGATCACCTTAGCCCATTTAGAAAAGTAGTCAGTTGCAACCATTTTAAAATGATGACTTTCGATGAAGGTGGATCAATAGGCCTTATGATGTTAGCACACCAACTCTCAAAAGGCCAAGAGGAAATCATTAGATGCAATACATTAGGTGGTTGATGTAAGACCACACCATGTACTTGACATTGATGGCAATGACATGCAATTTTCATGCAGTCGTTCACCAATCTCTTCAAACATCTAGACATCTGATGGTATTGAAGAGGGTCAAGGAGGAATCACTTCTTAGGCTAGTGGATGAATCTAGATGATCTTCTTCTATGTCTTCATATGGTTCTAAATGAAACTTTAAAACTTTTTCATCAAATACTTTTTAGTATAATGGGATAAAGTTATATACCAATCATTTGAAAGAGATGTACTAGAAGAGGTGAAAGATTCACTTATGATCACCTTAATGGACCCTTATCCGGGGTCCCCAAGGTATTGATTAGGGATAATCCACAACTTTGTTTTGTAGTTCTTTTCAAGTAATCCTTAAAAGTGAAGCACTCATCAATGGTATTACCAAGCATTTGATGGTATATATATAGTAATTTAAATCATTGACCTAGCTGACTTCTTCTATCCTTTTTAAATTAAGCAACTTGAAATATAGCCTTTTATTTAAATTTTTAAATATCTTTCTCACAACATCTCTCTTGGAAGAATAAGTATGGTTCATTCTTTCATTGAAAGGGCTAGTAGGGGTTTTCTTGGGTAGTGGTGGTGATTGTTATTATTGTGGCCTATAATGTGGAGGTTGCTCTACTTGGACTTAAATTGGAGCTTTTCCTTTATCCACATCGATTGATTAATCTATTAGGAATGACATCCGGGGCTTCTTCTTGAAGGCTAGAGGAATTATTCAATAATTTTTTTTTAAGTTTTAATAGTAAATCCTTTTATCAAGAAGGTAATAGGGCCATGAATATTTTGGAGAAGGATTTCTATAACATACTGCTCTTGTAATTGAGGTTCACATTGAAGGCTGGGAATCCTCCATCTCAAAATATAATCTACAAGAGATTCACCTAAATTTTTTTTTCAATGACTAAGTTGCCTATAATAACAAGATGCTATGTACTAGTGAATCATTTCATAAATAGGTTTTGAAACTTAGTAAACATGCATACTGAACCATTTGGTATTTTTGCATACTAATCAAAGGAAACTCCAATCAAACTACTAATAAAACTACTTAAACAAGAAGGCATCACTTCCCCCAGCATTACAACAACTTAGTTGGAATTGTTCCAATGATATTTAGGATGTCTATCCCATCAAAAAGTTGAAGAAGGGGGCACAAATCTCTTTGGATAATATAGATAATCATATTTTTTAGGGTCTCTGTGGAATCAGAGTGGTTTTGGGATTATGTTAATGCCTCTTTTACATATTGTTCTACTAAAGACTTTAAGTCAATTTTAGGTGATGCATCATCTATTATATATGTTCTTGGTGATGATCCCATAAACTAAACTTCTTCACATCTGTGGGATGGGAATCCTTTAGTTGATTTGAGAATTAACATTGGAAGGAGGTGGGAATTTGTCTTTTGATTTATTTTACAATAGTGATCATCTCCTCCATCTTCTTTTTCATACTTTAGATCAAGTAATCCTTCTTTTACAATTGAAGGATCAACTAATGAGTTAGATTAGGTATAAGACACTCTTTTGTAATATCTTGAGTTTCATCTTGTTCTTTCTTAGATGCTCTCGTGTCTACCATAATGTCATAGGTTATAGGTAGCTTTGAGTCATCATCTAATTAGTAATATTGATGTAACTCAAAATATTATTAAGTCTTACTTAGTTTCTCTTCATCCTCCCTCGTAATGATTTCTATTTATTCTTCCATTATATGAAGTGGAACACCATCACTATTAAAGATGACTTCAAATTCTTCATTGACCTCTACATCCATAGGTTTTAATTTGAATGTTTTTTTGCTTAAGACTCTCCTGAATGATAAGGATTTTCTTTGTAGTAAGAGTGTTCCCAAACTGAGGTGTTCCTCATCTAAAATTTTTTTGTTGCTAGGAGAAATGATGAGGCTCTATCCTTCTTATAGAGGTACAAGATAATAACAACCACTCAATTTAGGGCCTACACAAGGGTGATGATTGCCTCTCTCTAATTGGCTCAATAATTGATGATCTTGCAAAGATGAGTGTAACTTTATTTCATTGGCCAATGGGGTTATTCTCACATAAACTATCCTGGTCTTTTTCTTATGTACTAACCTATCTCTTCCTACAATAGTTAACTTTCCCCTATGCCATGTTAGTGATCTCCCTAGCTGATGATACTGGTCTGATAAAATAGGCATGGGTTGATAAGGTCTTCTCCTACCAAGAAAGACTACCTTTCCTTTTTATTTTATTTTGGGTAGTCATAGGTTTAACTAAGATCTCTCTCGTAAGTTCTCTGGAGACCTATCCGTTAATAACTCTAAGTAGCTTTTCTTTAGTATAGGCATATGACCTAGAGGTTTTACAAATTACTTGTTGTAATCTACCATGAGTTTCTTTATTCACTAGTCTAAAACTCTTTTTATGTTCATAAGTAAAGGGCCAAGGAGGCGAAACCGTGAATCTATATATTTATTCCTCTCCATGGGCTATAGAAAGAGGGTGGAGTCAACTAAAAGAAGTCATTAAAAGGTGGCCCTAAGGAGAATGGGAAATAATAGTCTCTAAGAAGATCGTGAAAATGTTGAAGTAGTTAAAAGGTGGCCTTAGTGTTAAGTGAAAATCACCACTTGAACCTATATTGGACTTAAAATAGATGCTTAAACCAAGTATTTGGACTTGTCAGTGTCATTCTGATAAGGCTGCTTCATCACAGCACGAGGGGTAGTTTACTAAATGCATACCTCATAAATCAAAGAAGTCGGCTAAGAAAAAGAAGATCAAGAAGAGAACTACAATTCAAAAGATTATTAGTAATTTAGAGGACTACCACCAGCCGACAAGACAACCATTTAGGCTGGTAGACTTTATGCCTAAACTTTGCATTATTGAATCGGATGAAGAAGATAATGGAAAATCTTGTCCTATAGAGACATGCCGAATCATTTATGTGATATCTGATGTTCTTCAGCATCAGTTACTCCAAAATGATTAGGGTAGCTAGACAGACCCCGAGGTTACTCCAAATTTGTTAAGTGGAAAACTCTCTTTTCAAAATTAATAAAAACACAAAGTGTCAAAACACATTGGAACTTCATTTTAGCATATTACATTTGCTAAAGTGAAGTCTCCTTTTTCAAAATATAATCCAAAACAAAAAAAATACTTTTAGAACTTCATTCTTTAGTATACCATATTTTCTAAAGTGAAGTCTCCATTTTCAAAACAAAATAGAGAATGAAAGTTAATCTTGACCCTAGGATAACGCAGTACATTTCCAATATAGAGATAAAAGTATATTTCTAATGATAGAGAGATGAACTATCCCCCACTAGAGTCACCAAAAAATATCGATGGAGAAAATTTATGATACCACATAAATTTTAAGAGTGCTTATTTAGATAATCAAAAGCACCAATAAGGGATAAATACATTATCTCAAAAGATAAATAAATTAATGTACAATGGATTCAATTACTTAATAATGACTACTAAAGCTAATGGGCCATCTCTATTTTTGAGACTTTTCTCTTGAACTATATGAAAAGTAGAACAAGGTTCATATATTACAGAGTTTGTAGTTCCTTATAAGGGTAAGACCTAATTGTTAATTACATCTTGAAAGGAAGAAAATTCCATATAATAATACTCTTGATTAAATAAATTGACCTTTATCTCTATAGATGTCAAAGCTTATCTTAAAAGAATTGTTAATTCAGAAATTCAAAAGGGAACTCCAATGAGGAAGAATACTTTTTCAAAAGCTAATCTAGAATAAGTAGGAAATGCTTCTTGAAAATGAGATTTCTAGTATGCATTTCAGCCATCTTATTATCAAGCTTCATAATTTTGAAGTTGAAATTATTAAGAATTTGATTTGGTATTTATTAGAAATCGAAAACTTAGACTCTCAAAACATAAGATCCCAAAAATGTTTAGTCGTTGAAGACATATTTCAATAGGATGCTTTAGAAGCTTAATCTACAAATGCTTTTAACCTGAGTTAGAAGCTCAACCTAGTATAATTTATAGGAATTATTGGATCTTTTTCTAAGTTGAGAAAATAAACATATCTATGACTCTTTTGGACTTACTACCCACCTGGAAGGGTTGCTAATTAATACTACATAAGCAATTTTAAATCCATGAGTCCAGTCTTATGTACACAAGATTGCTAAGCTATTGTATATAAATAAGTGGCTAAGATCCTAAACACACTCCTTAAACCTGAAGATCATGATTGTCATGTTATGAACCTAACTATTGCAATAATTTTTTTGTTTTATGTTTCTTAACTCACAATTTTATTTTTTTTAAGGCTTTAGGTATGCAATTTCATGCCTAAAATGATATGAAATTAAAAAAGGTCATGGGCCAAATTTGAATGAGAAGGTACACTTCCCCAGGAAGAGTGGTTATCCTCATCGGTTAGATGCCCTCTTATGTGTAACGGGTGAAGTGTAAATTCAAGAATGATGAATAATATGTTCACATGGTTCACAAAGTTTTATTATTTCTAGTTGCTTTGAAGTTGTATGCCTAGGGCTTTTACTATGATGTGGTTATAAATTTTTAATTAATGTTTGAGTTATCTAATTTTAATAAGGTACAAAATTTAGTTTTCCTAAGAGTCTAACATTTCTATGCTTCTTCACATAACATATCATTGAAAGAAACATATGGAAAGCATGCAGTTCTATTGCACACTCCAAAATAAATCAATCTAAATTAAATTAATAAAATAGGCCAATGTAACTGGTTCTGTTGTACACCTTAGAAGAAAAGAAAAATCTGTAGCTTAACTCTACACTTATATAGCTCAGAACTATAAGTCTTGATCTATTGGGGTCTTCATGCAAAATCATTACCTTCTTCAAAGACATCAACGGGCTTCATTGGTGACCACCAATTAGAAAAGTCATCTCTTATTATTCCTAGACCCCGTAGATTATAACATAATTCAAGGCTTAAAGTACTTTTTAAAATCAATAATAAAATTCTAAACCCTACAAAATAAACATCAGCAAATATATACAATACAACAATAGTTTATATCTTAAACATACAAGCTTAGCACCAATGGTTACCATGCCCACCTCTCCTATTAAGATTTAAGCAGCAACTGCAAGCAAATAACATTGATTTTACATCTATTACGATAATCCCTTTAAGAACAGCACCCTACAAAAAATAATATTAGTCTAAAAGTATGTCCAAACATCCAAACTAGTGTCTAAATAATTCCTAGCCATTTAGTCTAAAATATTATACCAAAAAAAAAAGAAAAATATCATTTCACATCATAAAGTATCACAAATCATCATCCTATCCTAAGTCTAGGGTCGATGAACTAATAAACTAGTGTGTGAAAGAATGGGTTTGTTTGGTATGTCAACATTAGGCCTTTTTTAAGTTCATGTTTTTATTTAAGTTTAAGATTTGTATAATTTTTTCTTTGGATGATTTCAATTTAAATGATTTAATTGAATTATGATTTTATTTCAATTGTATGTTTTTTAATGTTGAATTTAGTTTTAGGTTAAAAAATAAGGAATATAATAAGTTATGCTTAGAGTGAAACCCATTATATTCAACATCCTAAACCTAGTAAAATAAAATCTTTATCTTAAGATAAAGATCCATTTCAAGAGTCAAACTAAGAACCTATGTATCTTAATTATTCCTTTTGAGTTTATTTGAATGATTTAATTAAATAAGATTTAATTGATGTTTATTTGATTTAATAAGATTTAAATTCTTACTTAGTGTTTAATTCTTGTCTTTAAGTTTTATCTTATTAATTTTAATTGATTCTCATGTGTTTATACTATTTGATTAATTTTAAGTGTCATTTGGATTTAAAGATTCTTTAATCCTTTCATTTAAGTTTTCTGTGCAATTATTAAAGTACCTTGACTTTATCAATTTAAAATAATTTCTTATTTAGATTTTAACCATTTAGTTTATTAAATTTTAGTTAATTTATTGATTTGTAGTTTAATAATTACTATTTCTAATTCAATCTTTTAATTGGGTTTTAGTTAATTAATTTGGCTTGTATAAAGTCTATACTGGTTAATTTGCTTTAATATTATTTAAAATGAATATGATTCCATGACTTAGTTTAATAGTTAGTTTTATACTTGCTTAATTTGGTTAAGATTTAAAATAAAAGTGATTTTTCAATTCTACATATTTTAATTTAGTTAATTTGGTTTTGTTTTGAATAATCTTTTTCACTTATTTGTAATTCAATTTATATTTAATTAATATGAATATTTGATAAATGTTTTAAGTTAGTTAACTTGATTTATCTAAATTAATGCTCAAAACATGATATAATGGTCTTTATTAATTTCATTATGTAGACACTTTCCTTTATTCATGTTTCATAATTTTGAATCTTTTTTAATTTAATTATTAAATTTACTATTTAATTTGGCTTAAGAAGTATTTATTCTTAAGGGTTTACTAATTAATTAATTTCTTATAGTACGATTTTGTTTCATTAATATGTAATTATTGATTATAACCTAAGAAGTCTAAAGAAATGAACTACTTATGTGTTAAACCTAATGTAGGCCATCCAAAACTTATAGGTTTTTTAAATTAAATTATTTAGTTAATTATATTTATTTTTACTTAACATAGTTCTCTTAATGTTTAATGGATTTAAAATGATTTCAAGGTTATTAAATGTTATTTAAACATAGAATTTAGAGACTGATTAATTTTGACTTCTAATTGATTATTAGGTTTATTACAAATCTTTCAAATTAATAATCTAAGGTTTTAATAATTTAACATTCTTAATTACTTCATAAACCCTAAATAAGAAATTAGTTAGATTCCTTAACTTCAAAGGGTTAGAAAATTTTTCTAAGGATCTTTGATCTTATTTAAAGTGTTGTGAGCTAATTCCATTAATTTTTATAAATTTCATTTATTATTATTATTTTTTTAATTTAATTAATTTAGATTTTGAAAATTTAATATCTTTTTATTCAGAAGTAATTTTTCTTTGAAATTTTTGTGCCTGGTGGGGTTCCTTGCTAATTTCATTTCTTTAGAATTTCATCTTAATAAAAAGTAGGTTTTAATACTAATTAAAATTTCAATGATTTTAAAAGCTAAATTAAGCCTAAAATATTTAAAATTATTTAAGCCTTTTTATTTTTCCTAATTCCTTTCTGAATGATGAATCGAGAGAGAATTAATTTAAATTTATTTTAGTTTTAGTTAATTTATTATGATTTAAAAAAAATCAAATTGAGTAAATGAATTAATTAATTAATTTAATTTATTAATTATGTTATTTTGAAGATTAATGAGTTACAATTAGATTTAATAATTTTTTTGTTTCACTGGTGTGCATTATGATGTTTTAAATTGATTCCTTGATTTTCCTTAATTTTGTTAATATGTTATCAATTTATTTCATTAAATTAAGGGTTGAAGAATGAAAATTTTGTATATTACATTTTAATCACTAAAAAATCCTAGAAATTGTACCTAAGACATATTTTAACTTCAATTTTACTTCACTAAAGTTTTAAGTTGATTGGATTAATAATTTTGGCCTTATTAATATTTGATTTCTTTTAATCAAACCTTAATTAACTCAAAATTACCCAACCGAAATTGAGAAATTTAGGTTTAATGGATTACTCTCATTGAGATGAATCCATAGAGCCCTTATTTGCATTTTTGTTGGCTAGAAATTTTATTTTATATGAATTTTTAAAAATTTTAACAATTTTTTGCATTTTTTAAATCCATTAAATCAGATTTATTTTTAGGTCAACCCTATGTAATGTGACATAATTAAACATCTTGAACCTCAACTAGATTTATTTTTAGGTTCTTTTATGTTCATGCATTTATTCTATGTTTTTTGTTTGATTTGATTTTAAATTATTTTGATTTTATTTAAATTTCTTTCGATAGGTGATTTTGATCTTAATTGAGTTGATTGGGTCAACCGCCCTAATTACTTTAATCTAAGCTCAGTTGAACTTAAATTTCAATTTGAATATGTATGTTTAAGATTCCTACTGAATTTTGAGGTCTGAGTGGATTCTTGATAAAAAAATTATGAATGCCTAGTCACTAAGTCACTGTCCGTAGTGCCTAATTAAGATGCTTCTAATCTAAGATTAAGGATCATAATTACTAAGATTAAGGATGTAGTTAACCTCATCTAAAAATGAGGTCAATAGTGCTCACCTCTTCTAATCACAAGAGAGTCCTTAGGATCTGCTCAACTCTTGGCCCTGAGCTTAAGGATGCCCTAATTCAAACTCTCAAAAATGATATCAATGTATTTGTCTATACCAAAATCAAAATGCCAGACATCAACATCAATGTCACTTGCTATCATCTCAATTTTCACAAAGATGTTGCGGCATTTAAATTCAGAGTTGTAGGGACACCATATAGACCTTAAGAGGTACATATTAGAATGATCGAGTATGACATTGAAGAATGATGTACTAACTTTAAAGTTAGAGATATCACCCTAAAATGTTATGAATCATAAAATAATGACTACTAAGGTAATGGGTCTACATGTACCTAAGATTTTCCCTTATTTTATATGGATGAAGTAAAGTATAGTTTATTTTAAGCTATGTTCTTTAGATCCCTATAGGGGCAAACCCTTATAGTTAATTATATTTTAGAAGATGGGGCATCTTAAAAATATTCTTGATTAAAGTAGTCAATTAATGCCTCTAAGGATTCTCAAGTTTATATATCAAAGGATTGGGATTAATTCAGATAATCAATTGGGGGAAATCAAATGGAATAGTTTTTTTTTAAATTTAAAGGAGAATAGGTAGGGAGTATTTAGATACTTGGAAGTCTAGTGAGATACTCTAATCTATCTTATGTTGAGCTTTATATTTTTAAGAGAATTTTTTTGTTTATTTTAGTTTATATTTTATTAGAATGTTAGGGCTTATATTCTCATAACACAAGATTATGAAAATGCCTAAGAGGTTAGGACATAAACCCATAACCAAAGGGAAATAGGTACATGCAAACCCTATGTCTAATGGTGCTCTAGCATAATCTAGAAACTCTACCTAAGTCTACTCAATAAAAATAGGAAGCTGTGGCACATCCTAAATAATTTGAACCATGTTGACTCTCCTGGACTTAAAACCATCTAGAGTGGCTACTAGCAAAGACTATACGATTCAAAATCATGTGGGCCAATTTTATGAAAATACAAGATGGCTAGGCGAATGATTATTAAGAATGAGACTAGAGTCCTAAGTCCACTCCCTAAGAGACTAGATCATGATTGGTATAAGAATCATATCTTTGACTCATGCATTACAATTTATAGTTTTTTTATTCAATTTTGACTCATCATTTTAGACTCAAGCTTGGGATGCATTTTTTCCTACATGCATGATGAAGTGGAGTTATGGGCTAAAGTAGAGAGAAAGGGGTCTTCTCTAGTTCAAGGGAATTACCCTCATAGGTCAAGCCATATCTTTTATCATTCAAGAGTGGAGACTACTATTTGTAGAAAATGAAACAATATGTATGCATGGTGCTATATCATTCATCATAGAGCTATTGATTGCTAAATTATTTATCTGAATTAAATGATTATGCTTTAAAGTGAGGTTAAGAGTTAATTAATTTTAATTGATGTTGATTAATGAGGATAGAAAATTTAAGTACTTAAAGAGCCAACCACATCTAGGCTATGAAACAAACATACACACTTCAAGAAACATATATAAAATATGCCATTTTTATTATAGAATCAATGTAAACATAACAATCACATAAAAGAATAAGAGGTCGGTGTGGTCGGGTATCATCGTATACCTTAGAAAAGAAAAAAGGTAGCTGAGTTCTACCCTTATGTAGACCAGATTGTAATTAATTTATAATGAAAATAAAATTATGGGGGCCTTCAACCTTCATCTTCATATTCATCATCATGAATTAAAATTTTTAGGCATCACAGGGCCTCCTAAGTCAAGACTTTTTAACCACTGCTCATCGTAAACCATATAGTTCTAATCTTAAACATATTATAAAATTTACAGTTTTATGAAAATTAAAATCTAGCTACACCTACAAATCCAAAATTTGATTAAATCAAGTAGTTTATATAAATTCCATACACTAAGGCTTAGCTTTCTTTTCTTAGGTCACCAAGCCACCTATCTTAATGGATTATGCTTAAGGACTTAAGTAGCACTTAGAAGCAAAAGCATTCAAAATTTTTTTATAGAAATCCCTTAAGCATAATCTCTTACAAAAAATATCATTAGTGTAATGTCGCCCCAACATTCATACTACAAGAATTCACCATAACATCCAATCTAAAACAACACATCCCAAAATAAAATATCGAACCATCTAAAGCATTGTCCTAACTTAATTCTAGTATAAGTGATTTAGTATTCTAAAGTGTGTGCTAGGCTTATGTGGTGTGATAAAATTAGGCTTTAATATTTTAGTTGTATTTTCCAAATAGGTGCTTAATTTATTATAAATGGGTCATTACCATTTAAGTGATTAATGAATTTGAAAAAATTTAGATTTTGATTTAGTTTAATATTTCATTTGACTTTAGATTTCTAAGAGTATTAAAAGGGAAGATTGCCATCTCATACCCTGTCCTTAGGTTGAAGCTACAAAAATAATTTATGATTTTTAAAAATCTTAATGAAGCATTAAATTAAATTAGATCCTTAAATTTGGATTGAACTTAAATATGATTATGGTTATATGAAGTACACCTTAAAATTAATGGAAAAAATAATGATATACTCAAAGATGCCTTTTCACTTTGCTTCTATCTATCTTAACGTTAGATTTGGAAAAAAGATTATTTTATTAGAATATATTTTTAGATCTTTTATTTGAAATATTTTTTATGCATAATGAGGAATTTTTTATTGATTACTAGAAGATTACAATAATCCAAAAGTTGTAAAGAAAAGGGGGGTGGTTATAAGTATTTTATTATAATCTATGGGAGGCCTAGCTTATCACTATGTACAAGTAAGCTCATCTCTTTATCAAGGTATTTGGAGGATGAGAGGAATTGATGTTTTGTTCCTCGCTTTGCAAGTAAATCAATAGGTCTATTACCATCCCTCCATATATGGGAGCAAGAGACTTTGAGGTTCCTTTTTCATTTATTGATAGCTTTAAGCAGGTTGATAATGTGCCAAGGGGGCTTCTAAATCAAACCTTCATTAAGTATTTGTATGAGAGGTAATGAGTTTGATTCAATCCAATAGTTGAGGTAGGCTCTTCTTGACGCAAGGAAGCGGGCAAAATGAAGTGTTGAAAGGGCAGTATAAGGCATGGAGTTGAAGTAGATGTAGTCACCTTTATTGTTCTTAAAGATGCCACCGATTTTAGCATTATAAGTTTTAGTATTGAAGCTATCATCAATATTAATTTGGATGCATTCTTGGTTCAGTTTCTTCCAAAAGACAAGATTGTAGGTTGGCAGTTTGTAGTTGGTTATATTCACATACTTACTTTTCTCGTTAAGAGCTTCTCCTCTTTCCTTCAATTTAAAGTGGGATTTGATCTTAAGAGCAATAGATTCAACATTGATGTTGGAAGTATTATGCTTGATATCATTTCTTGTAATTCAAATGAATCAAAGGATGATAAGGGCTTCTTGTATGTTGCTTGATTTAATTTATCTAGTAGTTGAACCATGTTGAAGAGACCATCACCATTATGGTCATTTGTTTGTTCAGGAAAAATGTTCCAAAGTGTTTTGCTAAATTTGCAACGGATGAAGGTATGAAGGAGTTCTTCTTCTTCTTCCATGTGTAGATGGCATCTTGAGGGAAATTTAAGGCCTTTGAATTTAAGGATATTATCAAGGGGAAGGATGTGGTGAAAGAGTCTTAAAAAAATAGGCTATTGAGGATAAGATATTTGGGTTTCAAATAGCTTTTCCCCAAGGTACAAAGTTAGTGTCTTTCCACCAAATTGAAAGGAGCATCTTGTGAATTGAGTTGTGTGTGGAAATGCCCTTGATAATCAATGTGCCTTCTTTTTTAGGTTGATAGGAATGTCAAAGATTTTGATACAAATTTGGGGAGGGAGCACAACTTGCATTTTTTTCATATCCCAATCAGCATTCAACCAGAAATTCTTAATAGAGCAAGTTTAAAGAGGCATGGAGTCAGCAAATTTTAAAAAGAGGGGTTCCTCCCAAAACCAATGGTCATTCCAATGTCAATGCAGCCATCCCCAAAGTCCCAAAAGATGAGGCCTTCTACTTCTTCCTTGTGCTGCAACAAACTCCTCTAAATGGTTGAATCAGATGCCTTTATTATTGTTATCATTGGATAAGAGTCTTTGTAGTATTTTTCTAACATGTAATTGACCCATAGTGATTTTTTCTCCCTGAGTTTATCCATAATTTGCATATGATAGCTTTCATATTATCGTTAATGGTTTTGAAACCTAAGACACCTTTAGTGACCAGTTTACAAAAGTTTTTCTAGTTGGTCAAATGGGTGGACTTATGGTTGTGACTCAATACAAATCTATTCAGGATTCTTTCAATTCTCTTTTGGATCAATTTTGGAATGTGTTGGCCTTGGGCAGTATACAATGCAATTGAGTTGAGGATGCTTTTGGCAATGGTAATTCTTCCACCAAAAGAGAGAAAGGTGCTCACCCAAGAGTTGATTCTATGTTGAATTTTATTGATTATATCATAAAAGAGAGTTGATGTGGCTTTTCTTTGGTAAAGCTTGATTCCAAGGTAAGGGAGGGGGTGTTTTGTGTGAGTGGAACTAGTTCTCTCAATGATCCATTTGATTTTAGATTTGTTGATTTGCTTCCCTGCAATAAAGAAATATTTTTTAGTATTTATAGACATACTAGAGAGGGTAATGAAATCCTCAATGTTTTTCAAATGTGTGTTGATTGCTCTTTTATTTCAATTGCTGAAGAGGAGGAGGTTATCAGCAAAGGCCAAATGAGAGATGTTGATGTTTCTAGTAGAGTGGTATTTGATGTTCTCATTTGAGGGAGAGATTCTATTTAGTTCTCTAGGGAGGATGTCCAAATCCAAAATGAAGAGTGTGGGGGGATAAGGGGTCACCTTGTTTAACTCCTTTGTTTGCTTGGAAGAGGCCACTAGCTTGGCCATTGAGAAGCATTTTGTAGTGGTTATTGGGGAGGAGGGTTTCAATTTTCAAGAAAATTTTGTTTGAAAAGACTCTTACTTTCAGGGAGTCAAGAAGGTATTCACAGCTAAGCGTGTCAAAGGCTTCCTTTATATCAATCTTCATCAACACATTACCTCCTCTACATTTTTTTCCCAATGTCTTTGATCAGCTCTTGAGCAAGAAGGATGTTTTTATTAAGATTTCTCCCTTTGATGAAGGCAGATTGGGAATCAACGTAATAGCCAAAGTGGTAAAATATTTATGAAAACTCATGTCAATGAAAAAATTTGTATGGCTTTGAGTACTTCAACTTTTATGACTTTTCAAGCTTTCTGATAAAAAAGAGCAATAAATCATTAGGACCACTAGTTTTATATCCATCCCAGAGTTCGTGTATTGCAGATCTCTTCTTTATTAGGGGCATAGGTAAGTTCATCATTATTGATAGGGACGTTTTCAAAGTCAAAAAAATTCTTGTTAAGGAGAGGTGGCCAAGGATGATTCTAGGGATGGCTAATGTTTTTGGAGAAGAAGCTAAAACACTCTTCCATAATGCCCTCTTGGTGAGTGATCCAATTACCTTAAGTATTTTTTTTATTTTGTTCACCCATTTTTCTTCTCTCTTCTTGTTTATGCAAGAATGGAAGAATTTGGAGTTTCTATTCCCCAAGTAGGTAGTTTTGAATTGCTATTGTTTTGTCTAAGATAGTCTTCTTCTATGTTGATGAAGTGTTGGAACTCCAGATGAAGGTTATTTAGTTGGTCTTCAGGAGTAGTGGAATCACTATCTTTCATGTGGGAAATCTTTTATTCAAGCTTTTATATCTTCTCTTCAGTTGTTTTTGACCTGATGGTGGATGTTTCCAAAAGTCTACTTGCTCTACTTTTTTATCCCATGAGTAACATTCTTATGAGGTTCCAATGGTGAAGCCAAGGGTTGTTGTTTTCACCACCCTACCAAAGTATAGTAATGCCATGGATAAAGTATGGGTGGGAAGTCCACATGTTGAGGAATATAAAAGGATTGTGTTTTGGTCTAGAGGTGAAGTTGAAGCTAACCAATAAAGGAGAGTGATCTGAAGCAATTCTCGTAAGATGAAGAACTTCCAAATTGCAAAATAAAGAGTGGCATTCAAGGTTGGTGAGGACTCTATCCAATCTTTCCCAGGTTCTCCCTCTTTTTCATGTTAAAGGTTTGCCTTTGAAGCTAGCATAAAAAAGGTTAGCCTCTTTTATGAATTCAACAAATTCTGAGATAATTGATAGGTTTGGTTTTCAGCCTCCATTCTTTTCAGTTGGGCTTGAGATCATGTTGAGGCCACCTCCAACAAGCCAAGGGTCTTTAGTTTGCAATCGAATTTGTTTTAAATCCTCCCAAAGTTCTAGTCTCCATTGATGGTTACAAGATGCATAAATGATTATGGCAAAGAAATTGAAGTTAGAATCCTATAGGTGGATGTGAAGGAATTGATTTGAGTCAATGAGTATTTGAATTTAGTATCATGGTTTAAAGAAGAGAAAAATTCTATTGTTGGAGTTGGCAATGATAATGAAATTAGAAAAGCGTCTATTGATTTTTTACAGGTTGCTATTTTGACCAAGTGGCTCAAGTATGACAAATAGATCAAGAGAGTGGGGTCTAACAAGGCTTTAAGTATGTTAGAGGCGTTGGCCTTATCAATGCTTCTAATGTTCCATATCAAGAGGTTATTCATCTAAGAGTAGAGATACTTTTAGTGGGTTTCCTACAAGTACCTTCTTCCCAATTATGATTTCCAATATATTGATTTATTTTAACAAGAATATGTTTCGGTTCTCCGGAGCCTTTCTACACCTTTTTCTTATTATTGAATGTGTGACACTCATCCATAGCTGAATTAAGGATATCATCATAGTTTAACTAATCATGAAGAGGGGGCTGGTTATGGGTGTCCTTTGCTAGTTCCTAGTCTTATTCAAGTGGATGTTGTTCAGAGTTTTTGTAGATATTCAGGTGGTCTAAGGTAGCAGAAATCTATCCCTCAGAAGAAACATAAATTTTGCTAGGGAATGGAGAGGTTGCTGCTGCTTGATGCTATTCTTCAGATTAGAGAGAGTCTTGAATGTGGTTTCTATCCAGGATATGGTGGTTAGCTGTGGTATAAATAGAATGTAATTATTCAAGGTCTATGTAGCGAATTGGTTGGGTTATTACAGCAATAAGATGTCCATCAGATTATTTAGAGTTTCTACCAGAGATTGAAAGGTTGGGATTTTTATCTAGGATATGGTAATTTACTGTGGTGTGGATTGTTGGAATCATGTATTGATCAGATGGCTATTGGATTCGAATTCTGCCAGATGCCACAGTTGAATTTTGAGAAACAACATGTTAGGTGGAGGTTTGTTTCAAAGTATGATGAATGATTATGGAAGCATTTTTGGAGTCAAACATAAATTCAAGAGGGTCTGATATAAAGCAATGGGAGGGTGGTATGAGTTCCTTAGTGGAATATGTCCAGGTGATTGAAGCATAGAATTTTTTCTAAGTTCTAAAATGATTCCAGCAGAATTCTAAATTTTAGTAAGCTGGATGTGGTTTTGTTTAAGGATATGATGAGGAATTGTTGAAGTAGTTATGAAATCATATATGGATTCAAGGTGATGTATTGTAATGCTTTGAAAAGGAGGTGGCAATCTCATATTGATGATATCAATTTTAGTAACACTTTTTACTTAGATTTCTAGTTTGAGGAGTGCTTTCAATTTCATATTCTTTGGATAGAAGACCTTTGTGGATTTCTTATTGCTATCAATGGGTTTTAAGTTGTTGTTGGGAACCAAATTATGCTAACCTTCTTCTCTAGAGGTATTAATTAGGTTGAGTAAAACTTTAGAGTCTAGTTATCTTATATTAGAATATCCTTCAATCATTAGAATGTTGTTCCAAATTCTATGCACTAATATTTAAGGGAACTTTGGATTAAGTTCAAGCTGGGTCTGAGGTTTTCTAGGTGATAGATTCCATTGGTTCTTTTCCATTAACATATTTGCTATTTTTTAGTTCTAGATGAGCAATGAAGCAATGGTTCAAAGAATGTCCAAACATTCTACAATTTTTATAATATAAAGGTTTTTATTCAATCTCCACCCTTTGTCAATACCCAATGGATTGTGTTCCTATCCAAATTTCTTCATTGAATGATGTTGTCATGTCCATCTCCATCAAGATTCTAGTAGTTGAAGGCCTAGTTAGGTTGAGTGTCAGAGTGTCTAATTTAAGTGGTCTTCCAAAGATTACTGCTATGGAGTAGAGGATTTACTTATTAAATAAGTGGAGTTTTAGGCCAAGTAATTTGATCCAACATAGGAGCAATGGGTTCTACACTAAAGTCAAAAGAGGGAGTCCATTTCAGAAATTTCATTGGAACATTATCAATGTGGTAAAAATTCTTGGAAAAGATTCTAGCATAATCTTACTCTATAGAAAGCATGATCATTATATTCCTACCATCAAGGAGACCCGCCATCCAATTTATAGCAAATTTTAGATCATTGAAGTAGTTCTTGATAGAGCCCATTCTTAAGTTTCTATAAGTGAACTTTCCAATGGGTGTGAATCTAAAAGGTACGACCAAGGTCCAAGTTTCAGATTAAAAAATAATGAGGGAAAGTTTTCCATTCTTTCTTGCAGCTTTTCTCAAAATGTTGGAGGAGGTGCCTTCAACAAATGAGTCATGGTAAGACTGAGGAAATAAGAGTAGGTTTGGGTTAGGTGGGGGGTTTTTGGCTCGGGTGCCACCAGCCAACACATTTGCATAGGAAGTGGGATCCATGGGTAGCAGTGGAGAAGACACACCAAGGAAAAAAATTAGATAGGGAAGCTAGGAAATCAATGGAATACTAACCATTGATGGGGAGGAAATGTACTAGGGAAAGGTGCCAAAGCAAATAGGTCAAGAGCCATCTCAACTTGAAAAATGTCTTCAACTTTCTAAACTTGTTTCCTCTTTTATTTGAAACATCATGTGTGCATGCATGGATATGTGTATTTTATTTATATATTAGTATTTTTTTGTTAAGATTTACAATGGAATTTTGCTAATGAAATGAATTTCAATACATAATTGTACATAAAAATATACATAGCTTAACATAGGTATGTGTAGTTGTTAGACCAAGGAGATAAGGTATTTAAGACCTCCTTTAGACAGATAGCCCTGCACTCTTAGGATGATAAAGCAACTAAGCATCATATGTAAATCCATTTTACCCACTTAGTCTTAAGGTTGCTCATACAAAAAAATTACACTTAAGATTAAGCAAATTTTCTTACTTAATCATTTCAAATTTTTAGTTGAGTAGCTCTAACGAGGAGACAAACACACTAAAATTATATCTTATGCCGTATCTATTCATTAAGTGGTTTTAAAGTTGTTTAAGTATTTTTTATGATTTAATTAAAGTTAATTAATTATTTTACATAATTAAGTCCAAAAGCGCCTAAAATATAAGAAACTCACTAAACACAAAAAAAAAATATGAAATGGACATGCTCTAAAAGTTCTAATGAAAATGGGTTTATATTTTTGGACTAATTGAAGAAATATGGAAAAAAATCTAAATCATTAATTACACTCAAAAATACTCCAAACGAATTAGGGATTTTGATTTCAGTAGAAACTTCTCTGTTAGTTGTGCACAAAGAGTAGTTTATCAGAATTTTTAGAGACTTAAGGAATTAGTTTTTAATTTTTATTCCCTAAGGAAATTGATCATTTCATTAATTAATAAAAACCCCTTTAATTGTGATTTTGGAAAATAATTAGAATCAAAGGCTCTAATTAATTTCTTTGGTCACTTTTAACAATCTAATATACATTTAAGCTTCTACATTAATTTTTATAATTTTCCTAATTATACAAATTTCTTAAATGTGCTAAATGACTCCATAAGGTTTAAAAATTTTGATTTCCCAAATTACTAACCAATTGACTTGAAATAATTATGGGAGGTAGAAGTCATCCCATAGGGCATTCACCTGTAGTCTTAGGTTTATTAACCAAGTAATTAGAATTTAATTTTACAAACTAGAAAAATATTTAAATCTAAATTAGTCATTATACATTAAATAAAAAATTTAGACTTCTATTTTTTGGGATTCTCCTCTATCTAAGCTTTCTATAGAGTATTTATTTATAATTTTTAGATTTTTCCACAATTAGTTATGACTTTTCAATGTTTTACCATTTAAATCTATTTAAACTTAATTTTAAAGGGAATTACACACGTGATGCTGACTCAGCCGTGCATTAAGTGCAATGCCACTAGATTAGTAAATGATTGATTATTATTATTAATTAGAGATTTATTTATGTAATAAAATTTTTGGCTACTTGCTTCATAATGGAATTTTTAATTTATTTTTTTCGATTTTTATAAACTCATTACATAATTAATCTAATGATTAATTAGAGTTTATTCATATATGTAAATTATATTTAGACTTCCTCACTCTCATACTTTGGTAGGCCGCATGATTTTAACATTTTATGATATGTGCTTTAATTTTTAAAATTTGATTTATTTCATTAATCAAATTCCCTCTCATTTTTTCCCTCTCTTTCCCTATTCTCCTGGAAAATGTTCGCATGAGTGAAACTCAATTTAAAAAGTGGATTTCATGACTTAATCTCTCTTACGAAAATATTGTTTAAGCTAAACCTTATTTCAAAAATTATTAAACTATTAAAGGCTAGCCTCTCCTCTCTTGCTCTCATCTCTCAAGTGGAGATCTTTATATCACCATCAAGCCTCCAATTTGCTTTAGAGAACTCTACTTCAAGACTTGTTCTCATACTTTTATTTATCTAAGAGACTTGAGTAAGATTGTTTCAAATTATTTTAAACAATTATGTTCTTGATTTTGATATTTTACTTTTGATTGAAGAGAATTATAATCAAAATTTTTTGAGATTTTCTAAAGCTCTTTTCATTCATATTCTAAGTGAATTCAATAGTTCACCTTATCATTAATTTGTGTTTAGATTTATGAGATCACATTTTTTTAAGGCTTTTATAATTATTGATTTTCTTAATTTTTATATTCAATATCTTTGTAGTATACTTTGTGAAAGTTCTCTAAAAGTTATTATTATTCTAGTACTTTATTTTCAAGGTTTTTTAAACTGCATATTATTACATGTTTTAAATAAAAAAGGAATAGAAATATATTTTTCTCTTTTTTTTGT
This sequence comes from Cymbidium sinense, assembly GCA_021442155.1. Classification (NCBI taxonomy): domain Eukaryota; kingdom Viridiplantae; phylum Streptophyta; class Magnoliopsida; order Asparagales; family Orchidaceae; genus Cymbidium; species Cymbidium sinense. The sequence continues at coordinate 69,868,104 of CM038219.1, forward strand.
CTTGTTATTGTTTCGTGGGCTTGAATGCAAAATTATTTTAAATATAAGCGATAGATTTTCATTATTATATTTGTCTCATTTATTGTTCTTTGAACATATTGAGGTTGTACTTGCCCATGTAAAAGATGTATGATATTGGGATTGTACTTGCCCGTGTAAGAAAGTACATTATTGGGATTCTATTTGCTCGGTGTAAGAAAGTACATTATTTGGGCTATACTTACCTCGTGTAGAAAAGTATGAAGATTCATTGAGTTAATTAGTGAATTCCTAGTCAAGGTGACTAGGTGTGGATGTAAGCTAATTTTTGGGTTTTAGCTGAAGCATGTAAACATTTTAATACCTCCTATTTTACTTTTCTACATTTAATTTGGCTAATTACTTTAGATATACGTATAAACTATCTTATGTACTTTGCAACTAACTTTTTCTATAAAATTTTAAAATTTAAGTTTTAATTTGAAAACATAGTAAATATCCAATTTAACCCCACCTTAACTCATAGATGGCATCCTCACCAACTATTACAACTAATTAGTACAATTTCCCTTACTAGCATCCTTTCGAAGAAACAAAAAAGTATTTAATATGTTAGGATTAAGTCTCTTAGAGGCATCCTTTTCCTCCATTATGACAAGATTATGACTAAATACCCCAATAACATCCTTCTCTATAGTAAAATACTTAAGTTAGGACTAAGTTCTCTGGTGGCATCTTCTTTTGATAATACACTTTGTTAGTACCAAGTCCACTTTAGCATCCTATTTTAAGTGTAATTACCTTGAAGCCCACATGACCCCTCATTAGTAGTAACCCCTTAGGTCATTTAAACATTAGGGCTATCTCCTTGGTTAGCTCCACCTAGGAAGATGTGAGTCCCTATGTGTTCTTCTTCAGTTATCCACTAAAAATTGATTGGAATTAAACATTTATATCTCTCTTTTATAATATAGGCACCTATAGATCCTCTCTTTAGGTTTGTTAGTCATTAAAGCTATCCCCTTAGCTAGTTTCACATAGGAAGATGTTAGTTCCTGTGTATTTTTCATTGGTTAGCCATTGAAAATCGATGGAAAAGAAAACTTTTGGATCTAGACTATCATAGTATAGGCATCTATATATCCTCGCCTTATGTTAATTAGTCAATAAGGCTATCCCCTTGGCTAGTCTTTCTTAGGAAAATGCTTGCTATGCATTCTTCCTAGGCTAGAAATTGAAAAATAATGGGCAAGAAAACTTTTAGATCTAGTATATCCTAGTATAGACACCTATAGATCCTATCCTTAAATTAGTTAGTCATTAGGGCTATCTCCTTGGCTAGCTTCAACTAGAGAGATGTGAGTCCCTATGCATTCTTAAGTTATCCATTAGTAACAAATGGGAAATAAAACTTTTGGTTGTAGTCTATCTTAGTATAGGTACCTATAGATTCTCCCCCTAGTTGATTAATCATTAAAGTTGTCCCCTTCGTTAATTCAACTTAACAAGATGTGAGACCCCCTATGATCTTCATTGGTTAGCCATTTAAAATGGATGGGGAAGAAAACTTTTAGATATAATATTTCCTAGTATAAGCATAATAAGTCCTCCTCTTAAGTTTCCCTTGAATAGTTCCACCTAAAAAAATGTGAGTCCTTATATTTTATGAGACTATCTTAATATAAGCACTATAAATCCTCCATTTTGGTTAGTTAGTTGTTTAGGGATATCTCATTTTCTAGTTCCAACTTAAATGATGTGAGTCACTATGCATTCTTCTTATGTTAGCCATTTAAATCAATTGAATTTTTTTTTTTTGGATATAATCAATCATAATATATGCACTTATAGATCCTTACCTTATGTTGGTTAGTCATTTGGGCTATCCCCTTAACATGTTCCACCCAGGAAAAGTGAGTCCTTATGCACTCTTCTTAGGTTAGCTATTGAAAAATTGATGGGAAAGAAAACCTTTGGATCTAGTTTATCCCTATTTAAGCACTTATAGATCCTCCACTTAGGTTGATTAGTCAATAGGGTTATAACCCTTGGCTAGTTCCACTAATGAAGATGTGATTCCCCTTGCATTCATCTTTAGCTAGCCACTAAAAACTTATAGGGAAAGAAATGTTCTGGATTGATTTTATCCTAATATAGGCACCTATTGATCCTCCCTTTAGGTGGGTTAGTAAATATGGATATCCCATTTTCCAGTTTAACCTAGGAAGATGTGAGTCCCTTTACATTCTTAGTCCATCCTAATAAAGGCACCTATAGATCCTTCCCTTATGTTGGTTAGTTAATTAGGGCAATCCCCTTAGCCAGTTTCACCTAATTAGATGTGAGTCCACGTGCATTCATCTTAGATTGGCCATTGAAAATTGATGGGAATAAAAATTCAATGTAGTGTGGTCATGCTAGGACAAAGTTCCCCAGCAACATTCTTTCTTATTATCATAGTTAGGTTAGGACTAAGTTTCCTTATGGGATTCTTCTTAGTAGAGTCCATTCTATTATAATTAAGATAAGACTAAGTCTCTTAAATGCCATACTATCTTACTTGTACACTTAGTTAGGGTTGAGTCCCTTAGCAGCATTTTATTTTAAGTGTGGTTTTCTTGAATCCTCATAGCATTTCTTCCCTTCATAAAGACTAGCGTTGACCTCACTTCTAGTGAAGTTGACACCTATCACTCTTTAGACCTAGGATCTAATATAGGCATACACTAGTACATATCTTGTGATTAGTTGGAAACCCAAAGATCCATAGAAGACAACCCTATGGTTAGACCCTAATCAGATTGGTGGAGCCCTCCTAACTTGACTAACCTAAATCTCCAAACAACAAGCCAAGTTGATTATAAACTAATCTTGATTTTAGACACAATCCAGATCACACTAAATTAGGATTCAATTTGACCAATCAACTTAATTGAGCCAACTAGATCCAGTTGTGCTTAAAAGGGCTAAACTCAAAATTGTTCCAAATTTCTTGAAACTAACTTTATCAACACCATCTCAAACATCATTCAAACTTGATCAAAACATAAATAGATTTCAGTTTGTTTGTCAGTGGACTCACCTAACCCAAATCCACTTAACTGAACCTTTATGAATAAATTTTGACTTATCTTACAATTAAATTAAATTAAGATTAAGTCTATCCAAAATAAATTAAACTTATCAAAATCAAATTTTATTATCCCATAATATTATAATCACTCTAAATGATTGATTGGACATATCTCATTTCTAATTATCACCAAAATTGATTCAATTAGACCATTTAAGACCAAAACACAATTTCAATTATTTAGCAAAATTGAACCAAACAAATTATTCCAAATTGATCTAAATACATTATTAAACATGACCCAACCTTCAATTGAACTCAATTTTGCCAATTAACCCAAATTGACCAAAGGATGTACATGACGCAATTAAGCTAATACTCAATCCAAACTAAATCCAATAAAGCCAACACCTACACAACAATAACAACAAGCCTTTATCCCACTTTGTGTGGTTGGTTAATATGCATCTTTCTTCTCCATTATGTCTTATTATGTTTTAAATTCTCATTTAATTCTAATAAACTAAAATCATTTATTTTCACATCATAATCAATTCTTTTTAGGTCCACCTTTAGCTATCCTAAGATATGGAAAATCTAATACATTTACTCTCTTAATTGGGTCAACAGATGATTGACGCTTAATGTGGTCAAACCATCTAAGGAGGCTCTCTTTTATCTTATCTGTCACTGGGGCTACTCCAACCTTTTTCCAAACATATTCATTTCTCATTTTATCTTTAAGAGTAAAGTCAGTCATCCATATGTGCATTCTCATCTATGCAACACTTTACTTAGCTTATGCTTCTCTTTTACTAGCCAACATTCCACACCATAAATCATTGCAGGACCTACCACCATCTTATAAAACTTTTTTTAAAGTCTAAGCAGTACTTTTCTATCACATAATGGGCTAGATGCATTCCTCCACTTCAACCATCCAACTTCAGTTCTACTAATAACATCCCCATCTATTTCACCATCATTTTGAACAAAAGACCCAAGATATCTGAAACATTCACTTTTTAATGACTTGATCACCCAATGTCACAACACCACCAGTAGAATTTTTATAGCTAAATTACACTCAATATATTCAATTTTAGATCTACTCAAACAAAAACCTTTAGACTCTAAGGTTGATCTCCATAATTCAAGTTTTTCTTGGACTCCCTCTCTAGTCTTTTCGATAAGAAGAATGTCATCAATAAAAACATACACAAGGACATTCTCCTATATATGTTTAGTAAGAACATCCATAACTAAAGAAAAAATATATGGCTTAAAGCCAATCCTTGATTTAATCCAACTAAAATGATAAAATATTTTGTCAATCCTCCATGTGTTTTGGACACAAGTAGCAGCTTTAGTGTACATATCCTTAATGACTAGAATGTAACCAATAATCCTTTTTTATAACTCTTCAAAAGACTTCTCTAGGAACTTTATCATATGCTTTCACTAAATCAACAATATCATATGTAGATCCTCTTTTCTTTTTCTATGCTTCTTGATGAAACCTCTCAATAAATGTATAACATCCATCATAGATTTACCCAACAAGAAACTAAACTAATTTTGAGAAACTTTTATATCACATCATCACTTATGCTCAATTACTATCTCCCATAATTTTAATGTATGACACATTAACGTAATCTTAATTCCTCTATAAATTGCACACTCTTGTGCATCACATTTATTCTTAAATATATGAATCAACAAAGTCTTCGTCCACTCACCTAGGAACATTTTAGTCTCTAAAATAATATTAAAAAGATTTAGAAACCAAGAAATTCCTTGATCTCCTAAGCATTTCTACACTTTTATTGGAAACTATCAAGTCCTATTGTATTTCTACTCTTCATTTTCTTTAAAGCTTCCCTAACTTCAAATTTACTGATATGATGAAAAAAAATAAAATTCTCTATTTTATGGTTTCTAAAATTAGTCATATTCTTAGATATTTTATTAAAATTTTTATCAAAATAACTCATCAACCTATGTTTAATGTCCTTAATACACCTCACTTGAACTAAATCTTTACTTCTCCTACCTCTTTACTTAGCTAACATATACATATATCTTTACCATCTTTGGTATCCAATCTATTGTATAAATCATTAAAAGCTAAATTTTTTCAATCACATATTACTTTCTTAGAATATCTCGGGCCACTATATATCTTTTCCAATTCTTTATGTTTTTCATTTAAATCAAGTTTTATAATGAAGCTTCTTATTTCTTATGTTTTTGTACATTTTGACTCCACCACCAACTATTTTTACCAAAAGAAGCTTTTTGTTTTGATTGTCCAAGAACATTTTTCACAACTTGCTTAATTACACTTTCTACTTTTTGTCACATAACATTAGATTCTTTAAGAACATCCTAAATTGTAAAATCTTATACCTTAGTCTTTAAAATTTTTTTATTAGTGTTCTTTAAGTGTCCCCATCTAATCTTAAGATAATAATTTGATTTATTTTTTATTTTCAAATCCTTCATCTTAAAATCTAAAATTAACTATTGAAGTTGGGTATTTAAACTTTCTCTCCGAATGGCCTTACAATCTTTACAATCTAAGTGATCTATATTTCTTATCAATAAATAATCAATCTATGTTTTACTAGGTCCATTCTTATAAATAATAATATGCTTGTATCTTTTCATAAATAAAGTATTAGCAATTACAAAATCATAACCTAAAGAAAAATCTGACTTAGTTCTAATCACTCCAAAGCCATAGCCATCCTGAGTATTGTTAAAATATTCTACCACTCTACAAACGTGTTTGTTTAAATCTCCTCCAGTAAATACATTTTTTTTAAAAGTTATTTTTTTGTATTAATCTCTCTAAGTTATTCTAAAACTATTCTGTTGAGCTTACATTCAAACTTACTTGAGGAGCATAAACACTTATAGCCTTAATAATCTTAGTATCAACAACAATCTTAAAATCTATAATTCAATCTCTAAACCTGTTAATATTCATAACATAATCTTTCAAACTTTTTTTCTATAATCACACCTATACCATTTCTAATATGACTCCTACTTGAATTCCAAAGTTTAAAACCTAAACTATCAATCTCCTAGGCCTTCTCCCCAACCAATTATTTCTTAAATACATAAAATATTTATCTTCTTATGGATAATAATATCTATTAATTTTATTAATTTTGTAAGAATACTAATAGTTCAAGTTCTTAGACAAACTCTAGTTTTATGGAGTAACTCTGCTTGCATATATCCATAATGTTGGAACCCTTCCTTAATTAACACTACACCTCAGTGATGATGCAGCGGCCCTTGCACACTTTTCAATGTGTTTAAGACAAACAACATGTCGCTTGTAGGGGATGCCTAAGCATTAACATAATTTTTTAAAGAGTTAATGTCATGATTATTTCAACAAGTTTTATGCTGGTTGTCGACTGCCTAATGTAACCCTCCACTTTTCACATCTGGGACTTGGGATCCAACAAAGGTAGTGCTCAAGCCAACACTATAATCAATCATAATTTGATTTTTGAATACAGTTCAACTAAATAACTCCACTTAACCCAAGTTGACCTAAAGGATCAAATTAAACCAAAATTCAATTCAACTGAAATTCAGTCAAACTATTTCTCACAATCATTTCCAAATTGATGATCAATCATACTTCAAACACAACAAAATTGACCAAGTTGGTTCATTTAACCTAATTAGACCTAAATGGTCAAATTCAACCAAAACTCAACCTAATCCAAATTAGATCAAACCAAAGACTACAATCATCTCCAAATTGATGATAAAACATGGTCATATTGGCTAACTTAACGTATTTGTTCCATATGAACATATATGAGCCAAATAACAATCCATTTTAAATTAGACCAAATAAATTACATAAATATAATACAAATCAACATTCAAACATAACCTACTGTTTTGACCCAATCTTGCCAATTTTTCAACCTAGCCAAATTGAAGACAAATTGACATATAAGAGTCCAAATGAGCCTAACCCAACCAAACTTGTCATGGCCCATCCTTGGATTTTCACACACCTTCTTAAGTAGACTTAAACCTTGGTGAATCTAATCCAACCCAAACAAAGTGAACTAAAGGTTCCAAATAAAACAAATTTCAAGAATAACAAAGTCGAACCTCTCTTTTTGGCCAAGGTATCACCTTATCATGCCTTGAGCTCATTCATTCTTACCAAGCCTAACCTAAGGTTGTTTGGTCCAACCATTGATGAAAGTGAAGTCATCATCACTGTGGTGGGCCCTTAGTTCAGCTACCATGGCATGCCTTCTTCATCACTACCCACCAAACTTGGTTAGCTATGCGAGGACTCCACTGCATCAGTGTAAAGCCAATTGAAGCTCACCCAAATGCCAAGCTGGCTGTCCAAGATTGAACCCACCAAAAATGATGGTTCAGCAAGGCAGAAGGGTAAACTTTACCCCATGCTTTTGAACTTTGCACACACCTCACTTGTCATCTCAAAGAGAACCCTAAGAAAATCTTAAAGCCCCAAGAACACGCTTTCTCTAATAAGACCAACCCTTGGTTCTCTCGTCCATCCTTCATATCCCAACCTAACCAAAACATTACCCTAGCATAATTCCTTCTTCGTACACCTTCATCACACTCCAAAAATTTCAAATAAATTGTGAAAAACTTGATTCAAACACTAGAGATAAGAGTTAGATCAACTCTAGTGAGGCTATGGTGGAGCTTAGTCTTGGGAGCAATCTGCAGGGAGGCAGCTGACCATCTTCTCTATAGGGCTTCACCTCTTCAAGATGAAGCTACCTCACTCATTAGACCATCGATCTTCAGCTCCAGTGATGTGAGGTAATTCCTTCATAAATCATAGATAGATAATTAGGTGTTGGTATTTTGTGAAGTGGATCTGAATCTTGTGTAGATCTATCAATGTGTACTCATTGTTTCTCAATTTTAATCTTAATAGAGTCAATCTTATCATGATTTGAGCCAGTTTTGGCTCAAATCAAGTAGTGAAAGAAAAATAGTATTTATCTCTAACCAGAGGATAGAGATGAATCAAGGCCATCCATCCCACATGATTAAGATGGATGGTTTTGATTAATAACATTAGATTTCTCTAATTTAATACTATTAAACTATAGGATTAATTAAGATCCATTTGATCTCTGATTGAATGGCTCGGGACAAAGCCACACCCATTGGCGCCTCATTAGTTGCCATGCTAGATGGTTTAAATAAGTAATCTTGTGACACCATGCGTAAAGCAATGTTACATCAGCAATTGATAATGTAAATCATTAAATATGTTTTAAAATATATTTAGTTTGTCAAAAATTTTTAAATTATAACTAATCATAAAAAAATGCAATTGAGGTTAGTTGGAATGCTTAAATAAAAGAGAATAAAGAAAAATAAAAGACCCAAATTTTTAATTAAGTGTGTTAAGGTTTATTAGAGTTTCAATATTTTCTTTTTTATTAAAATCAAATCATTATTACTTAACCAAATGATTGAAATTTTTAATGAATGTCTTATGGGATGACATCTGCCTCCCATATTTATTTCAAGCCAATTGGGTAAGTGAAATAGGAAATGTCTATTTTAAACACTAAATGCCTATTTTGATGATTTATTAACATAATAAAAGATGAAAAACTTTAAAAATTATTTTAGATGTTCAAAACTATTAAGAGGGCTTAGTGATGACCAGAGAAAATAATTAGGACCTCTGGTCCAACTTGATTCTCAAAATCTTCATTAAGGGAGCTTTTATTAATTAAATAATCTTTTAATTGTCCTAGGATCTGAAAAATTTACTACTTATTATAAAAATCTCTTAAGAATTGTAACCAACCCTCTTTATGCTCAACTAGTAGAGAGGTTTCTAATAACTTCGAAATCCCTAATTTGTTTAGGGTATTTTGAAGATCTTGGGATTTCTTTATTTATTGCATAAAATATAAGCCAACTTGTATTAGAATTTTTAAGCTATGTTTTGTTTATGTTTATCTTTATTTTGTAATTTCTTTTATAATTTTTGGGCCTATATTTGATTTATAATTAAATATTTGAGGATCTTTGGGTTTATTTGACACAAGGATCTTTGGGTTTATTTGACACAAATAATTATTAATGATTATTTAAATAATAAAAATCACTTATTCTACCTTAAAGACTTTATTAGATTATTTTATGATATACATTTATCTTTCCACATTAACTTGTTAGTGTGTGCCTGATTCTTATTTATTTGTATCCATGTTTAAAATAATAACTTTTAATTTTAAGTTATATTAATTACACCCATTAATGCTACTATTATTAGTAAATTTCAAAAATATTTTATTTTTATATAAATTGAAGTGTATTTAAGTATGTTTCTTTAAATTAATAGAGTTATTAATAATGTATTAGCCATATACATAATCAATACATCTTTAAGATATATAGTCTAGACATTATGGGGTGTAGGGCTACTTATCTGAAGGAGGTTTTAGATATCTTGACTCATTCGTTTAATAATGACTTGTACCTAAAGATTGTAGAGAAAAATATATGTGAATTAATTGTCTCATCCTTTTTTGTAAATACATATCCATTCATGTAGTTATGTGTATACTCATATTATTTATGTAAATCCTCAATCAAAATTAACATAAAACATACACATACATGCTTGCATCATTGAGCTAAATACCTAAAAAAAGATATTTAAATTAAGTTAATTATTTGATAATAATAAAAAAACTATATTTTTGATGCTTGGAATAAAATATAGACATATTCATATGTTGAAGATGATGGAGAATGTTAAGTAATGTTGTATAAGGGAATTATGGCTTATAACCATTAATCTTATGATGTGTTTTATATGATTATAATTTCATTTAAATCAACTTCAAATTTAGAACTTAATTAAAATATAACACTTCACTAAGATTGAATAGAAAAATTATAAAATCTATCTTTTTAGTCCAACTTAGGAACATGGTGTTGGAAAAGAATGGGTTTTACCTCCAGTGGAATCCATAACTTTTCTATACTCTAGAGAATACTAAGTCTAACTTGAATCAAAATTAAATCTAAAACATAAAACATATGATTAAGATATTAATCATTTAAAGTGGAATCATCATCTTGTTAATAAATTAATCCCTTCATTTACAGCTTGAGTTTATATATTTAAAGTCTAGTTTTGTCTCACTACTCTAACCTTTGCACTCATATCAGATTGATGGGCCACCAATCTTAGACTTAGGTTAGGCTGAAGTTATATTGTGTTGTAATGATTTTTTATTTTGTTGTTTTATATTTGACTAGATGTTAGAATTTTCTATGATAGTCTGAATGGTAGATACATTTTATTAAACCAATGATGTAATAAAAATTTAAAGTTAAATGCTTTTTCTTATAGTTGTTGTCTACCCTTTAAGCATATCCCATTAAGATAGGTGGGCTTGACACCTGTTGATGGTAAGTCTAATCATGTGATATATATATATATATATATTTATATATATATTTGATGTGTATGTGTGTTATAGCTAACCTCAATTTTCTTGGTCTAGTTAGATTTTATTTTTAAAATTTTTAGATGTAACTTTTATAATAAAATTAGAATTAGAGCCACAGAGTTTAGCATAAGCAAAATCTAGAATGTATAGTCCTAGGAGGCCATATGATACTTGGAGGATGCAAGACTTTTAAGATAGAAATATGATGAAGCCCCTCATAGGATTATTTAATTTGTTATAACATTTATTATAATCTAGGATGTATAAGGACTGAGTTTGACAACCCACTCTTTTTTTTTTCTAGGGTGTATAGAATTACCTGACCACACTAGCCTGTTCTTTAGTATTTCATTTTGAATTATAGGGTGTCTTCACTTAAAGTGAATGTTAGAATTGCACACTATTTTTAGGTTTCCTAATGTGTGATGATTATTGTGTGGTTTGAATTTTGGTAGGCTCTTTAGGACTTAAATTTTCTAACTAAGATAACTAATAACCTCACCTTAAATCCCATGGATTAATCAACTAAAACACCTAGAAATAACTACATTTGTGATGTATTTATAACAATAATGTATGCATCTTATCTTTCTTCTTTGAATATAGAAGGCCTTTAGTATTAAATGATAAGGGGGAGTGTAGGATCCCTAATAGCAACCTCCTGGAGTGAGAAACATCACTCTTATGGATTATGCCATAAATTAAATTTATCATGCATATAGGCATACTTACCCACCCATAAGTCAAAATTTAAAATTCTATAAATTCATAAAAACTAAAATTTTATTGCATTATTTTGGATGTTACTCATACTCATCATGATTTAGAATCTAAAGAGAGAGTTTAGGATTTCAGGTTTCTATTCTTAGTAAATAATAACAAAACTATCTTGCATTCATGAGACTTGGCCACAAGATTTTAACTCATAGGAGGTGTTAGCTAGCAGCCCTTTCACATGATTGTAAGTCTAGAAGAATCAAGATAGGTTCATTCTCTCAAGTAGAAGTGAACCAACATATCCTAACTTCCTTCTCTCTAGATTAAGCTAAGCTCTTAGCTTTTGCTAGAGAATTTTAGTTGTAAGTTCTAAGGTAGCCTATTTATCCTTTATAATGGGTTTAAATCCTTAACTCTTAGGTATTTTTATAATCTTTTGTTATGTGATTATAATTCCTAGCATTCTAATAAAATGTCAATTTATATAATAATAATTTTCCATTTCAATAGTATAAAGCCTCACCATAGGATAAACTAAAATACTCTTTAGGCTTTCTAGTATCTTGAGCACTTCATACTTATTTTCCTTTGGACTTTGTTAAGAACTCTTCTTAATTGAGTTTTCCCATTTACTTCCAAAAATCACCAATCTTTTACCTTAAACTTCAAAATCAATTTAGATGTTAGCTGTCTAATTTATTTGAGAGTTTTCATGGGTGATTCATATCCCCAAAGATTTAATAAAATATGGAGGCATACCCTAATAAGGAACTTAAAAATCCAACATAAAATAAATCCCACCATATTTCATCTATGTAAGGTAGGAAAAAAATTTCTAGTACACATAGACCTATCAGCCTTAGGTTAAGTCCATCGTATGGTGACATCTCTATTATTTAAGGTAGTATATTATTCTTTGATGTTGTACAAAATCATTTCAATCAATACCCCTATGATCTATGGGATGTCCCTCCATCACATTTTTAAGTAACATAGAATTTTCTAGCAACTGAACTAAGGAAATTTCCTCTCTTCATCTTTAGTGATTGACTAACATCACTATACATCAATAGTAAGTTTATACCACTTGCAAGCTTAAATTATAATTCAATCAATTTTTCACCCCACTCATTACTACCTTTGGTGAGTGTAGCCAACATCTCTATTTTCTTGGTCCTAAAACTTCACATTTACCATAATTAAATGAGTAAGATTTATGACCACCTCATTAGACCCACTAATGGGATTCCTTTTATTAAAACATGGAAAGCCTTATACTTTCCCAAAATTTTAACAAAATAATCTCCTTAGATCTTTCAAATCATAAAATCTTAGGATCTATTATTGAAACTTACCATCATGCTCAAGTGTCGTGAATAAAGTTTCCAAATCTACAAACATTGAACCTACTTTATAGGGAGGTTCAAAAAAAATCTCTATAAACTTTCTTCAACAATTAAGCCCTATCTATCATAATTACATTTTATGAATGAAGGTCTAAATAAAAAAATTGATCACTCCAACAACTAATGCCTTATTCCTTCACATAATAGGATAAATGCATTTATAGCAGACATCACAACAATTTTCAAGTGACAATCATGTATTTCAGTAAGTTGACCTTTTTCTTTGTCACTAGGCTAGACTTGGTTATAGATCAAGCCTATCTAGCTAACAATCCTATCTTCAAATTTGGCTTGGGCTTTGAGGATCTCAAAATGAGATGTGATGGTCCCTTTTTTACAGTAGTGGACCCCTAAGAGTGATGGATAATAATCCATTACAATAGCTTGACTTAAGGTCTAAGGCGATGTTCCCATCACTAAAGGGAAAATCTATTAAGGTTCCAACTATATGACTACTATCTATTGTCTCCAACACTATTAGCCCACACATCTAAGCGAAAGGCCAAAGCTGAGTCAGTGGTTGTCCCATTTATCATGTTTATCTTAAATGTAGTTTTCACCTCCCATCATGTTCCTCTCACTAAGAGTCAAAGGTGGAACAAGAGTTAAAAATTGATGAAATGGAATGAGAAGATATTATAAGAGATAGAAACCTCATCTCAAGCAGTTGAATATGAGTCTCTATAAGAGACCACTCCATTCTTTGGGCATAGCAGGTTTCACACTCTCTTCACAATTGATGGAGAGGAGGACATCCATAGCATAACATCATCACCCCAACACCCTTTGAGTATAAGAAACCATCTAGAGAGAAGAGAAAGCCCTATGGTAGTCTAATGTTTATTTATAAGAGGATTGGGAGAGCCCATGGAAAAGTTAAGTTTTCCATGGTCTTAGACTTGAGAGTGGCTATCCTAAGAACTGTGTAGAGTCCAATTAAGAAGAAAAGGGCCTTAAAGGCTAAAGTGAAAAATTTACATATGCAAGAGAGATAAGAGGAGGTTTGATAGATACTCAATAGACTCAACATTAATGGATAGACATCTTAGTGCATGACAGTCTCACCACATGGGTAGACCCGATCACATAGTCTTCATTAGGTCCGATCAAGGGAGGAGTGTGTCCATAAATTCACAGTTGGTGTGAATGCCATCACATTGCTCAACTCATCGACCACCATATATCATTAAAGTACTATTAACTTTTCCACATAGGTACTCAACGAAATTCAAGGATAAGAAGGCTCTACCCTTAGCAATTAGACTATGGCCTGAGGGCTACACTTCATCTTCTCATATTGATGGTGCAAAGCCTAGCTTTCCTATTCGGCCTCCCACCTCATAGGTGGAGGTATGGTGTCTTAAGATTGTGAATATCACTTTGTTACCATTATGAAGCAAAAGAAAAGATGGAGAGAGAGAGAGAGAGAGAGAGAGAGAGAGAGAGAGAGAGAGAGAGAGACCAATACATGTGAAGCACCTAAGACGGTCTGTGTACAATCAAAATAAAAAGTGTAGAGTAGCATAGACATAGAGGGTCAAGCCATGGTTGATAGTCACCCCAAATATGTTCCACTAGATCCTTAGAGAGTAGATGATCCCTTCATAGAGGATATTATAGTCAACTATCAAGCCATAATTTTAGAGATAGTTATGGATGATCAAGATAGTGAAATCATTGATTTTAATGTGGATGAGGATGACCTCTTAGATGAGACTGTTGAGGTTTTGATGGTGGAAAATAGGACATTATCGCATAAGGAGCATCACCATAGTATGGATCCATGGGGTGTTATGGTTGAGGAAGTTGAGCAATCAGACTCAATACCATGACTGTTGCAACAACCAAAATAAAAAGATCATTAGATTAGTCACATGGAGAGAAGGGTAGAGGAGCTAATGTTGGTTGTCATAGCTCTTTAGGGTCAACAACCAATACCCAAAGCCACATCAATTGAGGCTGATAGGCCACATGTGGCAAATGCATATGATAGAAACATATGCACTACTTAGTAGATAAAGATACATGTCATTTACATAGAAAGGGTACTAAGAGTTTGACATTGCATGAAATTAACATCAAGAAGTTTGTGGAACAATAGGTGAGAGAAGAATTGGTGAAAACCCAAGGGGCCTCATTAGTTCCAAATGGTAGACTCTTCTTAAAAGAGTTTGATGTAGTGTAATACCCAAAAGGATTTGTGCCACCATCCTTCAAAGTATTTGATGGTATTGGGAACCCAAGGTAGAGCATTACACACTTTAGAGATAGCTAGTGTAATGTAGGATGCAGTGACACTACTATTCATATTATTCATGAGTAGTTTAGTACGGGTTGCATTTGATTGATATGTAGAGTTGTTCAATGATTTAGTGAAAACCTTCATTGAGTTAGAGCATCTCCTCGTTAAGTGATTTGTACTAGCCTAGCAAAGATTGACAGTCAAAGACTTGGTGATACAAAAAAGTCCAACAAGTCCTTAGTTGATTACCTCCTTAGATGGAAAAACCTTAGCATGAAATTAGAGCCTCAACTACAAGAACAACATGACATTGAAATTTTTTTGAAGAATGTTTGTTGTCTTGTAACATTAATGCTCAAAGTTTTCTTAATCAAGACGTTTGAGAGGCTCATCTCCAAAGTTTCCAATATTTAGGTGGAATCTAAAGAGTAACCCTTCTTAGATCAGCCGTATATATCCAAACCATTGAAGATCTTAGGGAAGAAGATGGATGTAGTCTCCATAGTAGAAATGGGGAATCACCCTACAAGGGTCCAACCTGAAAGGCTTAAGTTCAATCAAGCTCCACTTTCACCTCCTACACACCCATAGTAGTAGTAGTACAATCATTATTTGTATCCACCACTAGGTAGCTATGAACATCCAAGTTTAATGGATAAGCTTAATAAGCCATATTAATTCAAAAGGGAGACAGATAGGAAAATCTTTAAGAACCTCATGAAGAAGCCTGAATTTTAACTACTAGAGCCCAAGAAGTTAGAGAAAGTGGGCGAGAGTAATGATCCTAACTTTTACCATTACAATCGTATGCTTAAACATGTTTTAGAGGATTGTTTCACATTTTTGGATTGGCTCAAAAAATTTACTAAATTAGAGCCATAATAATTCAATGAGTCTAAGAACCTTTGCCTACTTGAGGATTACATCAATAGACTTAATTCTAGTAAGATGATGTTGAAAGGATTCAATGAACAAGGTAAGAGGGCATTATGCTCAATCACATTATTGTTACAAATAGGCAACTCAAACACTACACAAAATTCATGTTGTAGACTTAGACTTTTCCTTTAATGCTTTTTTATTTTTCCAATATCAGTTTATCAAATTCATGAGTGGTCTAGAGTATTACATCAAGTGGGATTTAAAACTCTTCTTAGTGCATAAGGTCAGGATATATAATAATGCAACCTACTACCTCCTCAAAAAATAAACAATATAATCTTGTGTTGTTCAGAATAATATCAATTAGAAAGAAAAAGAAGGAAAAGAAAACAAAGTTGAAATGAAAAGGAAAAGAGAAAGGCGGGAAGACTTATGGAAGGAGGTTGGGTTTGACATCACTTAAAAACCACATCTTCCCTCTCCCTACCAACAAATAGGTGATATGTCCTAACCTCTTATGTGGAAAGTACGAGGAAGGCTCTGAAGAAGCATTAGAAGTGGGAGACCATTCTATGTACCACCAACTCAAGCTCTTCCTGCTATCTACATAGACTTAAAATCTAGCTTGATGGATGAGACTGATATAGCAAGCTCACCAGTTACATCTTTGTATCTAAAGGCCAAGCTAGAGTTGATAGTGGAGCTAGATAATGATGAAAAGAGGTGAGAATAAACAAGATGGTGACAAACACTTTAGTGGGACATCAAAGTTGTCTTTATATGAGAGGATTAACTAAATATGTGAGCTAGTGATCTAACTCCACTTTATTTAGAGGATGTTGATGGTTTGGTAGTTAAAGTGCATATTTAGGAGCATTAAAAGTTCTATTTAGGAGCACCATCCTCATTTTCTAGAGTGGAAGTAAAACTTGATGAAACTTTCAAACAAATAATAAAAATATTTTATGAATTGTACTCGCCCTATGTTTATAATTTAGAAAAGCAGGGATAGATACCTTATACATGTTTTAGGCATAAATCAAATTATTTTAAAAAATTATAAAAAAATAAAGGTAATAAAGCTTAATCAAGATTAGGGCAAGGATTTAGCATAATCGTGCCATTAGATGATGTTGAGTATTTCCTAGTAATTATTAAACATTTGGAGTCTGATAGGATCTTTATGAATAAATTCAATTCATTTGAAGAAGTTTGTTTAAAAACTTTAAATGATGCACATGACTTCCAAGTTTGGTATGCACCTTCTAAACTAAAAGAAGAAATAAAGTCAATACTTGATGATCTAAAGGATATTAATTTAGGCACTGATGATAATCTATTCCAACATTTATAAGTTCACTATTAACTAAGCCTGAAGCTAATGACCTAATCAAACAACTTTTAGAATTTAGGGATTGCTTCAAATAGAGTTATGAAGAGATGCCCAAATTAGTTTCTGACATTGTGGTCCATAAGCTAAAAATATGGCATGATGCAAACTCCATAAAGCAAGCTCTTAAATGCATGTGATTAGAAATTATAGAATAAGTCATTTTATTAGTCAAGAAATTGATTGATACTAGTTTTATCTAGGAGAAAATAATATCTCACCTGGTTAGCTAGCATCATACAAATTAAAAAAAAATAGTCAAATTTTCTCATGCATCAATTTTAGATATCTGAATAAGGAATGTCCCAAATAAGAGTTCTTATTACCCATACCAAAACTGATGGTTAACATAGCCTCATCTTATGCTATATTCTTATTCATGGATGGGTCATTTGATCGTAAGTAAAGGCACCTAAATATGAGAGTAACATTACATTTATAACTTCAATTAAGATTTATTATTATAGGGTCATGCCTTTTAGCCTTAAGAATGTCTGCAATATATAGTTGTGTGCCATGACCCAAATCATCGATGAACTCATTCACCATCAAGTTGAATGATATTATGACAATCTTGTGGTCAAGAGTAAATGAAAGTAAAACCATTTGCATGATTTGAGATTTAGTTTTAAGTGCTTGTAATGGTATAAGTTCAAGATGAAACCTTTTAAGTGGCATTCAAAGTAGCATTAGAGATCAACGTATGAGATAGCAAGATCCAGATTGATCTGGAGAAGATCAAGGAGATATTAAAGATGCCACTCCAATAACTTAGATCATTCTAAAGAGGCTAGCATATCGAAGACGCTTTATATTAAGCCTCTCTAGTAGGCGTTAACCCTTTGTTGCACTTTAGAGAAGGTTGCTAAATTCTGATGGGATGATAAGTTCCAGTATACTTTTCAATGCATCAAACAATTCCTCATGACTCCCCTAGAGTATTGGATGACTCTTATAGCATGCAACTAGCTCAAACTAATGATGAAGGGAAAGAGCATGCCTTATATTACTTGAGTTGATGCCTTATTCCTATTGAATGATTCTATCTACCTATTGAGAATCATTATCTAGCTTTAATATTCATAGCACAAGAACTAAGGCATTATATGCACTCTCTCTCTCTCTCTCTCACACACACACACACACACACACACACAAAGTTAATATGATCTTGGAGTCAACCCTTTGGAATATTTCATGGCATGGCCAACATTATCCAAACACTTGGCATGGTGGTCCATGATATTATTGCAATTTGATATCAATTTCATTCAACTCTATGCCATGAAAGGTCAAGTACTAGCTAACTTTTTAACAACATATTCACTCTTTTTTACTCACCTTTAAATAATGACCTCCCTAATAAGAAAGTCATGAGATAAGAGAGTATGAGTGCCTATCAATAGGAGCTTTATTTTGATGGTGAAGCCTCCTACCAAAGAAAAACTGAATCATAGTCTATTATCTTGAGAAAGGTGGGAATTGGGTTGGTCTTTTGAACTCCTGTTTAAGGAATGTTACAATTCTTATTTCACCAATAATAAGGATAAATATGAGGCCTAATTACCAGTCTTAAGTTAGACATCTCATTAGGAGTAAAAGTCATTCACATCTATGAGGATTCACAGTTAGTAGAAAACCAATTCTCTATGGCTTGCAAAATCCTTAAAATAAAACTTCATTGATACTACAAGTATATAATGGGATTGCTAAAATATATTTTAAAGGCTACCATTGTATAGAACTTCTCATGGTGGAAAATCTATAGTCTATCCAAGCTTGTTAAAGAGATGGCCTATCTAAACGATGGTTTTATATTTATAAGGATACAAAATAAACATATTTATCTCATATCAATGTGGAACTCATTTACAAATAAACCCTTGAAGTGGAGGTTTCCCTTGCTAAGGATGATGAAGAGGTTGACTAGAGGCAACCCTTCATTGACTATCTGAATGAAGGAAAACTACTTTAGGAGAAGTCCCAAACTTATAAAATCAAACAAAAAGCCCTATCATATTCATTGATTAATGAGACCTTATACTGATAGTCTTTTGATCTCATGCTGTCATGATGTTTAAAAGAACACAAAGCCCAAGAGAATGTGATTGAGGTACATTTGGGATTGTGTGTAGTGCACTAATTTGGTCTAAAAGTAAATGAAAAAAATCAAATAACTTGGGTACTATTAGCCTACCTTGATCATTGATTGTATGGATGTTGCCTACTACTATCACTTGTGTCAAGTACATGGGGGGGGGGGGGGGGGTGATCTTACACCAAACACCCAACATCCTCCACCCAACTATAGCCACATAGACATTTGAGTGTTGGGGCACTAACATTGTTGGTTTGATTGATCCCCATTCTTTAAAAGGTCATCGCTTCATCCTAGCAGCTACAGATTATTTCTCTAAATGTGCTGAAGCAATCCCATTAAGAGAGATAAAATCCAACCATGTCCTCCAATTCTTCAAGAACAACACCATGTATAGATGTTGGTGTTCCCTAATGAATTATATCTGATAATAGTACTACATTCAAAAGTACAAAAATTAACAACTTTGATAAGCTGTGCGACATAAATTGAAGGCACTGCACCATATACTACCCTTGTGCCAATGGGTTGGCTGAAGCATTCAACAAAACTTTCACCCAAATAATAAAGAAGACACTTAATGACAACAAATGATAGTAGTTAGCTGAAATCTAGTGGGTCAATCGCACCACATATCGAACTCTGATTCATTCTATTCCATTTTCCTTAGTATATGGGTTTGAGGCTATTCTTTTTTTAGAAGTACAACTTTCATCACTAATGATTGTAGTCAACAACAAAATCACAACTGAGAAAAATGCAAAGCTTTGTCAGGAGGAACTCAAAGGTCTAAAGAAAAGGCGGCTCTAGGCTTACCAAAACCTCGAGTTGTATAAAGCATAGATAGTTTAAACTCACAATATGATGGTCCATTCAATAGCTTTTTGAGTTGGAGAGCTCATTTTAAGTTTTAAGAGACTAATTGTTGCCCATCTCAAGATTAGGGAGAAGCTTGAATATATGCTAAAAGGTCCATATATCATATAATAGGCTTATTATGGAAGGTCATATCAATAGATTAACCACAAAAGAGATCACCCAATGCTTCTCATCAATGGGTTTTATTTGAAGAAATATTACCCATGATTGTACTTGAAAGCAAATTATTTTAATAAAAGTTTTTTTTCATGTTCACAATTAGTTGGGTCAAAAGGTTTCACAAAATAAAAGAAAATATAAATGCATGACTATCACTAAAAACTTAAAAAAATTCTCTATGTACTTAAGCTCGCTTAAAGTTCATATGCACAACTTTAGAACTTCAAACATTAATTATACTTCAAGTTCTCTAAATGAAAAAAAATTTAGAAGATCTATCTTCAAAATTTAACACCAATGTTGACTAACTTAGAATTTGATAAGTGTTAAAATTATGACAATTTCATATGATTATACTACCTTTATAATTTTTTTTATGTTAAAATATTTTTATTTTTAGTATATTTTATGTTTAAACTGAGACAATATCCAAAAAAAAAAGAAAAAAAGAAATTTAGGACCAATACCTAGGTGCTACAAAAGCAGCACCGTGACACTATATTTGGCTTAAATTATGGCATTTTGCGGCAAAGGCAGTGCCTAGGAACTATATTAGTAGCACTATGGTGCCATATTAGACTCATTTTAAGGAAAATTTATAGCAAGCTCGGTGCCATATCATTGTACTAGAGAAAAAAATATGAAGAAGAAATAACAAGCATGACACCACAGCACTTGATCAGTAAAGCGACAGTGTTACATGAACAACGCCATAGTGCTACGGTCTGACATAATAGATTTATGATAGCTAAGCAATACTTTCAACCAATTTTTGATACAGTCATGGCAGGAGTGTTTGCTCAACTAACCAGGATTGTGTCTAGGTTCTATATTGGGGACATTTCGAAGGAAAAAATATCTTTTAAAATGTTTTTTTTTTCTTTTTCTCTTTTCTTAGCAAGACAATGAGTGAGTGTGTGTGTTATTGTGAAGCACTTAGAGAGTGACACTCCAAGTGTTGTGAGAGAGTGTAAGTGTAGTTTAAAGAGTATTTTCTTAAGCAAGACGTGTAGAAGGATATCAATAACCATGGATTTTTAGCGAAGGATGTTAAGCATTTCCACGAGGAAGTAGTAAAAGATTAGAGGAGTGGACTTAGAAGATCTAGTTGGTGTATTACTTCCTCTTTTTCTCTACTTATCCTACATCTTGTTACTATGTTTAATTTAATTTCTTTCTTTCTTTCTTCTTATTATGGAGCACTAATCTATAAAGTGCTCTGAATTTATGTGAACTTTTGAGATATTTTTACTGTATTAGACTTTATTTGTGGATTAATATAGGAAAAATATTTGTGCTTTGAATAGAAATATGTTTGGATTTTTTTTATGCTTCATTTACTTGTGATCTGGCCAATTATAATATTAAAAATAAGTGTGATATCAATGGAATCCTAGAAGAATAAGTGGGAAAAAGGCAAATAAATATACGAAATAGTCATTAATGTGCTAGATAGTCTAGAAGCACTAAATAGCCATTAAGCATATGATTATTTTTAGGATGTGAAATTATTTAAAGGGAAATAGGGGTAAAGAAACCAATCAAAATTTACTTGGCACTAAGCAGAAAAGTAGGTAAAGGAATTAGTTTCGTTATACCTGTCTAAACACAGAGAGTATAACACTTTTATTCCTAGTTGACCCTAAAAGTTTTAAATTAATCCATCATGTAGTTTAATATAATACATAGTCTAAAACGTTCCATAAGTGTAAAAGATTCTATAAATTTAGAGTATTTATTTTTAAATTAAGAAAATACCTATATATTTTCTATGAAAATATAAAAATATAAAATTTTGTAATTTTAATATTTTGAAAATGGTAGTTGATAAGAATTAAGTTTAAAGAGATTAGAACTTAACTTAATATAGATTAATATTTAATTTTTCCATAATCCTCATGGGAATGATACCCTACTCATTATATATAACTTTATTCAACATATGCACTTGTGTATAAGGATAAAAAGTACCGATCAGGAGTAAGAGAACCTAAAAGGCATCCTTTCTAGGAAAATGACAATAGGTTCAAATCAAGCCCTTAATGGCACAATTCTTACTTCCTATATGTTAGGAGCAATCCCTTTGTGGCACCTTTCTTATACATCACTTTTGGGTTTAAAGTCTTTATGTACCATTCCCACAGGTTTGGAGTATGCCTCTTTTGGTACCATTCCTACTTCTTATAAGTTGGAGTAAGCCCTCTATAACACCCTTCCTATACATTACTTTGGGGTTTAGAGTAAGCCATCATGCACAATGCCCATAATTTGGGTGCAAGCCTCACATTGCACCATTCTTGCCTTTTTATAGGATGAGAGTAAGTCCACTATGGCACCCTTCACTTATAACACTTTGTGTTTGTAATAAGCCATCATGAACCATTCCCACAAGCTTGGAGCAAGCCCCTTGTGGCACCATTCTTTCTCCTATAGGTCAGAATCAAGAACTTTATGGCATGTATTTTACACATTACTTGGGGGTTTTGATTAAGATATCATAAGCCATTTCCATAGGTTTATTGTAGGCCCCTCGTGGCACCATTCCTGCTTTCTATAGGATGGAAGCCATATTTCACACCTTTTTAAAACATTACTTTTGGGTTTACAATAAGTCATCACGCTCCATTTTAATAAGTTTGGAGCAAACCCTTTATGGCAGCACTCCTACATCTTAGGATCAGGAGCAAGGCCTCTATGGCACCCTTCCTATACATCACTTTTGAGTTTAGAGTAAGCTATCAAGCGCCATTTCCATAGGATCCCTCGTGGCACTATTTTTCTTCCTATAGGTTGAAAATAAGCTCTCAATGCCACCTTTCCTATACATTACTCTTATGTTTGGAGTAAGCTAATGTGCACCATTCCCACAACTTTGGAGTAAACCTTCATACACTATTCTTGCAATTATTTGGATTTCCTTAGTAGCACCACTCCAAGTAATCACCCTAGATTAAGTAGTCCTATTCCGTAATCAACATACAACCCTCATGGTTGATTCTCCTTAGGAAAATGTAATTCTTCTTAATATATACATCATAAACTGGCAGGCACCCTTTGGTTAGGTACTAACTACTTTAATGATAGCAGATCACCTTGGCAAATGATTCCTCTTAAGAAGATGTGAGTCCCCGAGTCATCAAATATTGATGGGATATATATTTTAGGATTAGGATAGAGTTCTTATGACCCATTTTTATGGCAAAAATTCTATTTCAACAACATCATTATGTCCCTATTTAAGCTTGACATAGACTACCATAAGTAAAGATAGTTCCCCTCTTCTAGTAGTCACCCTTAGGTTGAGTAGTGTTGTGTTGTGGATAAGTGGCATATCTCTTGGGTCTAGTAAATCTATGGTAGGCCAAGGGCCCCATAGCTCCACCTTAAGGTGACCATCACACACTGATAGATCCGTAAATATGCTTACATAGTTAGGGATAGATTTAAGCCCTAGAAATCCCTTTTTTTAAGACTACTTTAGGCTAGGAATAACCCCTTATCACCCTTAGGTTGGGTTTCACTGACAACAGATCACCTCAGTGAATGATTCCACTTAGAAAGATGTGAGTCCCCACATCATCAAATACTTATGTGATATATATATATATATATATATATATATATATATATATATATATATATATATATATATATATATATATATATATATATATTAGGATAAAGTCCAAAAGAACCTTATTTTTGGCAAACATCTTATTTAGACAACATCATTACGACCCTATTTAAGCTTGACCTAGACTACTATAAGTTAGGATAGTTCCCCTTTCTTAGTAGTCACCCTTAGGTTCAGTGGTGTTGCTTTGTGGATAAGTGGCCTATCTCTTTGGGCTAGTAAATCAAAGGTAGGCTTAGGACCCGACAACTCCTCCTTAAGGTGACCCATTGCACATGAAGTAGGTCCATAAATATGCACACATATTTAGGGATAGATTTAATCCATATAAATCCTCTCTTCTAAGACTTCTTTAGGCTGGGAAAAAGCCCTTATCGCACTTTTGAATTAGAAAATGATTGGAATTTTCTTCCATGACAATCAAAAGATACATGACCTTTTTATTATAGAAATTACATGTAACATTTATATTTGCATAAGGCATAAATTTAAATGATCTTAATGCAACTGATGGATGGAACATGTGAATGTAATCTACTAAAAAAAAATCTAATTTTGTAAAAAATAAAAAAAATTTCTTTTTCAACTTCTCCGCAAGTATTGATTGATCTAATAAAGAATCATTCTTAACCTTTAATTCAACACATTCTTTTTCTAAAGCTGTAGCATGCATTTCTAAAATTTTCTTTTTCCCTAGAATATTAAATTCTATCTTCAACTTTATATGTTCATATGCTAATTCATTGAGCATTATCGAATTCTTCTTAAGAAATTTCTTCACATACCTCATTTGTAGAATCCACATCAGCCATAAGACATATATTTGCTTCTTCATCTATAGTGTCATCACTTGATTCTTCTAAATTGGAGTTTTCCCAAAGTGCTCTTTTCTTTTTCTTCTGAGGCTTTTACCTTTTCCAAGACTTCTTTCTTTTAGAATTTTTTTTTCAGCAAAGTCTGGACACTCACCTCTTATATGTCTAGGCTTCTTGCAATTCAAACATACTATTCCTTCTTATGCATTCAAACTTTTAGTAGGCAATTTATGTATTTTATATTTTTCATACTTGTGCTTTTTTTCTTTCTTATCATATTTCATAGCCTTTTTGAAAGCAAAGCAATCTCATCACTATCAACATTTGAACATGAAGAGTTTTCTTCACAACTATCTTCCACTTTCAAAGCAATTAATTTTCTTTTCTCTTTCTTATGGAAGAAGTCATTTTGATCCCTTTGTGCAATAACCTATTCATATACTATCAAATAACCAAGAAACTGATCAAGTGTATAAGTAGTTAAATCCTTAGCTTCACTAATAGTAGCAACTTTTGTCCCAATCTTTTGAAGGCAGCTTAAAATTTTATAAACCAAATCTTAATTTTTA
Organism: Cymbidium sinense; assembly: GCA_021442155.1. NCBI lineage: Eukaryota > Viridiplantae > Streptophyta > Magnoliopsida > Asparagales > Orchidaceae > Cymbidium > Cymbidium sinense. The sequence continues at coordinate 69,893,467 of CM038219.1, forward strand.
TTATTTCTTCCAACTGAATGCAAGGTATTTATAATTTTCATGAAACTAGTACACATATAACAAATACTTTCATTTAATAACATGCACAATAATTTATATTTATGTACTAACCTATTTATATGAGCATCTTTAACTTCATTAGTACTTTCATAAGTAAGAATCAGTTTATCCCATATTTCTTCTATAGTAGTAAGCATGAAAATTCTCATGTAGTCATCGGGAAGTAAAGCACCTTAAGGAATGTTACAAGCTTTTACATTTAATTTATCCAATTCTTTTTCAAAAGCAGACCATTCATTAAAAGGTTTATTAACTTTTAAATAATTTGTATCAATAGTGGGTGTGTGATACTGATGTATCAACATATGCCACATTCTGAAATCTTGTCTACAAATAAAAGTACTGTTGCAGTTTTTCCAATAATCAAATAGAACATTATCAAGTAAAGGTTGTCTATGTGTAGACTGTCCTTCAGGTAGTGCACATTTAGGAAAAACTTCTACCATAAAAATCAAACTCAGGGATGTTAAGCGAATGACCCGAGGCTTTGATACCAATTATTACTTAGCTATAGCACCCAATAGGGGGGTGAATTAAGTTTTAAAAATTAATTTTAGAAAACTTAAATTTATTTTTCTTAGCAAACTTAAATACATAATAATAATGTTTTAGTTAAATCAAACAACAAAAAATCAATAGCAAAAAAAGTAAAGTGTTGGATAGTAAAGAAAGAGAACTTAGAGATTTTTTTGTGGTTTGGCCAAACCCCAAAATCAGCCTACATCCACCCTTAGCCACTCAGGCTTAGGAATTCACTAAAATAAAGTAGAGATTACAACAAATCTCCTGTACTCTCCTTCAAGAGCAAGTACAACCCAATACGTACTTTCCTTAATGAGCAAGTACAACTGAACATATACTTTCCTTAATGAGCAAGTTCAACCCAACAAGAGAATAAGAAAGAGAAACATGAAAGTATCTAATTCTCAATTTTAAAATAAAGTTTCTCTCAAAACCCAACTAGAATAATATTAAGGCAAGTGAAAATAGAAGTAAGAAAGATATCTCACCTTAATTGATGTTTAAACTTGAATGCAATGATTAAGCTTGAAAGATCTATATGATGTGAAATAAACTTCAAAAAGATTTGAAAAAAAAGTAATAACATGAATTGAAAGTGATTTAGTTAATGAATTAAAATGTATCACAATGATGATTAGAAAAACTATACCAATCAAATTATTATGAAGAGACCTGAGTTAATAAAATATCAAATATACAAGTAACATGAAAGCATATAAACTCAAATGAATTCTCTTTTAAGAAAATATTATTTATGTGAAAGATGATATGATGTAGAAGTAATAAAACTTGTTACTCACAAGTATTTTATATGAAATAATCAAAGTATTTTATATGAAATAATCAACAAGAAAATAATCTCTCTTTAGAATATGTAAGAGTAAAGAAGAGAAAACAAATTGCAATAACAAACTTTAATCAATCAACCACAAAGCTTTCAGTTAACTTGAGAAAATATAGATAAGTTAAGCATAGAATAAATTGACCAAATCAATAAGAAACTCAAGCCAAGAAAGAGAACAATGTCACTTAGCATGTAAAATCACAAAATAAAATGAATGCACCTTGTTGAGCTTTTGGCCACAAAGAAATCCACCAATCTTCCAAGTTCTTTTGTGCAAAATTAAAAGAAACCACTTGAAGGAAGGAAGAGGAAAAGTGTTGAAGCAGTTAGTACTTTATTTTCCAAGAGAAATCTATTTGCAAGGGTTCAGTCAAGAGGAGAAAATTCTAAATAGTTTTCCCTAGTCTAAAAAGATACATATATAGGTTGAGAGGTTAATGGAGTGTCAAAAAAGCCAAAGGAAAGAGAAGGGAAAACAAATTTAGAATTGATTAAACACAAACCAATTAAATATAAAAGAAATTTTCAAGATGAAGTGTTCGACTAAGGCTAAAAGAGGAGGGAAACCTATTTGGTAAGAAAAATTGATTTGAATTAATCAATTTGAAATTCAATTTGCATGAGAGGGATTTCGGTCAAGGAAAGGAATATGGAAATCAAAATGGTAAGTAATTTAAGTTGATCAATTGAATTTAATCAATAGGCCAAATTCAACCAAGAGTGGTTTTTTAAAAAAATGGATTTGCATGATAAGGTCGACCAAAGGAGTTTCCATATCGAATTCAATTTGAATTCAATGAAATATCATGGAATTTTCAATCAATTGAAATTGATTTAATGAAGAAGGAAAAATATTATATAGAACATTTTAAATTAGATCTAATAGAAGTATTGAAAATTTCAGCCAAGCTATATTCCTAAAATAGATTAAATTAATTTTAATATAGTTAATTCAAATTAAATGATGATGAATCAGATCTTAGGAGAGTTCAAATCAATATTCATCAAGAGATTAATATGAATTTAAATGATGGTATGGCTAGCTATAAGGGGTCCCAAAAATAGAATTTATATAAAACAAAAAAAAGATAATTCCATGGCTTATTTTATTTGAATTTCAATTAAGTCAAATTAATTCAAATTAATTCAAATTAAGTCAACTAGAGTAGCATATGATTAGCCAAATAGCATTCCATAAAGAGCTAGATTTAAATTTGCATATGTAATCAAAGGAATATTCAATTTGAAAATAATTCAAATTAGAATTTTAAATAAATAATTTTTTTAATTTTAAAACATATAAGATAATTATGGAAATAATTTGAATAACTCTCACTCAATTTATTTAACAAATAATCATGAAATAATTCAGTCAAAAAGGTTTAGGATGAAAAATAGGATAGGAGAGAAAACAAGATAATAGGTGAGAAAAAATAATACAAAGAATAATTTTAGGATAATTGGATTTTATGCAAGTAATAAATGGATAATGAACATATTTTAACATGGAAATAGTTTAATTAGATGTGAAATTATTTTAACTTGCTTGGAAACATAATAAATGTAACATGGTTCATGCATTTAGTTCACATTATGAAATATAGTGTTTATGAATAATTTGAAATAGATTATTTTAAAATGAATGAATGATATATTTTATTTTAGTGAGAATTTCATTTTTCTTAATATAGTTATTCCTAGAAAAATTTCCACCCAATCCATGTCCGATAGCTTTAGCATTCTCATATAACTGAAGAATTAGGAGCTAAAGATTTGTTCTTGCGCACTTCAATTTAACTTGACTAGTAGCATTTGGACATATGTTCAATGGGACTCATGAAGTCAACACCTCTTCGGGATAATAAATTTAAGGTAGGTTAATGTTCTTGTGGCCCCTCTTTAGTATGGTCCATCACATGCCGATAGGATCTACACACATCTTAAGGATAGGATCAAGTTTTCGCATCCCCCTTTTTGAGTGACTACCTTAGGTTAGGATTAAGCCTTTGTAGCCCTACTCCTAGTAGCTGCCTCTTAGGTTGGGTAGTCTCATTCTATGGATAAGTGAGATATCCCTTTGGGCTAGTGAATCTAAGGCATGCTAAGGCTTTTATGAGGCCTCCTTAGTATAGGCCTATCACACATCGACATCATCCATATATGTAAACACATTCAAAAATTAGGATTGAGCTTTCATGGCCTTATTTTAGAGTGGCTAACATAGGTTTGGATTAATCCCTCATGATCACCCTCATAGTAGTTACCCCTTAGGTCGAGTGTGACCTATTACATAGTTAGTAGGCTGCCCTAATGTTTATTTTCACTTAGGGAGACATAAGTTCCCATGCTTTTTCCCAAATCTTAATTATTACAAACTGATAGAGCTCATGCACACTCACCAGACTTCTTAGTGCAAGATTTTACTTTGAAATTCTTTCCTCCTCTAACATACATTTGCAATCTTTAAAAAAACCTCTGAGCTTGGTAAGATTATGTCATCCTCACCTCTTATAACTCAACCCTTCATGCCTACCTAGTACAATCAAGTTACATGAATTTATCATAAGTTGGGGAGTGAGGGTGTATTCCCTCAAACATTCTAAAATCTAGGCCTTAGTAAACTTAAATCATGAATATTTGGGTCAACAATCTAAGTCAAATCATATCAAGCCATGCATTGAATATTCATTCAGGAGTCTCAAGTATGTCTTTCCAAGTTATATGTTTTGATATTATTCCATGAATTAACCAGTGTAGTAAGAGCAGTGTGAAAGTTCATACTCACCATTTATAGGATCTGTTTGACTAAGTTTATTCAATGCCAATATGTGCAATGAACACCAATCATTGCAACACACCTATTGGGGATCCATTTCTTAACATCACTTATAGTAAGGTTGATACCTATCACTCCTTAGACCTAAGATCCAATCTAGGCACTAAGGTTTCCCATCCCTTAGAGAATAAGACACATATAGTGATTAGGTGGAAACTCAAACAAACCCAAAGACCCATAGGACTCAAATCGAGAGTTAGAAGGTCATTATTAGACTAGAGGACCCCACTTAACCACTCTTATTGGGGTAGATTGACTTTAATTTAAAGTGTATTATGTTCTCTCCCTCTACACACTCTCTAGATGGTCAATATGCTTATTAAAATCCAAAGAAAAATTGAATCTATTTTCAATACCTACCTTTCGAAAAGTTATGGAAGAAGCTATCATTGGACAAGCTGAAGAAGGGCATGCAAGCATAGAGACAATGGTGGCCTTCGATTTAAATCCTTACAATATAGCATTTATTAAAACTCCCTAAAACATTGGATAAAACTTAGATAAGGCAGTACCATATGGGCCAAGTTTATTATTACAAAATAATGCAATAAAATACATCTAATGGAGATCAAACAAAAAGAATTTGACGCCCCTCTTTGGAGGATACTAAAAGTTAGAAATCTTGCTAAAAATTATATAAGATGGAGGATTAGGGAAGGAAGCGTCAACTTTTGGCATGACATTTGATTTCAAGTGGAACAATTAGGCATTCACTAGCTCAAAAAATCATCCAAGCACATGGTTAAAGAGTTTTTCTTCAAGTTAGCTCACAATATTACTTAAAAAATGGAGGAACTATTATAGGTACTGCCTGAAGACATTGTTGTTGGAATTTTTCACATTCCCCTCAATATTACCACAATGGATAAACTACACATCACATTAACGGGGAAAAAATCACTCACAAGCATTTTACACAAAGCTCCATCACCTTTAACTCCTAATTCATGGGAAAACTTCATTTGGCATAGTTGTTGTAAACTTACCACTTCATTCCTATGCTGGAGAATTTTAAATATTGATTTACCTGTAGAAGGAAAACTTGAAGAGGAAAGGGGTGCACCATCCTACAAAATGTCAATTCTACAATCATGAGAAATTGGTTGAACATTTATTTCAGCATTTCCATAAATCCAAGGCTATATTAGAGAGACTGCAACCTCATTATGAGCTACTAGACTTAATCCAACATTTAAGAAGCATTAAAGATCTATTTCTCTCTTAGACAAGCAAGATCAGCCATAAACATCATAAAGTTCATTTAAGGATCACTCCAATTTTAACTTTATGAGACATTTGGTAGGATAAGAATGAAGCAAAGCATAATAATTGCTCAAAATGTATTGAAACCATGGTCCATCAAATTCTGATTCAACTTCAGGAAGCTCTCTTTTGCAAGAACATGAACTATGGAAAAAAATGGAAACAACCAACATTTTCATTTGAATTTAGGACCTAATAAATTGGTCTTCTTGATTAAACAAAAATCTCCTTGGCTCAAGATCAAAATTGATAGTTCCTTTAATATTAAAAAGAACTTTACAGGCTCAGAAGGATATATTAGAGATTGGAAAGGAAATATGATATGCATTTTCCATAAATCATGCAAACTAGTTCGCTCCTTAAATGCTTGTGGTGAAAATTTTCTATAAGGGATTTGCCTTTCCAATCTGTGGGGAGAAAAGAAAGAAGATTCCCTTACAAAAATTCATCTTGGTAAGATGCCACATAGATCTGTAGATGTACTTATTCAGGTGGTCGAGTACATCATTTTGGTATAGTGCACTATCTTGAAAGACAAAAATCACTACCCTTTGATGGAACCAATCATCTCAATAAGGACTCCTAAGGATGATGGGTCTGCATATGTACCAAAGATTCTTCCCCTACTTTACATGAAAAAGTGAAGCAGGGTTTATTTTAAATCAAGTTCGTTAAGTTCCCTAAAGGAACAAGGCCCCATAGTTAATTACATCCTAAGGGATGGGATCCTTTAAGAAAACTCTCGATTAAGGTAAATGATCATTGTCTCTGAAAATTTCAATAGGAAAGTACTATCAATTGATTGGTTTATATTTTTGAAGATAAAGTGAGATTGATCAAATGAGAGAGTTATTATCAAATCCATAATGGGAATAAGTTGGAGATGCTCACGATGCTAGGAAACCTAGCGAGCATCTCAAACTATCCTAAAAATTGGGCCTTATATTTTAGAAATTGATTTAGTTTATTTGAGTTATATTTTTTATTAGAAATTTAGGACTTAAGATTCCTTAATACAAGATTAAGGAAATGCTCAAGAGGTGAGGAATTATACTTATGGCCCATAAAAGAGAAAAGCAATCATAGAACCTAAATCTAGGGAGCTACGGCGAGGGCCAGAAGCACAACCTAAATCTCGGAGAAAAATGTGTAATTAGTTTGCCACCACAAGAGAGGACAAACCACCCGACAATTTGGACTTACAACCGAGTGGGGTTGGCCGCAAACTAACTCCTCCTATGATTTTAAATACATGTAGGCAAGTCTTTATGCTTATGCAAGATAAGTTGGGCTGTTTTAATTTAGATAGAAGCTAAGTCCTTAAACTCACTCCCTAAAGAGACTAGATCATGTAAAGGGGAATGCTTCAATGATCTAAATCTAATGAATTTCAAATTTCATTTTGTTATCATTTTTGGACAATCAATTTGACTCAGGCTAATAGGACATTTTATGACTAATGCATGAGAAATAGATTATTAGCCAAAATTAGCTAGAATTTTAGGAGGTGAGTTTCCACCATGGCCCTCAAAGGTCAAGCCAAAGTTCTCTAGAAAAGATAGAAGCCCTCTAATCAAGAGTGAGATAATATGCATTTGTGCATGATGTTATAAAGTAACCACAAAGACTCATCCAGCTAAGGGATTGCTAATTCTTTTATCTTGATTTTAAACCTAGTCTTTAAGTGAGGTTATGTGTTCATTATTTTAATTTTGAGTTTGTTAAGTTGGGTAAAAGATTTATTTTTCCCTAAAGAGCCTAATCCTCTTCTAGGCCATACATAAAGCAAGAAAGAAACTAGGAAAAGCATGCCACTTAATGTGCAAGTTAAATAAACATCAGCCAATTTATAAAACTAACACAAAAAAGAATAAAAGACTGTTGTGGTTAGACACCACCATACAAACCCAAAAAATATCAAATTGGGTAACCGAGCTCTACCCTTATACAACCCATATTACAAATGAATTAAATTACATTTTAAGCAAAAAGAATTCATTATTATGGGGGTCTTTAGGCTTCATTCTTCTTTCTTCTTTGTTTTCTTCTTTGGATCTTCCTTTGGATGGTTGCAAGGTAGCTGCTCCAAGTCTTCACATGGTACATAAGATGAAGTCTTATGATCAATGTTTATCCTAATCCCCCATAACAAATCATTCCAAATCCTAAATATATAAATTGTTTACATGAAAAGGGAAAGCATAAATTTAGCTAATACCTATGAAATAAAGTTAGCTAAATCACACCAAACAAATCCCAAGCATGTATATTAGACTTAGTACCCCACACATGGGGACTCAAGTCCACCTGGCCTATGGATTATGCTAAGGGGTATAAGTTCCTGCAAGCAAGAAGCATTTATATTTTTATTTATGATAGCACCCCTTTAGCACAATCCATTGCAAAAATGAATTATTAAACCAATCACGTCCAACCATCCATTCTACAAATATACACCCTAACATTCATTTTAAAAGATTCATTACAAAATAAAATAAGATATCAAGCCGTGCACTGACCTAACCTAAAGCTAGAAATGGTGACTTAGGCTGATGTGTGTGACTTGGAGGTTTGTGTGGCATGCTTATCTTATGATTTTGGGTTCAAGTTTTCTAAGTGTGAAAGACATGTTCAACTTAGAGGAGAGTTTAATTTAAGTTGCTTAAGTATTTTGGATTATTTTAATTCCATGTTTTAGTTTGGTTTAAGTAAAACATACAATTAATTATTAAGTTGTAAAGAGGGAAAAAAAGAAGACTTCCCTTTCCTTCCCTAATCCTTAAGTAATTTCTAAGGTAAGTTCACATTTTAGTTTCATTTAGGTGAATATTTTAATTACAACTTTTAATTAATCCTAAGTTTAGATCAACTCTAAACAAACCTATCCAAAAAGAAAGGCATTTCAAGATTAAGAAAAATGAATCAACATTCAAATAACATACATTACTTCAACTCTTTCCCAATATATATAACATGCATATGGATGGACCCTAAGCATATCTATACATGCAAATGAAGATTATTAACACACTTTATGATGCATGCTAATTAATCCATTTAAGAAAATTTAGAAGTTAAACATGTATGATTTTTCTTAAGTAGAAAAGGTTTTCCTTTTCCAAAATTTCACATGCATGCATGAAAGTAAGAAAGGCATAAGTGAGTACAACGCCATTGTTAACCAGAGGTGTGTACAAGACATACATAGAGCTACATAAAGGCTCACAACCTCGGGGTTGTCCAGACTAATATACCACTTTCCTCAAGTACTAACATGCATGTAAAAGAAATAAAGTAGAAAAAAAGAATATGCAAAAATTGTATTTTTATTCATTTGATTTGTTTGTTTAGCTTATGTGTGTAAGTGTAGGTTTCCCCTTTTGCTGGTAGCATAGAGATGAATAAGAGATGGATTTCAGCAAGTGTTATACTCCTATTTAAATGAGTTATACACTTTGCTAAATTCTTATTCAAAACTATGCTAAATGCAAAGAGAACGAAAGACTATCCTATACATACCTTTATATTTCATCACATGCAAACCTATAATTAAAATATAAGTAGCACACTTTCAGATTTGATAATTGGTTCATATATTTTGAAAATAATTTGTGTTTAGTAGTGATAATAGCCACTCATATTCATATTTAAGCCAAACATGCAAGTGACCTAAAGTAAACCATTTCATTTTTTGAAATTTTAAAAAAACCATGAAATCTTGGATGCATAAGTCATATGGCATAAAATTTAACATGTTGGGAAAGATCTAAAGCAATGTAATCACATGAACAAACTCACTTCTCTTAATTCCTAAAGGAAATCTTAAAGAATAAGAAAACTTAGAAGAAATCAAAGTGAATTTCAAAATGATTTTTGTTTGATTGAGGTTTGATTAAATTTTGAAAAAAGTGAGATGTGTTTGCTGTCCTTAACCCATTCCCACATGTGATTTAGACTTTATTTTAAATTTTAAATAATTAAATTCATTTTTTAAGCATTGATTAGGTTAGGATGTGAATTAACTAGCTTAATTAACCCTTACCAACACAACTTAGAAAAATAACTTAAATAATTATGAGCCAATGAGATGACATAGAACCCACAAGGTATTTAAATTTGTAATGCACCTAATAATGAAAAGGCCTAATGCAATTTGGCTCACAATTAAAAGTTAATTAAACAAATGGGTTTAGCTTAAGTAATTTCAAAATAACGTTTCACACTAATGAATGAGATTTTGATTTCCTTAATTAGACTTATGCTATTAAACACCTAAGCATCTACCCAAAGTAGATTAATAAAGTTATGAAACTTTTTAGAATTTTTGAAAATTGATTAAGGGCATAGTTAATGAGTTTACCCTTAATTAAGAGGAGATTAAGGAGCGAAGATGGGGGAGGGGGGTGGGGTGGGGTTTAAGGAGTAGCTTAGGGGAAATGCCACAAAAATATTCCATAAACCTCCTACTTACTGGATCTAACCTTAATCAACCCTGATCATAGGTTAAAACCACTAATCATACTTTAATTATGCTTGATTACATAAGAAGAGTAATTAAGGAAGCCACATGCAATTATTCTAATCAAGCCTTTAATAAATCCTAACAATATTAGGGGAGCCAGAAACCATCCCCTAAAACATACCCAAGAAATTTGGGACTAATCAGAGACCTAATTAGAGAGTAATTAACAAAATACACTTTCCAATTAAACCTAATTTTAGGGAAAATCATATGTCAAAACCCATCAAAATAAATTTTAAAATGTTTTAGGTTTATTTATTTATCATAGGATTTAATTTCACATTTTTCTGAATTTTCTAGCAAGAGTTATAAATTTTAGAAGATCCTTGGAGTAATCAAAAATTAATTAAGAATTTTAACTAATTCTAATTAATCCCTAGCTCAAGGCGTGACGTGTGGCTGTGGCGGTCAGCGTGCTTTACATGTGTCACACCATGAGGGGGTCACTCAAGTTGTCACCTCATGGGCGGCGGTGGCGGCGCACGTGCTTATATCCTCAACGTCCGATCAAAGAACGGACGATCAAGAATTTAGCTACCGTTTAACACAGATAAATGGATTATCTAAACATGTTGAATAATCTCAGCCGTCCATCAAAAATGCACAGATGGACGGCTGAGATGAGCTAAGTTCTTCTTTGAGGATTAATGTGAACCGTTCATAATCCATGGGGAGATCCGAGCTCAATCCTTCATGGATTCAATTAAGACTCAACCCACACCATCTAAAGGACCAAAGCGGCCAATCCAATGGTGTATTTTACATGAAATGGAAAATTCTTTTACAAATGTCCAACACCTATTAGCCTAAGTGGTCAGAAATTCACATACCTCACCGGTGCTCGGGAATGATGTGGTAACTTTGTCTAGTGGAGACGAAGCCCTGTTGAGGTTCCTAGCTCTTGAGGTGAAGTGGATCAATGTATGGACCAACCCCTCCTTGCTTGACCTTCGGCTATGATCCAATTTGATCCTTCCTTGGTGTGGGAACTCCAATAGAAACTTAGGTACACTCGACTTAGCTCCTAGATGAAGTGTGCAAGAGGAATTGAAAGGAAATTGGGTGTGGAGAAAATTGAAGATTCAATCGGCCTCCCCATTTTTTCTTAAGGAGAATTGAAGAAACCTCACTTCAAATCCCTCCTAGGGAACCTAGGGTGGCTCTCTAATGGCTCCTCCTTCCCTCCCTTACTCAATCGATAAATGACAAGTGAAAATTTCTTTGAATTATGGGGAGTATATCTCCCACTTTAGCAATCGAATGACCAAACCATGAGTGGCCATTTTGATCCAATTGACCATATGAGAGGGGTTGTTTAGGCTGTTAGCTCTTTGCACATGGTCAGTTTGAGCCAAAGAATGGATTGCCAACCTCCAATGTGCAACAAATTGAGTGGAGGAAGGATTTGGAATGAGCTAATTTGACCCATGGGGTTAGTTTTGACCTTAGGTTCATTTGGGCTAACCTAATCCTATTGGGTTGGGTGCACCAGTCATCAATAGGTCCCCTTGATGTTTTAGCAGAGCCTCAAGTGTTTGTGGTGAGTGTATGACCATAATACCCATGGGCTAGGCCAAACTTTGTTCTATGGACTAGGGGTATAATGGTCATTTTGCTATTTTTTCTCTTTGGGTATTTTGTTATGTTGAGAAAATAGGTTGGGCCAAGTTTCAATGGATTTGGAATCCATTTGATAGGGTTTGGCTCATGTTGACCCATTTAGGTCAAAATGGGTCAGCATGGGTCAATTTGACCAATAGGTCAAATTGGGTCAAACCAAGGATTGGGTCAATTTAATATGACCATTTGAAATTTTTTGGTGCCTTTGGTTTGGTTCAATTTAGTATAGATTAGGTTTTGGCTCATATGACCCATTTAGGTAAAATGGGTCAAGTTGACCTATTTGACCCATTTGACCTATTTGGGCTAGGTCAAAATGTGGGTTTAGGTTTGGTTGGTCATATGAAGTGGATTGATATCTTTGTTTCCAATTAATTTGAGTTAGGCTTAATTTTGGCTCAACATGACCCCTTTAGGTCTTGTTAGGTCTAAGGTTAATTGGGCTAGGTTGGGTCTAGTTGGCCAATTGAGGCGTTATTCAAGTTCCACAAGTGATTTTGAATAAACTTGATCCATTGGTTTCAATCAATTTGGCTTAGATCAAGTTTTGACATATTTTAGCCCTTTAAGTCAAAATGGGTCAACTTGGGTCAAGTGGGCTAGGTTAGGCTCAAAGGTTGACTTGGTCAAGTTCAAACATAGGTCATGAGTGAACCTGAATCAATGGTTTTAATCAATTTGGCCTACAGTTGATTTTGGCTATGTTAGGATTCATTTTTGGTTAAGTATTGACTTGGTCAACCCTTCGATTTGACTTAGTTTGACCCAATTTGATTGATTGATCATCCCATGATGATTGTTGATCATGATGAGAGGGATATATGAGTTTGGTTCAATCCAAGTTGGTTAGGATCAAAAGTTGGCTCATAAAGGTACTTTAAGCCACTTTGGGTTAAGTGAGCCTAAGTGGGTCAAATGGCTTAGGTCAAAGCTTGATTTGAAATTGATTGATCTTGTATATGGACTCATGATTGAAATATGAATCTATTTACAAATGGTTTGAGTTCAAATGAATTTTGATCCATTTGAAAATTTCATATTCAAAGGAAGAATATGAAAGGGTTTTGGGTTGATTTTGATTTGGGTTTTGATTGAAGGATTGGATTTGAATTTATATAGCTCATGATTTATTGATTGAACCATGAGAGAAAATCAAGGTTTTGGCAATTTGATTTGCTAAGTTCAAGAGACTTGAAAGGCTTAAATTTGATTTTGATTAGATTTGAGTTTGATTTTTGGAGTTGGTTTTGATTGTTTGAATTTATATTTCATTTATATATGTGAATATAAATTGATCATGAGAAAATTTCAAGAATTTGAAAGAGTCCAATCATGATTTGGGGTTAAATTCATTAAAAGGAATTTAAAGGATTTAATTGGATTTTTAATTTGAAATTTAATTTTTGAGTTGGATTTGATTGATGTACATTTATATTTCATTTATATATATATATGAAATTATAAATGAGAATACAAATATATTTTGAGAAAATCCCATGAGTTTGAAGTGGTTTGATCAAAGTATAAGGTGAATCCATTAATGAAATATTAAGGGATTTAAGGGTTTTTCAAGCATTTTTTAATTTGGAATTTAATTTTGCCTTTGATTTAATTGAGTTATATTTATATTTCATTTATATATGAGAATATATATGAGGATATAAATAAAAAATGTGAAAATCCAAAGGTTTTGAATGGGTTTTATCAAGATTTGAAGTTGAGATTTTGGCTATGTCCTTTAATGGAAAATTAAAGGAATTTAGGAAACTTTTCATAAATTATTTTGGAATTTTGAATTTGATTTGGTGGGTTTGAATTTATATTTCATTTATATTTTTGAATATAAATGAGAATATAAATGGATCATGAGAAAATCTTAAAGATTTGAGTAGGTTTGAATCATGATTTTGGTTGAGTCCTTAAGGAAGGGTTAAGGACTTAGAAAATTTTGAGGGATTTTGATCATTGCTTTCAATCATGGAATTGATTTGGAGTTTGAGAAAATCAAATAGAATTGATTTGAAGTTTGACTTGAAAGAAGACAGCTGAGTAATGGTTTAGGCTATGGGTAGGAGATTTTTCCTAACACCCCTAAAGCATGACCTATTCCTATGGCCTACTTCTTCTCAGTCTTCTATGGCTAGGTGAGAGTCCACCTAATCACTAAATGTGTCTTAAGACTAGGGAACTCTTAAGGTTTGAGAGGAATCCTAAGCCTAAGATGGAGGTGTTGAGAACTCATCCAAAAAATGAGGTCAACAAAGGCATGATGGTGTTGTGGTGACCACTTTGCACATGTGTTGAATGAAATGATCAATGACACTGAGAGATCACAAGCTCTAACAGAAACAATATATCCTTAACCCAAGGAAAAGAAAGAGTCTAGAGCCTAGTGCAATGTGGATTTACTTATGTCCAAGACATAAGAGAGAGGGTAGAAATCCACTAAGGGATAGAGTGTGAACCTTCCACTAGGGAAGCATGTTCAAGTCATCCACAAGGGGATGAAAGGTTAGATACGATTGAAATCTAACTGAGGAGAGATCTCCACTAGGGGAGATGATTGAATTTATTTCAATTATTGTTTGTTTGTTTATTTAAGTTGGGGATGATAGCTTAATTTGTTTCATTTGTTTGACTCCACTAAGGGAGGTTGGTTGATTTATTTTAAATTTTGTAGATTTTGGATTGAATCATATTACTTTTCGATGGGTTGCACTGAGTAGGGACCATGGAGGCTCTGATCTAGCTCAGATATACCAATCCAAAGGGGTAGTCCAAAGGAGGGTTATCAAGCCAAAGGAACTGCCTTTCAGTATGTAGCAACTGCACTAGGAAGAAAGTATAGTAGACTTACATCCTACATAATAGAGACTAGTTGCTGGGGTGATTAGTTGGCAAAGCAATGAATCGAACCCGACCTAGGGCTGACTATTGAGTGAATGCTATTAGGGGACTTAGATCAACTCCAGAATAGTCAAGATGGTTTCATTCTTTAATTTATTTATTTTGATTATGATGGGTCTCACAGGTTTATGATGAACTGCACTTAGTAGGGGCCATGGTAGCCTTGATCTAGCTCAGATTTACCAATCCAAGGGGAGTAGTCCACCAACCACAAGATAGGACTATCTAACCAAGGAGAAATGCCTTTTGGTATTCAATGGTCAAGTCTTAAGAACAAAGCACGGGGACTCACATCTTTTAGAGATAAGAAACCACTGGGGTGATCAGTTGCTTTGGGTAATGAATCAAACCCAACCTATGGTAGACTATTGAGTGAATACTGCTGGGGGGACTTAAATCAGCTCAAGAATAGTCAAGATTAATTTCATTTTTAAATTATTTATTTTGATGGATTCTGTCAGTTTGCAATGGGCCATACTAAGATTTATGATTAATCCGTAGATCTACTTGGCCCTCACATTTAATTATAAATTATGATGTCTTCTATGGATCATATTGTTTAAAATTAGCATGTGAAGATCATGCTTTGAATTTTTAAAATAATTCCTTTTTGTAGGTGCACATGGGTTGGTGGACAAATCTAATAATGAATTTATCCACTATATCTTATCCCGCATTTGTTTAATACCTGTGGGTGGTAATTATTATTTTCATATATTTTAAATATACAAATGTGCAATAATTTTTATTTTCATATGCTTTGAATATTACCGGCTCTCTCCTATGAGGTGCCTATGTTCAACTATAAATATGAGGTTGATTCAATTTATTTTTATTCAGATCCATTTAGTTCTATTGAGTTATCTGAAGGTTCTGAGTGTGAGGAGATTCTGCTTGTTTGGTGAATAGTTTGAATTCCTATTAAGGATTTTTGTAAGTCTCACTAAAACATATATTTGTAAACTTTATTTTTACTTTGTCTAGACCTATCTCAAATTTACTAAACCAAAGGGAGTAGCTTCCCGACCGATGGGAGAACTATGCAACCAAAGAAGTGCCTTTCAGTTTGCATTGATCAATTGAAGGAAAGAAAGTCTCGGGGACTCACATCTTCCACTACAAAAGACCACTGGGGTGATCGGTTGCTTTGGGCAACAAATAAAACTCGACCTAAGGCTACATGTCAGTTTGCAACAATCATGCTAGAAAGAATGAGTCAGTCTTATATCATTCAAAGTAGAATGACTGTCTGGGTATCCTGCTTATGGAAAAATAGATTGAACTTGACATAAGGGTGAATACGGAGTGAGTACCATCCTAGGGATTTATCTCAACTAAGGTAGTTAACCAATTCCTATAGGAAGTTTTGCTGATGCTGCCCTAAAGATAGGATGCCTGCTTGGGAGAATGGGCCCTTTGGGGGCTTAAATTTCTAATCCATAAGCAAATTATGTTTGTTTATTTTAATTAATTTGTTTATTTATTTAATGTGGACCCTGTTAGTTTGCGAGGGATCAAATTGTGAAGGAGCTTATATTAGCCTAGACTTATCTCAGATTTACTGAAGCAAGGGAAAATCTGTGCATCCACTAAACAAATTTTTCAACCATAAGGGTGGTTACTAGGAAAAGGGGATTGTCCAATCCAAAAGTAACTTGGGTATTGTCTAAATGGGGTTGCAAAGGACTTGATCAAAACAGAGTGCCCACAGGGGATGGGGCCGCCAAGGGCTTGATCCAACAACCTCGAGAAGATGACATGGCTAGTCATATATTTAATAGGTCTTCAGTGTCTGGCTCAAGGAGAAAGCACAGGGAATCACATCTTCTAAGAATGGTGCACTCACTAGGTGAGTCACTATCAGCATATCAAACATCAACCAACTTAAGGTGCCCATTAGTTTGCAATAATCAGCCTAAAAAGAAAGCTCGGAGACTCACATCCTCCTATAGTGAAACTGACTGTTAGGATAGTCTGTCTTTGGCACGATAGGTGTTGTCCGACCTAGGGAGACTACCGAGTGAATTCCATTGGGGGACTTAGATCAACTCAAAAGTACTCAAGAGGAAAGGATCCTCTGGGGGACTTATCTTAAACCTCAAAAATACTCAACCTAGTTAGAACATGATCGCTAGTTCAAGAAGAAAGCATGGGGACTCATATCCTCTTAAACGAAGTCAATATGAGGTAGCTTACTAGCTGGGTAGTGAAAACTACCATACTAACAAGGCGCTCATTAGTTTGCAATGATCAAGTATAAAAGAAAGTGGGGGACTCACATCTCCCTAAAAAAGGGACCACTAGGGTGACATACTAGTGAGGTAGCATGTAGACCTGACCTAGAGCAACTAAATGAGTGAGTGCCACAGGGGGCTTGTTCCCACATCCAAAAACTCAAGACAAAAGTTTTGTGTTTGTGTTTTGTGCATGTTTTAAAAGGAATAGGATGCCTTTAGGGGACTCTTATACCTAAATTAAAACACACTAGGGAATTATGAAATGATTCCACGGGGGCAATAGGAATTCCCGCCAAGAAAGGAAGCTGCTAGGGTTCTCTCACACCTAACTTAGTTATGTTTAATCAAAATAGGATGCCTCTCGGGTTCTCTTACGCCTATTCTAATAGCATCAAAAGATTGTGTTTATGTTGTGAAAAATGGATAGGTTGCCACTGGGGGCTCTTACACTTACCCTAAATACATCATGACGAATTCACAAGACAAGCAAACAACACTTCAAAAGAAGAGAATATTTGATGAATGGAATTAGATTTTGTTCTTTTTATTAATGAATTATTTTTCAAACAACTTTTATTTCATGGGTAATATTTCTTCATATAGAGCCCATTAATTGGAAGTATCGGATGTTCCCCTTTACATTCAATAAGCTTATAAGATCCTCCTTGGTAGGCCTTCTCTATGACATAGGGGCCTTCCCAAGTGGGTTCAAACTTGCCTCCCATCTTTCGATGGGCAAAAATTGGTCTCCGTAGGACTAACACAAGTTCTCCTACTCATAAAGACCTAACGAGGACCAGCTTGTTGTGAGCTTGAATCAATTTTGTCTTGTATAACTCGAGGTTCTGGCACACCCATAGGCGACTTTCCTCCAAACCTTAAAGCTCTTCTAACCGCAACATGGCATTCTACTTTGTAGTGATGTTGCTACCCAATGCTATCCTTAGTGATGGGAGTTGAACTTCTAAAGGAAGAAATGACTTAAAACACTAAGGAAAAGCGGGTGAGTTGGAGTTTGGTATGTGGTGTGTAGGCCCATAAGGCTTCAACCAAAGCTTTCGTTCCGTATTTTGTTGTCATCAAGAGTCTTCTTATTTGGATGAGTGTTTTGTTGAATGCTTCTACTTAACCATTAGCTCTGGGGTAGTAGATGGTGGAGTATCTCCAATCTATATTGTGTCTTCTGATAAAGCTATTGATCTTCATGCTTTTGAATGTAGTACCATTATCAGATATAATTTGTCAAGGAAACCCGAATCTACATACGATATGGTTCCTAAAAAATTGAAGCACATGGTGAGCTATGACATCTCTGAGTGGGATGGCTTCCACCCACTTGAAAAAGTAGTCGATGGCAGCTAAGATGAATCGATGCCCTTTGGAAGAAGGAGTATCGATCAGACATACAATGTCGGTACCCCAACACTCAAATGGCCATGAAGCCAAAGTAGGGTGTAAAATATTGGGTGGCTGGTGGAGGATCACACCATGTACCTGACACTGATGGCATCTCCTAGCTATGTCCACACAGTCTGTAATCATAAAAGGCCAGTTGTATCTAAGTATTTTGATCTTTGACTTCATTTATGAACCGGATTGATGTGCTCCACATAGACCTGAATGTACCTCGATTACAATGCCACAGTCTTCATGTTTTTCTAAACAACATAACCATATCTGGTCAAAGGACCGGCGATACATGGTACCATCATCAAGAGCATAGGGAAGAGCTCTCTATTTCACCTGATGGGCTTGAGATTTCTCTTGAGGTAGTTTGCCAGTGTTCAAGTAACCTATGAACAGTTGTCTCCAATCTAGCTCCTTGTCCATTTTGGCAATGACAACCTACCCTTTAAAAGAAAATCTCTCGATGAGTTTCGAATCAATAAGGGATAAGACTTGTCTATTTTGGACCCTTATTGATATGGACTCATCTTCCAGACATGCAAACTCTTTAGCAAGTTTAGCCAAGGCATATGCTACTGTGTTCTCTGCTTGGGGAACCTTGTAGATGATGACTTTGAGAATCTAGGCCAACACATTCATGGTATACTCATAGTAATGATGAAGCTTGGGTTTGAGGACCTGGTAGGGACTAGTTGATCACCCGAGAATCCCAAAGATGTTGATGCTCTTGACATAATGATGATAACTCTAAATCGATAATCAAAGTCTCATACTTGGCTTTGTTGTTGGTGCAGAGGTTAGAAATATAGTATGAGAATCTCATCACATCACAATTTGGAGTTAGAAGAACTATTCCTACCCCTACCTTTCCTAGGAGAATAGATCGTGGTGCTTCACCTTTAAGAAAAGAAGTTGCACCATCAAAATACATCTCCCATTGGGGGTTTCCATCCTCCCCTAAGTTCATGATTTGTTCATCAAGGAGATCATCACTAAGCGGAGAATCAACAGGAAGTGGGTGTGTTGCTAAGAAATCCGATAGTGCCTGACCTTTTACCATACGGAGGGGTACAAATGTGATGTCAAACTGCGAGAGTATCATGAACCAACGAGCCAAATGTCTGGAAAGTGTTGGTCATGTCATGAGGTACTGCAGTGGATTGGTTCTTGAGATCAAGTACACCTTATTAGAAAGTATGTAGTGTCATACCTTCTAGGAAGCAAAGATCAAAGCTAGGTAATGTTTCTCAATAGGTGGATAATTTGCTTCAACAGGAATCAGACGATGGCTGAGGTAGTAGAGAATGCTTTCCTTCCCCTCCTCATTGGCTTGGGCCAATAGAGCACTGAGGGAGTCATTCAATGCAGTGGTGTAAAGGATCAATGACCTGCCCGTGATAGGGGCTGCTAGAACTGGCGACTTCACCAAATATTCTTTAATGTCTTCGAATGCGTGCTGATACTTATCGTCCAATTTGAACTTAGCATCCTTTTTGACAAGTCCTGAGAATGGTTTGCATCTCCCTGATAAGTTTGAGATAAAGCATCTTAGATATGCCAGCCATCCTTGAAAGGATTTGAGTTGAGTTAAACTCTGAGAAGGTGGAATTTTTAAGATATCTTTGATTTTTTTTAGGATCTATTTCTATTCTCCGGTGTTGAACAATAAACCCAAGGAATTTCCCTGAAGCGACTCTGAATGCACACTTCAGCGGATTCATTTTAATGTTATATTATCTTAATCATTCGAAAATAACTCTCAAGTCCAAGAGGTGGTCTTCCTTTTCTCTGCTCATGACTACTAGATCATCAATGTAGCACTTAACCTGATGATGGATGAGTTCATTGAAGATCTGAGTCATGGCCCGTTGGTATGTTGCACTAGCATTTTTAAGGCCGAAAGGCATGACCCTATAATAGAAGATTCCGATCGAGGTTCAAAAAGCAGTGTTTCTTTCATCTTAAGGAGACATCTTGATATGATTATAGCCAGATGATCCATCCATGAAAGAAAACATAGCATGAGATGAGGAAATGTCCACCAATAATTCTAGCATAGGAAGAGGAAACTCATCCTTAGGGCATGCCTTGTTTAAGTCCTTAAAATCGATGCAAATGCGAATTTGGTCATTCTTCTTCTTCTTAGCGGGATGACACTAGTAGGATATTTTTCTTCCCAAAGATTTATCGTTTTTAATTCAATGACTTGTTGTTTAATTTCTAATCGCATGTGTCTAGGAGCTTGCTTAATAGGGTAATGTTAGGATCTATTGCTAGCTTGTAGACTACAACATCAGAAGATAATCTGGGTATTTTTGCATAACTCCATGGAAAGCAGTCTTTAAACTCAGTCAATAGTCGAACTAATTCATTGGTTTCTTCTTCATTAATCAATGAATTGATAAATGTCGGTTGAGGATATTCTTCTTTCCCGAGGTTGATTTTTTTTAGCTTATCGATTGTTGAATGAATCTCTTCTTCAAACTCTGGAGGTGCCTCTTTTACTTGGATATCATCTGGATCATCTAAAGTTTCTAAACACACATTCTCATATGAGTTGGGGATGTGTAAGAAGAACCTATCATACTCCAAATGGTTGGTAACAACTTATCAAAAATATTCATCATCGACTGGACCCAATGTGTCAAATCCTAGTCCTGCTCTTGATTGTGCTTCTCTGCCTGTATTGTTCCATAATTTTTCAAAATATTATGACCTATACTTGGACCAAGTATGAGGAACTAAACTTTCTGCACAAGATTTTGAACACAAGGTGAGTACAAGTCAAAAGGTAATTCCATTAATTCTTTAAAAGTATCTTCCTCAAATCTTACATTGAGCTTTAGACTTAAGGATGATGAACCCAAAAAGAACCTTTTCTGCTTCATGTCATTGGAAGACTTAGGGACTTCCTTAACTATCAAACCTTCAACTTTTAGAGATGTAAGTCAGGTAAAAGCTAAGGTTCCCAATTGTTGCCTGATAGTTCTACATAAACCAGATTCAAATACTTTGCTTTGCTTGGAGGCCTAGTCTTCGTCTCTGGCTGGATCAAAAGTTACCTCCAATGGAACCCGTTGAGAGGGGTTGGCTAGTATACAAATCACATTAGACTCATCCTTCGAGCTGGATTCTAAGTCTATGTGAATAGTAGAGGTACTCCTATGAACTGGAATACGACCTCTATTAGTTGAAGGCCGACTAGGGGGTCTCCCACCTCTAAAACTGCCTCTATTTCTGCCTCTGCCTCTACCTAGTGGAGGTTAACCATCCTACCCACATGTCCATATGATGGAATGAACTGTGGGTGGAATGTGATATGCGAATCCACTTCTTCTTTAGTTCCCTTTCTTGCTCGCTTCGACTTTCCCTTTTCATTTTATTTTTCTTTTATCTTTTCTTTTGTTTCTTTTTTTTTTTGCTTTGGTATTTTCATTTAAATTTTGTCCAAGTTCACGAGATAAGGTATTTTGAGGAAGATAATAGGTCGCATCCTCATAAATCTCAACCTCTCTAACTAAGAATGGCTTTTCATCCCCGTTGACACGATACTCAATTCCATCTTTTCTGAACTTGATGCACTGATGAAGGAGGATGGAACGATATTGTTGTCCAAGGCCTACCAAGAAAAGCAATGAATGAAGTATCTGAATCAATGATATAGAACTTGGCTTTAGTCTTCCAGTCATCGATCTCCAAAGGCAATACTATAAAACCTAAATCCCGCTTTCCTTGATCATTGAATCCTCTCAACATCATCCTATCTCCTTGGAGAGTAGAGATGTCGATCTTCAAATAAGAAAGGGCTTTTAAACTCATAATGTTTACTGATGCACCTGAATCAACCAGAACCCTAGTGAGTCTGAACATGTCCATGTCAATAGTAATGTATAGGGGACGGTTGTGCTCCAAGTCCCCTAATAGATGGTCTTTATCTATGAAGTTGATCCCTTGGGCTTCTTTTTCATAGTGTGCATCCTCACCTATAGCGATCAGCTGAGCAAAGCATATTTCAGGATCAAGGATGGCCTTGACTAATGATTATATCATCTCTTTTGATAAGACAAGGGCATCATATATGCTTAGCTTAGATTGCAACTTTCTTAGATGAGAAAGGATGTTGTAGACCACCTTTGGCTGATCTTCCACACGCGTATCCAAGGGTGGAGCAACTTGTGGAAGGGCTTCTCGATCTTTAGTACCAATGACTTGTTTCTCTCTATCTAAAGGCTCTGCTCTAAGAAGTAGAACCTTGCCACTATGGAGGTTGACTTTGGTAATCTCTAGAGGCAAGGTGGTGGCAAGTTCTACACGCCGGGCTCACTTCTCCTATGGGACTCTCGAAATTGGATGATTCCAAGTCTATCTCAAGAGGTGAACCCATAGTATTCAGAGTTGGAAGATCTAACTCTGAATTAGAAAGAGGAAGATCATAATTGTTATAGTTAATTAGACTTGAAGAGTTATCGCTAGGAATAGAAGAAGATAACTCATCAGAAGAAACATAGATGTAATTCAAATCAGCTTTATTCCTTGATTTTTTAGGTTTTGGAGGGGTTACATAGTAGAAATAAAGTAAAGTAAGAGGGACTAACAGTTTAGTTCCCCTAGCCACTGATATAAGAGTTTTACTAGTAGAAGAAATAAAAGAACTAGCTGAAGTGGAAGAAGTCACCGGTGTGGAAGTTACAATAAAAGGCTGGAGTCTAGACACGATTGGTGGCTGTGCTAAGGGGCTATCCCGGGCGGACACATACTGCTGCTGCTGCTGCGCTCCACATTTCTAGAGTTAGCATTGGCAAGTTATAAACCTTCCTTGGAGTTAAAGATTTGAGCAAACTCAGGCACCTGCAAGAAAAGTTTCTTGATCTTCTGAATTATTTTCTTAGAGGTTTTAGACAAAAACATGTCCCAACCTTCTTTTGTTTTGGTAGGATCGCTAGTATCCCAAAGGATTACCTTATTGGAATTGGAAGGTTGCTCCACAAGGTATTCATATGGGGTAACTATAATGTCGGCCTTGAATCTATGTTGAAGCCAGTACTTGAATGTGAAGCAATCCTTCAAAATGTGATCTAGCATACGGTGGTAAGGAAAAAAGTTTGGATGATGAATTTTTCCTACTTCCTCTGGTCTCCTAGGCTCGGGTAGCTAAAAATAAATTTTCTTTAGGAGAGTCTTAAAGATATTCCTAATTATCTCCCTCTTAAAAGAATAAGGTTTATTTAACTTATCTAAAGGAGTAGGTGGACCCCACGGAGGTGTGGGTATGCATTTATTTATGGTGGGGTGGTCGGTCGGCCGTGGAGGGGTGGAGCCAGTATGGTTTGCCTTGGTGGCAAAGGAGGTGTCAGGGAGTCATATTTGCTCTAACTAATCTCTAACTGGTTGTTTCCCCTTGTCAACTACTGTTACTACTCCAAGTTTCTTTTCATAGACCTTCTGTGGCTTCTCAAATCACTTTTTGGTGAAGCCTTTAAGCATGAAGGTGACCGGGCCATGGATATTCATCAAGAGAATCTCAATGGCAAGTTATTCAGGCAACTGCAGTTCACATTTCATACTCAGGTTGCACTATCAGAGAATATAATCAACAAGTGACTCACTGGAGTGTTGTTGTGCTACAACGAGATCACCTATAGTAACCCTTTGCTGAGCTCCAGCAAACATCTTGATAATGAGTTGCTCTAACATAGAAAATGTCCTAACTAAACCATTGGGTAGTTTAGCATACCAATCAAAGGTAATACCCACTGGGCTGATGATATAGAGTCTAAAGAGTAAAGCATCGCTGCCACCTATGTTGCAAAAATTGGCAATAAAATGGGTGATGTGCTACCTCGAAATCCCACTGCCATCAAAGCTCTTGAAGGAAGGAGGCATGAAACCCTTGGGATACTGGATGGCATCGAATTCCTCTGGGTAGGGTCTACCCTTTGTAACCGATGATCCTCCCTGGGCTTGAGCCAAAGCTTCCTTCACCTACTGCTCAACCTTGGACTTTAAATCTTTTTCATGTATGGAGGTACTGTCCACTACCTTCCTATACATGCTATTGCTACCTTGCTCAACAGGAGGTATAATCTTAAGTGGATCTAAGACATGCACTATCTTAGGCTGACTGACATCGACTGTACTAGGATGAACTGGAGGGGCTTGCTTTTGGAGAACCAAAACTATTGCTAACAAGTCCTAGCTGCTATCTGTGTCATGCGTCTTTCTACCTTGCGAATTGAGGTGATGGACTGATTTTGTGGTGTCTACATGATCAACCTCATCACCTTCCATGGCATGTTGCTCCTTAAGAAAAAAACCTCTAGTATCAACCATGCATACATCAGTCGAATCTTCCACCATGTCATTTTCATTGAGATCGAAGTTGAGTCATTCTTCATCAAACCATTCATACCCTAAGATCTCTTTCTTCTCCATTAGATAATGTGTTATTATCGCATTGAGAAAATGGTCTATCTAAATTGGTACAAAAAGCTTGGGCTGACCGGTCTTATCACTATCATGAACTAAGAGGCACAGGACCTCATTTGTGGCTGGAGAGTTAATCCTATGTGGACTATACTAGAAGAATGACAATCTTGACTGATGCTAGTTGTAATAAGGATAACAATCTTGGAATGGTTATTTACCACTACTTCCACCGTGCTATCATCTAGAATGCCCATCATAGTGGTCACCATCTCTGCATCCAGCTGAATGGGTGGATTTGGTGAAGGGACGACCATGATGTTTTGGGGTCGCCACTCCTTCCGCACCACTACTGGGGTAGAAAGTTGAGTAGGAGAGCTCGACCCTACCACATTGGGTGGTGTAGGAGGAGTAGGATCCCTTGGCCATAGCCAGATCACCAATGGGGTATGTATCTCCCCGGATGTGGTCTTCATGGCCTTTTATGGAATGGGTGATGCTGGAACCTGTACTGGTGATGGCTAACGTGGGGTAATGAGGTGGGGTGGAGACACCACCAACTCTATATGTACAGGAGCTGCTCTCCTGTGATGGCTAGTCCCAGTAAGAAGGATGTTGTTAGTATGGTGGTCAGTAGCGGTAGCTTGAAAAATCAATAAGAGGCTGGCTAACCCAAACCCCGCTCTCCCTGCGGTAAATGTCTGTATGGGCCTCCCATGCCCTCTCCTAACATATATGCTTCTCCACTCTATGAAGGATGATGGATCAGAGATCAAACTAAGTTTCAGACTCTGAGCAATCGTAAGCTCTATCTACCTGGTGTGGCGGATGAAGGGGCGTGTGACCTCCCCACTAGCGCCTGCTAGTGGAGGTGACCGATCCTCTTAACATCCTCTCTCTAACCCGGAGAGGATGAACTGGTTGCTATAACCGGTGGTGAAGTGATAACAGAACTCATCGATGGCGACAGGCGCCTCCATCTCCCTAGTGATCTGGTGTGGAATCATGCTTCTTATTCCTACATTATCTTGGTGGGATGGGAGGTGAGAGCTAGACCCATACTCAAAGTAGGGGAGGCAAGCCATGAGACAGAGCCTTACCCAGAGTGCAGATGAGCGAGGCTACTAGCCCTCTTAGGCAGGAGAAACCAGCATCTTTGGGGGGTTAGCTTGTTGGTACAGCTAGTATTGTCATAACTAAATCTTGTGGGCAATGAGGATACATCTGAGTCAGAGGATAAATCAATCCGGATGACCGGCTCTTGCCCGGTCATCGTGGTCCTACTAGCTGTAGTGAGGGGAATGCCCTCACAAGTAATCCTTGCTCCATCGAATCCCCTACCAAAGTGGATTAGATGTCTATGGTCCAGTTGGGGGAAGTTGGCTTGGTCCAAAGCCAAATCCATAACATGGGGGAAGGTAAAAAGAACTTCTGTGAATTGACCATCTCAGATAGCTATAAAAGACTGAAAATTTAACGATCATTGTACTGTCTGTATGAATATGCAATAGGAAATAAGTTTGTATCAGATTTCTTTCTTTATAGATTTTAAATTTTAAATTTTTAAAAATTTGAACCCACATCCAACAACTTGGAAGTGTTAAGTGGGGTTCAAATTAGATTTGAGATGATTTGATTAAAAGAGAAATTTTGAATGTGAATCCAATTTCAACAATTTTAAGTATGTTGAAATACGGATTCTAAATTTTGATAAGATGCTTCCATAAGTTCATTGTCTTGATTTGAATTTGAATTTTCTTTTGATTTGAAGACCCTTTCCTTTAACAAATTTGGGTATGTTAAGGTAAGGGTCAATTGATTTTATTTTCTCTGAAAGTTATAGGAATTTTCACTTAGCAAATTTAGGTATGCTAAGTAAGTTGAAAGTGATTATTTCTTTTTGAAGTTTTTTGTTTTGTTTTGATTTTGGAAAATTTTGAAATTCTTACTTAGCAAATTTAGGTATGCTAAGTGAAGCACCCAAGTGTATTTTGTTTGATTTTGAAAATAGGATTCTTAGCAAATTTAGATATGCTAAGGAAATCCTAAGTGTTTCAATTTTGTTTTGATATTTTGGTTTTTGAAAAGGTAGGATCCTTAGAAAATTTGTTATGTTAAGAGGAGCCTAAGGTGATTCATTTTGTTTTTGAAATAATTGAAAGTGGAGATTCAACTTTAGCCAATTTGGTATGCTAAAGATGAAATCCCACTTGGTTTTGTGAAATGGAAATTTAACTTAGCAAATTTGAGTATGCTAAATGAAATTCCAAATGGTGTGTTTAAAAATTTGATTTCATTTTTGATTTTGAAAAATGGAAACTTCTCCTTAGCAAATTTGGTATGCTAAGGGAAGAAATTCCAAAGGTGTATAAGAACATTTTTTTATTTTGATTTTGGGAAACTTTACTTAGCAAATTTAAGTATGCTAGGTGGAGTACCAAAACATGTTTTGAAAAGTTTGAGCTTTTGATTTGGAAAATTCACTTAACAAATTTATGTATGTTAAATGAAGTTCCAAAATGTGTTTGAAAATTTTAATTTTAGATTTGAAAACTTCACTTAACAAATTTGGGTATGTTAAGTGAGGTTCGAAATGTGTTTTGAAATTTTTTGGAAATATGATTGTTAATTTTGATTTTGAATTTGTAAACTTTACTTAACAAATTTAGGTATGTTAAGTGAAGTTCCAAATGGATTTTGAAAAATTTTCAGAAATATGATTGTTTATTTTGATTTTTCAAAAAGAGGACCTCCATTCAACAAATTTAAGTATGTAGAATGGAGGTTGATTTTATTTTTGAAAGGTGATATTTTTGTTTTGTGTGTGATTGTTGCCTTTTTGGAAGAGAGGAATTCCAACTTGAGAAACATATGTGGGATATGCTTCAGTAGGATTTCCTAAATGATGTTTTATTATTAGTTGGCAATGTAATCTTCATTTAATAAACCTAAGAATACCAAATGAAGATATTCATGTGTGCTTTTTGAAAGTTTTGATTTTGTTTAAAAATGAACCTTCCATTCAATAATTGTGAATGTATTGAATAGAAAGATCCATGTGTATTTTTGAAAACTTTATGTTCATAATTGCGATTTTGGAAAACAAGATTGCTCATTTTATTTTGAAAATGAAAACCTTCATTCAACAACTTTTGGTAAATTGGAAGAAGGATTTCATAAGTTCTTTTTAAAAATTTATTTTTGATTTTGATTTTGATTTTGGAAAGATGATTGTTCATTTTATTTTGAAATGAAAATCTTTATCAAAGTGATTTGAAAGAAGATGTTCATTTATGCTTTTGAAAAATGTTGTTAGTTTTACTTTTGAAAATCCCTACATGTAACAATTATGAGAATTGTTAAATGAGGGTAACAAAATTTTGTGGAAATTTTTTTATTAAGTGCATTTTTGGAAAAATGTGCTTTTGAAAAGCAAATTTCTTTATGGAAGATTTATTATTTTAATATGAACCTTTCCTTATCATGAAAATGATAAGGAGAAAGTCTTTAAGAGATATTTTTATTTTAGATCTTTTCATTTAACCCATTGGAGAACTTAAGGGGGGTTTTAAGACCAACGGATAATGCGGGCCTAAAACCTAAACATGTTGGCTAACTCAACTCAAGAATGAAATCAGCTAAGTGCCAATGGAAAGAAGGATAGTCCTGGATTCATACCAAAGTATAAACCCACTATCGATATTCAAAGACAATGATCATTTACCAAAGATGGAGAGACGAACCATCCCCAACGGAGTCCCTAGAAAAATTTGTGGTGAAAAATTCCTATAAAGGAGTCGCCTTTCAAATCTGTGGGGAGAAAAGAAAGAGGATACCCTTACAAAAATTCATCTTGGTAAGATGTCATGCAGATCCATAGATGTACTTGGTGATCGTATCATCAAGGTATAGTGCTATCTTGAAAGATAGAAATCACTACCCTTTGATGGAACCAATCACCTCAATAAATATACAGATTCTTCCCCTTTACATGAAAAGTGAACTAGGATTTATTTTAAATCGGGTTGTTAAGTTCCCTCAGGCAAGCACCCTAGTTTACATCCTAAGGGATGGGATCCCTTAAGAAAACTCTTGATTAAGGAAAATGACCGTTGTCTCTGAAGATTTCAATAGGAAAGGACTATCAATCAAATGGTTTATATTTTTGAAGATCAAGTGGGATTGATTAAAAGAGGGAGTTATTATTGAAGCCAAAATAGGAGTAAGTAAGAGAAGATCATGATGCTAGGAAACCTTGCAATCATCTCAAATTATCCTAAAAATTAGCCCTTACATTTTAAAAAATGATTTAGTTTGTTTGAGTTGTATTTTTTATTAGAAATTTAGGACTTAAGATTCCTTAATACAAGATTAAGGAAATGCCTAAGAGGTGAGGAATTATACTTATGGCCCACAAAAGGAAAAAGAAACCTCAGAACCTAAATCTAGGGAGCTTCGACGAGGGCCAAAAGCATAACCTAAATCTAATGCAAAAATGGGTAATTGGTTTGCCTCAATAATAGAGGACAAACCACCCGACAACTTTGACTTATAACCGAGTGGGGGTGGCCACCAACTAACTCCTCCTATGATTTTAAATACATGTAGGCAAGTCTTTATGCTTATGCAAGATAAGTTGGGCTATTTTTTATTTAGAAAGAAGCGAAGCACTTAAACTCACTCCCTAAAGAGACTAGATCATGTAAAGGGGCATGCTTTAATGACCTAAATTTAATGCATTTCAAATTTCATTTTATTATCATTTTTGGACAATCAATTTGACTTAGGCTAATAGGATATTTTATGACTAATGCATGAGAAATATATTATTGGCCAAAATCAGCTAGAATTTTAGGAGGTGAGTTTCCACCATGGCCCTCAAAGGTCAAGCCGAAGTTCTCTAGCAAAGATGAAAGTCTTCCAATCAAGAGTGAGACAATATGCATTTGTGCATGATGTTAGAAAGTAACCATAAATACTCATCCACTTAAGGGGTTACTAATTCTTTTATCTTGATTTTAAACCTAGGCTTTAAGTGAGGTTATGAGTTTCTTATTTTAATTTTGAGTTTGTTAAGTAGGGTAAAAGATTTATTTTTCCCTAAAGAGCCTATTCCTTATCCATGCTATACATAAAGCAAGGAAGAAATTAGGAAAAGCATGCCATTTAATGCGCAAGTTAAACAAACATCAACCAATTTATTAAACTAGCATAAAAAAGAATAAAAGGCCGTTGTGGTTGGGCACCACTGTACAAACCCAAAAAATATCAAATTGGGTAGTTGAGCTCAACCTTTATACAACCCAGATTACAAATGAATTAAATTACATTTTAAGCAAAAAAGAATTCATTGTTATGGGGACCTTCAAGCTTCATTCTTCTTTCTTTTTTCTTTTCTTCTTTGGATTTTCCTTTGGATGGTAGCATGGTAGTTGCTCCAAGTCTTCACATGGTACGTAAAATGAAGTCATATGACTAATATTCATCCTAATCCCTCATAATAAATCATTCTAAATCCTAAATATACAAATTATTTACATGAAAAGGGAATGCATAAATTTAACTAATACCTGCAAAACAAGGGTTAGCTAAATCACACCAAAAAAATCCCAAGCATGTATATTGGACTTAGTACCCCACACATGGGTACTCAAGTCCACCTGGCCTATAGATTATGCTAAGGGCTATAAGCACTTACAAGCAAGAAGCATTTATATTTTTATTTATGATAGCGCCACTTTAGCACAATCCCCTACAAAAAAAATAGTTAGACTGAGCACGTCCTAACATCCATTCTATGAACATACACCCTAACATCCAATCTAAAACATTCATCATAAAAAAAACAAGACATCAATCCATGTGCTGACCTAACCTAAAGCTAGAAGTGATGACTTAGGCTAATGTGTGTGCCTTGGAAGTTTGTGTGGCATGCTTAGCTTAGGACTTTGGGTTCAAGTTTTCTAAGTATGAAATGCATGTTCAACTTAGAGGGGAGTTTAATTTAAGTTGTTTAAGTATTTTGGATTATTTTTATTCCATGTTTTAGTTTGGTTTAAGTGAAACCTGCAATTAATTATAAGTTATAAAGAGAGGGAAAAAGAAGAGGACTTCCCTTTCCTTCCTTAATCCTTAAGTAATTTCTGAGGTAAGTTCACATCTTAGTTTCATTTAGGTCAATATTTTAATTACAACTTTTAATTAATCCTAAGTTTAGATCAACTCTAAATAAACCTATCCAAAATGAAAGGCATTTCAAGATTAAGAAAAATGAATCAACATTCAAATAACATACATTACTTCAACTCTTTCCCAACATATATAACATGCATAAGGATGGACCCTAAGCATATATATACATGTAAATGAAGATAATTAACACACTTTATGATGCATGCTAAGTAATCCATTTAAGAAAATTTAGAAGTTAAACATGTGTGATTTTTTTTTAAGTAGAAAAGGTTTTCCTTATCCAAAATTTCACATGCATGCATGAAAGTAAGAAAGGCATAAGTGAGTACAACACCATTGTTAACCAGAGGTGTAAGGTACAAGACTTACTTAGGGCTACTTAAAGGCTTGCAACCATGGGGTTGTTCATAATAATATACCACTTTCCTCAAGTACTAACATGCATGTAAAAGAAATAAAGTAGAAAAAAGGAATATGCAAAAATTGTATTTTTATTCATTTGATTTGTTTGTTTAGTTTATGTGTGTAAGTGTAGGTTTCCCCTTTTGTTGGCAGCATAGAGATGAATAAGAGATGGATTTCAGTAAGTGTTGTACTCCACTTTAAATGAGTTATACACTTTGCTAAATTCTTATTAAAAATTATGCTAAATGCAAAGAGAAGGAAAGACTACCCTATACATACCATTATATTTCATCACATGCAAACCTATAATTACAATATAAGTAGCACAATTTTAGATTTGATAATTGGTTCATATATTTTGAAATTAATTTGGGTTTAGTAGTGATAATAGCCACTCATATTCATATTTAAGCCACACATGCAAGTGACATAAAGTAAACCATTTCATCTTTTTTTTGAAATTTTTAAAAAAACATGAAATCATGGATGCATAAGTCCTATGGCTTACAATTTAACATGTTGGGAAAGATCTAAAGTAATGTAATCACATGAACAAACTTACTTCTCTTAATTCCTAAAGACAATCTTAAAGAATAAGAAAACTTAGAAGAAATCAAAGTGAATTTCAAAATGATTTTTGTTTGATTGAGGTTTGATTTATTTTTGAAAAGGTGAGATGATTGTACTGTCCTTAACCCATGTGTTTTAGACTTTAGTTTAATTTTTAGATAATTAAATTTATTTTTAAGCATTGATTAGGTTAGGATATGAATAAACTGGCTTAATTAACCCTTACCAATAGCACCTTAGAAAAAATAACTTAAATAATATCGAGCAAATGAGATGACATAGAACCCATAAGGTATTAAAATTTGCAATGCACCTAATAATGAAAAGGCCTAATGCAATTTGGCTCATAATTAAAAGTTAATTAAACAAATGGGTTTAGCTTAAGTAATTTCAAAATACCCTTTTACACTTATGAATGGGATTTTGATTTCCTTAATTAGACTTAGGCTATTAAATAGCTAAGCATCTACCCAAAGTAGATTAATTAAGTTCTGGAACTTTTTAGAATTTTTGAAAATTGATTAAGGGGGGTAATTAAAGAGTTAACCTTTAATTAAGAGGAGATTAAGGAGAGAAGAAGAAGGGGCAGGGTTAAGAATAGCTTAGGGGAAATACCCCAAAAATATTTCATAATCCCCAACTTATTGGATCTGACCTTAATCAACCCTGATCATAGGTTAAAATCATTAATCATACCCTAATTATGCATGATTACATAAGATGGGTAATTAATGAAGCCACATGCAATTATTCTAATCAAAACTTTAATAAATCCCAAGAAAATTAAGGGAGGTAGAAGTCATCCTCTAAAATGTACCCAAAAAATTTTGGATTAATCAAATGCCTAATTAGAGAGTAATTAACAAAATACACTTTCTGATAATTCCCAATTTGAAAGAAAATCATTACTCAAAACCCATCAAAAAAAATTTTAAAATGTTCTAGGTTTAATTATCTATCCATAAAATTTTATTTAACATTTTTCTGAATTTTTTAGCAAGAGTTATGCATTTTAGAAGATCCTTGGATTAATCAAAAATTAATTAAGCATTTTAACTAATGTTAATTAATCCCTAGCTCATGGTGCGATGCGTGGCTGCGGAGGTCAGTGCACTTTGCATGCATCGCACCATGAGGGGGTCACTTAAGTTGTCACCTCATGGGTGGTGGTGGTGGCGCATGCACTTATATCCTCAACCGTCCTATCAAAGATTGGATGATCAAGGATTCACCCACAGTTTAACACGGATAAATGGATTATCTAAACTTGTTGATTAATCTCAGTCGTCCATCTAAAATGCACAGAAGTATGGTTGAGATGAGCCAAGTTCTTCTTTAAGGATTAATCTGAACTATTCATAATCCATGGGGAGATTCGAGCTTGGTCCTTCATTGATTCATTGAAGACTCAACCCACACCATCTAAAGGACCAAAGCAGCCAATCCAACGGTGTATTTCACATGAAATGGAAAATCCTTTCACAGAGCTCCAACACGTATTAGCCTAAGTGGTGGAAAATTCTCATACCTTATCAGAGGTGATCACCGATGCTCAGGAACAATGAGGCAGCTTCATTTAGTGAAGATGAAGCCCTGTTGAGGTTCCTAGCTCTTGAGGTTAAGTGGATCAATGTATGGACCAACCCCTCCTTGCTTGAGCTTTGGCTATGATCCAATTTGATCCTTCCTTGCTATGGGAACTCAAATAGAAGCTTAGGTGCACTCAACTTAGCTCCTAGATGAAGTGTGCAAGAGGAATTGAAAGGAAATTGGGTGTGGAGAAAATTGAAGATTCAATCGGCCTCCCATATTATTACTTAAGGAAAATCGAAGAAGCCTCGCTTCAAATCCCTCCTAGAAAACTTAGGGTGGCCCCAAAAAATATTCCATAATCCTCCTACCTATTCGATCAACCTTAATCAACCTTGATCATAGGTTAAATTCACTAATCATACCCTAGTTATGCTTGATTACATAAGAAGGGTAATTAAAGAAGCCACATGCAATTATTCTAATCAAGCCTTTACTAAATCCCAAGAAAATTAAGGGAGGCAGAAGTCATCCTCTAAAACTTACCCAAGAAATTTTGAATAATCCGAGGCCTAATTAGAGAGTAATTAGCAAAATACTCTTTCCGATAAAACCCAATTTTAGAGAAAATCATAATTCAAAACCCATCAAAATAAATTTTAAAATGTTCTAGGTTTAATTATCTATCCATAAGATTTTATTTAACATTTTTTGAGTTTTCTAGCAAGAGTTATACATTTTAGAAGATCCTTGGGTTAATAAAAAATTAATTAAGCATTTTAACTAATGCTAATTAATTCGTAGCTCACGGTGTGATGTGTGGTTGTGGCGGTTAGTGCACTTTACATGCATCGCATCATGAGGGGGCTCTTAAGTTGTCACCTCATGGGCGGTGGCGATGGCGCATGCGCTTATATCCTCAACCGTCCAATCAAAGATTGGACGATCAAGGATTCACCCGCAGTTTAACACAGATAAATGGATAATCTAAACATGTTGATTAATCTCAATCGTCCTTCTAAAATGCACAGATATATGGCTGAGATGAGCCAAGTACTTCTTTAAGGATTAATCTGAATCGTTCACAATCCATGGGGAGAATTGAGCTTGATCCTTCATGGATTCATTCAAGACTCAACCCACACCATCTAAAGGACCAAAGTGGCCAATCCAACGGTGTATTTCACATGAAATGGAAAATTCTTTCACAGTGCTCAAACCCCTATTAGCCTAAGTGGTTGAAAATTCACAAACCTCGTTGGAGGTGATCACCGGTGCTCGGGAACAATGAGGTAGCTTCATCTAGTGAAGACGAAGCCTTGTTGAGGTTCCTAGCTCTTGAGGTGAAGTGGATCAATGTATGGACCAACCCCTCCTTGTTTGAGCTTCGACTATGATCCAATTTGATCCTTCCTTGCTATGGCAACTCCAATAGAAGCTTAGGTGCACTCGACTTAGCTCCTAAATGAAGTGTACAAGAGGAATTGAAAGGAAATTGGGTGTGGAGAAAATTGAAGATTCAATCGGCCTCCCCTATTTTTACTTAAGGAAAACTGAAGAAGCCTCACTTTAAATCCCTCCTAGGAAACTTAGGGTGGCTCTCTGATGGCTCCTCCCTGTCTACCTTACTCAATCGACAAAGGACAAGTGAAAATTTCATTAAATTAGGGGGCGTATATCTCCCCCTTTGGCAATCAAATAGTCGAACCATGAGTGGCCATTTTTATCCAAATGACCATATGAGAGGGTTGTTTAGTATGTTAGATCTTTGCACATGGTCGGTTTGAGCCAAGGAGTGGATTGCCAACCTCCCATGTGCAACAAATTGAGTGGAGAAGGATTTGGAATGAGCCAATTTGACCCATGGGGTCAGTTTTGGGCTTGGGTTCATTTGGACTATCCCAAACCAATTGGGTTGGGTGCACCACTCATCACTAGGTCCCCTTGATGTTTTAAGAGAGCTTCAAGTGTTTGTGATGAGTGCATGACCATAATAAACATGGGCTAGGCCAAACTTTGTTCTATGGCCTAAGGGTATAATGGTCATTTTTCTATTTTTTCACTTTGGGTATGTTTGGTATGTTAAGAAAATAGGTTGGGCCATGTTTCAATGGATTTGGAATCCATTTGATAGGGTTTGCCTCATGTCGACCAATTTAGGTCAAAATGGGTCAACATGGGTCAAGTTGACCAATAGGTCAAATTGGGTCAAACCAAAGGTTGGGTCAAGTTCATATGACCATTTGAAATATTTTGGTACCTTTGGTTATGTTCAATTTGGTATAGATTAGGTTTTGGCTCATATGACCCATTTAGGTCAAATGGGCCAAGTTGCCTATTTGACCCATTTGACCTATTTGGGTTATGTCAAAATGTGGGTTTAGGTTTGGATGATCATATGAAGTGGATTGGTATCCTTGTTTCCAATCAATTTGAGTTAGGTTCAATTTTGGCTCAACAAGACCACTTTAGGTCATGTTGGGTCCAAGGTCAATTGGGCTAGGTTGAGTCTAATTGGCCAATTGAGGCTTTGGTCAAGTTCCACGAGTGATTTGGAATGGACTTGACCCATTGATTTCAATCAATTTGGCTTAGATCAAGTTTTGACATATTTTGGCTCTTTAGGTCAAAATGGGTCAACTTGGGTCAAGTGGGCCAGGTGGGCTAGGTTAGGCTCAAAGGTTGGCTTGGTCAAGTTCAAACATAGGTCATGAATGAACTTGGATCAATTATTTCAATCAATTTGGCCTATAGTGGATTTTGGCTATGTTAGGTTTCATTTTTGGTTAAGTGTTGACTTGGTCAACCCTTAAGTTTGACTTGGTTTGACCCAATTTGATTGATTGATCATCCCATGGTGATTGTTGATTATGATGAGAGGGATATATGAGTTTGGTTCAATCCAATTTGGTTAAGATCAAAAGTTGGCTCATAAGGGTACTTTAGGTCACTTTGGGTCAAGTGAGCCTAAGTGGGCCAAATGGCTTGGTCAAAGATTGATTTGAAGTTGATTGATCTTCTATATGGACTCATGATTGAAATATAAATCCATTTATAAGTGGTTTGAAGTCAAATGGATTTTGATCCATTTGAAACTCTCATATTCAAAGGAAGAATATGAAGGGGTTTTGGGTTTGATTTTTGATTTGGGTTTTGACTGAATGATTGGGATTTGGATTTATATATGAGCTCATGATTGTAGGATTGATTGAACCATGATAGAAAATCAAGGGTTTGACTTGATTTGAATTGATTTTGGCTAAGTTCAAGATTTTGACTTGAAAGGCTTAGATTTGATTTTGATTTGATTTGAGTTAGATTTTTGGAGTTGGTTTTATTTTTTGAATTTATATTTCATTTAAATATGTGAATATAAATGAGAATATAAATTGATCATGAGAAAATTTCAAGAATTTGAAAGAGTTCAACCATGATTTATGGTTAAATTCATTAAAAGGAATTTAAAGGATTTAATTGGATTTTTAATATGAAATTTAATTTTTGAGTTGGATTTGATTGATGTACATTTATATTTAATTTATATATGAGAATATAAATGAGAATACAAATATATTTTGTGAAAATCCCATGAGTTTGAAGTGGTTTGATCAAAGTTTAGGGTGAATCCATTAATATAATATTAAGGGATTTTCAAGCATTTGTTAATTTGGAATTTAAATTTGCCTTTGATTGAATTGAGTTATATTTATATTTCATTTATATATGAGAATATAAATGAGGATATAAATAAGAAATGTGAAAATCCCATGGTTTTGAATGGGTTTGAACAAGATTTGAAGTTGATTTTGGTTAAGTCCTTTAATGGAAAATTAAAGGAATTTAAGAAAATGTTCATAAATTGTTTTGGAATTTTGAATTTGATTTGGTGGGTTTGAATTTATATTTCATTTATATATGTAAATATAAATGAGAATATTAATGGATCATGAGAAAATCTCAAAATTTTGAGTAGGTTTGAATCATGGTTTTGGTTAAGTCTTTAAGGAAGGGTTAAGGACTTAGAAAATTTTGAGGAATTTTGATCATGGGTTTCAATCATGGAATTGAATCATGGAATTTATTTGGAGTTTGTGAAAATCAAATAGAATTGATTTAAATTTTGACTTGAAAGAAGGAAGGTGAGGAATGGTTTAGGCTAAGGGTAGGAGATTTTTCCTAACACCCCTATGGCATGACCTATTCCTATGGCCAACTTCTTCTAAGTCTTTAGGGCTAGGTGAGAGTCAACCTAATCACCAGATGTGTCTTAAGACTAAGGAACTCTTAAGTTCTACGAGAAATCCTAAGCCTAAGATGGAGGTGTTGAGAACTCATCCTAAAAATGAGGTCAACAATGTTGAAGTTGGTGAACTATACTATGCAATGAAGATCTCCTAGGCTTTCCCCAACCTTGTTTAAATTGAAACTGATTCCATTTATCTTCTCAACAATTTCAACAAAATTATCGAACCTCCCTAGAACTTGGTTCACATATTTGATTCCAATTGCATGCTATGCTAACAAGGATATTCAATTTAATCACATCTTCCAGGAAGGCAACCAAGCAGCTGACCATCTAACTCAGATTTGTCAGCTATTACAAGTTGCATCCATCTCTTTCTATGTTCCTAATAGCTTGATACCACTTGTGTTTATTGACAATCTCAATTTACCTTACATTATTGGAAAGCATTGTAGCAACACTTTTGCATAATGAAATCTATATTTTCATGAAAAAAATAATCTTTTTCTTAAACATTACCCAAATCACACCCAATTAGAATTTAAAGACTTATTTGGGCTTAAAGGGGATAAACCCAAAAATGATCCAAACAACTTGAAATTAACTTTTTCAAAACCATCCCAAACATCATTAAAGCTTGACTAAAGTATAATTAGAGTTTAATTTTGTCAATGGACTCGCCTAATCTTAGCCAACCCAATTGAACCCTTTGTGACTAAAATTTGAACTAAGCCTATGTTGACCTCATTTTTAGAATGAGCTCTCAAAATCTCCATCTTAGACATAGGACTCCTCTTAGACACTAAGAATACCTTAGTCTTAAGAAACTTATAGTGATTAGGTGAACACTTAACCTAACCCAAGAGACTTAGAAGAGTTAGCCATAGGAATAGGTCATGCCTTATAGGTGTTAGGAAAACTTGCCTACCCTATAGCTTGAACAAAATCCTCACTTCCTTCTTTCAAGTAAAACTTCAAACTCAAATCAACTCCAACTCCAAACCAACTTCAAACTCAAATCAACTTCAACTCTAAACCAACTTCGAACTCAAATCAACTTCAACTCCTTACTTCCTTCTTTCAAATCAACTTCAAACTCCAAATCCAAACCAACTTCAGAACTCATATCAATTCCAACTTAATTGATTTTCTCAAACCTTAAATCAATTCCAATTGAGTTTCCCAAATCATGAATCAATTCCAAATGATTGACATTCATGGTCAAGTCCTAATTCAAAATCCTTCCTAAGTCACTTTGATTCCATCTTATGGAATTAACTCGAATCAAATTCAAATGCAAAAGATTTTCTCATAACCCATTTATATTCTCATTCATATTTACAAATATAAATGAAATATAAATTCAAATACCCAAAACTAAATTCAAAAATCTAATCCAAATCTAACCTAAATCCAACCTAAATTCTTTCAAGTGAAATTCTTGAACTTGGTCAAATCAACCTCAAATCAATTCAAACCTTGAATTTTCTTCATGATTTAATCAATCCTTCAATCACAAATCAAACATAAACACAAACTTCAATCATCAAACTAAAAAAAAATTCAATAAATCAAACCCAAATCAAACTCATGTACATCCTTTGAACTTGAAATTGTCAAATGAATCAAAACCCATTTGACTCCAAATCGCTTGCAAATGGATTTATATTTCAATCATAAATCCATATGTGAGTTCAACCAAATTTGAATCATGCTTTGATCAAGTCAATTGACCCACTAAGGCTCACTTGACCCAAAGCGACCTAAATTACCCTTTTTGAGCCAAATTCTAATCATACCCAAATTGGATTGAACTAAGCCCATCTAAGCCTCATATAGTGAGCAACAATCATCAGAAGATGATCAATCACTCAAATTTCTAACCTTTGACCAAGTCAACATTTGACCAAAATGAAACCTAAACTAGCCAAAATCCACCATAGGCCAAATTGATTGAAACCATTGATCAAAACTAGTTTATGATCAATGTTTGAACTTGACCAAGTCAACATTTGAGCCTAACCTAGCCCAATTGGCCACTTGACCCAAGTTGACCCAACTTGACCTAAAAAATCAAAATGTGTCAAATCTTGATCTATGCCAAATTGATTGCAACCAATGGGTCAAGTTCATTCTAAATCACTTATGGAACTTGACCAAGGCCTCAATTTTCCAACTAGACCTAACCTAGCCCAATTGATCATGAACCCAACTTATCATAAAAGGTTAAATCAAGCCAAAATCAAATTAAACTAAAATTGTTTAAAATCGAAGCTTGCAAAACATTTCAAATGACCAACCAAACCAAAATTGATCCATGAACTAACCCAAATGAGTAAAATGGGTCAAATTGGTCAACTTGACCCATTTTACCTAAGTGAATTCAAATGAACCAAAACTAAATGTAAACCAAATTGAACCAAACCAATGATACCAAAATATTTCAAATGGTCATATGAACTTGACCCAACCCTTGGTTTGACCCAATTTGACTAATTAGTCAACCTGACCCAAGTTGACCCATTTTAACCTAAATGGGTCAACATGAGCCAAATGATATCAAATCAACTCCAAATTCTTTGAAATTTGGCCCAACCCAATTTCAAACTATTCCAAATCTGTGTAAGTTAAAATCAAATCCAAATGACCATTTTACCCCTACGTCAAGGTGTAACTTATGGCCAATTCCACTTAGAGTTTGGTCAAATCCTATTCATGGCCACGTAGAAAGCGCACGCTGTGTCAATGGTCCACATGGCACCGGGATTAGTTATATAATTAGGCTATTTAATTAAGCATCAAAAATACATCGAAGGGGAATAATACATCACAAAATCATCAAAAATACCTAACTAAATATAGAAAAATTTAAAAAAAAATGATAGCTCAACTTCATTTTAAAGATAATTTAAAGGAGAATAATACAAAATTAATTTTAACTGATTTTGAACCATAACATTTTCATAATTTGAGTTTTATTGGGATATAATTATGTTAATTACTCCTTAATTATTCTAATAATTAATTTCAAATTCTCCAAGGTTAATTAGTGGGATGACCTCTGCCTCCCATGATTTTCTTGGAATTTATTATTGGATTATTTTAGGTAATTGCTTATTTCATCTCTAATCACCCCCTTAATCAATTAAATGATTAATTAACCTATTAAATAATGAAAAAATCATTAATTAAATTTGTTAATTATCTTGGAATAGTGGGTAGACTTAAGAATGAGATTAGGATGCCTTTTCCAAATCTTTTCCCTTAAGTTTATTTCATTTGAATGAGAACTAAATTAATTTACAAATTGATTAATGATTTAATCATTTCATTAAATAGCTTAATTAACCAAACTTAAAATCAAAAATTAATCCAAAAACTTAATCACTTAATCAATCCTTTCTTTGGTAGATACTCAGGTGTTCAATAACCCAAGTAAACTTAAGGAAATCAAATCCAACCAACATGTATGGGAAAGGTTATGAAAGTACCTAATTAAACTCTTTAGCTTAATTAATCAGTAATTGTGAGCCTATTGCATTAGGCCCTTTCTTTCTTAGGGTGCATTGCTGATTTAAATTCAATTTGGTTGCATATCATATGTTGGCTCATAATTGTTTGAATAATTATGTTAAGGAGGTGTAGGTAAGGGGTAATTAATCAACTTAATTTATACTTAACCTAAACAAAACATAAAATCAATCTAATGGTTCTAAAAATTAAACTAAAACAACACACACATGTGGGAGATGGGTTAGGACTAGCATACTTTTAACATTTCCTAAATCAAATCAAACTCAAAATAAAATTAAAAATTTGTTTAAACAACTTTGATTCACTTTAAATGATCTTATTCCATAAGATTATCTTTAGGAATTAATTTGGCTGAATAAAGTTACATGCTTGCATCACTTTATTTCTTTTCTAGCATACTAAATGTTGTTTATCATATGAAATCATTCATTCATGCCTTTTCAAAAAAATCAAATTAAAATGAAATATTTCATTTATGTCAAAGCTAAAGCAAGAATATGAATGGCTATTATCACTACTAAATCTAAAATTATTTTTTAAAAATTATAAATCAAACATGACAAATGAAAGGTATGCTACTTATAATTATGTATAAGCTTTCATAT
Source organism: Cymbidium sinense (assembly GCA_021442155.1). Classification (NCBI taxonomy): domain Eukaryota; kingdom Viridiplantae; phylum Streptophyta; class Magnoliopsida; order Asparagales; family Orchidaceae; genus Cymbidium; species Cymbidium sinense. The sequence continues at coordinate 69,935,187 of CM038219.1, forward strand.
GAGTATAACATAAGATGTGCATTATGTGACTTTCCTTCTCTTCTCTTTTAACATAGTTTTGAATAGGATTTGCAAAGTGTATAGTTCATTTGAAAAGAACACAACACTTGCTTAAACCCATTCCTATTCATTCTTATGTTATCATTTCAGAAGGACCTTCACTTTTGCACATATAAATTAAATAACTAACAAATCAAACAAACAAACATAAACCTTTTGCATGATTCTTTTTCCATTCATTTCTTTTTATACATGCACATTTATTTAAGAAAAGTGATATATTATTCTGGACATCCTGGGGTTGCAAGGCTTTAAGTAGCCCCAAGAAATTCTTATACCTTACACCCCTGGTATAGAAAAGAATGGTCTTGTACTCACTTATGCCTTTCATTCATGTAAATGTGCATATGAATAATGGATAAAAGAATCCCTTTCTTTTCTACCTAACAAAATCATACATCATAAAATATCTTAATTTTTGTAAGCAACATCTCTTAGCATTCATCATTAAGGTGTGCTAACATTTCCATTTGCTTGTATAGATAGGCTTAGGGTTCATCCATATGCATGTTACACATGTTGGAAAGAAATAAAGTGTTGTGTGTTTTATGATAGTAATTCACTTCAATTAATCCTAAAATGCCTTTCTTATTTGAATAGATTTATTTAGAGAAAATCTAAACTTAGGATTAATTAAAACACATAATAAAACAATCACTTAAGAAAAATCACTAGTGAATCCACCTTGGAAATTACTTAAGGTAGGGAGGAAAGAGAAGTTCTCTTCTCTTTTCCTCTCTTTACAACACTTAGTAATTAATTATAAGGTTCATTCAAACCAAATAAAATGATTAAATAAAATTAACAAATAAACTAAATCACTTAAATGAAACCACCATTTAAGTTGAACCCTTCATACTTAGAAAATCCTAACCTTAAAGCCTAGCTAAGACATGCCACACAAGCCTTCAATGACACACACATTAAGCTAAGTCACAATTTCTAGTCCTATGTTAGGGTGGTGCATGGTTTGATGTTTGTTTTTATTTTGTGATGTGATGTATTAGTCTAGATGTTAGGGTGTATGTGCGTAGACTGATTGGTAGAATGATCTTAGTCTAATCATTGTCTTTAGTAGGGGATTGTGCTTAAGGGGCACTGTAATAAAAAATATAAATTTTTTTGTTGTGCAGGTTGCTTATGCCCCAAAGCATAATATAAAAATAGTCTAGGTGGACTTAGTTACCCATGTGTGGGGTGCTAAGTCCAATTTATTTATATACATGTTTGGGATTGTGTGGTTTATTTAGCTAATCTCTATTTTGCAGGTTTTAGTTAGATTTACTTTTTCCATTTTCATGTAATTTTTATAATTAGGACATGAAATGAATGTTATGGGGTATTAGGATGAACATTGGTCATAAGATTATGTCTTATGCATAATGTGAATCCTTTGGAGCAACCACATTCCAACCAAACAAAAGAAGAAGGAAGAAAGAAGAAATAAGAAAGAAAAGAAGAAATGAAGAATGAAGACTCCCATAGCATGAATTCCTTCTTGATTGTAATTAATTCATTTTGTAATCTGAGTTGTATAATGGTAGAGCTCAACTGCCCAATTTGTTTTTTGAGTTTGTGTGGTGGAGCCTGACCACAAAAGGCCTCTTACTCTTTTACGGTAGCTTTATAAATTATTTGAAGTTTAGCTTGTGCATTAAGATGGCATGATTTTCCTAGTTTCTTCCTTACTTTGATGAATGACCTAGATACAATTAGGTTCTTAGGAAATAATAAATTTTCTATACAACTAATCAACTGAAAATTAAAAATTAACAACTCATAACCTCACCTAAAGCTTAGGTTATAAAACAAGATAAAAGATTTAGCAACCCCTTAACTAGATGTTTATGATTTCACATCATGCATAAAAAGTATCTTATTTCACACTTGTTATGGAGGGCTTCCACCTTTGCCAGGGAACTTGGCTTGACCTTTGAGAGCCATGGTGGAAACACGCCTCCTTTCTTGCTTATTTTGGCCCATAATAAAATTTCTCATTCATTAGGCACATGAATCCCATAGCTTGTGTCAAATTAATTGTCCAAAATAATGGAAATAAAAAATTTGCATTAAATTTAAGTCATTAATCATGCCCTACATGATCTAGTCTTTTAGGGAGTGTGTTTAAGGACATAGTCTCTTTATAAATAAACAACATCTTAGCTATCTTGCAAAAGCATATGACTTACCTACATGTATTTAAAATCATAGGAGGAGTTAGTTGGCGGCCACCCCCAAGCGATTATAAGTCCAACAATAGGGTGGTTTATCCTCTCTTGTAGAGGTAAACCAAATATCCATTTTACCTTTAGGTCTACCTTGCGGGCTACAAGCATAAATCTACACATCTTAGGCATTTCCACGATCTTGTGTTGTGGAATTATAAGCCCTGGATTTCTAATCAAAATTCAACTCAAACAAATAAATCACTTCAATTTCAAAAATATAAAGCCCCACCATAGGATAGTTCAGGATGCTTACTAAGCTTCCTAGTAAAATAAGCATCCCCCACTTTTCTTCCTTTCGATTCGATAATAACTCCCTCCTCTTGATCAATCCCACTTGATCTCCTAAAAATAAACTAATTGATTGATAGTCCTATCTTTGAAATATTTAGAGACAACAATCATTTACCTTAATCGAGAGTATTCTTAAGGAATCATATTTCTTAGGATGTAATTAAATATGGGGGCTTGTCTCCATAGGGAACTTAATGAACCCAGTTTAAAATAAATCCTGCTTTACATTTACATGTAAAGTAGGGGAAGAATCTCTGCTACATCCGAAGACCCATCCTTAGGAGTCCTTATTAAAATGATTAAGTCCATTATAGGATGGTGACTTTTGTATCTCGAGATAGTACATCATTCCTCAATGTCATACCCGATCACCCTATTAAGAATACATGTGGATTTATGTGGTGTCCAACACAAGAAAGTTTTTATTTTTGTTCTTCATTTATATTTTTCTATGTTAGAATATTAAATGAAGAATTGAAAATAAATAATTTTCACCACAGCCTATCCAAACTAAATTAAACCTATCAAATCAAATTGAAGTACCTCATAATCATACAATCACACTAAATGCATAATTGGACCTATTCCATACCCAACTGCAATCTAAGTTGACTCAATTGGAATTTAAGACCAAAACTCAATTTCTAATTTTTGTTAAACATTGAACCAAACCAATTATTCTAAAATATTGTAAATACATTATTAAATATGACCAGACCTTCAATTGAAATCAAATTAGCTAATTAACCCAAATTGACCAAATGATCTTTATAAATCAATTAATATAAAACTAAATCTAATCCAAATCCAACCAAGACAACACCTACAATCAATCATATATTAATTATTGAACAAAATTCAATGATAAATTGAGCCCAAATTTGTTAACCCAGCAAATTAACTCCACTTAGCCCAATTTGCCTTATTTGGTCAAATTGAATCAAGCCAATTCTTACAATCATTTCCAAATTGATGATAAAATATATCTCAACCCTTAATTTAACTCAATTTAGCCAAATTAATCAAGTTGTTTCATTTAGCCCAATTTGATCAAAAGTGTCATATTGAAATGTTACTCAACCTAATCCGAATTAAATTAATCCAAAACCTACAATCATCTCAAAATTGATAATCAAATTACACCTAATTTAGCTAATTTGGTCAAATTAGCTAACTTAACCCATTTGACTCATATGAACCTATATGAGCCAAATTGCAATTCATCCTAAATTTTATCAAACCAATTGCACAAATATGTTCCAAATCATCATTTGAAAATAACCCAATAGCCCTTTGGTCTCAATTTGTCCAATTGGTTGACCTACACCAATTGAACCCAAATTGTCTTATAAGAGTCCAAATGAGCAAAACCCAACTAAACCAACTCCAAACCCAACCAAGCTTAGCATGAGTCATCCTTAGACATCCCCACACATGTCAAAGTTGACTCAACCCTTAGTGTTCAACCCAAATTGAGTGAATCATGGGTTCCAAATAAGCCAAAATCCAAGAATATCAGAGTCCAACCCCTCCGATTAGCCAAGGCAACACGCTTATTATGACTTGAACTCACCCATGATGACCACTTATGGCTTATGGTTATTCAGTCCAACCATCAAACAAGGTGAAGTCACCTTCAATATAACTGGCCCCTAGTTTAACACACATGGCATGCCCCCTTCACCATTGCCCATCAAACTTGGTTAACCACTCTAGGGACTCCACCTCATCAATCCAAAGAAAAATCAAGCTCCCCCCACAACCTAATTTATTGTTCAAGAATGCTGGTTCACATAGGAGGAGGGTGTACTCCACCCCAGATTTTCACACTATACACACACCTTAGTTGGTATTCCAATGAGAGTTTGGAGAAAATATTTGAGCCTCTCAAGCACCCCTTTGTTGATGAGACTAACCCTTAGTTCTCCCATCTATCTCTCATACCCAACCTCACCAAAACTTTAGCCTAGATTATTTCCTTCTTACCACGCCATCACCATACTTTGGCAAACTTGGACAAATTAATTTGAGCACTAAAAAATTAGAGTTAGATCAAGCTCTACGAGGCATCAATGGAGCTTGATCTTTGGAGCCATCAGTAGGGAGGAAACTATCCATCTTCTCAATAGGGCATCGCTTATTCCAGGTGAAGCTACCTTATACATCAAGCCATTGATCTTCAACTCTAATTAAGTAATTCTCTCACAACCCATAGATAGACAAATAAGTGTTGATGTTTAATGAAGTGGATTTGAGTCTCATGTAGATCTACTTACAGGAAACCTTACATTTTCAACATTGATCCCAATGGAATCAATCTTCTTATGATTTGAGCTATGGTTGGCTAAAATTAGGTGGAAAAAGTTGAACAGTGTTCATCTCTCACCAGAGGTTAGAGACAAATCACAAGCCATCAATCCTACTAGATTAGTATGAACAACCATAATTAATCATGCTAGATTTTGTGCTTTAATCCTATTAAACTATCAAATTAATCAAATTACATAGGATGTAACTACATCCACCACTGCCCTGTAAGTTGCTACAGTAGATGGTTTAAATAACCAATCTTATAGTGTCATGGTTAAAGCTTGACCACATCAGTAGTTGACTGTTTAAATCATTGAATATGTTTATAAATGTGTTTAATTAACTAAAACTTTTAAAAATCATATCTAATTATAAAAAATCTAAAATATACAAATAAAGGATTGTTGGAAAGTTTAAATAAAGAAGAATAATGGGAAAAATAAAGGCTCCAATCTTTATTAAGTGTGTTGAGGTTAATTAGGGAGTGAAGATTTTTAATAATCTTTAAATTAAACCTTAATTACTTAGTTAAAATGACTTAAAATATTTAGTGAATGTCGTATGGGATGGCGTCTGCCTCCCATAATTATTTCAACCCAATTGGGTAAGTGAATTAAAAAATGCATATTTTAATGACTTATTAATTTAATGAATAATGAAAAGTTATGAAAGTTATTTTAGATTCTTACAAGTGTTAGAATGACTTAATAATGACCAGAGAAAATGATTACAACATTTGGTTATAGTTTATTCTTAAAAATTTTATTTATGGGGCTTTTATTAATTAAATAATCCATTAATTGTCATAGGACTTAAAAAATTCGTAAATAAATAAAAAATATCTACAAATTATAATCAATCCCTCATTCTTCTCCTCCAATAAAGTGGTTTCTAATGAAATAAAAATCTACAATTAGTTTGAGTCATTTTGACTGTAATAAATGATTTTATGTTTTATTTATTTATTTAATTAAGCATACAATATAATCTCATTTGAATTATAACTTTTAGGTTATGATTTATTAATTTTAATCTATGTTTTATAATGTTTTTATAATTTTTGGGGCTCTATGGGCTTAATTAGCCTTAATTAAAGTTAAAGCTTAATTAAATTATAAAATCACTTATTCCAATTCTAAATCACCTAATTAACAAAGAGGGACATGGGATAACTTTGGAATGTTTCTTCTCTAACAAGCTCAATTAACTTTAAAATGAACTTAATAATTAAAGAGGGTGGTTAATTTGGTTTAAATAGTGTTATACTCTTGTGATTAGCCTTGAGAATTAAAGGCAAAAGTAGGTTATTTTATGATTGTGGTGAAAATGTTCAATTTCCTTTTAGAGAATAAGATATCTACTTCCATTTTCACTCTATGCGGGGATAAAATGAGGATAGAAATATACATCTCTTTTTTGTATGCATTTTGACACCACATAGATTCGCATATATTCTTATTGAGGGTGATCGAGTACGGCATTAAGGAGAGGCGTACTATCTCAAAAGATAGAAGTCATCACCCTACAATGAACCTAATCACCTCAACAAGGACTCGTAAGGATAATGGGTCTGCATATGTACCAGATATTCATCCCCACATTACATAGAAAAGTAAAGTATGGTTTATTTTAAACCGGGTTCATCAAGTTCCTTACAGGGTCAAGCCCCAATAGTTAATTACATCCTAAGGAATTAGATCCCTTAGAAATACTCTCGATTAAGATAAATGATCATTATCTCCAAAGATTTTAATAGGTAGGACTATCAATAGATTAGTTTATTTTAGAAGATCAAATGGGATTGATCAAAGATAAGGAGTTGTTATCGAAGCCAAAGGAAGATAAGTAAGAGATGCCCACGATGCTAGGAAACTTAGCGAGCATCTCAAACTATTCTATGGTTGGGCTTTATATTTTTAAAGTTGATTTAATTTATTTGAATTTAATTTTTTCATTAGAAATTTAGGACTTATGATTCCATAACACAAGATTATGGAAAGACCTAAGAGGTGAGGATTTAAGCTTATGGCCCACAAAGGGAGAAGAAACCTCAAAACCTAAATCTAGGTGTTTGGTGAGGGCCGAAAGCATAACCTAAATTTAAGGATAATTGATTTTCCTCCATAAGAGAGGACAAACCACCTGACTGCTTGGACTTACAACTGCCTAGGGGTGGCCTCCAACTAACTCCTCCTATGATTTTAAATTCATGTAGGCGAGTCATATGCTTTATGCAAGATAGCTAGGATATTATTTATTTAGAAAGAGACTAAGACCTTAAACTCAGTCCCTAAAAAGACTATCATATAAGGACATGCTCCAAATGATCTAAATCTAATGCAATTCAGATTTTATTTTTATTTTCATTTTTAAATAATAATTTTGACTCAGGCTAATAGGATTCATATGCCTAATGCATGAGAAATGAGTAGATTAGCCAAAATCAGCAAGAAGGGAGGAGGTGTGTTTTCACCATGGCTCTCAAAAGTCAAGCCAAATTTCTCTAGCAAAGGTGGAAGCCCACCAATCAAGAGTGAAAATAATATGCATGCATGATGTTATAAAAGAAGTACTCATCCAGCTAAGGGGTTGCTAATTTTTTTATCTTGATCTTAGCCTAAGCTTTAGGTGAGGTTGTGAGGTTATGAGTTTTTTATTTTTAGTTTTGAGTTGTTAGATTTTGTAGAAGATTTATTTATTTTCTAAGAGCCTAATTCAATTCTAGGTCATACATAAAGCAAGGAAGAAACTAGAAAAATGATGCCACTTAATACACAAGCTAAACAAATCATCAATCAATTTATAATGCTAATCATAAAATAATAAGAGGCCATTGTGGTCGGATACCACCGTACAAACCCAAAAATAAATTGGGTAGCCGAGCTTTACCCTTATACAACCCAGATTGCAAATAAATTAAATTGAATTAAGCAAGTAATTCAATGTTAAGGGGGTCTTCAACTTCTTTCTTCTTCTTTTCTTCTTTCTTCTTTAGTTCCATCTTTTGGATGGCTGGAAGGTGGATGCTCCAAAGGCTTCACATGGTGCATAAGATGAGATCTTATGACCAATGCTCATCCTAATTGCAAAATTTACATTCTAAAATCTTAATTGCAAAATTTACATGAAAAGGAAAAGTAAATCTAGTTAACACCTGCAAAACAAAAGTTAGCTAAATAAATCACCAAATCCCAAGCATGTATATTGGACTTATCACCCCACACATAGGTGACTAAGTCCACCTGGCCTATTGGATTATGCTTAAGGGTATAAGCACCTGCACAATAAAAGCATTCATATTTTTATTTATTACAGCGCCCTTTAAGCATAATCCCCTGCAGCAGATAATGGTTTGACTAAGATCGCCCTACCATTCATTCTATGCACATACATACTAACATCTAGGCTAAAATATATATCACAAAATAAAAGCAAGTATCAAAACATGCACCACCCTAACCTAAAGCTAGAAGTGGTGACTTAGCCTAATGTGTGTGCTTTAGAGTTTATGTGGTATGCTTAGCTATGGATTTAAGTTAGAATTTTCTAAGTGTAAAGCATGTTCAACTTAGAGAGAGAGAGGAGAGGAGGGGGGCGGCAGGTGGTTCATTTAAGTGATTTAATTATTTTGGACTATTTTTATTTTATGTTTTTGATTGGGTTCAAGTGAATCCTATAATTAATTACTAAGTTGTAAAGAGAGGGAAAGAGAAGAGAACTTCTCTTTCCTTCCCTAACCTAAGTAATTTCTAAAGTGGATTCATGTTTTTAGTTTTTTTCAGTGAATATTTTAATTAAGTGTTTTAATTAATCATAAGTTTATATGAACTCTAAACAAACCTATTGAAAAGAAAGGCATTTTAAGATTAAGTAAAGTTAACTAAATTCACAAAATATTCATCACTTAATTTCTTTCCCAACATGTATAACATGCATATGAATGAGTCCTAAGAATATCTGTACATACAAAAGAGAATGTTTAACACACTTTATGATGCATGCTAAGCAATTCATTTAAGAAAATTTGAAATTTTATGATGCATGATTTTCATTAAGTAGCAAAGGGATTTCTTATCCAACTTTCACATGCACATATGAATGTATGAAAGGCATAAGTGAGTATGATGCCATTGTTAACAAGAGGTATAAGGTACAAGACTTACTTAGGGCTACTTAAAGCCTCGCAACCTCAGGATTGTCCAGACTAATATGCCACTTTCCTTAAATACAAACATGTGTACCAAAGAAATGAATTGAAAAGAAAGAATGCAAAAATTTGTATTGGTTGATTTATTTTGCTTTATGCAATTTATATGTGCAAGCATAGGTAACCTTCTTAAGTGATAGTATAGGAATGAATAGAATATGGAATTAGGCAAGTGTTAGGTTCTTTTCAAATGAACCATACACCTTGCCAAATCCTATTCAAAACTATGCAAAAGAGAAGAGAAGGAAAACCTACACTAAGCTCATCCTCATATTCTACTCACATGCAAACTTATAAGTAAAATATAAGTAACACACATTCAGTTTTGATAATTGATTCATATATTTTGAAAATAATTTGAATGTAATAGTGATAATAGCCACTCATATTCTTACTTTAGCCAACACATGCAATTTTGACATAAAGGAAACATTTTCATTTTAAATTTGATTTTTGAAAAGCATGGATGCATGAAACCACATGACATACATATTTAACATGTCGGGGAAAAAATGAAACAATGAAAGCATGTAAACACATTCACTTCAATTAAATCAAAAAGACAATCTTTTAACATGTTAATCACTAAAAAAACACCTTTAAGGATGCGCTCCATAACCTTTTGTGGGATAGACTAGGTGTATATTTTTTGGAGAGGTAGATTGATATATATTTAACTAGATTTCCCCTAAGAATTATGTTAGGATTTATTTTGATCTGGGTTCTACTTCCTATAGATGCAAGCCTCCATAGTTAATTATGCCTCTTACTTCAGTAAAAGAGCACTCTTGATTAAGGTTGTAAATAAACATAACTATTTGATATGTAATTGGTGTCTTAGAGGTGAGCGTGACATAGATAACTATCTTGTATAAAATAAAAGTGTAATCCCAATCAAGATCTCATGGTTCTATCATCCAGAGAATATGTTATTCCAACCTACCAACATTAGAGGGACATAGCTGTAATATCTAAAGAATCTGATTAAAAGGCATGGGTAGCCTTGTTCAGGTGGTGGACAAATTATAAGGTGTTCGCATGGCAAATGGGCAGATGTTCACATTATGGATGAATATAAGGTAGAGCTTACATCCTTTTAGAATGCCAAAATTAGAGTTGTCCATATAGTGGATATATATTAATTTGTTCATATGGTGAATAGATTATAGGGTGTTTGCATGGTGAACAGATAGATGAAATAGATGTTAACATGGTGAAAGAATATGAGGTCGGGGTTACATCCCTTTAGAATGTTACAAGCCATGGATTTCCACATGGTAAATGAGTATAAATTTGTTAATGTGGCGAATGAATTATGGGATGTCACATGACAAATGGACGGATGTTCATATGTTGAAAGAATAGGTGACTAGGCTTACATCCCTTTGGAATGTCAAATTAGAGTTGTTCATATATTAGATAGACATAGTGGTATTTGCATAGAAAAATGAATAAAATTTTAAATTTTATTTTAAAAATTATATATATAATTCTTATTTTAGGACCCAAAACCTCGGCACTAGGATCTAGTGCCATGGCACTATTATAGTGGAGCCCAATGCTTATGTGACATGACACGGGCCAGATGAGCTAGAGGCTCAGCACCTCGACATTGCATATGTAGCATCATGGCACCATTATTATTGGTCATTTGATCATTTAAATAGTACTACAACACTGCTTTGTGGAACTGCGCCTCTAGTCAAGATTTTTGATAGACATGCAGCAGATTTTAAGGGAAAAAGACAACCTCATTTTAATGAGAACTGTGGCATCGGGTCATTGTGTTGTGGCATTATGCTCTTTTGCATGCGTCAATTATGAGAATTTATTATAATTAATTCTATCTTTTTTACCACATAGTAACCTAATGGGATGAGTTGACAAGAACCTTAGTGCTGCATGTTATGTTACGACATTGCGGCCATGTTTTGTAACCCAAGAGGGTAGTGCTTAGACACTAGGTTTGGGTGTTACAGTACTGGGTCCTGATTTATAAATAAAGGCCAGACTGTTAAAGATTTTCATCCATTGATCCCTTCCTTTTAATAATTTCCTTCTTATCTAATTATTTCTATTTTCCATTTTTCATTATTAACCATACCTCTTAAAAGAGTTGTGGGCAAGAAAAGGGCATCTAGCAATGCCAATGGCTTTGTTAGCACCAACATCGAGGAGTGGTAACAATACGCTCTCCTCCACAAGAATTTGATTACAAAGAGGGGATTACAGAGTAGGGATTCTATAGAGGGTAGTATGGAGGGGATAATTATGGAGCGGAGGTGGCACAAACTGGCTTACGACAATAACTTGTGCATCATCTCGATGGTGCATGAATTCTTTGCAAATTCATGGGATGGCCAAAATAATAAGGCATATGTATGGAGAAAGCTGGTAAGTTATGATAAAAGTGATATAAATGCATATTATGATCTCACTAATATTGAGTATAAACAATATCTCTTCTACTACAATAATCATCCTAATTTCTATGAGGTTACACTTTTTCTTTGTGGTGAAAATGAAACCATGCAATGAAAATGACAAGAGGAAAGGATTATCAACTTTTCTACTGTTAGAATGATAGCAGCTTCTAAGGCTTATTACTATTTCATTTCTATCAGGCCTATGCCCTCTGATAACATTACTGAGGTCACCACGAACAGGGATATTTTGAATTTTTCTATTCAAAAGGGGTTCTCGATCAATATTAGAAGGTTATTTTTAATTCAAATTACAATATGTTGAATGGGAGCACTACTGTCGAGTTTGGCCACCCTTCTCTTATTTATGGTTGGTGTGTAGCGATGGGTGTCATAGGGGGCCTGATGACAAGGCACTCCTTCGAATGACTCCTCTAATGAAGAGGAAGATTGGGAGGTTCAGAAATATAATTGAAGTGGGAGAGTGTTAACATCCTCCTTGATCTAGATCCTGAACTCCTAAGTCTTTAGTCGAGAAAGTTCAAGAGATTGACAACCAGGTCATGAACTAATGAAAGAGGGTATTTAAAAGTAGTCATAGGTAGGAAATGCTTTAATGAAAATTTGATCATCAAATGGATCAAGAATAGATGTAATTCTCCTACATGGCCTAATTAAACACGGTAGTGGTCAACATGTTTTAAAATTATAATCTTGCAAGTCTTAGCCAGGTCTCCTTCCGTTTGGCACCTCAATATCAGCTCTGTGTGATTACCCCACAGGTATTAGGCATGGAGGAGGAGGAAGAAGAGGAAGAGGAGGGTGGTGATGAGTACTACTATTAGCTTTCCCCGGTTATATTTTTTCTTCTTTTCTTTTATTTATAATTTATAATTTTTAATTTATATTTTTTTTTGGAGAAATAAATTCCCCTTTTCAATATCTTTGCCTTGTATGCTTGTATATTATATAAATATATATATATATATATATATATATATATATATATATATATATATATATATATATATATATATATTTGTTTCTATAGATGCTTGAAAATAAATAAAATTTTTTAACACTTATATAAAAAAAATCAAATCAGGGTATAGTGCGATAGAGTTGGAGATAAACAAAAGGACTCGACAGGTGAGTGCCACGGTGCTGCTATGTGATGCCACAAAGCAGCAGGATATTATTTCCTCTCTAGTAAAAAATTTTCTAAGCCTATTTTTACATGCAGCAAGGCAATAGTGCTATGGACCTGTCTCCACAGTGCCATGACAATGTGGAATTTTATTTCATTTTTTAATAAAATATTTTAAGTCATATTTTGAGTGACACGTGGGTATGCACCGCAATGCTGATGCTATAGCATCATGGCACTATGATATTATTTTAGTTTTATTAGGACATGGCATCGTGGTGATGTTATTATGGCATAGTGGTGTTATGGGATTTCGTTAGAGTGTTACGACACTAATTCTTGGGCATTGTGGCATTGCTTCTGTAACATGGCTACTCGAGTGCTCAGAGTCTAATTCTAATGCCACAGTGGGGGCTATCTTAATTTTATTTTTATTTTTATTTTTTATTTTATTTTATTTTTATGTAAACAAAATTGCCCAAATGAATGTATCATGTCATTATGACATGATGCATTCATTCTCTTAATTTTCTATTATTTATATATATATATATATATATATATATGATTAACCAAAAGAGTTGAAGCCTATGACATTTTACTCCCATAGTCTAAATGTATTTCACAATAATCGAGATAGTTACATGAGAAAAATTTTACTACAATAGTTGGCCTAGATTTCCTTAATACAAACAGACATTGTATGAACTCTATAGGCCTTAGTAGCCTGCCTTTCTTGTGCTTCATGAAGATTTTGCAAAGTAGCCTCTTGATCACACTCTAATGAAGAAATAGTTTATTCAAGTTTGGACACCTGAGCATCTATCTATAAACAATCTTCTATTTTATTGCAGCTTGTCTAATCATAGCCCTTCTTTCTAGAAAACATTGTTGACCTCACTTTTGGAGTGAGAATTCAATCTTTCCATCTTATACTTAGGAGTCTTCTATACACTAAGAATTTCTTAGTCAAAGGACACTTCTAATGGTTAGGTGAATACTTAACTCAAACCTAGAGACTTAGGAGTTGCCTTAGGACTAAAGGTAACCTACCTATCCTATGGCCCAACCAAGACCCATGCCTACCTCGTTAGCCAAACCCAAACCTCATATTAATCCAACCAATCCCAATTGAATTTAAACTAATATCCAAGCTCTAAATCAAATGATTGAAACCCATAACCTAAATCCATCTTAATCCTTCAAGCCAACTCTATGGACTTAACTAAAGTTCCTTCAATCCAAACTAATTCAATTTATTTTCATAAAAGCTCTCCAACCATCCAATCCTTCATTCCAAACTCTACAATCAAGCTAATCAAACCCATTGACCAAAATCAATTCAATTAACCCAAGCTAGCTCATTTCAACCCAAAATGTTCAAATGAGCCAAAATAAAATTAAACCCAAATCAATTGCAATCAAAGCCATCAAACAATTATAAATCAATCATCAAACTCAATTCAACCTAATTCAACCCCCAAATTCATTCAATTGACCAATAAGATTCACTTGACCCAAAGTGACCTAAAAGGACCCATTTGAACCAAGCTTTAATCTAACTCAAATGGGTTTGAATCAAACCATCCAAAACCTCTTATATTGATTATTGATCATCCTTGATTGATCAATTACAATCAATTAGGTCAAGCCAAGTCAATTTGGTCATTTGATCAAGTTAACACAATTACCCTACATATGCCAAATTGAACCAAACTTCATTCCAAACCTAATCATTTGAAACCTATGATCCTAACAAACTTCAAATTGATCCTTCAGCATGACACCAAATCCAATTGGCCTCTAGACCCAAGTTGACACAATTTGACCTAAAGGGCCTAATTGGCACAAATTAAATTCGACATCAAATTGATTGCAACCAATGATTCAAATCCATTACAAATTGATAATTGAACATGACCAAACCCTTGGTTAAACCCAATTGACCCATTTAGCTGAAATTGACTAAAAGGGTCAAATTGGTCTAAATCATTCAGAAATCCAAATTGATTGAAATAAAATCCTACAATTATTTTCAAATGATCAATTAAACCTAAACCAACACTTAACCCAAGCCAATTTGGTCAATTTGACCTAATCAGTCAACTTAGCCCATTTGACGTATATAAACCCATATGAGTCAAATTCAAATCTACTTAGAATTAAATCAAACTATTTGAACTCAAACATCCCAAATTATCATTTAAACTTATCTCAACTGATGGTTTGACCCAATTTGTCTAATTCGTCAACCTAACTCAACCAAGCCCAGTTTGACCTATATGGGTCAAATTGAGCCAAACCAATCCAAACCAAGCTCAAATCCATTCGAACTTAGCATGACCCTTCCTTGGGTCACCATGGGTCAACCCAATACAACCCCACCCAAACAAAACTCAAATTCCATTACACATTGGATAAAGCCTTCCAAATGTGACAAAACAAATTCTTGGATGTTCAAATCCACTCTCCTGCCCTTATTAGCCACACTAAGCATAAATTAGACATGAGGACCACTGGCTCACCTGACCTAAAGCTAGTTGGGTTAGCCATCAGTCAAGTCAAGATAAGCTAACCCACTTCCTCTCATTAGAACACTTGGAAACCAAGGACAAGCCACCTTAGCTTTGGCAGCCCACTCCCCCTCACTCCTCCTCTCAAATTGAGCTACCTCATCAATTCCCTACCACCCATGGTCACCTGTGCTAGCCAGATGTCTGCCCATGGTATAATTGATCCACACCATCAGTTTGGATGGGGATGAGTGTGTACTCCTCCCCATTCAATTCAAACTCAAACAGGGAACATTTAGAGAGCTAGAATAACTTAAGGTGACCTCCCGATTGCATTCTCAAGTTCCTAGAGCCTCCCCATCACTGACAATGTCAAAACAGATCAAAATAGGGCACCTACTATGTCCTACCTCGCCTAAACTCCACCATTTCTTAATTAACTTCACCCACACATTCACCAATCTCCTATGAGGATAAATGAATCGATCCCCAATTGATTTGAGCACCGAAGTCCACTTCTAGACCAACTTCAATAAGGATCCCATAGTGCTTGGCCTATAGAGCAACCGGTGAGGAGGCAAGGCTCGAGCTTCTCAACAAAGCTTCATCTCTTCAAGTCAAAGCTACCATGATCGGTTAATCACCAGTCCTGAGATCAAGTGAGGTAAATTATGACAAATCATCAAAATCATAATTTTTCTTGGGCCTTTGTTAAGGAAAGTGTGATTTCATGAGATTCCAACCATAAGATCCCTTTAGATTTTCTCTTTAAAGTTTTTGGAGTTGATTTTGAGTCTCCACAAGCTCCAATGAGCAAGGATCAAGTGGAGGAAGGCCGACAGTGTCCATCTTCCATCACTCGGGGGGATGACAGATCATTTGCCATCCATTCTACATGATTAGAATGAACGCCATGATTAATTTGTTAGATTATCTCAATTTAATCTTAATAGGAATAACAGGATTAATCCCCATTATTTGATCTTAGATCAGATGATGAGGATGAAAGAACGTTAGTCGCTGCCATTCCAGCACCATGTAGGACGATTTAAGTGACCAATCCTATGGCGCCATGTGGAAAGCACTGCCACGTTAGCTACTCGCGTGGCATTGATGGATTAGGGGCTAATTAGGCTTAAAATATGATTAATTGGCTAAAACTTCCTAAAATCATAACTAATTGTAGAAAAATCCGAAAATATAAAAAAAATATTTTGGAAAGGTTAAATAGAGGAGAATTTAATAAAAATAAGTTCATTTGATTTTGAACAGTGATTAAGGCTTAATTATGGTTTGAATATTTTTTTAATTAGCTTCATTTAGCCCTAATTACTTGAGCAATTAATCCCAAACTTTGCATGTTAATTTAATGGGATGACCTCAGCCACCCATGATTTTATTGGGATTTATTAGCTATGTAATTAGAAAAATTTGAAATTCCAATCTTAGTTACTCTCTTAATTAATTAAATAATTATTTAAAGTTCTAAACAGTAAAAATTAGTTAATCAAAGTTCATTAATCATTAATTAATTATGAAATGATGAGGGAGAGTGATTAAGACCCTTTTATTATTTACTTTTTCAAATTCATTTCATTAAAGAGAGTTTATATAATAAAACTTGATTAAGGATTTAATTAATTAATTAATGGCTACATCAAATCAAATTAAATTGGTAATCCCTTCAGATAATTAACATTTAAATTAAGGATTCCACTTTATGAGATCAGTAATATAAAGACCCTTAAGAAAATTATGATTATCCCATAAGTGTTGGAAAATCATAAGAGTACTTAATTAGATTCTTTAACTTAGTTAATCTCTAATAATGTGCCAATTGCATTAGGTCCTTTAGGAGCATTGCATTTTTATTTTTCCTCATATTCATATCATTTGTGGCTCATGATTAAATGATTGATTAAATTAAAGAAGCATAGGAAAGGGTAATCAAATGGATTATTTAATGGTTCAACTTAATTAAAATATAAAAATCACTTAATTATCTTTCCTTAAATAAATTAAAATTACTAACATGAGAATGGGATGGAAAACATCAAATGATTTCACCTCTTTAAGTTTAATTAAAAATCTAAAATCAAATTAATTAGAAGCTTTGGTTTTCTTTAAATGATTTTATTTAATGTGATTGTCCATAGGAATTAGTGTAGTTGAATGAATTATGTGCAAATATTTGGCTATTCCTTTCTAATCACTTTAAATGTTATATGTCATGCGATATCATTCATTCATATTTTGAAAATCAAATGGAATTTATTTATGTAAAATTTTATGTGATGGCTTAATCTTTTTATATGCGTGACTATTATCACTAATAAATCTAAATTTATTTTACAAAAGCTATAAATTGATAATAACATTTGGAATGATAGTAGTTATAAATATATATAGGATTTGCATGCGTTCATACCCCAAACATGTAAAGGTAGTGCTTTCTTTCCTAAGATCTTATTTGAATTTACATATGTTTGAATGATATTTATATAGTTTGTACATACCAATAATACAAGTCCTTAAGTAGCACAACGAAGGTCATTTGATTACCTCACTTCCCTAGTTTAAATAATGGCACATACTTATTTAATCTCATTCATATGTATCTTTGTATTAGAATTTAGATAAAGCTTTGTACCTTGCATGATTTACATTCTTACAATCATGTACAAATTCATATGTATTTAAGATAGCAAGTATATAGTCCAGACATCTAGGAAATATGAGGCTTTAAGTAGCCCAAATAAGGTCATTTGATTATCTCACTTCCTAGGTTTAAACAATGGCACATACTTGCTTACATCTTTTATACAAGTGCATGTGTGTTTGATTAAAGAATGAGAAACTTATTTTCTACTAAAAATACATGCATCCATAATCATTTAAGCATATCAAATGTATTGCATGTAAAGGTAGTGCTTTCATTTCTAAGTTCATATATGGATTTACATATATTTGAATGATGATAAGTATATAGTCTAGACATCCCAAAAATATGAGGCTTTAAGTAGCCCTAAGAAATTCATTTGATTATCTCACGTCCTTGGTTAACAAAGGGACATACTTATCTAATTTCATTCCTATGTACATTTGTATTAGAAATTAGAAAGAGTTTTAATTTACATGTACAAACAATCTAATCAAGTAAAATAAAATATCCAAATGTATGCATCCATGATCATTTAAGTATGAGAAGGTATGTTTTATGTATAGGTATACTTAATGTTAAATCATATGCATGTTATGGGTGATAGGAAGGAATGGTTCAACATATTCTATGTGATGGTAATTCAACCACATTAATCATAAGATGCCTTTCATCTTGAATAGGAATCTTTAAGGTTATCCGAAACATAGGATTAAAACATTATTTAATAAGTCATTCACTAAATGAAATCAAATAATAAAAATATGCCATAGAAAATAACTTAAGTTAGGGATAAAAGATATTAGGCCTCTTTCCTCTCATTATAACACTTTGATACTATGTGTAAATCAAATGAAAGAAAACAAAACATAAATTAAAACATACAAATCATCTAAATAACTTGAAGTGAAACCATCCATTGTATTAACTTAAATAATTCCAAACTAAAAAAATTATAATTCAAATTTCTAGCTAAGACATACCACATAAAGCCCAAGCACACACACAAGAATGCTAAGTAACAACTTCTAGTCTTAGGTTAAGATGGTGTATGCAATGATGATGTATTTTATTATATGATGTAATGTTTTAGATTGGATGTTAGGAATGTGGATCATAGGTTGGATGTTAGGTCATTGATAGCCTAATCTTTTTTTCTACAAGGGATTATGCTTAAGGGCCTGCTCGAAAATAAATATAAGTATTTCTCTTGCAGGTTGCTTATGCTCCTAAGCATAATCCACATTAGGACAAGGGGGCTAGGTTACCCATGTGTAGGGCGCTAAGTCTAAATTATAAAATATAACAACTTGGGATTACATGTATGTTTGGCTAACATTGGTTTTGCAGGTGTAGTTAGATTTTACTTTTCCATAAAATATGATTTTGCAATAGGAATTAAGACTAGTGCTATGGGAATTAAGATGAGCACTGGCTAGAAGGCTTAGTCTTGGGTGCCCTATGATGCCTTGGAGCAAATCAAATCAAAGCTAGAAAAAAGAATGAAAGAGTGATGACCCCATATAATGTATTCAATTTTAAATTATAATATTATTTTGTAATTCTAGGTTATATAAGGGTAGAGCTCGGCTACCCATCTTTTCTCTTTTTGGGGTGTACAGAGGTACCCGACCATGATGGCTTCTTATTCTGTCATGAAAGTTTATAAAAATGATTATTATTTTGTTTAGTTTGCGTGCTAGAATAGCATGATTTTTATAGTTTCTTAATGATTGATGATTGAATGTCTGGCCTAGATATGGTAGGCTCTTAGGATAAAACTAATTTTTTCTATCCAACAAACAACTCATAACTAAATCTTAAAACAACTCACAACTTCATCATAAAGCCTAGGATGTAAATAGGATAATTAAAAGATTTAGCAACCCCTTAGCTATAAGTTGTATGTCTCACATCCTGCATGTCATATTGAATCACTCTTGTAAATATGAGGGCCTCCATTTCAGCACTTTAGGGACCACTTATCCTATAAAAGAAACCCCTTATGATGGATTTTCACCCTCCTTCTCTCTTTATTTGGACAATAACTAAATTTCATCATGCATTTAGGCATAAGAAATCCCAAAGCCTTTGTCCAAATGAATGTGTCAAAAATAATATAAAATTTGAATAGATGTTGAATTTTTAAACTAAGTCATATGTTCATACCAAAAATGATCTAATCTTTTAGGGAGTGAGTTTAGGACTCTAATCTCTTTCAAAATTAAATAACAAGCTTAAACCATCTTGCAATTTTATAAGATCGGCTTACATGGTTTTAAATCGCAGGAGGTGTTAGTTGGTGGCTACTCCAAGCATTTTTAAGTCTAGAAGAGTTAGACGGGTTTATCTTCTCTTGTGGAATAGACCTTTATGTCCCCTCTCACTTAGATTTAGGTCTGAGGTTGCTTATTTCATTCAGGCTATGAGCATAAATCCTCACCTCTTAAGAATTTTTACAATCTTATGTTGGCGGATCATAAGCCCTAACAATCTAATAAAATTTCAACTTAAACAAATATCCCGTCTCACATTCAAACATATAAAGCCCCACTATAGGATATGTTGGAATGCTAACTAGGCTTCCTAGTATCATGAGCATTTCCTAACCATCTTTCTTTGGATTCAAAATAAGTCTCTCCAATTGAACAATCCCACTTGAGTTTCCAAAATAGCCAATTTATTGATAGTCTTAACCTTGAAATCTTTGGAGATAATAATTGACTACTTTAATTGAAAGAATTCTTAAGAGATCTCATTTCTTAGGATTTAATTAACTTTGGAGGTTTGCCTCCATAGGGAACTAAAGAACTCGATATAAAATAAACTCTACTTTACTTTTTCATGTAAAGTAGGGAAAAAATCTCTAGTACATACGTAGACCCATCATGCCTTATGAGTCTTTATTAGATGATTAGGTCCATTATAGAGTGATGTTTCTATCTCTCGAGATAGTACATCATACCTCAATGTCATACTTGATCACTTCAATAAGTGTCCTCTAAGATCTACATAGTATCCACCCAGCGCATCTGAAAATAAACACCACAGATTTTTCTCACGACTCCGCTAGGGAAGTGTTCCTCTCTCTATCTTTAATAGTCAAACATTATCTCCAAATATTGGTAGTATGCTTATACCAATCATAAGCTTAGACTACTATTCATTTTGTTAGATATCTTCCCCTTTTCTTCTTTGGGTAAGTGTTGCCAACATCATATTCCTCGATTCTAGAACCTCTTGATCAACTTTAGGTAACGAATAGGTTCTTGAACCGTTATTGGATCCCCTAATAAATCCATCTATTCTTAATTAAAAAAAATTTAAATTTTAGAATTTTGTAAATCAACTAAACTTTTTTTATGATGAATTGACCTCAATTCTATTCTCATAATCCATCTTCTATAAATTTAATTTCCTTAATCAAACCTATTGATGCAAAAAAAATCCTAAATTTTTGAACCTACTATCATATTAATATTTGAAAAGTAAGGTTCCAAAATTTCTTAAATCCCAGTCAAAGCTCTCTGAACCTACAGTCATATTAACATTTGATTAGTGAGGTTCTAAAGAAATTCTCTACAAAATCTATCCAATTCTAAATCTAATTATTTGAACTCCCTTATCATATTCAAATTTGATGAGTGTGGGTCCAATTTCTTTAAATCTATCAAGAATGTCTAAATCAAATTTCACATAGAGCTTGAAAACCTTAAGATGACTTATGATAATGCAATATTCACTATTATGGGTTATAAAGTTATGGTTACTAAAAAAAAATTTTATGATCAAATTCAACTTAAAACCAAAATGTGAATTCTCACCCTAAAGGAGAAAGGCCATAAAGGTTCCTTTGAGAGCCAAGAATAAAACTAATAAGGATTTTGAGTATGTCTTATATATCCCAGATAAGTATGACTCAAATGACTTGAATCCTAATTCCCAAAATAAGATAACTCTCAAAATGATAATCATAATAACAATCATTATCCATAAAATAGAAATATCGATGGACTTGATGTCTTTATTGATTCCAACTCAAGTAGAGATGCCCCTATTCTGAGCTTTCATGGTGTCACTATCGATAAAGAGTTAGAATCATCAGATTTTAAGGACTAATAGAATAAACTTTGGGCACCAAAAAGAGTAGGTAGACATCAATTCTAACACTTTTTAAGAAGATGTCACAGAAGTCAGATGTTGTAGTGGCAGGGTCCTACCATTTTGATCAACACCATAGGAAGAAGCAAACCAATTATTAGATATTATAAAATTCTAAATCCTTCTTAAGATACACATCATAATCCAAAATAAGGGCATCAAACTATTTTTAAGGTTAAACATAAGGTCCCAACTATCTTGGAAGGTTGCCCACTAAATTAAATAATAAGTGCACCCTCACCTTCTCTAAAGAGATAGAAATGTGCTTGATTGGAACTTAAGCTAATTATTCTTTGCTCAGTTAGTAGCAACTCCTCAAGTCATACTTAACATAGAATATACTATGGAAAAGAAAGATAAGTCATGTTTTCCAGAGAACATAATATAAACATAGACTCAAAATTAAAAAAAGGATGAGAGAGAGAAAAATTGAAATTAAAAGAAAGAGAGAAAGAGAAGAAAAAAAAAGAGAAAAGTAAAGCACCAATAAGACACATTGATTTGGAATCCAAAAGATGAATCATGTGTACGAGGTGTAAATTCAAGGTAAAAGAGAGCAAAGAATATACAAAATAAATTTTGAGTCAAATTTTTACAAGTCTATGGAGTTAGATAACAATAAAAAAAGTCTTAAAATGATGATTCGTATATGATATGACTAGAAACTTAGTAGGTATTGGAGCTAATTGACTCCAATTCTACCATCTCATGATATTTAAGAGTTGCTCCTAACCTCTAACCAAAAAAAATATTTTATGGGTTCCAATTTCCACTTCATATCTCTTTATGCAAGCTCGAAAGAGGATTCAATAGTTGTAGATAAACCTTCAAATGAAGTAATAAAATCATCTTTTGCTCATTCTACCTACTTTGCTTAAAGCATTTTGAAGACATTCAACTAGAGGATGCACTCCCTAAAGTTGAGTAGAAAATTAGATAATTAACCAATAAGTTTCAAGAAATTAACCTTAGAACATAAAGAGAGTCCACCCACACTCCCAACATCCATCTATGATAAGTCAGAAGGAAAATGCCAACAACTTGGTTAAATTACTTTTGTAGTTTAAAGACTACTTTACCTAAGACCATAATAATGTGCCCAATTCATCTTCAAAGGTAGCAGTCTACAAACTTAAAATTAAACCTATTATTATTTCTATTTTACAAACTTTTGATGTGAACACTTGCACCAAGAAGAGGATCAAAGTTTGAAGTTAACCTTACTGAAGAAGAAAGATATTATCATGATTACCCAACATTATTCCTAATCAAAAATAAAAACATTCAAGTTCGTACATACATCAATTTTGAAGAACTAAGTTAGGCTTGTCTTGAAGATGAATTCATATTACCTATATCAAATTTAATAGAGGACATTACCCCTTTACATGCAATCTTCTCATTCAAGGATGGGTCAAATGCTGCTGAAGGATGAGAAGTTGTTGGCATTTATAATTTCTATAGAAATTTACTACTAAAAGGTCATGTCTTTCAGCCTTTAAAATGCTAGCATCACATACCAATGGGCCATGACTAGAATCTTCAACGAACTCATTCATCACCCAAGTTGAATGCAATGTTAACAATCTCATGGTTAAAAGAAAAGAAAAGGAAGACCATCTTTACAATCTGAGTAGTTGTTTTTGATTAGTTATGACACTACAACCTAAAGATGAATTCCCTAAAGTGTACAATTAGGATTACTTTAAGAAGGTTTATAGGGTTTGTAGTAAAGCATCATTGGATAAAAAAATTGATTTCAAAGAGATCAAAGCAATATTAGAGATGAAACTTAAAAAAAAAAATATTTTTGAAAAACCATGAAGGTATTGCAAATAAAAAAAGAAAAAAAGAAGAAGAAAAGAAAAAAAGAAAACAAAAAAGGGAGAGACCTTAATAAACATTGAATATAGATGGTTTAAACTTATTTAAAGTTAGTCTATCTCAAAACTTTCTAAATCAAGATTTTTCTTCTGATCATTAAAAGGCCTTCTTTAGTGCTTCGATGGATGGAAAGGAGTTTAAACCAATATGATGGGAGAGTGTCATGTATTTCTAGTTAATAAACACTACCTCAAAGGCTATTACACTCAAAATCAAAATCCAAATTTTGAGATTAATTCAAGAAATTGGAATGAGAAATTTCTTTCAATCAAATGCAAATTAGAGCATAATACTTGAAAAGCCTTGGTGAATTTCTTTCACTATGGATGATCAATTACATTGACTAGGCCCCAAATATTTTGGAGAAAGAACACTAGTCTTAGTTGTTATTGCTATTTGCACACATCTAAAGAAATTTCAAAAAAAAAATCAAAATCAATTCCTTAGTAAAGTTATGTTTTCACGCATACATTAGATGTGTTTGAATATATATATATATATATATATATATATATATATATATATATATATATATATATATATATATATATATATATATATATATATATATATATATATATATATATATATATATATATATATATATATATATATATATATATATATATATATATCTATCTATAAATAAATTTATATTCATAGTTTAAAATTTCTCATCAATCTAAACATTCTTCAAACTTACATCCAAAACCTCAATATTTATCTATCTTCAGTGTTATTAGGATAGGTCTAAGAGAACCAAAGAGGCATCCTATTTTGACTAGCACAACTATGTTAGGCATAAGAAATCCAAACGACATCCTTGCTTAGTGGAGTCACAACCCCCCTCATGGAATAATTCCATCCATTCTTCAATGTGTTTAGGGTAGGTGTAAGAGAACCTGAGTGGCATCCTAGCCCTCCTTTGTTTTGGGCTACTTTGAGTTTAGATAACGCCCCCAGTGGCCCTCACTCAATAGTTACTCTGGGCCAGGTTTGATTCACTACCTAGCTAGTGCCTCCCTAGTGGTCTCTTGCTCAGGAGGATGTAAGTCCATGTGCTTTCTTCCTAGCATAACCAGTACACACCAATGAGCGCCCTGTTAGTATGGCATGTCTGATTGCATAACCAATAAGCTACCTTCATATTGGCTTCATTTAAGAAGTTATGAGTCTCTATGCTTTCTTCTTGAACTAGCCATCATGCATTGATTGGGTTTGAGTATATATTTGAGGATTAGGGTAAGTCCCCTAGCGGCTCCTTTCCTCCTAACTACTTCAAGTTTGGGTGTAGTCCTTCTTTATGACTTCCCACTTAGTAGTCACCGTAGATTGGTTAGTAGCTATCTAGCCGATGATAGATTATCCTGATGATTAGTTCTGCTTAGGAAGGTGTGACTTTGATGCTTTCTTCCTAGATTGATCATTGCACACAGACATGCACCTTAGGTTGGTTGGTGTTCTCTTTGCTGATAGTGACCCACTTGGTGGATAACATCGCTCAAGCAGATGTAACTCCCTACGCTTCCTCCTTGAGCCAACCACCATATTCCTATAGGTTTTATCTTTTTAGGGATCAGGATAACGCCCCCAATGGCACCTCCATCTGAGTTACCATAGCACCAATTGTTGAATTGGGTGATATTAAAAATTTTAAAGTTAAATCTTAAATTTTAAGTTTTAGTAGAAAATTAATTTTGATTTTATATTGACAAGATTCAATTCTTAATGCACAAAAATAAAAGTATAGTAAATAGAGACAATATGCACAATTTTTTACATGGTTCAAACTCTAAAGCCTACACTAGCCACCCCTAGCTAGGAATCCACTAAATGCAAAATAGCTTACAAATAGTACTCTCCTATAATGGGGTGAGTACAAACCCTATAACAATATGTATTGTCCTACAAAGGGGCGAGTATAGCACTAATATAAATTTTACAGCATGAAAAGAAAAATAATAAATAATAAATTTTGATAAAATATATCTCTCACAAATATACCAAGCTATCCAATACAAAAAGTGATATCACAATTTATAATTGATCACTTTATAACTTAAAAATTTTGACAAGATAAATGCTCACTTAATATTGAGAAATAATAAAATAAATATCTTAAAGTGATCTTACTAAGATGTTTATGTTATTACAATTTGTAATCTAATATAAAAATGATTTTAAAATAAATTCACAATATTCTTTTGCACAATTAAATAAATTTCAGCAAAGAATAAATTATTTTATTTTTAATTAATGCAAATGATCACAAAAAAAAAGCTTAAATAAAATTAGTATCTGATAGATCTAAGTAGGCTAGTAAGCTTTTAATTAAAAATTGAGCTCTAGCAAATATGAAAATAATTTCAGCACAATAAATTAATTTAAAATGCTTAAAATATACTTCTAAAATAGATCGAAGAATAAATGATCTTTCAAATAAGACTAATGAAGAAATATTTTAAAAAACAAAAAGAAATTTGTAGGAAGATAAACATTTCAACAAGTTCAAATAAATCCTACAAACTATCACAAAAGTTTTTCACAAAAAAAAATGATTGAAGAAATTTTGATGTGAAAAACCTAGACTTTGATGTCCAAAGACTAATCCACCAAAAAGTATAAATTAGAAAGGATAAATAGATGGTGAAAATAGTATGAACAACTAAAAAGAGATAAAGCTCAAGAAAACAAACTCAAGTAATTTAAGAAATCTTTCTTAGTTGAAGATGTTGAAGCTTCCAAACTAGGGATTTGATCTTGCAAAATTTGGATTTGAATTTGAATGTGGAATGCTTTCATGAAGAAAATAAGGGCTATTTATAAGTAAGAAGGTTATTTTGAATTATTTCATAAAATATATTATTCTAACATCATTTTATTATATAATAATTTAATATTCAATAAAAATATAATTTATATTAAATAAATATTAAATCCAAACAGCCAAAATTTGGCTATTCACATGGGCAAGTCAAAAATAATCAAATATGACTCTTAATATATTCAAAGCATGTAGCATGCATTCATTATTAATATCAGTTACTATTTGAAAAGTCATAATAAATTTAATTTTAACCAAACGTGGGACATGTAACCTATCAAATTAAAGGAAAACATCTAAGGAATCCATTGGAGATGAAATCAGATATAAATTTCTTGATTATAAAATAATTTTGGCTAAAATACAAAATTCCATATATTTTTGTTAATTTTGAAATATGACATTTAAATATTATGATATAATTTATATATAATCATACATATGTTAGTTATCATATAACCTTAAAATTAAATTAAAATATTTAGTTATATTAAGTATATAAACTAATTACACTTAATAGTCTTAATTTATTATCATTTATTATTTTGACAAATCAAATGCTACATATGAAACATATAATTGAGTGCTAATTAGATAGTGATTTATATAAATTAACCTCATTATCATTATTTAAAATAAATAAAAATAAAATGTTAAGTTGTGAGCGAATTGATTCATGCCAATGAACTCATATGAATTTCTAAGATAGTAAATGCATATAACCTAAAATATCGTATCTTGTCCTTCACATTATCTATTTTGATATATCTTTTATTCTTCTATTCTTACAATTTCCTCAAACATATCGTGAGATGTATTGGATATGTAATTAGCAATTAATATACCTGAAACACATAAAAATATACATTAGAATATCTAAGCATTCATTTGTTATCATCAAAATTGATCGGATTGAACATGAGGCTCATTAAGCCAACACTCCCCTGTGGGCAGTCTAATTGGACCACATCCTTCACAACCCCATTTAGACACTATCCTGGTTACAACTAGATTAGACAGTTTCCCTTTCCTAGTAGCCACCCCTATGATTGGAAGTTATGTACTACGGATATGCAGACTCTCTCTTGGGCTAGTAAATCTGAGATAGGCCAAAGCCCCTTTAGCTCCTTCTTAGTGAGGTTTCTTACACACCAACAGGGTCCACGCAAATAAATAAAACAAAATAAAATCTCTTATAGATTAGGATAATACCCCTAAAGGAACCTTTTCCCAAGCAGGCATCCTATCTTTGGTCAGTGTCAGCAAAACTCCCTATAAAAATTTTCTTGACTACTCCTGAGTTGAGATAAGATCCTCATAAATACTCACTCAGTAGTCATTCTAGTTTGGGTTTGATTCATTATGCCATCAACAAGTCACCCCAGTCTGATTTTTCTTTGGAAGATGTAAGTCCCTTGGTTTTCTTCCTAACATAGCCATTGCACATCGAAAGGCAACCCCTAGGTTGGATAGTTCTACCCTTCAGCTAGTAGACTACCCCTTTGGGATAGTAAACCTAAGATAGACCCAAGCTTACATAGTCCCTTCTTAGTGTGATCCATCGCAAATCGACAGGGTCTAAATTAAATCAAATCAATCGTCATGACTACTTTTGAGTTGAGATAAGATCCCCAACAGCACTCACTTAGTAGACGCCCTAAGTTGGGTTTGATTTGTTGTGCCATAAAAAAGTCACACCAATGAATGATTCCACTTGGAAGATGTAAGTCCCAACTCTTTCTTCCTAGCATAGTCATTGCACACCGAAAGGCAACCCCTAGGTCGGATAGTCCTATCCTTGGGCCGGTAGGCAACGCTTTTGGACTGATGAATCAAAAATAGGCCAAGGCTTACATAACCACATCTTAGTGTGGTCCATCATAAACCAACAGGGTCCATGTCAAAGCAAATCATCAAATCAAATTAAATTATTTAAATTAATCTTTCCCATGGAGCCAAATCAAAGAAATCAAAACCAAATCAAAATCAATCAATCAAAATCAAACCAATCAAATCAATCCAATCAAATCAAAATAAATCCAATCTTGAACCCTTACATATTCAAGCCAATATCCCCAAGGGATTTCCCTTCCATAAATCAAACCAATTCAAAGAAAATTCAATCAAATCTATATCCCTAGTGGATTCCTCCCAAATTAAATCAAACAAACCCAATCAAACTTTAATCCCTAGCGAATTTTCCCTTTTATGTCATTGGCATAAATGAATCCCTAAATCCAATCCAATTCATGTATGATTCCCCAGCAAATCTCCCTTCATGTCCTTGACATGAAATCAATCAATTCAAATAAAATCTTCCTAGCTTCCTTATGCCTTTGGAATGAGATGAGTTGTATATCACTAAGATCGTGATTCTATTCATAGGTATAGATAGCCTTAACTAGAACTTGTAATCTTTTTGGGCACTATTCATTATCTTGGTCAATGCTAGTACGTGCGGTGTGTCTTATCAATTACACCACACTTATTAGGGGTCCTTTTATTGACCTCAATTTTAGAGTGAGGATTCAATCTTCCCATCTTAGACTTAGGTGTATTCTAGACACTGAGACTTCCTTAGTCATAGGACACTCCTAGTGGTTAGGTGAACACTTAACCCACACCTAAAGACTTAAGATGACTTTCCATAAATAATACCTTAAGACTAATGGTAACCTACCTATCCTATGGCCCAACCAAGACCCATGCCTACCTCCTTAGCCAAAACCAAACCTCAAATTAATCAAACCAATCACAATTAAATTTTCAATCATATTAGAACTCCAAGTCAAATCTTTGAAACCCATACCCTAAATCCATCTTAATCCTTTAAGCCAATTCTATGGGCTTAACCAAAGTTCCTTTAATCCAAACTAATTCAATTTATTTTAATAAAAGTACTACTCCAACCATCCAAACCTTCATTCCAAACTCTACAATCAAGCCAATTAAACCCATTGACCAAAATCAATTCAATTAACTCGAAGATATCCCATTTGAAACCAAAATGTCAAAATGAGCCAAAATCTAATTAAACCCAAATCAATCGAAATCAAATCCATCAATCATTCCTAAATCAATCATCAAACTCAGTTCAGCCTAATTCAACCCCCAAACCAATTCACTTGACCCAAGGTGACCTAAAGGATCCATTTGAACCAAACCCCAATCTGACCTAAATTAGATTGAACCACACCTTCTAAAACCTCCTATATTGATTATTGATCATCCTTGATTGATCAATTGAATGTCAAACCAAGACAATTTGGTCATTTGATCAAGTTGACCTAATTATCTTACATAAACTAAATTGAACCAAACTTCATTCCAAACACAATCAATTGAAACCAGTGATCCTAACCAACTTCAAATTGATACTTGAGCATGACTTGATCATCAATTAAGCCAAACCAAATCTTATTGGTCTCTTGACCCAAGTTGACTAGGCCAAATTGGGCCAAATTAAATCTTACATCAAATTAATAGCAACCAATGATTCAAATCCATTACAAATTTATTATTGAACATGACCAAACTCTTGCTTAAAACTCAATTTGATTAGTTGAACCCAATTAACTCATTTAGCCAAAATTGATCTAAAGGGTCAAATTGGTCTAAATCATTCCCAAATATAAATTGATTGAAATCAAAGATAATAATCATTTTTGAATGATTAATTGAACTTAAACCAACACCTAACCCAAGTCAATTTGGTCATTTTGATCAAATTGGTCAACTTAGCCCATTTGACCCATATAAACCCATATTAATTAAATTCAAATCTACTCAAAATTAAATCAAACTAATCGAACCCAAACATCCCAAATCATCATTTGAACTATCTTAACCCATGGTTTGATCTAATTTGATCAATTAGTCAGCCTAACCCAACCTAGCCTAATTTAACCTACATGGGTCAAATTGAGCCAAGCCCAACCAAGCCCATGCCCATTAAAACTTTGCATGACCAATCCTTCGATCACCACCCAAATCTAACCCAACCAAAATAAAACCTGAATTATCCCATTACCCCGGGTAAAGCTTTCAAAAATGGGACAAAACCTATTTTTGGATGGTCAAACCCACTCTCCTACCCTTGACAGCCACCCTAAGCTCAAATTAAACATGAAGACCGCTGGCTCACTTGACCCAAAGCTGGTTGGGTCAGCTATGAGCCAAGTGGAGGTTAGCTAACCCACTTCCTCTCATTGGAAAACTTGGAAACCAAAGACAAGGCATTTCAACTTTAGCAGCCCACTCCCCCTCATTCCTCCACTCAAACTAAGCCACCTCATGGATTACCTGCCACCCACATTTTCCTGCACCCACCCGATGTCTTCCCATGGAAGAATTGATCCAATCCATTAGTTTGGATGGGGAGGAGTGTATACTCCTCCCCATTCAATTCAAACTCAAAGAGAGAGCACTCAAAGAGCTACAACAAGTCAAGGAGACCTCCCCGAGTGCATTCTCGAGTTCTCAGAGCCCCTCATCATCGATGACATCAAAACTGAGTGAAACATAGTGCCTCATCCATCCAACCTCACATAAACTCCACCATTTCTTAATTAACTTTATTCATACATTCACCTAGCTCCAGTGAGGAGAAACGAATCGATCCTTGACTGATTATAGCAGAGGAGACCACTTATAGACCAACTCTTGTGAGGATTTTATCATCGTTTGATCAACAAAGCAACCAACAAGGAGGTAAAGTACAAGCTTCTCAGTAGCACTTCGTCTCTTCAAGTCGAATCTATCTCAATCAGTTAACTATCTATCCTGAGCTCCAATGATGTAAATTCTTGCAAATTGTCAAAATCTTAATTTTTCTTGGGCCTTTATGAAGGAAAGTGTGATTTTGTGTGATTCCAACCATATGATCCCTTTAGATTTTATCACTAAATCTTTTGGAGTTAATCCCAAGCATCCACAAGCTCTGGAGAGCTTGAATCGAGCAGAGGAAGGCGGACAGTATCCGTCTTCTATTATTTGAGGGATGACGGATCATCCATCTTTCATTCTACATGATTGGAATAGAAGTTTGTGATTAATCTGTTAGATTATGTCAATTTAATCCTAATATGAATGGCAAGATTAAACCCCACCCTCTGATCTTAGACCGAACTGCAGGGATGAAAGCGTGCTCATCGACGCCACATCAATGCCGTGTCAAAAAATTTAAGTGACCAATCCTCTAGCACTACATGGAAAGCATTGCCACATCAGCTGGTTATGTTATACCGATGGGATTAGGGGTTAATTAAGCTTAAAATTGTGATTAATTGGCTAAAACTTTATAAAATCATAACTAATTGTAGAAAATCTAAAAAATACAAAAAAAATATGTTTTGAAAAGGTTAAATAGAGGAGAATTTAATAAAAATAATTTTATTTAATTTTGAATGGTGATTAAAGCTTAATTAGAGTTTAAATATTTTCTTAATTTGGTTAATTAAGTATTAATTACTTAGGCAATTAATCCCAAACTTGGCATGTTGATTTAATGGGATGAGCTCTGCCTCCCATGATTTTATTGGCATTTATTGGCTATGTAATTAGAGAAATTTGAAATTCAAACCCTGAATTTTCTCTTAGTTAATTTAACAATTATTTAAAGTTCTAAATAGTAAAATTAATTAATTAAAGTTCATTAATCATTAATTAATAGTGAGATGATGAGGGAGAGTGATTAAGACCTCTTTCCTAATCAATTTTCTAAATTCATTTCATTAAAGAGATTTTATTAAAACATAACTTTATTAAGGATTTAATTAATTAACAAATGACCAAATCAAATCAAATTAAATTGCTAATCCCTTTAGAAAATCAACATTTAAATTAAGGGTTCCTCTTTATGTGTTCAATAACATATAGACCCATAAAACAATTATTATTAGCCCATAAATGTGAGAAAATCATATGGGTACTTAATTAGGTTTTTTAACTTAATTAATTTTTAATCACGGGCAAGTTGCAATAGGTCCTTTAGGAGCATTACACTTTTATTTTTCCTCATGTTCATATCATTTATGGCTCATGATTAAATAATTAATTAAATTTAAGAAGCATAGGGAAGGGTAATCAAATGGATAGTTTAATGGTTCAACTTAATTAAATTATAAAAATCAATTAATTATCTTTTCTTAAATAAATTAAAATTACCAACATAGGAATGCGATGGAAAATAGTAAATGATTTCTCCTCTTTAAGTTTAATTAAAAATCAAAAGTCAAATTAATAAAAAGCTTTGGTTTTCTTTCAATGGTTTTATTTAAGGTGATTATCCTTAGGAAATAGTGTAGTTGAATGAATTATATGGAAATGTTTGGCTATTTCTTTCTTATCACTTTAAATGTTGTATGTCATGCGATATCATGCATTCATATTTTCAAAATCAAATGGAATTTTCTTATGTAAAATTTCATGTGTTGGCTTAATCTTATTATATGTGTGGTTATTATTACTAATAAATACATATTTATTTTTCGAAAGCTATAAATTGATAATAACATTTGGCGTGAAAGTAGTTATAAATATATATAGGATTTGCATGTGTTTATAGATCAAGCATGTATAGGTAGAGCTTTCTTTCTTAAGTTCTTAGATGAAATTACATATGTTTGAATGATAATGAGTATATAGTGTGGACATCCCAAGAATAAAAGGCTTTAAGTAGCATCAAGGAGGTCATTTGATTACCTCACTTTCCTAGTTTAAACAATGACACATACTTATTTAATCTCATTCACATGTATCCTTCTATTAAAATTTGGATATAGCTTTATACATTGCATGTATAAATAATTCAATCAAATAAAATACAATCTCTTGTATAATTTTCATTCTTCCAATCATGTATACATTCATATGTATTTAAGATAACAAGTATTTAGTCTGTACATCCCAGGAATACTAGGCTTTAAGTAGCCCCATGGAGGTCATTTGATTATCTCACTTCCCAGATTTAAACAATGACATATACTTTGCTTACATCTTTTATACATGTGCATGTGTGTTTGATTAAAGAATTAGAATCTTATTTTCTACTAAAAATACATGCATCCATAATCATTTAAGCATATCAAATGTATTACAAGTAAAGGCAGTGCTTTCATTCCTAAGTTCATATATGGATTTATATATGTTTGAATGATGATAAGTATATACTATGGGCATCCTAGGAATATGAGACTTTAAGTAGACCCAAGGAGGTCATTTGATTATCTCACTTCACTGGTTAATAAAGGCACGTGCATATTTAATTTTATTCTTATGTACATTTGTATTAGAAATTGGATAGAGCTTTAATTTATATGTATAAAAAATCTAATCAAGTAAAATAAGACTTCCATATGTATGCATCCATAATCATTTATGTATGTTAAGATATATTGTACATATAGGGATACTAAGTGTTATATCATATGCATGTTATGGGTGATGGGAAGGAATGGTTCAACATATTTTATGTGATGGTAATTCAACCACATTAATCTTAAGATGCTTTCATGTTGAATAGGATTCTTTAAGGTTAACCTAAATGTAGCACTAATAAAATATTTAATAAGTCATTCACTAAAGGAAATCAAATAATAGTAATATGCCTTAGAAAATAACTTAAGCTAGGGATGAATGCGATTAGGCATATTTCCTCTCTTTATAACACTTAGATACTTGGTTTAAATCAAATGAAACAAAATAAAATATAAATGAAAACTTACAAATCATCTAAACAACTTGAAGTGAAACCAACCATCATATTAAATTATATAATTTTAAACTCAAAAAATTATAATTCAAATGTCTAGCTATTACATACCACATAA
The DNA here is from genome assembly GCA_021442155.1 of Cymbidium sinense. Lineage (NCBI taxonomy): Eukaryota > Viridiplantae > Streptophyta > Magnoliopsida > Asparagales > Orchidaceae > Cymbidium > Cymbidium sinense. The sequence goes on from CM038219.1 coordinate 69,969,723, forward strand.
AGACCAAGCACACACACTAGAATGCTAAGTCACCAATTCTAGCCAGGTTAAGATGGTGTATGTAATGATGATATATTTTATTTTATGATGTAATATTTTAGACTGGATTTTAGGAATGTGGATCACATGCTGGATGTTAGGTCATTGATAGCCTAATCTTATTTTCTATAGGGGATTGTGCTTAAAGACCAGCTCAAAAATAAATATAATTATTTCGCTTGCAGGATAGTTATGCTCTTAGGCATAATCAACATTAGGATAGGTGGGTTTGGTTACTCATGTACAAAATGCTAAGTCCAAATTATGAAATATAACTGCTTGAGATTGTATGTATATTTGGCTAACATTCATTTTTCAGGTGTAGTTAGATATTATTTCTCTATAAAATATAATTTTGTAATAGTAACTATGATTAGTGTTTTACGGATTAGGATGAGCATTAGCTAAAAGGCTTAGTTCTGGGGTGCTCTGTGATGCCTTGAAGGAAATCAAATCAAAAGAAGAAAGAAGAAAGAAGAAAAGAAGAGTGAAGACACCATAACATGTATTCAACTCTAAATTGTAATATTATTTTGTAATTCTAGTTTGTATAAGGGTAGAGCTTGGTTACCCATTTTTTCTCTTATTAGGGTTTACGATAGTACCTGACCATGCCAGCCTTTTATTCTTTCATGAAAGTTTATAAAAATGATTGTTGTTTTATTTAGTTTGTGCACTAAAATAGCACATCATAGTTTTTTAATGATTGATGATTGAATGTGTGGCCTAGATGCGGCAGACTATTAGGATAAAACTAATTTTTCTACCCAACTAATAACTCATAATTAAATATTAAAATTACTCACAACTTCATCATAAAGCCTAACATGTAAATAAGTTAATTAGAATATTTAGCAACCCTTTAGTTGTATGTTGTATGTCTCACATCTTGCATGTCATATTGAATCACTCTTGTAAACATAAGGGCCTCCATTTCAACACCTTAGGGACCGATTGACCTACGAGTGAAACCACTTATGATGAAGCTTCACCCTCTTTCACTCTTGATTTGGCCAATAAAAAAATTTCATCATGCATTTAGGAATAAGAAATCCTAAATCCTTTGTCCAAATGAATGTGTCAAATAAAATTTGAATAGATGTTGCATTTTTATACTAAGTTATATGTTCATACCAAACATGATATAGTCTCTTAGGGAGTAAGTTTTGGACTCTAATCTCTTTCAAAATTAAATAATAAGCTTAAACCATCTTGCAATTTCATGTGCTCGACCTACATGGTTTTGAATCATATAAGCTATTAGCTGACATCAACTCTAAGCAGTTGTTAGTCCAAAAGTGTTGGATGGGTTTATCTTCTCTTATGGAATAGATCATTATGTCCCCTCTCACATAGATTTAGGTTGTACTTTAACTTGTGTTAAAGCTCCCTAGATTTAGGATCCAAGGTTGCTTATTTCCTTCAGGCTACGAGCATAAATCCTCACCTCTTACGCATTTCGAAATCTTGTGTTGGTGAATCATAAGCCCTAGCAATCTAACAAAATTTGAACTCAAACAAAATATCACATCTCACTTTCAAACATATAAAGCCCCACCATAGGATAGGTTGGAATTCTCACTAGGCTTCCTAGTATCCTGAGCATTTTCTACCCATCTTCCTTTGGATTCAAAAAAAGTATCTCCAATTGAACAACCCCACTTGATTTTCCAAAATAGTTAATTTATTGATAGTCTTAACCTTGAACTCTTTGGAGAAAATAATTAACTATATTAATCAAGAGTATTCTTAGAAGATCTCATTTCTTATGATGTAATTAACTATAAAGGCTTGCCTCTATAGAGAATTAAAGAACCCAGCATAAAATAAACTCTACTTTACTTTTTCATGTAAAGTAAGGGAAGAATATCTAATACATAAGAAGACCCATCATGCCTTAAGAATCCTTATCAGGTGATCAGGTCCTTTGTAGGGCAAGATTTCTATCTCTCAAGATAGTATATCATACCTCAATGTCATACCCGATCACTTCCATAAGTACCTCCTAAGATCTATGTGGTGTCCACCCGATGCATCCAAAAATAAACACCATAAATATTACCTCCTTTGCTATAATTCCCTCAATTTAGTAGAGATATCAAGGAGTTCCATTTGTGCTCTAAAAAGCTCCCTTTGGATGGATCTCAAGGCTTTAAGACTATGCTCTAGATCTTGGTGAATTAGGGGGACTTGATGAGAAATGGCATTGGTTGATGTTTCATAATAGTAAGTGCATCTGATAACACCTCTTCATAGCTAGTGTGCAAAGAGAACATTTTGAATTCTATGACTTTACTTACGGATTGCCATAACTATAATTTTTTTGATTCAAGACCTAGAGCAGTAGCACAATCTAGTAAATAATTTAGCTCCACATAGAAACTAGATAGATCAGGTAGAACTTCTAAGTTGACACTTAAAAGAAGTTGATTCAAGGCTGTTGTTATATAATATATGCTTTTTAAAGGACTACCATGCAATGGAGTTGAAATCCTAAGGTATATTCTAGAAATATACATGAAATTTATGGGCTAGATAATTGCCATTGGACTATATGTTCCTCACTAAAAATAAGGTAATTTTTTGCAAGAATCTAGATCTAAAGAATCATCTTTGGTGGCACTCACCATTACACAAGTTCAATCTAATAAAAATTATTCAAAACTAGTAGCCATAGTTTTAGACTCCTCTATTTGTGTATTATCTTTAGTATATATATGATCAATGCTAGCAGGTTGGAGTCATAGTGGAGAAATTGTAATAGTATATGTGGATAATACTAGTGTGACATCACTATCATTTCACTCTACTAGTGGTTCAACTACTGTTGGTGAGGTAGGAATATGAATAGAGTTGTCTATATCTATAACTTATATATTATAATCAACTAGTGGGAGCTGTAGAGGTCCCTATTATCTTTCTCTTGAGTAAATGAAATTTTCTGCCATCATTTCCTACTACCTTTTTGGTCATTTAATGTTGTTTTAGAAGCATTAGTCATATGTAGTGTAGGTTAGACTAGTATGGTCTTTCATATTTACAATTATACATACAAAAGCCTAGTTCCAAGAAGGAAGAAAAGGTATGGCAAATTCACAGAAACCAAAAATGATTGAGCCCTATATGAGTCTCCTATGGAGCTATATAAAAACTTGAATGGGATCTCAGGCAAAGTGTGAAGGTCCAAGCTATAGAGGTTGCTGCTAAATCAACTACTAGTGGGAGTGCTCCTAAAGAAAAAGTGTCTAGTACATAGATTATTGGTGGTAACCTATATATAGGTGTAGCTTGAGTATATATAAACTACCTAACCACCCTACTAGGGTTGTAACCTTATAAGATTATAGATAGATGACAGTGATAGCATAGCCAAGTGGGTTTCAATCTAATGAAATATTCTGCAATGTGTCTATTCATGACTTTGAAAATAGTAGGGGAGTGTCTCTATGAGTAAGAGAGTCTGTGAACTTTTGCCCAATAACTTAAATAGACAAATGATAAAAGGATGATTTATTGACAATCTGAAAATGATCTATCATGCACACTAGAGAAAACATGAATGTCCTTATTTGATTTCTATCTATAGAGACAATAGCTTTATTTAGTTGCATAATCATGGGAAAATTATGCTCTCTAAAATAAAATGGTGTATCAAGATAATTGAAGGCTCCTGAAACATTGGAATGAGTCCATCCATGTAGATAGTTCCAAGGGGCATCGACAATGTAGCATTGTGAATTTGTCATGACACTTACTCTACCTGATCCATGATATTAGTAGGCAAGTGTTGCAAGCAGCAATGATATCTTTTCACCAAAACCAAGTAGGCTAGCCATTAGTAAAGAAGAAGGATGAAATAGTCTATTATGTCTAGCGAATACAAAATAGCATAACCAAGTGGCAATGAAAGCCACTAAAGATAGCTCTTTATTGATGTTCTATTCTAGTATCTAGGAGGAGTTTACTTTTCTCATCGAATCAAAGTTGGCTTTAGAAGATGTATGGGCTCCATTATCGAATGGATCTTCAATCCATGCAAAATGTGTTAGGTACCTTCCTAAATAGAGAAAGCTTTCTGACCACGTATCCAGAGTGATCATATTTTGACATTTGTGACCTGTCCTCCATTCTTTGGATAGTCTTTAACAATGTGCCAAGGCATGATGTAGCTTGAAGAAAATATATAACTGCCTCTTCTACATTGGCCATCTAATTGATGCTAAAAAAACTCATAACCTGGTGGAATACATTATCCATATGGAGTTCTGATAATGAGTAGTCTAGTTATATCTTGCATATATGCCATGGTTAATATCAATTCATGTGGGTCAACCTAGCAAGTATTGGTAGCTCTATCCCAATGTTTAGTTATACTTCTAATCCATGTGAAAGTAAGGTGATGTTGAGACTACTCGATATAAACCAGCTTTTCTAAGAACATCACTGTGCATTTGAAAATGATGTCAAGCCCAATATGTGTATCCATTGATAACTAATAATGGAGTGCCTAAAACTAACTTTGGGTCCCAATCTTCTAATTCATGATGTAATATATGGCACTCAGTAGCCTGACTATGCTTATAGGCAGAGCAATGTCATCGGCTAGTTGGAGCACATTCTATTACCAAAGATAAGGTTATCTATGACTCATTTTGAAGGAACATTATGACTATGTCTCAATTTTAAATTATTTATCCAGTCATTTAGGTCATATAGCCAGTTAGAGAATGTGAGTCGGATAGTGGTAGACACGATGATCGAATAAATGAAGCTTCAAAAAGATCTCAGCCTCTTAATATATCTTGGTGTCATGATAACTTGTCATATATTCTAGCTATACACATGGATCATGGGCTTCAGTGATAGCCTATATATGCTCTTCAATAGGATTAGTGGAAGGCTTATTCTCTGGTCTTTTCTAGATAAACATTATAATTAACTTGTAATATATTTGAAATAGAGAAGCATCCAGCTTTTAAGAGTTTTATAAATAAGCAATAATATCTAAAATTATACATAAGTTATGCGTGTGAGAAATTTAAATTTAATCTTTTATGCATATTTATATTTAAACTCGCTCCTCTTGACTATATAGGAATCTAAATTTAGATTTAGATGATTTCTCTTTTAATATAATAGATTTAATCCGGCCCATTTGGCATGGTGGATCTAATCCATCCCCTTTGGGCATGATGGATCTTAGTTTAATTTAGATCTGACCCTTACGGGTATAATGAAATCTAAATTATGATTTTAAATTCGACCCCTTTAAGCATGGTGGATCTGATCCAGTCCCTTTGGGCATGATGGATCTTAGTTTAATTTAGACCCGATCCCTATGGGTATGATGGAATCTAAATTGAGGTTTTGGATCTGGACCCTTTAGGCATGGTGGATTTGATCTAGCCCCTTTGGTCATGATAGATCTTAGTTTAATTTAAATTTGACCCATATGGGTATGATGGAATCTAAATTGAGGTTTTAGATCCAGCTTCTTTTTTTAGCATGGTGGATCTAATCTAGCCCCTTTAGGCATGATGGATGTTAGTTTAATTTAGATCAGATACCTATGGGTATGATGAAATCTAAATTAAGGTTTTTGTACTTGGCCCTTTTGGGCGTGGTGAATCTTAATTTAATTTTTCCTAATTAGGCATCGTTTCCTTTTGATAGGATATCTTGCTTTGCAAGGCATCTTATTATGAAAGATGTATAAAATTATCCTTTGTAAATAGGGGAATTTCACATTAAAATGAGCATATTTCATTCGTAGTTATGCCTAATATCTTTTGAGATATTATCTTTTCATAAGAAGCATATGCTTGATGTTTTTTTGTATCAATAAGCTGATAAGATCCACCTTCATATACTTTTTCAATCATATATGTTCCCTCCCCATTTGAATCAAATTTTCCAGTAACTCATTGATGTGGAATAATGGGTCTTCTTGATACCAATATTAGTTCACCAACTTGGAAACTTTTTGGGCGAACCATACGTTCATGATCTCTGGTCATTCTTGATCTATATGTTTCTAAACTTTGTTGGGATTATAGTTGCATTTCATCTAAGTCTTCAAGCTCTTCATATAGTATTTGAATATTTTCTTCCGTTGAAAATTCATTTTGAACTGCTATGTAGAGTGAAGGTAATTCTACTTCAAAGGGCAGTATTGCTTCTGCTTTGAAGACTAAAGAGTATGGTGTTGCTTATGTAATAATCTTATAAATGGTATGATAAGTCATTCTATTTTGCTTTCAGAAAGAATTTTTGTAAACAATTTAATTAGCACTTTGTTAAACACCTTTAATAAACCATTAGCTCTTGGATTGTATATTGAGGAATATCCCCAATCTATCTTGAATTTTTCAATAAAATGATAGGCTTTAGTATTCTTGAAGATGGAATCATTTTCTGATATAATTCATTGAGGTATTCCCAACTTATAGACAATATAGTCTTAGAAGAACATTACTATATCATCTAGTTTAACTTCTCATAATGAGATTTCTTCTACCCATTCTGAGAAATAATCAGTAGTAGCCAGAATGAAGCAATGTCATCTAGATGAAGGAGGATCTATTATACTTATTATATGTGTTTCCCAACTTTCAAATGGCCATGACGCTATTATTGGGTGTAGGGTATTAGGTGTTCAATGTAGTGTGTATGCATGTATTTCACATTGATGATATCTTTTAGTATATTCTCTGTAGTATTAAACCATGCTAGGCCAGTAATATCCCATTTATTTAATTTTGATTTTCAGTTTAGAGCCAGATTGGTGTGCTCTGCACAATCCTTCATTAACTTCAACAATTATTACCTTGGCTTTTTCTAGTCCTAGCATCATAGGCACATTTGGTCAATCACACACTGATATAATGTGTTATTTATAATAGTGCATCATAATGCTCTTTGTGAAATTTGATGAGCCTTTGATTTATCTTTTGGCAGTCCACCACCTCTGAGTTAGGTGATGAATAATTATCACCAATCATTTTCTACTATCATGATCATGATTTCTTGACTTTCTTTAGCTTTAAAGGCTCACAAGAGAATTGGCACTAGTGCTTGCCTATTTTAGATTATTATTATAATTGAATTTTTTGAGGGTTTATCATTTCTTTAGCTAATTTATCTAATGTGTCAACTTTGACATTATCTGGATGTGACACCTTTATGATGGTTACTTCAAGGATTTATTTTAAAAGCTCCAAGATATGTTTATGGTAAAGCGCTAATTTTTGATTATTTAACTTAAAAGTATCAATTATTTCTCAAATTATAAGTTGAGAATCCCCATAAACTCTTAATTTTTATATTAATTGTTAACTCTAGACCCATAATTAATGTTTTATATTCGACCTCATTACGAGTTCAAGGCTTAGTAAGACTATAGGAATATCGTATTATACCCCTTTGTTGTGTTAAGAATATCAGGAGTAAGCTGGGCATTTTAAATAATTTCAAAGATGAAGCTCCATGAAAATAAAGCTCCCATTTTGATGGTTCCTAAGCTTTTTCAACTTCAAAAATTTGTTCATCAGGCAACTCATCATTAAGTGAAACATTTATTGGTAAGGGATGAGTGGCTAAGAACACAACTAAGGCTTTCCCTTTTATAACCTTTTACGAGATATATGTTATATAAAATTGTAGTAATAGTACAGCCTATTTAGCTAAGTGACCTATTAAGGTAGGCCTCATCATTATAAATTTGATTGGATCGACTTTGGATATTAATATTATCTTATGGGATAATTGTTGAGAAAATTTGTGATGCCACATAGAGTTTAGAAATTTCTTATTTGAATGATCAAATGTGTCATTAAGGAATAAACATATTATCTCGAAAGATAAACATGTTTTTCTTTAATAGATTCGATCATCTAATAAAAGACTCCTAAGGCTAATGGGTCTTTCATGTTCCAGAGACATTTCCAATGAACAACATGGAAGGTAGAACAGGCTTTAATTTTTATGGCAAGACATGCCAATTTCATGTTTCCAAAGTTTTCATGTTAATTAAGGTGTAATTAAGGTTTAAATTATTTCATTAAAACTTAAATTAAGTTTAATTTAAAAAAGGTCATTTTGGGTTATTACTTTTCTTTGATTCCCATCTGAAAGATGTTTCTAAAGAGGGTTTGTTCATAATTTTTATACATCTAGTTGAATTATTATGATCTAATTAACTTTTGGTTAATTATTTAAATTATTTAATTTATTTAATTACTTAATTAATCCAATTTATTATTTATTTAGTTCAGATGAGTTTTATTAGTGGTTTAATGTGGATTAGGGTTTATTAAGTTGATTTAAAGTTATTTGATCCATTTTCTTTAATTAAATTGTTTAATATTAATTTAATTAATTAAAATTGAAATTTAGGATTTAATATTCCATATCTCATGAATTATATTGCAATAAATCATGAAAGTTATTTCTAAGGTGTGCTTTAACCTCAATTTCACTTCCCCAAAGTTTCATTTTAATTGGATTAATGGTTTGATACAAATTAAAGTTTAATGAATTTAAATAAACCCAAATTAAGGATAAAATACCTAAAATTAATTATGGATTTTAATTTTTATAGATTTCTCTCATCAAGATGGATCTAGAGAGCCCACGTTTATATTTTTTTGTATTTATATTTATTTTTCTTTGAATTATGGAAGTTTATATTATTTTTATTAATTCTTAATTACTTTTTAAAGGGGGAATAATCGTTATGGGATGGCGGCTTGACGTGGCTCCATCGTGGTACTCTGACCACATGGCATGGTGCATGTGGGTCACGTGGGATCCCATGTGGCGATTGCGTCAAAAACGGCGTCACACGGGATGATCCTAGGCCTTACGATCGAAGATTGTTGTTCCTTAAAGGAATCAAATCAATCCATCTACCTAGATTGAAGCCATACATTCCTTTTAAAAGGAATGGATGGATGAGAATACATCTCCTTCATTGATGACTAGGACCGAGAGTCGTTCATCGATTTTGCTTGATTTTTGATGATCCAACCATTGAAACCTCACATTTTCGATTACAAAACCATCATGGAATAAAATATAATAAATCTAATCAATTTTATCTCACTTGAGATCAAACTTCCTTCAAAAAGGATCAAACACGAAAGCTTAGAGAGGGATGTTAATGGCGTACTTCCAATCTGGTGATCCTCGATGATGAGGTCAACTCCAATAGCATCAGATCAACACAAGGACCTCCTATGCTAAAAGAAATGCTCCCTAGATGAAGCTTGCTTCAAATTCTAGTGACGTTGATCATTCTCCAGCTTGCCAGTGATGAAAGAAGTGCGGGAGTGTTCATTTCTTCTTAAATTGGGATGGTGAAGGGGATTGGAGATTCTATTTGGCTTGGGGTTATGCTCTATGGTGGATTCCTTACTTTGATGAGCCCCACCCACCACCCTTCTTTCTTACTTTATTCAACTGAACTAACTAAGGCTTTTGAAAGCTTACCAACATGCTCCTTTATCATCCTACACCTATTTAAGATGAAGAGGTGGAAAGGGAAAGTAGTTAGGAAAAATGCACTTGGTTGGTCATCCATTTGACTAGTCATGGAATCTTTTGATTTGAATTTATGTAAAAGATGCTTAAGTGACTTTATTAAGGCTGAAAATCATCATTAATGAAGTCTAGGAATGTTTCATTAACATCCTTGGTGGATTGGTTGAAGATGCGATTGAAAGTTTTTGGGGTTAATGCACTTGATTATTCCTTGCATTACTTTAATTTAGAACATCCAAGTTAATTGACTAGCCTTGGTTCAATGCTTAATGTATGTGCATTTTATTATAATTGGACCTTTAGATAAAAGGGTATTAAGGGTTTTCAAAGCTTGAAGTGTTTGGTTTATGTTTAGTTCATTTAACATAATTGAATTTGGCTTGGTTTTAATTAAGTTAAATTATTTATTTGGCTTAATTATGATGTGTTTAATTTTCAATGAGATTAATCCAAGCAATTTAGAATGCATTAGATTAAACAATTCTAATTTTCTTTTATTTTAAACCCATTTGACAGAAGTTGGGTTTAATGGGCTAAGCTTGGGTTCATTTGGGTCAAATGATCAATTTGACCAAATTGGACCCAATGGTGGGTTGGATTAGATTTGACTATGAATTTGGTTAGCTTGTTTTAATTTGATTTTTTTGTGAATTAACTGGTTTTGATTTGAGTTAATCCAATTTGAAATTTGGGTTGATTCTACCTAAGCCAATTAAGTTAAATCAAATCCAAGGAAGATTCTCAAGGTCACTAGGTATAGTATCCTAAGCATTGAATTAGGAGATTTCTATTTGAGATTAGGTCATCCTAGTTACTTATTTCAGATTGATATTAACCTCACCCAAAAATGAGGTCAACAAATGGACCCCCAATATGTTTAGTGGATGGCTAGAGTACACTACGCATGTTTGCGTTGACCGAATTGCTCAATATGATTTTGATTTTGATCTTGATCGTAATTTCAACTTGTGTTTTAATTATAAAGGATAGGCATGTGTATGCCTATAATTGTTTCAATTTGATTCATTCTTTGAAACTTAACTTTACTAAGTTTTAAGATGAATAGAGCCGACATTAGGAGTGGACCCAAAGGATGGTCTAGTCTTAATGCAATCACTGTGCTCAAAGAAGATGCCTTCAAGGGACTTACTCTTATCTAAGAATAGTTGTTGGAAATGATGCCAATATGGACACTTACTCCTATTCTATACTACTTGATGTTTTAACAAGGGAAGATACTACTAGGGGATTTACTCTTATCTGGTTAGTTATTTGGAAGGGGTCTTTTGGAGACTTGATTCCAACCTAAATAGCTAAGCTGGGGAGGAGGGCTCTGAATAGATTTATCCTAATCCTCAACATTTAGACTACTAAGCAGGGGTCACATGGACTTAATTCCTAGCTTGAGTAGTCTATAGGAATGGGGCCTTCAATGGCTTAATTCCATTCTTTTAGTTTCTTTGAAAAGGAGAGGGGTCTTAATGACATTATCCTATCCTTAGAAGGATGCCTTCTGAAGGACTTACTCCTTTATGATTGGTTAATAAGAAGAGGTCTTCATGACTTTATTCCTTCTTTAGCAACCATAAAGAGGATGAAGGGCTTAATGACTTTTTCATAGTCCTCAGAATTTGGTTAATAGGAAAGGGGTCTTCAGGACTTATTCCTAACCTAAGTAGCCTATGTGATAAGAAAAGGGGTCTTCATGACTTATTCCTATTCTTGTCTTTTATAAAGAATGCCCACTAGGGGGACTTATTTCTTTCTATCTAGCTATTAGGAAGGGGCCTTCGATGGCTTAATCAAACCTAAATACCTTGGGTGGATGAAGGGGTCTTTAAGGACTTGATCCTAAACCTCACATTCTTGTTTTTTACTTAAGGATAAGGGTCTTAATGACTTAGTCCTAGCCTTAGTCATTTCAAAAGGAAGCTTACTGTGAGACTTACTCCTATGTGATTAGCATCCTAAATAGCTAAGGAGAGGAAATGGGTCTTCTTGACTTAATCCAATCCTCAAATATTTGGCAAATAGGAAAGGAGTCTTCATGACTTATTCCTATCCTAAATAGCCTGTGTGATATGAAAGGTGTTTTAATGACTTAATATTATCATGTACACATTAAGAATGGTTCCAGGAAAGGCCTGCTCCAAACACATTAATAAAAACATATTTTCAAGTCATTATGTAGTATTTATGAAAAATAACACAAAGTTATAAAAGAAATAAAGAGAAGTGAACTTTTATTTTATTGATCATCATTCAAGAATAGATTACAAGTTACACAAAGTATTTCTTTAGGTAACGTCCATTGATCAGTGGCATTAGATGTTCACCATTACAGATAATATGCTGGTAAGAAGCTCCTTCATGGAATTTTTTCCACCACAAATGGTCCTTCCCAAGTTGGTTGAAATTTTTTGTCATTCTTGCGATGAGCTAAAACTGGCTGTTTAAGAACTAAGACCAAGTCTCCTACTTGAAAAGTTCTAGGATAGACCAGTATCATATGCTTGAACCATACATGACTGGTATAGTTCAAGGTCTTGTTTAGCTTTCAAATGCCTTTTTTTAAGATTTTTGAGTTCTTCCAAACGATTCTTATAATTTTGATCTATTGTAATATTATTGTTGACAACTATTCTCAATGAAGGAAATTGCACTTCTAATGGAAGAACAACTCCAGTTACATAATTTAAAGCATATGGTGTAGACTGAGTTGGTGTCATGTATGTAGTTTGATAGGCCCATAAGGCTTCAACCAACTTTTCATGCCATTTGCATTTATTTTCATCGAGTACCTTCTTTAGTATTCTTGCTAGTGTATTGTTGAATGCTTCAGTAAATCCACTTTCCTTAGGGTAATATATGGTTGAATATCTCTAGTCATTCTTTTATTTAGCCACAAAATGATTTAATTTTGTAGACTTTAATGACATCCCATTGTCGGATATGATTCCATGAGGAACAACAAATTGATATACAACATTTTATTGAAAGAATTATAACACATGATATGCCTTTACTTCTTTCAGTGGTACCGCTTCAGCTCACATAGAGAAGTAATCTATTGTAGCTAATATAAAATGCTGTCCTTTTGATGAAGGATGATCAAAAGATCCTATGATGTTAGTACCCTAACTCTCAAAGGACCAAGAGGCAATTGTAGGGTGTAACATATTAGGGGGTTGATGTAAAACTACACCATGGATCTGGCATAATGGTAATAACATGTTATTTCCATGTAGTCATTTAACATCGATGATTGATAATATCCAAGTCTTTTGATTTTTAATTTCACCTTGGTTCTAGATTGTTGAGCTCCATATAGCCTAGAGTGTATCTCAGTCATAATCTTATGAGCTTTTTGTTTATCTAGATAGCGGAGCCACATTTAATCGAATGACTTACAATATAATACATTATTAATTAATGCATATGACAAGGCATATTTCTTTATTTGATTTGCTTATGTAATCTAAATCTATAGGAGATAAAACTTGTTGATTATGAACTTTTATAAAAATAGATTCTTTTTCTAGACATATGATTTCATTGACAAGTTTTGCCAAAGCATATGATATAGAATTATTTTTATGAGATATCATATACAAAGTTATATATGGAATTATTTTAAGTAAATTCATGGTATACTGTTAATAACTAAAGAGCTTTGAATGCAAAACCTTATAGAATCCACTTATTTGGTTTATAACCAATTAAGAGTCTCCAAAAATTTTTATGATTTTAATATCCATAAGGATTGGTAGCTCTAAACCAGTGATAAAAGCCTCATATTCTATCATTGTTTGTTCAAGGCTCGATTATATGATAGGAATATCTCAGCATCCCTTTTTCTAGGGTTATAAAAATTAACCCAATTCATGCCTTCCTTGGGATGGATGAATTTAATTATTTATCTTTCCTTAATGATGATGCACCATCAAAATATATTTCACAAGTGACATTAGGTTCACCTACTAATGTTATGATCTGCTCATCTAGAAGATCATCATTTAAAGGGTAACCATCCTGTATAGGATGAGTTGCTAAGAAACCATCTACTACTTGTCCTTTTATAACACGAAGAAGGATGTATGTGATCTCAAATTGCAATAGAATCATTGACCATCATGCTAGACATCTAGACAACATCGAATGGGTCATAAGGTATTGCAAAGGATTCACCCATGAAATTAAATTTACCTTATGAAAAGCATATAATGTCTTAGTTTTTGAGTGGCGAAGACTAAGGCTAAACAATGCTTCTCAATAGGTGGATAATTCTTTTCAATTGGGATAAGCCCATGACTTAGATAGTAAATGGCATTTTCTTTCCCTTTCTCATTTACTCGGGCTAATAGAGCTCCAGCTAACTCATCCAAAGCCACAGTGTATAAAATTAGTGGCTTTCTTAGAATTAGAGCAACCAAAATAGGAGGTTCATTAAGTATAGTTTCAAGTTTTCAAACTCATTTTGGCATTTTTCTTCCCAAATAAATTTGGAATCTTTCTTTAATAATGTCGCAAATGATTGCCATCTTCCTTATAATTTTGATATGAACCTCCTTAAATATGCATGCCTTTCTTGGAATGATCTTAGTTGTGTAATACTTCTAGGTGGTGACATTTCTATAATGGCTTTTATTTTTTCTGGATCGATTTCTATTCCACAATGTAGCACCACAAACCCTAAAAATTTTCTGAAGTTACTCCAAACATGCACTTCAAACAGATTAATTTTCAAGTTAGAGTGATTTAATCAATTGAAAATGATCCATAATCATACAGATGATCTTCTTTTATTTTACTTTTGATGACTAGATCATTAGTATAGCATTCAACCTGATTATGAATCAAGTCATCAAATATTCTAGCCATCGTTCTTTGATATGTAGCCTTAGAATATTTGAGACCAAATGGCATGACTGTGTAAAAATAAATCACTATAGGATATCTTAGTCTGATTATATCCAGATGATACATCCATGAAAAAAAAAGATCTCATGTGAAGAGGCTATGTCAACCATAAGTTCTGGTATTAGTAAGGGAAATTCATCATTGGGACAAGCCTTATTTAAGTCTCTAAAGTCAATGTAGATGTGTATTTGACCATTCCTTTTCTTCACTAAGACTATGCAGGCTAGCCAATTAGTATATTGCTCTTCTCTCACAAAGCCAACTTCAATTAATTTTCTTACTTTAGCAATTACTTATTGTTCAATTTCAAGTTGCATTCACCTAGGAGCTTATTTTACTGGAATGACATCAGGTTTAATCCTTAATTTATGCATACCGACATCCAGAGATAAGCTTGGCATTTCATCATAACTCAAACCAAAGAAGTCTTTATATTCAAGGAGTAAAGTGATTAACTCTTCAGAGTCTCCTGGACCTAGCAAGGTACTAATGAAAATTAACCTTGGGATTTCAGGAGTTCATAGATTAACCTCCTTTAGCTCATCAACAGTGAATTTTATTTTTTCCTCAAACTCAAGAGGTGCATTCTAAAGTAAGTCATCATCAGATTCATTTGTTGTTTTTATGGATAATTCCTCTAAAAGATTAGAAGGAATTTCAAATAGTTGATCCGATTGATGACTTCTTGTCATTAAGCAATGTTATATATCATTAAATGGCTCAATAACTCCAAACCCAATCAGAGCTTTGGAATATAAATTTTTATGTTCTAATTTCCATAAGCTTTCCATGAGTTGGGCTTTATCTTTAGGCCAAGCATTTGTATTAAATCCATGTTTCACAGAATTCTTTGCACAATCAAGATACCAATCAAAAGGGAGTTCTATTATTTCATTAAAAGATGGATCTTCAAGCTTTACATATACTTTTGAGCTTGAAGTTCTAGGTATATGATAAAATTTTGATAGCCTCTACACTTCTCCTGATAAATTAGTGGCAACTTTGACTTCTAACTGAGATATTTTATTTTGAACAAAAGGGGTCAAAGTCAAAATGTCCACATATTTTTTAACTTCTCATATGTGGAAAGCTCAGGTTCATCCTTTAATGCCTTAATTTGTTCCTCATTAATGTCTAATTTTAAAGTAATTTCAAACTTTATTGAAGCACTTTCCTGGTTGGAATCTTCATCAGAACTACATTCCAAATCAACATGAATCACTGGAGGTTCTTTTCCTTTTTCTTTTTCCTCTTTTTCTTTATGTTTCTCTGTTCATTTATTTTATTATTTTGTGCCTTATTAATGTTAGATCCTATATAATCAAATTTTTTACTTCCTAGGCATGAAGTAAGCTGCATCTTCCTAAAGTTCAATTTCATGAATAGAGAGTAATTGTATGCTGCCTTTTATAATGTATTCCACTCCACCCTTAGTGTATTTAATACACTGGTGGAGTGAAGATGGAACCATTTTATAGTCATGAATACAGGATCTACCTAAGAGGGCATTAAAGAATTTTCTGAGTCTATGATATGAAACTTAGCTTCAGTTTTCAATCCTTCTATTTCTAACAATAGAGATATTGAACCTAAAGCTATTTCACCTATTTCATTAAAGCCCATCAATAACATATTATCTGAACTGAGCCTCCTACTATCAATCTCGAAGAATAATAATGTTTAGGAGTTCATATTGATTCAAGTACCATGATCTACTATAACTTTTGTTAATCTGATATTTTTTTATTTTTATAGAGATGTAAAGGGGATGGTTATGATCAGTAGTCCCCAAAAGAAGATCCAAATTGGAGAAATTAACTCCTAGGATCTCTTTAAAGTAAAAAACCACATCTGAGGAAGTAGCTGCTAGTTGGGTTAGACATATCTCAAGATCAAGTAATTCTTGTTCTAATGACTCTCTCATTTCTTTTGAAAGAACAAGAGCATCATAAATACTCGACCTAGCAGGAAGCTTCCTAAGATGAGCCAAAAATGTTATAATCGATGTTAGGAATTTTTGGCTCATTCACTACTTCTTTAGGTAAAGATTATGGGCTTAAATTTTGATCCATAATCTGCTTTCTTTTATTCATAAGGGGAGGAAGCAAACGATGTGGTAGAACTCTTCCACTACATAGATTTACTTCAGTAACATCTATAACGTTTGGGTCAACCTAGTCCACATTTTGAACATCCTTTTCTAAGGATTGATTAGAATTTGATACTTCTAAATCTATGTTGAGAAGATCTCCTTGTAAGTTCTCCATATCAATATATGATTCTGATTCATACAACATAACATGAGATTATTCTTTTTTATTACATTCTTTTTCAACATTTTCAATAACATGTTCATCAAAATTAACATAAATGTATGAAATGCCTTCAGAGGCTAAGTTTTTATTTATCTTTTCAAATTAACTACAAAAAGATAAAAGGCATGTAATGCTTTGCCTTTCCATCTTTATCATACAGGATTTTATCAAATAAAGCAAATGTCCCTCTCTTATAACACTCTCTAGTCTTCAGTGCAGCTGAAGATGGTGAGTTGGGTAAAGGTGGAACTTGTACTTCATACTCTGATGGATCAATCTGGGTGATCTCTCTCCAGGTCTTTATTTGATTCTGCATATTAGTTTTCAAAAATTTCATCATATATTTCTTTGAAAAATGGGATAAATCTACATCACATTCATCTGTAGATGAATGACTATAAGAAGAATTACCTGTAACAACCTTAATGCACCCTTGTTCAAGGTTCACAAGGTATTACTTTAGAATAATCACCAGCTCCTTCTTGAAGTTTCTTTATAGCCAATCTTTAATTGTAAAATAATCTTCAATGGTATGTCCTAACATATAATGGTACAAGTAGTAGTTAGGATCATTTACCTTTCCAACTTCTTCAAGATTTTTAGATCAGGAAGTTTAAAGTCTGGCTTCTTTTTAAAATTTTAAAAAATTTTCATCACCGCCTCTTTTTTTAAAGAATAAGTTTGGTTCATCCTTTCTAAAAAAGGGTTGGTTGGAATATTCCTAGGGGATGGTGATACTTATTATTGTGGTGGACTAAATGATGAAGATCTCTCTGATTGTATCTTCATAAGAGCATTCCCTCTATCCACCTTAGAGACATTGCTTACTCTCTTTTAGAAGCTTCCTAAGTTTGGATGGTTCTAAAGATTGATCTTTTAAGAAGGTCAACCTAGGGGCTTCTTCTTATAGGCTTGAGGCTTTATTTATATGTTTTTCAAAAGTCTTGTTCATAAAGCCTTTTAATAAGAAGGTAATTGGAGCATGGATATTCCTAATGAGAATCTCTATAGCATGCTGCTCTTGTAATTGGGGATCACAATTAAGACTAAGGAATGTCCACCTCAAGATATAATCCACTAAATATTCTCCGGGCTTTTGTTTTTCCACTACCATATCACCTACAGTAATATGATATTGGGTTCCTGTGAATCTCTTTATGAACATCTCTTCTAATTCGAAGAAAGTGCGCACTAAATCATTGGGTAGATCAGCATATAAGTCGAAAGCAACTCTGCTCAAGCTGCTAATGAACTGTGTAAGCAATACTGCATCGCTCCCTCCGACATTACAACAACTTCTATGAAAATGAGACAAATGTTGTTTGGAATTCCTAGTCCCATCAAATTCTTTAAAGTTAGGAGGCACAAAGTCTTTAAGGTATAGAATGTAATTATATTCCTTAGGATAAGGTCTACCCTTCAGAATCAATGTCGTGCCTCTTGACTATGTAAGGGCTTCTTTTAATTATTGCTCCACTAATGATTTTAGTTTAGTTATGGAGGGTACTTCATTGGTAGGTTTTAACTCCTGAAGGTACTCCTCTGAACCAAACCTCAAATTATTAGTGGGACATGGTAGATCAATCTACTCAATCTGATGAAGCCCTAAAGAAGATGGAATCATATTTTGGAGTGACTGCATAGTGGCAATCATCTCCTCCATTTTCTTATCCATGGATGTAATATGATCATCCTTTTTTTAATATGAATGATGAGTTACTAGGTAGGATCTAAAGAAGGGTTGTTTCTTCCTACTCTTTCTTTGATGATCTAGTGTCTACCATATAGATATGAGCTACTGGTAGCCCTAGATTATCATCCAACAAGTCATCTTCCTAAGTTATAATGCTGCATTCTTTTTAGTTTTTCTTTCTTTTCATCTTCTCTAACAATTGTTTTTATCTCTTCTTTGGATAGATGAAATAGAATACCATTACTATCAAGAATTTTATTTGATTCTTCACCTATTTCCATAGGTTTTAATTCAAATTCTTCACATTTTATATCCTCTTGAGGAGCAAGAACTTCTTCAAGAGTGGCTCCCAAGCCAAGGTGAAACCCATCAGTAGTTTCTTTCACATAAGGAGACGGAAGAGGGAATCCATTTTCTTACTGGAAACATAAAATGATGAGGGCCTTTTAGCTTAAAGTCTAGGTGAACATGATACAATCCTATTTGGTGTTGACCTAGAAACAGGCATCTCTAAAGATGTAGATGGCAAAGATGGTGGATGCACCCTAGGCTCAGGGCCTAAGAAAACCTTCCTGACATAAACTTTTTTTATTTTATAGGAAGGACCCTTTCTCTCCCTAGACTAACATGTTGGTCTCTATGCCATGTCATTAAGTGTCTAGGGCAATGGTATTGCTCTGTTGTTGCAGGCATAGGATAAGAGAGCCTTATTATATCAGGAATGACTGCCTTCCCCTTCCTTTTGTAATGGGAAATGGCAGGTCTACCTAAGATTTCTTTTGCTAAGCTCTTTGATGCATGATCTTTCATGACCCTCAATAACTCTTCCTTAATTTATGAGGAGGTTCCAAGATTCCTATTAAGGATTTGATGCAGTCTACCCTGCTGGATCCTTTCAATAACCTGATCAGTAACCTTTTTGCTTTTAGTAGGAGCAGGAAGCGGTGTACTAGAAACCTCCAGGATGGGTTATTTTTTTTTTTATACTGCCTCAACAATAAGAATAAGAGTCACTCTATTTGTAGTGATAATCAAATTTTCAAAACCAACTTCAAACTTAATGATGGAGCCATTTGCCAATCGACTAGTATCCATGGAGAAGTTTATCACGGATGTAGAAGCAAAGATCATTTGTCTAACCATTTTTGATTCACAAAAATAATCTTAAATGAGAATTATTAGATTAAATAAACTTTAGACCCATTAGGGAATTTTGGCCAATGTTATAGGATTTTTTTTATTTTTAAATATCATATATTTTTTAAAAGATATATTCTAAAATTATCATATTTGATTTCCACTAATTGGATAGTTCTATATTCTTTCTCTTATCATGTTGAATATACTCTGCCAAGAATAAATTGGATAGATATTCAAAGAGATGAAATGCAATCTTGACCCATGTAAACACAAGTTCATTGTTGATTATAGAAATAATAACTTATTTCTAAAGAAGGAGAGACGAACCAATCCCCGGCATAGTCACCTAAAAATATCTCCGTGGAGAAATTTTGTGATACTACCTAGATTTTAGGAATTTCATATTTGGATGATCAAATGATTCATTAAGTATTAAACATATTATCTCAGAAGATAAATATGTTTCCCTTTAATGAATACAATCATTTAATAAAAGACTCCTAAGGCTAATGGGTCTTTGGTGTACCAAAGATTTTTCCCTTGAACTACATGGAAGGTAGAACAGGGTTTAATTTAAACTGGGTTCATGGTTCTTTATAGAGGAAAGCCTTTATAGTTAATTACATCTTAAGAAGGGTCTCTTCCTAAGAATACACAAGATTAAAGAATAAGTTGTTATTTCTAAAGATCCTTAAGGTAGTTATTAAAGGATAGATTTTTGAAATTTCAAATAGGAGTGGTTCAAATTGGAGAGAGTTATTTTGAAGGCCAAATGGGTTGAAGTAGGAAATGTCTATTGATAATGGGATGCCCAGTAAGCATTTCAACTATCCTATAATTGAGCTTTAAAATCTAGAATTTAATTTAGATTTCTAGTTGACATTTTCTTAAAAGTCTAGGACATTCTAGTAGCATAAGGCTATAGAAATTCTTAGGGTTGAAAAGGATGCTTCAGAACCTAGTCTATAGGTACTTCTGACACATGTCAGATGTTCGACCTAATTTTATTTTGGCAATTATCGGTCGCACCTCTCACTTGAGGAAACTAACCTATCCCTGACTCTTCTGGGCTTACAATTTTTCTAGAGAGGCTGCCAGCTAACACCACCAAACTACATTTTAAATTCACTATAACAAGTCTTATGAATGCAAGATGGTTGAGATGTTGCATTTATAGGAAAATAATCTATGAACCTAGACTCACTCATTAATTCCTATGATCATGTAGGGTATGAAATGCATCTAATTAATGCACATTTTTTAGATTTTATAAATTGTAACTCAATGATCATTTTATTCCATGGATATATATTTTATGCCTAATGCCATGGAATTAGCAATAGTTATGGGCCAAATCAATAATAGAAGGCAAGCTTCCCCAAGAAGGTGGTCATCCTCATAGGTTAGATGCCCCTTATGTGCAATGGGAGAAGTTGCCCAATTCAAGGATTGAAGCAATATGATTTTATGATTTGAAAGAGCTAATTGGTTTCTAATTAATTTTAAATTATTTCCTAGGGATTTATTTATATTCAATTTTGAATTGCATTTATTTTTATGTTTGAATTAATTGGCTAGAAAATTTAGTTTTTTTCCTATGAGCCTATGTCCAAGCATTCATCATCAGAGAAGCACAACATAGAAAGAAACATAGAAAAGTAGGATAATTTTTTGATGCATTCTTCAGGGGCCTCCATCAGGCTTCACAAGGGACATCTGCACCATTGCCTAGTAGGGTCAGTTCCTTCTAATCCTATACCCCATAGATCTTAACATAATTCTAGGTTCAAATTTACATTTTGAAATTCAAAAAGAAATCTTAAGCCCTATAAAACAAATGTCAGGAAATATAAACAACATAGTTGTTATATTTCATAAATATTCAAGCTTAACATTAGTTGCTTGCCAAGCCCACCTGCCATATGGACTATGTTAAGGGGCCGTTCAGTACCTACAAGCAAGCCATAATTTTATAATTTTTTATTTATGGTAGCAATCCCTTTAACACATTCCCATATAGAAAATAGTATTAATTCTATAAATAACATCCTACAATCTAGTCTAATAGGAAAACAATCTTAGCCATCCAGTCTAAAATAGTACACCACACAGACATGTGAAGCACAACATCTCATAACACATCGCAAGGAAAGAATCATAGAACTTGCTTAACCTAAGCATAGACACTATGACCTAATGATCAAGTGTGTGAAAAAGATAGGTTTGTGTGGCAAGGCTTTGCTATGCTTCTTTAGTTTAAGTTTCAATTTGGAGTTTGAGTTTGTTTGAATTTTAGCTTTGGATGGTTTCAATTCAAATACTTTAGTAATTTAGTTTCCATTTTTATTTTCACTTTATTTGGTTAAAGTGATGTTTAAGCTTTTAAGAATGAAGAGTAGAATGGATTCCATTCTTGGTTGGAACTCACCTTATTCAACCTCCTAACTCCTAATATAATGAAATCCTCATCTTAAAGGCTTAAATAAGATACTTAAGTATCTTAATTAATTCTTTTAATTTCATTTAGTTTGTTTGTATTTGGATTAATGTTTTCCTTCCTTTACATTTAATTCTTGTTTTAGTTTCCATTTTGGTTTGATTTTCATTTCATTTCATTTAATTTGAATTGATTTGTTTGATTTAATTTATTTCACTTGTTTATTTGATTTAGTTTGATTTTGTGTTTTGATTTTGAGTTATGTTGGTTTCATTTGATTTCTATTAATGTTTTGGATTAAGTTATGTTAATTAGATTTAATTGCTTCATGTTAATTTAGAGTATTTAGGTTAAGGTTTGATTTTAGTTGATTTTATTTAAGTTAGTTAATCATGAATCTATTAACTTATGGTTTAATTACTCTTAATATGATTTATTAATTTCATTAAGCTATAAGCATGAAATTAATTAAATTTTTTAACCTAGGATGTTTAGAGAACTACCTTAAGAATTTCTGAAATTTGATTTAGATTAGATCAATTTGTTTTGTAATTTAATAGATTAATAAATTTTTAATCAATTATTTAATTAATATTAACCTAGAGATTTAGGAAATCAATAATTCCTAATCCAAAGGTCAATTAAATTTGAAATTTTTATGGAAAGTGGGGTTACATGCCAATTTCATATTTCCAAAGTTTTCATGTTAATTAGATTCATAATTAGGGTGTGACTAACGTTTATATTATTTCATTAAAACCTGAATTAAGTTTAATTAGAAAAAGGCCATTTATGGGGTTTTATTTTTCTTTGATTCTTCTCTAAAAGATGTTTTTAAAGAGGGTTTGTTCATAATTTTTAGACATCTTGTTGATTAATTATGATTTATTTAGGTTATGATTAATCTTTTGAATAATTAATTCATTTAATTTCTTAATTAAGCCAATTTCTTATTTAAAAAGTTCATATGAGTTTTATCAATGGTTTAATGTGCATGTCATTAAGTTGATTTAAGGTTATTTGATCCATTTTCATTAATTAATTTGTTTAATAGTAATGTAATTAATTAAAATTGAAGTTTAGGATTTGAAATTCCATTTCTCATGAATTATATTAAAATAAATCATGAAATAATTTTCTAAGGTGTGTTTTAACCTCAATTTCACTTCCCCAAAGTTTCATTTTAATTAGATTAATAGTTTGATATTAATTAAGGTTTAATTAATTTTAATTAAACATAAATTAAAGCTAAAATACCAAAAATTAATTGGGAATTTTTATTTTTTTATTTTTTTTGGATTCCACTCATCAAGATGAATTCATAGAGCCCAAGTTTTCATTTTTGGATATATATTTATTTTTCTATGAATTTTGGAGGTTTTTACTATTTTTATTAATTTTTAATCACTTTTTAAAGGGGGATTAACCATTATGGGAAGGCATGCTGACATGGATCCACTGTGGCATCGTTGCCATGTGGTATGATGCCTGTGGGACACGTAGGATCTCGTGTAGCGTTCGTGTTAAAAGCGGCACCATGTGCGATGATCCTAAGTAATCTGATCGAAGATGGAACAGTCCGAATCAATCTCGTGATTCCTTAAGAGACTTAAAGCATTTTGTCTTCCTAGATTAGAACTATCCATTCATTTTAAAAGGAACAAACGACATAGATTACATCTTTTTCATCGATGATGAGAACCAAAAGCCATATATCAATTTTGCTCATTTTTTTGCTATCCAACCATTGAAACCTCACATTTTTAATAGCAAAACCATCATGGAATGAAATCTTATAGATCTAATTAGTTTTATCTCACTTGAGATGACGCTCCCTTGGAAAAAGACCAAACCTAAAAGCTTAGAGAAGGGTGTTAATGGCGTACGTCCGTTCTGGCGGTCTCTAATGATGAGGTCAACTCTAATAGCTTTAGATCAACGCAAAGAGCTCTTATTCCAAAGGAAATGGATTGCCTCCCTCTAATTTCCTCCCTAAACCAAGCTTGGTTTGGATTCCAACAACGTTAATCCTTCTTCGGTTTGCCAGTGATAAAGGAAGTTTCAGAGTTTGTTTCTTCTTTGTTTGGGATGGTGAAGGTGATGGTAGTTTCTATTTGGCTTGGGGTTTGTTCTATTGTAGATTCCTTGCTTTTGCCGTGGGTCTCCTCTTCCCCCAACACCCTACCTTCTTTTTTCCTTTATTTGGCTAAACTAACTATGGCTCTAGGAAGCTTGCCAACATGCTCCTTTATCATCCTACACTTGTCTAAGATGAAGAGATGGAGAGGGAATGGAGTTAGACAAAACACATTTGGTTTGTCATCCATTTGACTAGTCATGACATCCTTTGATTTGAATTTATGTAAAGAATGCTTAAGTGGCTTGATTAAGGCCAAAAATCATCATTAATGAAGTTTTGGAATGTTTCATTAACATCCTAGGTGGATTGGTTAAAGATGGGATTGAAAATTTGTAGGGTTAATGCACATGATTATTCCTTGCATTACTTTAATTTAGAACAATCAAATTAATTAACTAAACTTGGTTCAATGCTTAATTTATGTGCATTTTATCATTAATGGACCTTTACATAAAAGGGTATCAAGGGTTTTCAATGCTTGAAATGTTTGGTTTATGTTTAGTCCATTTGACATAATTGAATTTGGATTGGTTTTAGTTAAGTAAAATTGTTTATTTGGCTTAGTTATGTTGTTTTTAATTTTCAAAGAGGTTAATCCAAGAAATTTAAAATGCATTAGATTAAACAATTCCAATTTCACTTCCTTTTAAACCCATTTGGCCCAAGTTGAGTTTAAGAGCTAAGCTTGGGTTCATTTGGGTCAAATGATCAATTTGACCAAATTGGACCTAATGGTGGGTTGGATTAGAATTTACTTTGAATTTGGTTTGCTTGTTTTAATTTAATTTAATTTTGAATTAATTGGATCTGATTTGAGTTAATCCAAATTTGAAATTTGGGTTGATTCCACCTAAGCCAATTAGGTTAGATCAAACCTAAGCAAGATTCTCTAGGTCACTAAGTATAGTGTCCTAAGCATTGAATTAGGAGATTTTTATTGGAGATTAGGTCATCCTAATAACTAATTTCATATTAATATTAACCTCATCCAAAAATGAGGTCAATAATAAGATGTAGTGACTTAGTTTCTCAGTAGCAAATATTAATGCTAAACACTACTTTTCAATTGGATAATAATTTATTTCAACTCTTATTAGACATCAAATTATATAATATAGGTCATTTTTCTTTCCTTCTTCATTATTTTGCGCTAGAAAAGTTCCCAGTAATTCTTCTATGGTTGTCGTATATAATATCAATGGTTTCCCTGAAATTGGTGCTATAAAGATTGGGGTATGCAATAAATATTGCATTATGCTATCAAATGCTTCTTGACAAGGATAATCTCATATAAAAGGCACATCCTTTTTCATTAATCAAGCAAAAGGCTGGTATCTTCCTAAGAGATTAGAAATAAATCTTCTAATATAAGTTAATCTGCCTTGCAGGGAGCATAATTACTTCAAAGTTTTAGGTTGTGACATTTCCATTATTATTTTTATTTAGAGGGATTTATTTTAATCCCTCTTTGGCGTACAATAAAGCTTAGAAATTTTTTAGAGGTCACAACCAAAGCATACTTTAGATGATTCATTTTTAGATTAAAACTTTGAATCATATCGAATACAATCCGTAGATAGCTTATATGCTCATTTTTTGTTTTGCTTTTAACAACCAAATCATCGGCATAACACTCTACATACTTATGTATGAGGCCATCAAAGATGAGAGTTATCACTCTAAGGTAAGTGGCACCTATAGTTTTTCAAGCCAAATGGCATTACTTTATAGCAATATATGTCGATTAACGTGCAAAAGGATGTATGCTTCTCATCTTTTGGAGTCATTTTAATTTGATTATAGCTCAATGATCTATCCATGAAAGAGAACATATCATAGTCGGACATATTATCCACCATGATTTTTGTGTTAGGCAAATGGAAATCATCTTTTGGCAATGCTTTTTTAAGTCTCAAAAATCGATGCAGACTTAGATTTACCCATTTTTCTTTCTTCCTCGGACAGTATTAGCAATCCAGTCAACATATTTTTTTTTCCCAGATGAACTATGCTTTGATGAGCTTTTTAGTTTTAGTGATTACTAGTTCTTCAATTTCTAATCACATTCACTTTGATACTTGCTTTACTAGTTGTACATCAGGTTTAATAGCAAGTTTATGTACAACTACGTCTGGTGATAAACTTGGCAATTCACTATAATTCCATGCGAAGCAGTCTTTATATTCAAAAAGTAATGCTTTTAATTCTTCCAACCTTTTTGATGTGAAGTTAGCACTAATAAAGTTGGTCTAGGCTCTTCTTCAGTACCCAGGTTCTATTCTTAGAGTTCATCGGCCATGGTTTGATTGCCTTCTTTGAATTCTTTTAGGGCTTCTTTGAGGTTGATTATTAATTTGTCTTCATGCATAATTTTGTACCTCTACAAGGTACTCCTTTGTAGATTTTTGATTTTAAATGTAATTATTTTCTTGTCGGATATGGCATAGCATGAACTCGTTGAAGAATTTATTAAGGAATATATCTTAATCCCCATGTAGTGAATTTTATATATCTTATAGAACTCTGAACATTATCCCCTTACTGGAGCCTTTTAAATAATAGAGCTTGTACATTTGATTGTGATAGATGGACATAATTTCTGATTAGCCTATGTAGAGCTGGTGAAAAGTATTAAAAAATGATGATTGAAACTTCTTCTTTCTCAAAATCATCTTTTTCAAATAGTTCTTACATGGAATTTATGATTCGCTCTTCAACTTTATAGAAGAGGATTCAACAATCTTTGTAACGCCTTCTAGGTGGAACATAAATATTTTTAATTGCTCTAGTTATTTTTTCCTTGGAGTTGATAAGGCTTTTATATGTGTTTTTGGTATTAACATTATTCTCATAGCCTTAATAAAAACCTGATACTCAGACACTCTAAATAGAGATATGCATGTATTTTCTAATTATTTGGTCATGCCGCTGGTACTAGCCTCTTCTTTCTTTTGACTAGTTAAGGCCCTCCTTGGCACCAATTCTTCTTCATCCTCTGCGGTATCACTACCAATGTTAGGATTACTGTGGGTTCTTTTGATTCATAGTAATTTTACTTCTTGAGTCATCACTCTTCAACATTAGTTTGATATGTGGATTTTTTTTCTTTTGGGCATTAACCTCTTCAATCTTCTTAGGGATATAGTACTTGGCATCATCATAGATCTTTACTTCATGTATTAAGAATGGATTCATGTCTCCGTCAATTTGATGCTCTTCAAAATTTTTAACATATTTTATGCATTGATGAAGAGTCGAGGGTATTATACCATACTCATGAATCCATGGCCTACCCTAGAGTGCCTTATATGCAACTTTGGACAATAGACCCTAAGATTTACTACCTTTGTTCATTGAAACCATGTAAAAATATTATGCTCTTATCAAGATATCGAGAATCCAAAGCTATTGCCCTAAGTGTTTTGGTTGTCAAGAGATTGATTGAAGCACCTAGATCAATCAACACTCTCTTTATGCATAAGAATTAATTTTCAGTGTAACATAGAGAGGTCAATAATGTTCAGTCATTTTGAGCTGTAAGTCTTTATCATTGAAAGACATAGCTCCTAACTTTTGCAAGGTAAGGTTTTCTATCAACCTCTCAATATCAAAGAATGTGTCATATTGTTCTGGACATTGCAAGGTTTCTATTAAGGTCTCTCGTATATCCTTGGATAGCATGAGAGCATCATATATACTTAATAGAGTAGGAAGCTTGTGTAAGTGTGCCAAAATGTTATACTCTACTACTATTTTGGTAGACTTTTGGGGTTTAGCTGGTGGTGGAGGTAAGGCACCTTCATTAATTTATTTATTTTTTCTTTTTTTTACTATCTTTTTGTTGTTATGGTGGAAAAATCTTATTTCTACTCCTTAATTGCACCAGTACTACTTCTCTTGCCCAGCTTCCTTCATCAGAAGAAGTTTTTTAGCTCCATAGCTCTTTGGGGTTCCTAGAGTCCTAGAGTCTTCATGACTTTTAAAACTACTACTTGATTCAGGTCGTAATAATTTAGAGGTTGGCTTGTTTTTTCATTTGGTAGACTTTTCTTTGGGAAAACATAGCTCTTCTTTAGAGTCAACTATAGTTGTTACCATACTTGTCATTTGACATATTTCTTTTATAACATTTTTAAGATCCTCTATGTTGAGCTATAAATGGGGCATATATTTCTCCAACCTAACTGATCTTTGAGGAGGTTATTCATAATCCTCTAGAGAATCTATCATTTTTTGTGTCTTAGATTTTTATTTTTTAGCTTTCTTATTTTTTCTTGACTTACGAGGCTTTGATGCATAAGGTTTATTATTTTTCATTTGCTCCTTCATTTTATATAAAATTTGCCCCATGATTAGAAGAAGTACTTAGCATCAACTTCAGATTCTAGGGCATTCCTCCACGAAACACCATTTATAGCTAAAAGAATATTGAACATTCTTTTAGTCTCTTTGACAAAAAAAGTTTCCCAGCCATCCTTTTTCTGCTTGTATTTATGGAGTTTTTTCTTTGTCTTTATTTTTGTCCAGAATCTTGCTTGACTCAACTTTCTCATTTGGCTATGTTGTAACAACACTCACCTTTTCATTTTCAAGATTTGTCAATATATTGTTTGATAAGGTAAGTTCCCTATTGCGATAGCTCTTCTCAACGTAAGTCTTTGAAAACATAACATTCTTCAATCGAGTGACATATAAGCCTATGAAAGGGACAATAGTTCTGATCATTGACTTTGACTTGATCTAGTCGACACTATTTTGGTAGTTGTAGCCCCAACTTTAGGGCATGTTTGAAAATCTTAAGAGTACATTCTCTTTTAAATGAGTACTTCTTAGCCACTTTCTCTTAGAGGTTTAGTACTCTTTTCTTTTCCTCTATTGACTTTGTGGCTGATTGTAAGATTTTTGCTTCTCCATTTCCTTTTTTGTCTACAATAAATATGAATGTTGTATTCACATCATTCTACTTGGACTGTTGCAGCTTGGGCTGCTTTCCTCTTTTGATAGAGTTATTACTATAGCCCAAATTAAGTCTTTTTTTGTTTGGGCAACCTTTCAAATTTGGCTACACAATCTAATAATTCTTGAAAGGTTTTAACTATAGCCATGGCAAGGTATGGGGCCATTTGATCCTCAATATTTCCATGAGGAGTTCCACTACATGCTTTTCTATGAGCTGCTGATCACACCTCATGCTTATGTTTCTCCACCTAGTAATATATTTAGTAATACTCTCACCCTTTCTCCTTTTTTTCAAGGCAAGATTTACAATTCTTACTTTCTTTGTTATGAATGCAAATCTTTTGATGAAGAGTGCTTCGAGCTCAGTGAATGTTATTACTGAGTCATTAGATAACTTAGCATACCATTCGAAGGTCATATGGGTAAGACTGTTGATGAATTGACGTAGCAATAAAGCATCATTTCTGCTAGTATTTTTGTATGATGCTTTAAACTAGGCCAAATTTTATCATAGATTTTCTATGCCTAAGAAGGTATTGAACTTTGGCACTACATATCCCTTAGGATATTATATTTGATCATACTCAGTTGGATATGATCATCTTTTTCCTACCAGCTATTCAGCAATCTCTGAGGTGAAAATTGCATTGACCTTTTGACTTATAAGATCTTCTACTTGGGACTTGGTGATAATATCACCATCCTAATGAAGGTTCGGTATGGCTTCCCCTTGAGGTTTTTATCTTTGTGCTATAGCTATTGGAAATTTGGGTGGAGCATTTTGTACACCTTCATTCTCCACTACTATATTTTTAATCTCTCATGGATTCTTTAGAGATATCGATTATGTTGTTATTGCTATAAGGTTAAGCTAACCAAATAAGTCCTTCATCAGCCCACTCTTTTTATTAAGGCAGTTGTTGAGTTGACTAATTTCTTGGTCTCTCCTCTGGAGTTGGGAACCCATTTGTTGTTGTAGCCTTGCTACAATATCCATGATTTCTTCAATCACTTGCACTTCTACTTGAGCCTCACCTCTAGGCTCTCGGTGACTTTGATTTCTTTATTGATCTTCCTCATTTTGCTATTCGAACACTACATCTTTATTTCTTAAGAGAGTTTCAACTATACAAATGATTGACCTCCATGTGATCACCTTCTTCATTATCTTGGAGATCTAAACTTTGCAATTCTTCTTTGGTTAGGAGATCTTCATCTTCTCAAAGAAGTTGATCATCCATGTCATCGTCCATTGGACGGCTCTTTTGAGACTGATTCTTCCAACTGATGATAAGAGAGCCAACTTCTTCATTATATAGGTAAGTTGATTTATGATGTGCTTCTTCCTCTTTGACATCTATTGATTATTTAGCTCTCTATATAAATCAAGACCTCCCAGTGATGGATCTCTAATAATGAGTCTCGGATGTCATACTCTGGTGCTCATGGACTGGGTTAGAAAAGTCTGAGTGATGTGGTTTTCTTTTATATTATTGTTGGGATCTTATGACAACTAGGCATCTATTTATTTTTGATTGGATGGATTTTTGTCGTTGTCCACTGATCATCCAAATTTTTGGTCTTGATTTGTGGTCAAGATGGGCAAGATGATACTTATTAATATTTTCACTTCTTCTGTAGTAGGAATTTGTTAGTTTGGTGACATGGCTCACCAATTTCTTGATCCTCTTTTGAAGACCTCTATTTTTGATAGACTTTAGGACCTTGTAGATTTGGGAAAAAATAGATTTTCTTTATTTTGACTGATTCTGAGACAAAGAACGTGTAAGTTTGTCCAAAAAGGATTTCTTTATAACTACTTTGGGATTATTACTTTTAGCCTATTTCAACAGGTCGAAGTTATTATCTGTAAGTATGTTGGCCTTACTCGTGTGTTAGATTGCTACTCAGTATGAATGGGTAGTCTGACAACTCTATTAGAGGTGTTGTATTTCCTTCGAGCTCTTCTGGACATTTTTGCTCCCGAAGAAGATGCTTCATGATCATTTTTTCTACTTGAAGCTAGGATAGTAGTTTGTGCGGGGCTTTGCTCCTCAGACATATGCTAAGTGGTTTGACTATGATGTTTTTTATTTTGGATTGGCAGTCATTTTATCCTTAGCATCTAGGCCATCTTTGATTACCTATGAAAGATAGATATTCTTTTTGAGGTTGTGTTAGGCCTGGATTCATTCATGGTTGACTTGTTTCTTTTGTTGTACACTTTGGGTATTAATTCATTCACTAGTCTAGCTAGTATGAACTGGACATTCTTAAAGATTGTTCTAAATTGGATAGTGGTTCCAGTGAAATTGGTGTTAATTATAGCTTGGGGGAATTTGATAGTGGATCCCTCTTCTAATTAGACAGTCATCATATTGTTTAAGTTCGCCATTGATGATTTCAAACCTGAGGGTAAATCTAAGTTAGGCTCTTCTAGAATCCAATATTTACAACTTGAGACATTCCTAGGACACCATTTGTCTTTCTAATTTTCCAACTAGAGATGGAGAGAGAATTAATCCCCAGTGGAGTCACCAGAAAACTCATCACTCAAAAAAATACCTTTATAAATGCACTTCACCATTATTTTGGGATGGGCTGGGAGTATATTATTTTGTGAGATGGATTGATATATATTTAGCTAGATATTTTCTAACATTTTTGTTAGGGTTTATTTTGATCTAGGCTCTACTTTCAATGGACGCAAGCCTCCATAGTTAATTACCCCTCTTACCATAATAAGAGAGCACTCTCAATTAAGGTTGGAAACAAACATATCTATTTGATATACAATTGGTGCCTTAGAGGTGTGTGTGGCATATATGACTATCTTGTAGTAAATATGAGTGTAATCTCAATCAAGATATCATGGTTCCGTCATCCCATGATATGTTATTCCAGCCTACCAACATCAAAGGGACATAGCCATAATGTTCAAGGAATTTGATTAGCAACCATGGGTTTCCTCATTTTAGGTATCTTGAGTAGACTTAGAATTATAGTGTAAGTGGTGCAAGAGTATTCACGTGGTGGACATATTATATGGTGTTTGCATGGTGAATGGGAAAATTTTCACATTATAAACAAATATAAGGTTAGGCTTACATCACTTTGGAATGCCAAAATTAATCCTGTCCATATATTGGATGGATGTGAATTTGTTCATGTGGAAAATGGATTATGGGATGTTCATATGGTGAACAGATAGATGGAATAGATGTTCACATGATGAATGAATGTGAGGCTAAGCTTACATCCCATTGAAATACCAAAAATGATTGTTATCCACATGGTAGATAAGTATCAATTTGTTTGCATGATAAATGAATTATGGGTGTTCGCATGGTGAACAAATTGATGTTCACATGGTGAACAAATTCAAGGCTAGACTTACATCCCTTTAGAATGCCACATTTGGGTGGTCCATAAATTATGTAGACATAGTGGTTTTTGCATAGGATAATGAATAAAAATTTAAATTTTATTAAAAAAATATGAAATTCTCATTTTAAGATGTAGCGCCTCAGCACTAGGATCCAACGCGATGACACTGTGATTGAGGAGCTTAGTGCTTATGTGGCATGACACGGGCCAGATGAGCTGGAGGATCAGTACCTTGGCATTGCATATGTAGTGTTGTGGCACCGCTATTATTGGTCATTTGACCATTTGAACACCGTTGCGATGTCTCCTTGTGACGCTACTATGGTGGTCAAGATTCCTGACAAACATGTAGTAGATCTTATGGGGAAAAGATAGCCTCATTTTATTGAGCATTGTAGTGCTAGGTCAAAGTGTTGTGACGTTGCGCTCTTTTCTCTTGCATCAATTACAAAAATTTATTATAATTAAATCTATCTTTTTGACCACATAGTAATCGATGGGAAAAGTTGACTAGCACCTCAGCACTGCATGTGGGAGCTACAGTGTTGGTCCATGTTCTACAACCCGAGAGGGTAGCACCTTGGTGCCAAGCCTGGGCGCCACGATGCTAGATCCTGATTTATAAATAAAGACTTAAGCTATTAAGGATTTTCATCTAGTGATCCCTTCATTTTAAGAATTTTCATTCTCTCTAGTTAATTTTATTTTCTAATATTATTATTAATTATTCCTATTAGAAGAGTTATGCAAAAAGAGGGCATTCAACGATGTCAATCACTTCATTAGTGTTGACGTTGAGGAGCGGTACCCGTACGCACTCCTCCCCAAGCGACTGATTAAAAAAAGGAAGTTTCAAAATCTCAGTGACAACATGGAGGGGATAATTATGGAGTGGAAATGGCTCAAACTGGCTTACAAAAATAACTCATACATCATCCCAGTGGTGCACGAATTCTTTGCAAATGCATGGGATGGCAGGAAAATAAGGTCTATGTCTGAGGAAGCTGGTAAGTTATGACAATAGTGTTATAAATGCATATTATGATCTCATTAATATTAAGGATGATCAATATCTCTCATACTACAGTGATCATCTTAATTTTGATGAGATTATTATTTTTTTTGTGGAGGAAATGAAAGCATGTAATGGAAACAATGGGAGAAAATGATTATCAACTTTCCTGCTGCTATAATGATAGCCACCTCTAAGGCTTAGCATTATTTCATTTTTATCAGGCTTATATCCTTTGGTAACATTAATGAGGTTACTAAGAATAGGGCTATTTTTAATTTTTATTTCCAGAAGGGTTTCTCGATCGATATGTGGAAGGTTATTTTAATTCAATTTGTAATATGTTGAAGGGGTGTACAACTGTCAGGTACAACCACACTTTTCATATTTATGATTTGTGTGTAGCGGCGGCTGTGGTGCGGGGGACCTGATAGCAAGTACTCATTTAGAAGGCTCCTCTAACGAAGAGAGTGGTTGGGGGTTTGAGAATTGATTTGAAGTGTGAAAGAGTTCATGTCCACCTTGATTTAGATCCTGAACTCCTAAGTCTTTGGCCAAGCAAGTTCAAGAGATTGACAGCTGTATCTCAGACTTGAAGAAGAGGATAGATATGAGTAGTCGTAGGAAAGAGATGCTAGAACATAAATTTAATCATCATTGGATCAATAGTAGATGCAAATCTTTTACTTGGCCCATTCAATACTACAATGATCAACATATTTCAGAATTGCAATCTTGCATATCCTAGTAAGGTCTCCTTCCCTACGGTGCCTCAATATCAGCCTTGTGTAATTAACTCATTGGTATCAAGCACATAGGAGGAAGAACAAGAAAAGGAGGGTGGAGACGAGTATGACTATTAGCTTTCCTTGTTTTTTATTTTTTTCTTCTTTGTTTTATTTATAATTTATAATTTATATTTTTTTTTGAAGAAATAAAATTTTCCTTTTCATTATCTTATATATATATATATATATATATATATATATATATATATATATATATATATATATATATATATATATATATATATATATATATATATATATATATATATATATATATATATATATATATAGTTTCTATTGATGCTCCATGATAAATAAAATAAATTTTAAAATTTATATAAAAAAATTTAAATCAGCGTACAGCCCTACAGTACAGGTATGCCAATGCCTCGACACAAGAGATAGACAAAAGGATCGAGTGGCGGGCATCATGACTTTGTGTTTTGACGTTGCAGTGTTGTGGGGTATTATGTCCTCAGTAACAAAAAATTTTCTTAGTCCTTTTTTACATGCAGCAAGGCGACACAGTGTTGTAGCACTATCCCCACAGCATCACAATGTTGTGGGAATTTATTTCATTTTTTTTAAAATATTCTAAGTCATATTTTGAGTGATACATGGGTATGGCACCGCAGCATTGATGCTATGGCGCCATGGCACTATATTATTATTTTAGTTATATTAGGACATGGTTTTGCAATGTTGATGCTATGTCAAAGTGGCGTTATGGAATTAAGTTAGAGCATTACTTCCGTAATTTGGCTAACTGAGAGTGCAGCATCGACATCCAATATCGTCGTGCTAAAGACCAAATTTTGAATCTAAATATAAATTTTTAAATTTTTAAGAAATTTTGGCAACATTTTGCCTTAGCAGTGCTAAGATTCAAAATCGTATAGTGCAAAGCACTTGTCACCCTTATTTCATATCTAAGATCAACAGAGTGGAGGGGTTTTCATCTTTCATCGGAATAAAATTCAATGATAGAGGTTTTCAAATCTCCAAAATTTTCACACCGGATCAAAGATCAACTATGAAATTTTTTGTCAATCTAGTAAGAACAAGCTCAAATTCTTTACCTAAATTGAAAAACTCATAGTTAAGTGTGAGCACCGTTAAAAAAGAGTTGAGTTAAAATGGGGGGAAAAGTCCTTTGAGTGGACTGCTCACTCCTATTTATAACAGTGGCTAATAACTATTCCCTCACAAAGGTCTGTGCAGTGCCTCAGTGCCATAGGATTGTATCGTAAATTGATAGCTAGACCAGGCAGTTAAGAAGTTCCTTCGCGCTAAGATCATGGTACTATACCATAATTTGATAGCTAGACCGAGCAATTGTTTCTTCTAAAATACCTGGGCAGCACCAACACTGCAGCTCTATAGCCAATTTTTTATTTTCAATTTTGTTTCATTTCTTTTTTTAATGTAAACACATGTGTAGAGACAAAACTATAGAAATATTTCCATTAAACTTAAAAAATCAAATGATTTTGCAAGAAAATTAAAAAAGAAAAGTTAAATCATGTGAGAACGCTAACAATGGACAATCAACTAGTAAGAGAACCATCTAGACCTTGTAGGGATTATGCTACACCAACAATAGATAGAATACATCAAAGTATTATTAGACAAACTATTTAAGCTAGTAATTTTGAACAAAAACATTTATAATTCAAATCATGCAAAACTCTATGTTTGGGGGTTAACTTATTGAAGATCCTAATCTGCATATTACAAATTTTTTAAAAATTTGTACAACATTTAAATAAAATAAGGTAAGTGATGATGCTATTAGATTAAGATTATTCTCTTACTCATTGAGAGACAAGGCTAAATGTAATTAAATTCACTGTCAGAAAAATCCATAACAACATGGAATAAATTAGCTCAAAATTTTTAGCAAAATATTTTTCATTATTTAAAACTATTAAGCTAAAAAATGATATTAAATCATTTATATTATTAAATAATGAATCTATATATGAGGCTCAAGAGAGGTATAAAGATTTATTAAGAAAATGTCCTAATCATTAATTACATGATTGGCTTATCTTTCAATCATTTTATAGCATTTAACTAGGATCTCTAAGGACTAACATTGCTAAAAGTATGCATTTGCATTTATAAAAGGGTAAAAAAGTACAAAGCGTGTTCAAAAAAGAAATAAGAAACTAAGCAGTTACAATATAGGCTTTATCCTCTTGCAAAAGCACAAAAAACTATGGAGGGATGATGTGACTATTAGCACTGTGTGAAACAAAATCAAAACATGTAGCAGTTTCTGCACAAAAGTCTGCCAATTTGTTACGGTCTCTAAGGGTGTGTGAGAATAGAACTTGATGGAAGTTCTTCAGAAAGCTGATGTTTGGGCTATCTATAAGTTTTCCACTCCGTACCGTTTTCTTCAAGCTCTACTCCATACAGTCCACAACACTACTGTTGTCACCCTCGACAACAATCCTTTAGTATTCAAACATCTAGGGCCCAATTATGCTTTTGATATGAATCATAGGTTGGAGTTCAACATAAGAGCTGTCATAATACTAAAATTTTTGTCCCAAGGCCTTGATGAAGTTTCACCATCATCCCTGATGATTATGCCAATGCAGGCAGCTCTTAAAGGGAGGAGGGAGCCATCAACATTCGTAAGGACTATCATTGATGCAGCAGTAGGTGGTAGCCTCATGTCAAAACTTTTTTGAGGAAGCTTATACTTTAATAAAGAAAATATAAACTAATATTTTAAAATAGCCTTCTAGTAAACTAAAATTTAAAAAAGTAGCTAGTGTTAACAATAATGATATGATTGCTATGTTGACTTCACAAGTAGCTTTCCTATCTAAAAAATTAGACAATTTAAAAATTAATTAAAATAATAATAATAATAATAATAATAATAATAATAATAATATAAATCATGTGGGAGAGAATGGTGAAATATGTGTAATGGAAGATAAAACTAATCAAGGATTGGAAATGTTTAACTATATCTTAAATAAACCAAATGTTCCTTACTCAAATGCATTTAATGAGGGTTAGAGAAATCACCAAAACTTTTCTTAGAATAAAAATACTTTAATAAATAAATAAATAAAAGAAGTTAGAACAATAGGAATTATAATCCTCAAAACTCCAACTTTAGACCTAGCATTACACCATAATATCCTCCATAAAATCAAACTATGACAAGAAACTTACTTAAGAAAAATTAGTGATACAAATGGTAACTCAATTACAAAGCCAAAGAGCTTCAAGTTGAAATTTTGAAATCTAAATCGAGTAATTGGTGATAACCTTACAAATAAATCTCAATAGAATTTACATAGTAAAATTGAAGTAAATCATAAAGATAAGAGTAAAGATCAATGTTTAGTAATTGAATTAAGAAGTGGAAGGAAATTAAAAGAATTTGGCCTGGAAGATAAAACGAAGAAAACAAAATATCAATTAAAGAAAAATAAATAAAAGAAATTGAAGAAAAGAGAAAAGAAATAGAAATATAAGAATTTAGAAAAATGAGAGAAATAGCACCTCCTCTTTATCCCCAAAGACCTCAAAAATAAAATGTGAATAATCAATTTTCAAAATTCTTAGAAGTATTTAAGAAGTTATCTATAAATATATCATTTGCTAAATCCTTAGAACAAATGTCTTCATATGCTGAATTTTTGAAAGGCATTCTATATAAAAGAAAAAAATTACGAGAAAATAAAATTGCATCCTTTATTGAAAATGTAGTGCAATACTTTAAACAAAATTACCTTAAAATCTGAATGATATAAGGAGTTTTTCTATTCTTTGCACTATAAGAGATAATTTTTTTTGGAAAAGTACCATGTGATTTAGGAGCTAGTATAAATTTAATGCCTTCATCAATTTTCAAGAAAATAGGATTAGGAGAAGCACAACCTACAAGTGTAACTCTATAATTACTAGATAGATATTTGATTTATCTTAAAGGTATTATTGAAGATGTTCCAGTTAAAGTAGATAAATTCATATTCCCCACAAATTTTATAATATTAGATATAAAAAAAGTTATTAAAATATCTCTCATTTTAGGAAGACCTTTCTTAGTTCCTAGAAGAACTATGATAGATATTCAAAAAGGGTAATTAACCATGAGAGTAAATGATCAAGAAATTAAATGTAATGCGTTCAACTCTATTAAATGTTTTGATGATATAAATGAAGAATGTTATAGCATTGAAATAAGTGATAGTAAAATAGAAAAATAATTCGATTCTTATATCAAAGATAATCTTATAGAACAAAAATGGAAAATGATGATGGAAGAATATGAAGATATTCAATTCCTCATAGCTACACTCAATTAATTTAAAAAATTTGAACTATTAGAAATATATATATAGAAAAATAGAATCTTAAATCATCCATAATAGAAGACCTAGAATTATAGGTAAAATCATTACCAAGTCATTTGAAATATGCTTACCTAGAAAAAAATCAACATTACCAATAATTATCTCAGCAGATTTAGAAGAAAATCAACAAGATA
Organism: Cymbidium sinense; assembly: GCA_021442155.1. Taxonomy (NCBI): domain Eukaryota; kingdom Viridiplantae; phylum Streptophyta; class Magnoliopsida; order Asparagales; family Orchidaceae; genus Cymbidium; species Cymbidium sinense. The sequence continues at coordinate 70,008,612 of CM038219.1, forward strand.
AATTGATTGCATATAAAAATAATTGGATGGACAATATCAAATATTAAAAGAATTCATCCATAAATATGTACGCATAGAATTTTAATGGATGTAATAGTAAATCATTCAGAGAAAGCCAAAGGAGACTGAATCCTATCATGAAAGAAATAGTGAAAAAGAAAATCATAAAATAGTTGGATGTAGGAATTATATATCCTATATCTGATAGTACATGGGTAAATCAAATCCAAACAACCAATAATTAGCAATTCTAATAATGATGTAGTAGTCATCACATTATTAATCACCAACTATCAAATTGAAAGTATTTTAATTGATGTGGGGAACTCAATTAATATCATTTTTATATCATTATTTAATAAATCGAACTTGGCTTATTTAAGATTTGTGCCTACCATGGGCTCCCTTTATGGATTTTCAATAGAAAAGAAGGAGATGGAAAGAAGGATTACTCTTATAATGACTTAGGAAGAGAGAGAAAAATAATTCACAACAATAGTCAAATTCATCATAATGGAGGGACCCGTCACATAAAATGCTATTTTGGGATGATCATTGCTCAATATATTTAGAGCAATGGTGTTCATAACTCATGTGACAGTTAAGTTCCAAGCTAGAGGAGAATAAATTATTGTAAAGAGAAACTTAATTCAATACAAGGCATGCTACCTGCAATTAGTCGACAACATATACAAAGGGAAAGAAGTACTATAATTGGAGGTCATGCACATTGGATTGAAGATTATAGAAGAAATTGATAAACTATCAACAATCAAAGACTTAGGGCAAGCAATTATAGTTATTTCATCTTAGAGAGATGAGTATGAAGAAGCCCTCATACAGACTCTTCAAGAAAAACTAGACATATTTGATTGGTCTGATGTTGAGATGTTGGGCAGAGACATTATTGTTACTTGTTATAGACTCAATATTAGAAATGATGCTTGGAAAATCAATTAGAAGATGACAACATTACTCATTAATCAAACTAAAGTTAAGTGGCCAAACTATTTCAAGCCGACTTCATTAGGGGGATCCAACACCAAGAGTTGATCTTTAATTTAGTTATGATATAGAAGCCAATGGAATGTGAAGAATGTTCCTAGAATTTACTAACCTAAACTTGGTCTATCCTAAAGGCAGGTACCCACTCTCACACATATATGCATTCATCGACTTGGTGGGGAGATACACAATGATGAGTTTTTTGGATGATATCTCAGCTTATCACCAAATAAAAATGTGCTTGACATAATTAAAGAAAATATCCTTTATCAAAGGAGTAGGCCATTATTGCTATAAAGTGATGCATTTTTTTTTTCTGAGGAATGTGACTGCCACTTACCAAGGTTGATTGACTGAGTATTTATTTAATGAGCAGAAGGGAAGGAATGTGGAGGTTTGTGTGGATGACTTATTTGTCAAATGTAAGTCACTTTAGTTCCATATCGTTGATTGAAGGATACCTTTGCCATACTAAGGTAGTATATCATGCACCTCAATCTCTTGAGCTACACATTCGACATTGTGTCTGAAAAGTTCTTAGGATTTCTACTTACCCTTGTGAGAATAAAGATGAATTTTGATAAGGTCAGGGACATACTCAAGATGTTGTTGCCACGAACGACCAAGAAGGTGCCTTTCTTCAAATTATTGAGAAGTGCAAAGAAGTTCAAGCATACCCTAGAGTGCGAGAAAGCTTTTAATAACCTAAAGGCTTTACTCACTTATTACAAATTCTCAAGGAAGAAGAGACATTACTACTATACCTAAGAGTTAGAGAAAATGTAATGAGTTCTATTGTAATCCAAGGAAAGGGGGCAAGCTATTGCTACTTTCCTATGTTAATAAGTTGTTGAGGGGGTCAAGTTTGTTGAGCTTGTTTTTTTGGAATGACATAAATAGATTATCCTGAACTGAAATCCATTTAAACTACAATAATTGAAATCCAAATTTGAACAAAAGATTAATCATAATTTTGAAAGATCATTTGAATTAAATGCAAATCCAATCAATTTTTAATTAGCATTAATGGTATATTGACTTGATTATGACTCATTAAAAATCATTTTGAGTCAAATTTATACAAATTATGTTTAAATTAAAATCAAAAACTTGATCAAAACTTTTTAAAAAAGGAATTAAATAAATAAACCAGATAAAATTGAGAATCCAATTGAAATAAATTGCTTTAAAGAATTTTATGCCTAAATTAAATTCAAGCTATTTGACTTTGGAAGCAAAATCAAATTACCTGACTCAATGATTTATTATGGTCAAGAACAAATTAAGCCTATTAAAATGGAATCAATTATACTCCAACATGATTAAAGAATAGTGAGAACTTAAATTACCATTTAAATCATGATTGGATAATTCCATTTCGTCAATATAATTTACTAAGTCCACATTTTATTTTTTAAAAAAAATCCACAAGTCAATTCCATTTTCTATCGAACTTTGATAAATTATCTAAAAATAAAAAAGAACGAAATAAATTAATCATTCAAACCAAATTAAAATTTAAAAGATTGATAACTTGTGTAATTTGGTTTGCTGAAATCGCGAACTTAAGCTAAACTTTGGAAAGCCAGTTACGTCGATCAGAAGTTCAATTAAAATCAGTATGCCACAAAAGAGATGGCCAACCTATGAAAGGCATCAACTGAAATTGCATTAGAAAGCCTGAAGAACCAAAATAGTCTTGAAACGGATTTATCTATACGCTTTTCTAGCTCTTTCGAGTTTGTTAATACCAAGATCAAAACAAACCAAGGTCAAGCAAAACAGATGACCTGAATGGCATCAAGTGCAATTGCAATGTCGTTTCACACTAACAGGAAATTGGTCCTCACCACTCTCTGCAATTCATCCCTGCCATTTCAGCTATGATAAAAATTCAAGGGGCAATTCAAAATCAATCCTAACTCTCCAATTGTTATTGTAACGATCTGAGGTCAGGAGAGGCATTTCCAAGCTTAATTCGGTTTCGGTACAGATTGGCAAACAGAGAATATCGGGAGAGGGAAGGGATTCGCAAGAGAGCATTCTATTTTAATCTTTTATGGCTCTTAGGAAGTAAAATCAAACTAATCCGTCTTCCATGACCAAAGTCCAAGAAACACCGGCGAACCACTGAAGCGTTGACTGTTGCAGCTACGCAGTCATCCCCATCCGTGGTTTAGATCCTTTTCGATGCATGAGATTTTGGGTATCGTCGTTTAATCTTCCAAACGAGGGAGTTCAGGCGAATGGCTGACGCTCTGTGTCTGAAGCTCAGATACGAAATCAGATCCATTCATTTCTTGTATTTGTAACGGATGATGATGTTTAGGCCGAATCAAACAATTCCTCATAATTATGTTCAGATAACGGACATAACGAGAACCGTCCGATCGGCTCGGTTCAATCACACCACACCCTTTTAGCACCTCAGCCCTATATAGCCAGCCGGATCACACATGAGTAAAGCGTGGTCCAAACAGCTCCAACGTCTAAAAAGAGGTTTAACAAATCTTAATTTGCATATATAAACCTAGATATCAAAGTTTCATTGATAATTCAATAAAAATTCAAAATGTATAATTAAACCCATTATCAAATAAGAAGAAAATAATGAGAACACATGAAAATTAAAAAAACCCAAAATTGATTTAACAAATCTTAATTAATTTAAGAAATATTTGAAATTAAATTTAAATACAAATTAAATTAGTTTTAAAATTTCACAAAAAGTTTTCGAGATCATTTTCAATCTCATGGAATGTTCTCAAAATATTATGATTAATATTTTTAATACAAAATAAAGTTAAACTAAAAATAGACAAAATAAATTGAAAATGAGAGATTTACACACATACCACTCTAAACATCCTAATTTGCATATATAAACCTAAAACTTTTTATTTACTTATCTAACAACTAAAACTTTTAAACACAACAAAAATATCACACAAATGGCCATCGTCTAACTCCGTTTTCAACTTCACTAATAAAATTTTCTCAACTTGTACTTGTTAGCTTCAGTAAATAAGATAACATACAGTAGAAATGGAACTTCAAATTTTATTGAATCTATAGTTATCATTTTGCTCATTTTATCTCTCATTCCCTCCATATTGTCGCTCATAAAGAGAGACTTCGATGAAAGGTTGGATAGTAAAATGACTTGTGGGATAATATTGCTCTAGTGAGACAAAGGAGTTGACGATGCGGTCCGAGATTTTGGTTGCTTTGGCGGAGTTTAGAAGCGGCATTGGTAGTTACTGCGGCTAAGGGATGTCAGAATGTGTAGGAAAATAAGCTTACGCTGTTTAGCCGCTCAAAAATCCCTCTTTTTCATTTCTTGTAGTCATTCTTCACATTCTATGCTTCTCTGCTCCAGCTCTATACAGCTGATATGAAGCTGTATTCCAACTATCAAATTTGATGTGCATGTTTGTCTAGCTGCAATCTTAGTAAGAGCACCATTGAGCAAATAACTGAAGTCGTGCAATCAATTTCCTATAGAGAATAATCATATCTTTTTCTTTCTTTTTTCATGTTTTTTAGTTTGAGTGGTTCTCATTCCCTCTCAGTTAAATACATGTTTAAATAATTTATAGCTCTTACACTATCTATCGAAACACTTCTTTAAAACATATGAAAACACAATTTTCTTTTCCTAGAGCAACTCTAGACTATCAAAACCTTTTTCTTAAAAACTTTTGGAGCAAAGAAACAAGTTTCATCATATAAATCATCAATTCATGTGATTTCTTGCAATGTCATGGCAACATTCTGCCAACTATTCTCTTAATATTACAATCAAACAACAAAATCTAAATGAAGACAATTTATACATTAAATATTTCTCAAGTAAACCTACTAAATAATGTTTAATATGCTTAATTAATTATATTTTGTCAGATTATTCATAATTAGCTTTTAAACATTATTATTATTTGTAGAATGTACCCAATATTTATTCAAAATTAAGAACTAATCATCAACAACAACATCAATAAACCTTTATCCACTACATGAGGTCAGCTATATGAATCTTTCTTTTCTATTATATCTTATTTAGTGTAAAATTCTTATTTAATCCTAATAAAATAAGATCATTTTTATATTACGTAACTAAGTCTTCTAAGATCTACCTCTACCTTTCTTAATATTGGTCAAATCTAATAAATCTATTCTTCTAATTGGGTCATCAGATGGTCAAAATTTTATATGACCAAACCATCTAAGTAGACTCTTTTGAATCTTATTTTCCATTGGAGTTGCTCCAACATTTTCATGTATATTTTTATTTTACATTTTATCTCTAAGTGTAAAGCCACTCATCCACTTGAGCATCCTATCTCTACAAGAGTTAATTTTATGCTTCTCTTTTATTTGCCAACATTCTACTCTATAAATTATTATAGGTTATCACCTTCTTATAAAAATTTTTCTTAAGTCTAAATGGTATATATATATATATATATAGTCTTTCATGACTAACTTCTGCTCATGATTCACAACTTGTGGAGATTCTCCTTACTCCTCTAGTTCCTTACATTTTAAGGATGCTTCCACCTAAATTTGGAATCAAATTATATCATTTAATCAACTAACAGACTGTTTTTTTTTCTCTCATTGTAGCTCTTCTATAAGCCTATAGTGTCTTTCCTTCCAACGCTAGTGGTCTACATGCAAGAAATTGATTAAGTTAAATTCTTGGATTTGCTTCATATAAAGAGCCAAATCATGATAATAAAAAGTTTTTTTATTTATAAAATATTCATTTCGACAATAAAATTGATATAATCATACTAACACACCATAGTTTTGTGTCCTCTTAAAACTAACACTTCTTGGTTTTTTTAATCTTTTTTGGTTCGCAATAAACACATTCCATTGTATGTTTAAATGGAGTTGCAAAAGAAAACACATTCAATTGTATCCCTAAGCCTTCATTATTCACACTAAACACATTCACAAAAGTTGAATTGTAGAATAATTTTCATTAATGAAGAGCAAAGAAGATATAGATTGAAGAAAACTATCCCTAAAACCCAGTGACAACAAAGCTAGTCAGCAAAAGCTCTGATTGTGAAAGCGGCAGAACAAGAAATGGAAAAGAAAGATTTTCATGAGAAGAGGAAGGATTTTTGTGGTTTGCGCATACCTTTCTCTCATTGATGTAGTCACAGTTCGTGAGATGAGTAGTTATGATGGTAAGGTATGTGACAAGAAGTGGTATTTTTATGGTTCAAATAAATTTTATGTTATGTTAATAATAGTTTTGAGACATTAAATATGTAAATAGCAAATTTTTCTGTGGTATTGTTGACCTCATTTTTGGATGAAGTTAACGTCATTTCTGCAATTAGTAATTAGGACAAATAATCTTAGATTAGGAGCCTCCTAATTAAGCATTAAGAACACTACACCTATTGACCTAGTGCATCCTCTTTGGATTTGACCTAACCTAATAGAACTAGGTAGACTCAACTCAAATCTCAAACATAAATTAAATCAAACACACTTCACTTGAAAATATAGATTTATGTGAGTTTAAAGCAAGGTGATTAAGGTGATTAACCTAATTACCCTATTAAGCTCAAAATTAATTAAATAAAAAAATTCAAACAAAATAAAAATAAATTTAAATCAAAGCAAATGAGAAGCATGAAATCATAATATGAACATGAATGAATCCAAATTCAAATCAAAGGCAAATCTAGTCAACCTTTTTGACATAGGTTTGACTTAGATCATGAGCATCCTAATTAAGCACTTAAAACACTACTCCTATTGAATTAGTGCATCCTCTTTGGATTTGACCTAACCTAATAGAATTTGTTAGACTCAACTCAAATCTCAAACATAAATTAAATCAAACACATTTCACTTGAAAATTAGATTTATGTGAGTTTAAAGCTAGGTGATTAAGGTGATTAACCTAATTACCCTATTAAGCTCAAAATTAATTAAATAAAAAAATTCAAACAAAATAAAAATAAATTCAAATAAAAGCAAATGAAAAGCATGAAATCGTAATATGAACATGAATGAATCTAAATTCAAATCATAGTCAAATCTAGTCAATCTTTTTGACATAGGTTTGACTTATATGGGTCCCTCTAAGTGAAAGGTCAACCCACCAGAATTTGACTAAATGAAATTATTTCAAATGATCTATATGATATAATAAATATGAATAAACATAAATTTCAATAAATTTAAATTTATTTAGGCCTTCTTTAGGCTAATTAGATCATTTGATCTAAATGGGCGTAAATGAGCCTTATTAGGTTCAAACCCAAATCAAATTGAAATTAACTCAATTTGATTATTCAAAATTATTTAGAAATGATCATTAAATATAATTCAATCAATCATTGGATCCAATTTGATTATTTGACCCAAATGAACTCAAACTTAATTCATTAAGCCAAATTTGGGTCAAATTAGTCAAAATTGAAATCAACTTAAAATTAAATGAAATTAATCACTCCAAATAATCTCACATATATGATTAATCATGATTGGAGTCTAAACATAATTTAATTGAGTAAAAATTGGTCATTTTACTCAATAAAATTCAACTTAACACATTTAAATCAGAATGGGTCAAGCTGACTTAAAATCGAATTAAACTTTGATATGACATAGGCTAATTCAATTCTCAATTATCAAATGGATAATCAATAATTATTTAAACTCATATCTAAAACTAATCAATCAAAATAAATAAAATTAAAATATTATAAATTAAGTCAAATCTAAATGGCATAATCAAGCACCAAATGAACCCAAGCTTGAACCAAGCATCTTAAAACAAATCCAAACCCATCTTAAGAGGGGTTAAGGGTGATTGATAGCAAGCTAAAGCAATTTAATCAACCCCAACTAAATCCAAAATAAGGGAATATGCCATGGCAAGAAAGTGGTGCATGAAGCCAAATCCAACTCCTCAATCCCCTCATTCTCTTTACTCATCTATCTCAACACATCTAGATAGGTGTGAGGCTGGCAAACACTCTTGGAGCCTCTGAAGGTGTCAATCTCAATGGCTGACTAAGAGAAGGAAAATACTTAAAGGAAGCTTTTGGGTCTCTAATGGAAAAGAGAGAAGGAGATAATCTCGTGCCCAATTGAGCATTCGTCCATCTTCCCTAAACTAAATGAAGTCGAGCGCACTCACACCCTAATCCCACCATGGTGGGATGACCATGGGAGACAAAGCTTGGTAGGCCAATCCACAATGAGAGAATCTAATTCCTTCTTTCCATAGCCTCGTCGCATCATCATTCCGAAGCTAATAAAGTCAATCTTGTCGCCTGCGATCATAGCCAGTGAGTTACGAACCAAACTCAACCTTATTTCATTTTGGCTTTGGTTCTTTCTAAAAGAAACTTGATTCTAAGGGAGAGCAAGCCATATATATGTGATCTAAGCGAGATCTTGATGATTTTAGAAGTGAAATCGAGTGATTTCAAAAGGTGGATCGGCGAAAATCATCTCGAATTGATGGACGGCTCTCAGCTTTCACCATCTCTATTAGAGGTGAAATCTCCACCGTTCGTTCCTTTCATTATGAATGGAAGGCTGAGATTTAGTCGAACCGCTTGATTAAAACCCCTATAGGAACTCGTGGAAACATCTCCGATCAAACGATCCGAATCGAAACAACATGCGTCGCCACTTTAGCATGGGCTCCACATGTATCCCAAGTGGAGCCACGTGTAAAGTGGTGCCAACACATGGATTTTCGATTTTAAAAAAAGTACAAAAAATTGGTAAAAACTTCAAATAGTCATAATAAATAAAATATACATATAAAAATGAAAACAAGGGTTTTATGGATTTATCTCAGTGAGAGGAATCCATTAAAATTAAAATCCCCAATTAATTTTGAGTAATTTTGAATTAATTTAGCTTTAAATAAAAATAATTAAACTTAAATTAAACCTAATCCAATAATTCTAATGATTTAAAACTTTGAAGAAATGAAAGTATGGTTAAAATACACTTTAGAGAATTTTTTGGTTATTTATTTCAAAATAACTTTCAAGTTGATGAATTTTCAATTCAAAAACTTAATTTTGATGAAATAAAAAATATATAAGAAAAGAAATTATGAAAAATCATGAAAATAACCTAAATCATCATAACAAACCCTAATTACCTTAAACACACTATTGAACTCTTTGAAACCTAATAAAACTCAAAATCACCTAATTTAATGATTAATTGAAATAATTAATTCAAATAATCAACTTCAACTTAGGAAAATTATAGTAAATCAACAAACATTTCAAAAATTATGAATAAACCCTCTATCAATGCAACTTCTAAAGAGGAATCAACGAAAAATAAAACTACTAAGTGTTTTTTTTTAATTAAGCTTAATTTTGATTTTAATAAAATAATTAAAACTTTAATTAGTCTTAAAATATAGAGCTAATTAAGGTGAAATTTTAGGAAACTTGAGTTGGCAAGAAACCCAACTTGCCATAAAAATTTCACATCCAATTGACCTTTCGATTGTGAATTATTGAATTTTCAAGTCTCTAAGTAAATTTAAATAAAATAATAAATTATAAAAAAATTGCAAAAACTATAAATAAACTTAAAACATTATCATATGCTTCATAACACTTAATGAAAATTTCCAAACAATCTAAAAGTTAAGATACTCAATTAACCATACGCTTAGGGTTAATATTAGGGATAATTGAAAATATGAAATTTAATTAAACTGTAAAATTAATAATTGATCATTACCCGCACAAATGAATTGAAGTATAAAATTTATTAATCTCTAAACTTATGAATTTATTAAGGCCATTTAAATCAAAGAATAAGTCAAATGCAAGTACAAACAAACTCAATACACTTAAATTAATTAATTAAACCAAAATGGCATAATCATCAAGATGGATTAAGATTGGTTAATACATAAGAAAATCCCTTCTTACATCATGACTAATAATAATAATCACACTAAATCAAATGATAAGAAGAACCTTCCTAAAATAAGGAAATTATTATTTTCTTAAAAATTAATTAACGATAATTAGACTTTTCATTGAAACTCATAACATATAAATAAATGTTAATGAAATCATAACAAGAAATGAACTATTTTAATTTCTACTCATTTAGCAAACATATGAATGTTAATGAAATAAATAAATGGAAATAAAAGAAATCAAAACAAAACCTAAATAATTAAATGGAAATTATACAAATATAGCAAATAAAGTATAAAATTGAAATATAATAAAGTGATGATATCAAAATTAAGATTGAACATCAAATTCATTTAAATTAATGAACATTAATGAACATAAACATAAACATAAAAATAAAACAAATATATAATGAACATAAACTAAACATAAATATAAACATAAACATAAACATAATAGAAACATTATTCAATAAATAAAATTAACTTAAAACCAAAATTAAATCGATAAGGAAATAAAAATGAAAGCTAAATCAAAGTAAATTATAATAACATAAACATTAATATAATAGATGAACTAAGTAATCTAAGTTAAATGAATCAATAAAATCAAATTATAAAACTCAAACTATAATAACAAATGAATTAAATTTAAAGTGAAAACCAATTCAAATTAAATTATAATAATATAAATAAACCTTAATTGATCTTAATTGAAGAAACATGCATTAAAGAAACAAACTAAATCAAGATGCAACAAAAAGAATAATTCAAAATAAAATTAACGTATTCATTAAATTAAACTCAACTCAAAATAAATCATTTAAAGAAACCAAAAAGAGGTTAATTAAAATGCCTAAAATCTAAGAACAATCCCTTAGAATGAATCCTCATTTAGGGTAAAGATTTCATTCTATTAGGACTCGGGATGCTGAATAGAATGGGTTCCATCCAAAGTATAACTTATTATATTCTTCATTCTTAAATTCTTAATTCCATCTTAACATAAAATGCACCTAAAATAAAAATAAAATTAAATCATTAAATCACTTCAATTGAAATCACTCGTGATAAATTAAACAAATTTTAAAACTAAAAGAAGTTGAAAGAATAAAAACAAAAACGTTCATAATTAGCAACATATGGTATATAGTTTGGACTCCCGAGGTCATAGGGCTATTAGTCTGAAGGAGGTCTTGATACCATAATTCTCTGGTATAACAATGACACATACCTAGGAAGCAAAATTTTAAAATTAAAAAGTCTCAAAATCAAATTAAATTAAATATTGGAAACCCAAATTAAAACTTGAACTTAAAAAGGCCTAGCAAAGTGTTGTTTCAAACCCATTTTCTTCACACACTAGATTATTAGGTCATGGACCCTAGACTTACATTAGGTCGATCACTGATGTTCTATGATATGATGTGATATTTTTCTTACTTTGTGGTGTATTATTTTAGACTAGATGTCTAGGATTGTTTGTCCATCAGATTAGATAGTAGGACGTTCTTTTAAAACCAATACTATCTTCTACAAGAGGCTGTGTTGAAGGGACTACTATAATAAATTATAAAAATTAATGTCTGCTTACCAATGTTGAATAAGACCCTTAGCATAGCCCAATAGGATAGGTGAGCTTAGCAAGAAACTAATGCTAAGCCCGTATGTTTGCAAATATAACTATTGATGTGTTATTTATATTTCTTGACATTTATTTTGCAGGGCTTATAAATTTATTTTTGAAATTTAAAATGTAATTTGACGCTTAAAATTAGGTTAGGATCTATAGGTTTAGTAATAGCAGGAGGTGGCCCAACCAGCAGATGGGTGCAGATGTCTCTTATGAAACCCAATGGAGGTCCCTGAAGGAGGAGACGATCTTGAAATAAGACCCCCATAAATTTAAACTTGTAGTTCAAAGCCGAGCTGTATAAGGGCAGAACTCATCTATCTATTTTCTCTTTCTTCCAGAGTGTACAGTGGTACCCAGTCGCATAAACCTGTTCTTTAATTTAAATTAGCTTGAATTTTTTTGGGTGTGCAATAGAATCAACTTACTTTTTCAAGTTTATTTCTATGTTATATAATGAATGCTTGGATGATTAGGCTCTTAGAAAAATAAAATTTTATACCTAACTTAAATTTAATCAGCTTAAATAAAAATAAAGAAATTTAAAACTTCACATAAATTAAAGCCCTAAGAATAACTTAAAATCAACTACAAACAACTAGCTTATGCAAATCATGCTAACATATTATTCTAACTCTGTGATCTGTGTGCTTCACCCATTGCATATAAGGGGCATCTGACCTTTGAGGATGACCACCCTCTTGGGGAAATCTGCTTTCTCTTCTTGATTTGGCCCATGACTATTTTTAATTTCATGCCATTTAGGCATAAAATGCAAACACCAAGGCCTTAAATGAATTATGAGTCAAAACATCTAAAAGCTAGAAAATGTTGTATTAATTAGGTGTATATCATACCCAAACATGATCTTAGGGATTAGGGAGTGAGTCTAGGTTCTTAGATTCTTTCTTAAAATGCAATAACCTAACCATCTTGCATACATGAGACTTGTCATCATGGATTTAAAATTTGCTTAGGTGATATTAGTTGACAGCCTTCCAGGAAGGTTATAAGTCTAAAAGAGTTAGGAATAGGTTTCCTTTCTCAAATGAGAGAAATAGACAATATTTCCCAAAAGCAAAATTAGTTCAAGCATCCAACTTATGTTTGAAGCAATTATAGACTTAGGATAGAATGCATCCTACTGAAGTAAATTTTCAACCTTTGGCATTTCTGCAGTCATGTGTAGATAGAATATAAGTCCTATATTTCTAATAAAATTCCAACTCAAAATTCTATTAAATTCTAAAATTTAAAGCCTGATGATACAATAGTTGAAATGTCTACTTGACATCCTAGTATTTGTTGGCATTTCCTACTTAATCTCAATTGGCTTCCAAAAACTCCTTCCACTTTGGATAATTCCCAGTTGAATTTTTCAAATATCATTACCTTTGAAAACCAACTTAGAAATCTATAAAAATAATAACCTATTACTTTAATCGAGAGTATTCTTAAGAAGAGATCCTCCATTCCTAAGATGTAATTAATTATAAGGGCTTGCCTTTATTGGAAATTATGAACCTAGTTTAAAATAAACCCTGCTTTACCTTCTCATAGTTTAGGGGAAACATCTCTGGTATATTAAAGACCCATTAGTCTTACGAGTCTTTTATTAAATTATCAAATTCATTAGGGGATAACATGTTTATTTTTCGGGATAATATGTTTACTCCTTAATGATGAGTTTGATTATCTAAATAAGAAATTCCTAAATCCTATGTGGTGTCATAAATTTTTCCCACATGTATGTATGTAAATCCCCCTTCAATTGACTAAATATTAATAAATTAAATATAATTAGATATGAAAATTTATTAAATTTATAGATAAATTAATAAGATATTTGAAAATATGAAATAAATTATGATGGAAAGCTAATAAAAATAAAATAAAAAATTAAATTAAAGCTAAATTAATACATTTGAATTATTATAATTTAATAATTCAAATTAATTTAATAAATTATAAAAAATATAAATTAAACTAAATTTATTTTAAATTTTTATGGATGATTCTAGAAGCTAACCTTTAGAAATTATTTCATCGAGTCTAAAATTAATTTATTATAAATATTAACTTTAAAATAAAAATATGTTAATAAATAATAATTAAAATATATAAAATAATTTCTAAAATTTTGTGTGAAATCTTCTTTAAGGTTCCAAGTGTGAGGGAAAATTTTCATAACTTTTGAAATTATTTTAATATTTTTCTTAAATTTCATAATATAAAATAATTAAAAATTCATAAAAATTTTAAATTAATATAAAGTAATTTAAAACATTCATCATAAATATAGTTGCGATTGGGGAGGATTGGGGTGGCTACAACTATCTTTAAAAGTAGTAATTAAGCTTCTACAGAAGAAGCTGATGTTTAAAAAATTATGGTGGGTATTATAATATTTTTATTTTAAAAAAGTAGATGACAACTTTTTGATAGCCTTTGCACTTAATTAGGTCAACTGGAAAATGTAGTTATTGTACCATATATTCTCCAAAGTGGGGCCAGGCTGCAATTTTCAAATGATTGTACATTTTCACACTCCACCGCTGCCCCAAATGCAAATTTAATCATATTAAAATTCAAATCAACTTTAGGAAATATTTCTATATAATTTTCATATTTTTTGTTAACAAAATAACATAAAATCAGAAATTTAAAACAATTAAACAATCATTAAAAAAAATCATAAAATCTAGTTAGGATAATTTAAAACTGATATAAAATACATCTTCTTTCGTCTTATGAATGATGTATTTTATAACACATAGGATGTTTAAGTGGTAGGGTTCACCATCCTGCTTAACTTTATTTTCATTAACACATACTTGAACATATTTAATAATTGAAACCTAAATCAAATAAAAATAAATAAAATACTTCAAATCATTAATCACTTAAATTGAAATATTCTTTTAGCTAAATTGAATATAAATCAAAACCTAGAAATCTGAAGCATAAAGCACAAAAGTTTACACATACACAAGATTTTTTTTTTTGTTAAGATAGAACCCTTAAACCTTTAGGTTTGGTATGATTTGTCCTTCCTATTTACTATGATGTGATATTATGATGTTTTGTTGTGATGTGATATTTGCTTTAGATTAATTTTGTGATTGTTTGTGCATAGTAAAGTATAAAATTGTGATAGGCTCTTGGGATAAAATAAATGTTCTAACCAACTAATCAACTTCAACATAAAAATTGCACAACTCATAATATAAACATATTTAAAGTCTTAGAAATAATTAATAAAACTTACTAGAAATAACTTAGGATGTTGAATTGTAAAGCATATTGTATCGCAATCCTTGATTTGGTTCTTCACTCATTACACAAAAGGGGACACCTATTCTATGAGAATGACTAGCCTTCTTAGGGAAAACTACCTCTAAAAGCTGATTGGCCTTTAACTAATCCTAAATACATGTATAATTGACAAGATATGCATACTTTCAACCTTCAAATAAATCAATGTCTAAATAAAACATTGTAAATTATAAGTTCATGCAATAGTTAGCATCATTGCATATCCATAATAAGCTTAGATTTAGTGGCTAAGTCTAGTTGTGATGGCCCACCTAATAAGTCTATAAATTTGAAATTAGAAGTTCCTAGAATCCATACAAAAATTTAGGTTGTATTGACATTTGAAGTACAAACATTTGATAACAAATTGTACTGGTAAACATAAAATTTATAAGGACATAATTATCAAGTTCACTCATTTATAAAAATAGTATAATGATACATTTAGTGAAAACACTCTTCTGACGAATATAATTATTAATAAATAATAGAGATAAAGAAAATAAAGTTATTTTATGTCCTTGATGTTTCTTAATTACATCGTATGGAGAAATATAAAAGTGCATAAAAAAACTTGGGTGAGTTATAAAACTCAGTAGAATTTATATGTTGTTAAGATAATAAATACATATGCTTATTTGTACTTATACAAAAAATTGATTTTATACAAACACATATATATATATATATATATATTTTTTTTAGATATATAATTAAACTGATTGGGCAAGCCATATTAAACTTTATTTCCAAAACATATAGCATGTTATAAGTCACTAAGACCACAAATCAAATAAATAAACTCAAAGACACTCACACATATACCTATAAAGTGTGCTTGGCCATAATGGCCCTTATGGAAGTAGCTATCCCATCAAGATAAATAATATATAAATATACATACATCTATATATACACACACACATCTTGTGTGCAAGGATTTATGTTACTTTCATTTCAAAATGCATCTTTACTTATGTTACAGCTTGTATGCAAGCTATAAAAGTATTATTATTAATATTATTATTATTATTATTTTATGAGTATGTATACACTCAATAATACTTTAAATAATTTCTTCTTTAATTTATAGATTACTAGTACTCTTAAAATAAATTTTAATAAGAACTTGTACCCCCATAATGTATGTCTATATATATAAAAAAAAGTTTAAACTATTATACAATGTATGAATCTTCCTAAATAATAACAACCTTATGTATCTTGCATTCATATATGACTAGTCTTCATTGTTTTAAAATAATTAGGTGGGTTAGTTGGTAGCCTTCTAAGTAGGATTATAAATATAGTAGAGTTATACATGTTTCTAGTTGGTATAAGACTAATGTTCACACACTAATAATAGAGTTAGTACTAAGTCCACACCCTAATAATAGAGTTAGTACTAAGTCCACACTCCAATAATAAGTTATTAATAAGTCCTCACCTCTTAAGCTTATTCCTAGTCTTGTGCTAGTGAATTATAAGTACGAAATTTCAAATAAAGTGAATCATTACAACATAAATAAATTCAATTACCTAAAACGTAAAGCCCAACTTTAAGATAATTGAAGTACTATTAAACTTCTCAATATTGTGTGCTCCCTACTTATTTTAAATTGGCCTCTAAAAAAACTCTTTCTTGATTTAAGCAAACCCCACTTGAAATTCAAATTATCAATCTTTGAAATAAACTTTGAATAAATCATGAAATTATCCACCATTACTTTAATCTAGATTGTTCTTAAGGGTTTGCGCTCTTAAAGTGCAATTAACTATAGAGACTTGCCTTTATAGGGAACTCGTACCCCCATAATCTTAATGAATTTCAATTGAAGCTAATGGAATTTTTTAGAAATGTTGACCCTACAAACTTAAAAATTCCTCTACTTTTACTATATATAAATCTACTTTGAATTAAATTTCTCTTTTGAGGGAACACTATTCTTGATGCCATATTTAATCATTAAAATGAAGTTAATTTTAAAGTTTGTGATTTTTTTCTAAATTGTTTTATATAGTTGCACTATCTGATCATGAAAAAAAAAAACTCACACTTATTCCTCAACAACTTCAACCCTACTTCCAAGCTCACCTAAACTAAGTAGTGAACCAACCATCAACACATGTCAGTACTTATGAAGACAAATCATTCAAGGAGATTGCTAAAATGGTTAGTGGAGTTGAGTGAACTAGATATCTTGAACTTGTCTTACTATGTGATCAAAGCACAAACACTTGCTGACATTATTACAAACTTTAAAAACACATGAGATGTCCCAATTAGTTTGGAACCATCATGGCATTTGTATGTGGATGGACTTTTAGAGAGTACTAAATGGGATTTGGTATTGTATTGAGAAGCCAAATAAGGGTCATGGTCACCCAAAAGTTAAGTGATTACTAATCAATCAAAATATGAGACATTACTTGCTGGACTCTAATTTGTTCAAAAGCTTGGCAACAACCACATCATTGTGTATTTAGATTCAAAGTTTATGGTGAATCAAATTAATGGAGATTTTAAAGTGAGATAAAAATATTTCCAAAAATTTTTACATAAAGTAATGGTATATATTAGAAAGCTTGAATATTACAAGATAAGCCAAGTCCCAAGGGATGAAAACCAACGCACTATCTACTATCAAAGGCAAGCAGACTTGGAGAACAACCCATCCTTGAACTCATACAACCTAGCACAAAAGGTATATATTATGGGTGAAAGCTCACCAAAGTTATGCCAATTCCATCAAAAAGTACTTATTGATTTGGTAGTTAGAAGAGGGCATCTTGAATTTAACAAGATTCAAAATAAAAGTTTCTCAGTATTTTCCTAATAATGGTGAGTTATTTTGGTGGCCAGTCACCTATGAAACTTTAGGTATGTTTGAGAAGGTAAGAAAGAGAAAGTAATCATTGAGGTATATTCAAAAGAAATTGGAAGCCACTCCAACGTAAAGACAATCACCCATCAAATATTATAATAAATATATTTCTAGCCAACCTTAAGAAAAAATGTTAGAGGCTTTATTAGGATATTTGAAAAATGCTAAAAGAAGTTATCCTTTTGTAGCTATAATAGACACAACTTTTATAGCCCATTATAAGCCCTTAACCTTTTGTAATATGGGGGATGAACTTGATAGGTCCCTTGTAGTCACCAATAGATTGAAAAGATTCATATTCATTTTGATAAACTACTTTAGTAAGTGGATTGAACCAAAGCCACTTGCTGAGATAACAACCCAAGTAGTTCAAATTTGATTTGAACTACATTATTTGTTGAGATAGACTATGTTGATCACCACTGATAATAGTCCATAATTTCCCACTAAGTAACTAATGGAGTTTTGCATGTCCCAAGGAATTCACCTCAAAATCACTTTAGTACATCACTCATATATAAATGGCTGGGTGGAAATGGTGAATAGGAAGATCCTTAATTTATTGATGAAAAATGGTTGAAAGTTCCATGGCAAAGTGGGTTGATACCCTATGACTCCATCCTTGGCAACATGATAGAACACATTCACCTTATTACACATAGAGCCCAATTGAGTATGAATTTATCTATGGGTGTGATGGATGCAAATCTTATTATTAAAATGAAAGGTATATTATTATCTTGAAAGGTAGGGATATCACCATATAATGGACTCTATCATCTAATAAGGAATCCTAAAGTTGATGGGTATACGTGTACCAAAGATTTTTCCCCTATTTTACATGGATGAAATAAATCAAGGTTTATTTTAAGTTGAGTTCTTTAATTCCTTATAGTGGTAAACCCCCAAAGTTAATTATATCTTAAGATATATGAGTCTCCTAATAAAACTCTTGATTAAAATGATTGGCTAATGTTTCTATAGATTTCAAAGTTGGTACCAAAGGATTGGTGATTATTGAAATCAAGGGGGAAACCTCAATTAGGAAGAGTTCCAAATAGAATTCAAAAGAGAATAAGTAGGAAGTGCTCGAGATACTGGGATGCCTAGTAAGCACTTCTATCTATCTTATAGTAAGATTTTATATTTTTGAAATTAAAAATTATGATTATTTAAGCTAATATTTTATTAGAAAGTTATGACTTATATTCAAATTACATGAGATAATGAAAATGCCTAAGAGATGAGGATTTATACCTGTAGTAAAGGACAAATGGGCTACCTCTAAACCTATGTCTAAAGTGCTCAAGCACAAGCTCAAAGTTCAACTTATTTTTACTCTAGGGAACATAGAGATATGTTGGTCCATTTCCACTAGAAAGAGTGATCCCATCCTAACTCTTCGGACATACAACTGCCTAGAGTTGCTACTAGCTAACACCTCTTATGCTTTTAAAATCACATGGCCAAATCTCATGAATGCAAGATAGTTAGGCTATTATTTATTAAGAAATAATCTAATATCCTAAACTCACTGCTTAAAAATCTTAGATCATGATTATTGTGCAAACATGTCCTAGATTAATGCAATAAAAATTACATATTTTATTCATTTTGACTCATCAATTTGACTCAAGCTTAGGTGGATAAGTACTCTTATGTGCATGATAAAATAAAGTTATGGGCTAATCCACAGAAAATGTCATCTTCACTCATGGAGTTGCTGTCAATGGTACTGCACTCCTCTTATCATGTATTGAGTGGAGATCTCATATGTTCAAGAAAGAAAGACATTATGCATGGATGTTGTTATCCACATTCATCATTGACCTATGATGAATAAGTCAATTATATTGATTAATTTGTATGGATTTATGGTGAGGTTATGAGTTATATTAATTTTAAATTAAAATTTCATATTTTAATTGGATAGAAAATATAAATTCCTAAGAAGCCTAATGAAATCAACACCATATAATAATCATCACACATCAAGTAACCTAGAAATAGCTTGCAGTTTTTATTACATAGTCAAAGTAAACACACCAAACATTCAATCATGTTGAAAGAATAATAAAACGTAGGTGCGCCAAGTTCTACTATACACCCCAGAAAAAGAAAAAAATGGGTTACCAAGCTCAACTCTAGTACAACCTAGATTATAATTAAATTAATTATATTGAAATAAGCCAGTGAAGTCGTCATCTTCACTTGAACTTCCAAATCTTAGATCCTCCAAGCATCACAGGAGCTCCTAGGTCTATGGCTTCTAACCTCTACTCATATAAACCCCATGGTTCTAGTCCTATTCTATTACAAAATAATTACATTTGAAAACTTTAAAAATAAAATCCTAATGAAACAAATGAAATATAATTAAGCTATAGCACACATACACCCCAAACAATTATATATCACATAATTAGTCTTAGCACCCATATATGGCAAGCAAACCTATCCTAATGGGCTATGCTAAAGGGAAAAACATTTAATTTAGTTTTATTATTTCAATGACTCCTTTAATCAAGCATAGGCCCTTACAAACAAAATCATTTATCTATAAAATAATGCTCTATCATCCAGACTAGTGAACAAATAATCTTAACATTCAGTCTAAAATGTTACACATTAAAATAAGAAAAATTAATAAACACTAACCTAACCTAAGCCTAAGATTGTTGACCTATCAACCTAATGTATGTGCAAAGGCTAGTGTGGTCGGACAAGGCTAGGGTTTAATTTAATTTATTATCATTGGGTAGTTTTAATTTAAGCAGTTAATAATTTAGTGTAGATTTTAGATTAATTTTTTTTTCATTTTTGAGTTATGATCATGTGTTATGAAGAGCATTGGGTGTATTAGTCCATATTGTAGTAGGAACCACTGCACCCATTCCTTAGCTCATAAGATGAATAACACCTTAACTTGAACTACTACTTTTGATGGGCT
The DNA here is from genome assembly GCA_021442155.1 of Cymbidium sinense. Taxonomy (NCBI): domain Eukaryota; kingdom Viridiplantae; phylum Streptophyta; class Magnoliopsida; order Asparagales; family Orchidaceae; genus Cymbidium; species Cymbidium sinense. Next base: position 70,029,344 of record CM038219.1, read on the forward strand.
AATTATATATGAGTGATGACTTTTGAAATATGAATTTTCCATGTGCTTTAATCTTTAATTAATGAACATAGGGAGTATATGTGCTTATGCCTTGAATGAAAATGAGCATGCTTATGTTATGACCTAAAGTTACACTTGGTGATTAGTGAATGGTATGCATAAATGTAGTTCTAATTATTTAATGATTTGCAATGCATAAATATGTGACTTTGTTAAACTATAGCGGTGACCTCCTTTGGGCTAACTTAGTAGCTTTGCACAACTAAGATGTCTGGACTATATACTTTATGCTTATGAATATACTTATATTATGAATGTATGCTTCTTGAATGGGAATGCATCTCAAATTAATTATGTGTTAATAATAGGTACATGACTTTATTTAATTAGGTTGAGATTATTAAACCTCCTTTGGGCTAACTTAATAGCTGTGATGTACTTTACATTTATGAATATGCTTATGTTATGAAGATATGCCCTTTTTGAATGAACATACATCTCAAATGAATTGTATACTAATCATAGATATGTGGCTTTGTTAAACCATGGGGCTCAAATTATAAAACTTCCTTTGGGCTAACTTAATAGTCATGCATCCCCAAGATGTCCACCTATTACACCTTAGATTTATATCAAGCAAGTGATTATACATGAATATAGCATGAATGATAAAAAATATGAGTGCATGACATGAAGGATGATACCTATTGTTATTAAAAATACTAATTTAACTAAAATTCATGACCACTTGCATGAGATGATACACACTAATCTAAATCTTTTAGGTAAAGGAAATCCACATCCAATAAACTTATCTTATATAATCATTAGTCCCAAGAAAAAGTATACACATTCAAGCTTCAACTCATACTTAAAGCATGTATTATTTAATGGATTAGATTAAGGATTGATTAAGAGATGTTCAAGGTGAACTAATTAAGCCAAATAGTTTTATACTTTAGTTTAACTTTCTAATGTTATTCTTTTTTTTGTTAATGAATTTTAAACCAAAATTTCTAACTTTCATGAGTTTTGATTTATTAATTATTAAATACCATAATTAGGCCAATTAACCCTAAAAGTTATAAATATTCACTGAAGGCAAGCCCAAAAATAATGAATTTTTTTAAATATGCATGAGAACAACAAAGATGACTAATAAAATTTTTATGCCATTTGGGCTTACATAAAGAGATTAAGTACACTAATTAAGATTTTGATAATTAGACAATTACATAGATAATATCTCAAACCCCTTGGGGATCTTGATTTTATTCTCTAATTATTACCTAAATGAACCCATGAAGAATTAATTTATAGTTTTTATGATTGTATATAATTAATTATTAATTAAATTAGTTCTAGGCCATTTAATTGAATATTTAATTAATTAAATGCCTTAAGGAGCAATGTCTCAAATTAATTATAATTAAGAGTTTAGAAATTTTTTTGAACATTCTCTAATGCCAATCATTAATGATTGAATATCAGATGATCAAGTATTTTTTTATAATATTTAAAATTAATTAATTAGCATGATTAATTATTAGGCTTAGAAAGTCATAACTCTTAATTAGTTAGCTAAAATATTTTAAAATAATTATTAGAGGTGAGAAATAACATTAAGAATATTCCTTAAAGGTTTTAGGTCAATTAGGGTATTAATTAGAGGATAATTTAACTAATTTAGTTTTCATTAAAACCCTAATTACTCTTAATCCAATGGGTGAAAATTGGGAGTTTTTAAAAAATTTTCTTTGCTTAAGCTTTCTAGAGAGCATTTATTTGTATTTGAAGATTTTTCAAAAATTACTTATAAATTTTTAATGGTCTCGTTAATTAATTGAATTTTTAATTCTAATAAACTAATTTACACAGTTAGCATCACGTTAATTCAATACATGTATTGCCGAGCATTTCGCTACTTAAAACGTCCCACATGGCAGTTGAGTTAGCTAGCGATAGATGTCGTTTGATCATATCTATTTGATCAAAGATAGAATGGTGGAGATTATTCCCATGTATTAAAATGGATTAAATCAAAATTTTAGTGCAAAATAATCATGACTGTCTAATCTAATCATGTAGAAAGGATGACACATGATTCATCCTCTTCCTCAGGCAAGAGACAAAAACTGTCCACCATTGCCTGCTTGATCCAAGATGCTAGAATTTAAATTGAATAGGGAAGTGAAACCAAAATGATCAGGAGATCATTTTCTTTTGATTTTTATGGCTTGATTATGCTATAATGTAATTTCACTTTGTAAAAGACCATAATCCCATGGCTTTCTATGGTTTGAAGGATTTACCTCATCAAAGCTCAAGATTGATACTGATTTTGACTGAGGTTGTTTCATCTTGAAGAGCTGAAGCCGTAATGTTGAAGTCCTTGCTTACCTCCTTGCCAGTTGCTCTAAAATAATGAACCATGGCAAGTTAATTAGAGTTCACTTTAATGTGGGATTTTGGTGATTGAACTAAGTGTTTATTGATTCATTTTGATTCATTAGAGTGTGGAGAAGGCGTGTGGAGTTAATCAAAGTTTTAGGTGAGATTGGGTATGTGGAGGCATTTGTGTTTGAGGGAGCTCAATTTTGCTAGGAATGGGGAGAATGGGGAGCTCTGAGATTTCTTGGTGGCTAGCTCAAGGAGGTTTGTGAAGCTGTTTATTGAGTTTGGAGGACTAGGGAGGTGTATATCTCTCTCCTCATATGAATAACCCATTTAGGTTGGTACATGTCTTGGTAGTTGACCGAGAAGTGGGGGTGGTTAGAAATGACATGGGACTAATGACCTGACCATCCTCTAGTGGTTGGAGAAGTTTGGTGGCTAATGGTGAAGTGGACAAGCCATGTTGGATGAACCAAGGTTTGTCAGATTGTGCCATGGCTTATCATCATCAAGGGCTGATCAAATCAACTTTTGGTTAGCTTGGGTTAGTTGGACTAGAATCAAAGAGTGCTAATGGTGCTGCCTTGGACAAAGGGAGGGTTAGATCTTCCTAGTTTTAATTTTTGTCTTATATGGGTGGCTTGCTTCATTTAGTTTGGGCTGAACCAAGTTCACCTTGGGTTGGATCCACTTGGCTAGATCTAAAGATACCTAAGGAAGAGTCATGCTAAGTTTGATTGGCTTAATGTGACCTATTTAGATCATTTTGGGTTAAATTAAGCTAAGTTGACTAATAAATCAAATTGGGCCCAAGGTGCTACTAGATTATGTTAAAATAATAATTAGTTGTGTGTTGATGCAATTGATTTGATCTAATTCATAGTAGAGTTTAATTTGGCTCACATGGATTCATATAGATGAAATGGGTTAGGTTAGTCAAATTGGTCAAATTGGCTAAATTAGTTGTAATTATGAGTTGAGTTATATTTAATTATCATTTTGAGCTTGATTGTAGGTGGTGGTTTGATTCAATTAGATTTTAACTCAATTTGACCTTTTAAATCAAGTTGGGCTAGGTTTGGTTAATTTGTTTAAATTATTCAATTTGTTCTAATCGATTGTTGGTTGGTGTTCAAAGATCAATCTTGGATCTATCACAAGTGATGGTTTGATTTAATTTGAAGTGGATTAAGTTTTAGCTTAATTTGATCCTTTAGGTCAAATTAGGTTAAATGGGTCAAGTGAGTCAATTAGCCAAATTAAATTTAGATTAGGCTTCAATTATATTTGATTAATTTTGAGAATGATTTAGGCAAAGTTAATTCAAAGTGATTTGGATCAATTTTAGCTGCTTTAGGGACAAATGGGTCAATTAGACCAATTGGTCAAAATGGAAATCAATTGAGTATGATCTGGATAGGGTTGGTGATTGGCATGACATTGGATTGATTAACCATGATCAAATTAGATTTAATCAAAGTTTGGGTCAAAGTGCATTGAATAGGCTAGATGGGTATGATTATACTAACTAGGTCATTTGACCAATTATGCTTGGCTTGTGTTTTATTAGATGTATTTGAAGTCACTTATGATCTTGTGATAGAAAGGGTTTAATGTGTTCAGATTTGTGTGATTTGGTTTAAGTGGGGTCCACTAAGTTACGTAGAGGGTTTGATCCTAGTATTGGGCTTCGTGAGACATCGAGGTTTGGGCATGGTGTCCTCCTGATCACTAGAAGTGTCTTAACTGTAAGTGTGAAAAGCATTGGACCCTAGATCAAGATTCTAAGACTAAGAGAGTGGATGCCAGCCTCACTGAATGTGAGGTCAGGAAAAGGACTTCCAATAGGCGGGTGTAATGGACAATGTTCACCTCATGATTGGCATTAACCAAATCAATCAAGTGGATCATCAACGTAGCAATCAAAAGTGCTTGCAATATGCTTGAAGTATAGGTTAATGGAAATCACTTATTAACCTATTCTAAACATACATCTACAATGTTTCATGAGTAGCATAAGCTCAGAGTTATATGACTTGGATTTGGTAGAGAGGAAAAGTGTTCCCTCTTGATAGGTTTGTTTGAGAAGAGGCCATGTCACATTCCCTACGATCATCTTGAGTTTGGTTATGCCAAGGGCACTTGGAAGAAACTCCCTAAGGATTAATTAGAAAGGGGTTTGTGAGGGAGAGGTTTTTGAAAGAGGTTTTGCTGAAAGAACTTTGGAGAGGCACCTTAAGAATTAGTTTGAAAGGACTTGTGCCAAGGACACTAAGAAGAGGCTCCTTAAAGATTAGTTTAAAAGGGGTTGTGCTGAGGGAAATAGGGAGAGGCTCCCTAAAGGATTGTACCAAGTGCACTAGGCAGAGGCTCTCTAAGGGGTTGTGCTAAGGACACTATGGAGAGGTTCCCTAAGGGGTTATGCCAAGGGAACTAAGGAGAGGCTCCCTAAGAGTTTCTTTGAAAGGGGTTGTGCTAAATACACTAGAGAGAGGCTCCCTAAGGATTTGTTTGAAAGGGTTTGTGCTGAGAACACAAGAGAGAGGCTCCCCAAGGGTATATGCATGTATTAAGAATACTTTAAGATATATAAGGGAAATAAGGATCTGTTGGCTAGAAATCCCCTAAGACATTTGGAGTGTGGACCCTATCAGTTTATGGTGGGATGCACTAAGGAGGAGCCATTGAGGCTTTGGCCTTCCTTATAATCATCGAATTAAAGAGATAGTTTACAAACTACCTAAGGCTATTAGTTTACAATGAATGATCTAGGAAGAAAGTATAAAGGACTCACATCTTCGTAAGAGAAATCAACCACTGGGTGACCTACCAACCATGTAGTAAGTTGAGCCTGACTTAAGGGGACTACTAAGAGTGGTGCTGCAAGGGCATAATCTCATATTGAATTAGCTTAAGCTATTCTTAAGGGTGTTTTGCTAACATTGCCCAAATAGGATGCTTAGATGGAAAGGTGGTTCTGAGGACATCACCCTTGATCCCTTCAATAAATATATGGACTCTGTCAGTTTGTGATGAGTCATACTAAGGAAGAGCCATGGGGGCCTTGGCTTACCTTAAAATTATCAAACCATAGGGATATGTGGTGCACTTTAAGAATGACACTACCTAATCTAAGGGGCAACTATCAAGAGGGGGATTTCCCACATCTAATAGTCACTCGGGAAAGGGGTATAATCTAGACCCTATCAGTTTGTGATGAGCCACACTCAGAAAAAGCCATGGTGGTCTTTTCCTACCTTAGAATTACTAACACAAAGGGGTATGCCACTCATCCACAAAAAAATGTTATCCGACCAAAATGGTGGGCTACTAGGAAAGGGGGATTATCCAATCCAGTAGTAGGCCATGTTATACCTAAGTGGGGCCATGATGACTTTATCCAAATAGGATTCATATATATATATATATATATATATATATATATATATATATATATATATATATATATATATATATAGCCCTGATTTGTGATGGCCAAACTCAGAAAGAAAGCATTCCCATCGATTTATGATGGCCAACTTAGAAAGAAAGCATTTTGGGACTCATATCTTCCTGAGTGGTGCTACCCATTATGGTAACCCACTATTATCAAAGCAATTGTCACTCAATCTAAGGGTTCCCATTAGTTTTTTATAACAATATAGGAAGACCGCGTTGAGGACCTAGATTTGTTTAGGTAGAATTGATCACTAGGGTAGCCCATTATTGGTAGAATAGTACTACTCAACCTAGAGCCACTATTAAGAGGGGGGCCATATAGGCTTTATCTCTACTTGAAGTGGCCTACTAAAAAGGGGCTGCTAAGGGGCTTTATCCAAATCCCTAATCATATACATAGTAAGGGGGCTATGAGGAGCATTCTCCCAACTTGAGGATGACTGAATCCCTACTTAGAAAGGATGCCTCTTGCATTCTCTTACACCTAACCTAGCTGTGCTAATCAAAATATGATGCCACTTGAGTTCTCTCATGCCTGTCATAATAGCACTAAAGAATGGATGAGATTGGTTCCACAAGGGGCTTTCTATCAATTTAAGTATGACTGAATCCTTACTAAGAAATGATGCCTTTTGGGTTCTCTTGTACTTAACTTAGCTATGCTTCAAAATATAATACCAGTTGGGTTCTCTCAAGCTTATCATAATAACACTAAGAATGGATGGGAATAGTGGCACTAGGGGCATTCTCTAGACCTAGGAGTGATATACAGGAAAGGGTGCCATGGGGGTGTTCTCCCAACCTATGGGAATGGTGCCATGAGGAGCATTCTCCAAAATCAAGAATAATGTGTAGGAACGGTGTCACGGAGGGCGTTCTCCCAACTTATCCACACTAGGTATCATGACTTCACTAAGGAAGGATGCTTCATGGGTTTTTTATACCTAACTTAGTTGTGTTAGTTGAAATAGGATATCTCTTGGGTTCCCTTACACCTATCCTAATAGCATCAAAATTATGTATTGAGTTTTGGATGTAAGCTTGAATAAATGTTTAGATTTATAAGAAATTTTGAAGGGTAATTATAGATCAATAGTTTTTTTTTGTGAGAATTTGGACCTAGTCAATGTAAGCATGAAAATATAAGTTTATTAAAGAATTGATTTTGATTTTTAATTTTTTTTTAAGTGTGTATAAATGGAATAAGAAAAATTGATAGCATTGTTCTAACTTTGAAGTCTTTTGCTTCCAATCAAAGTATTTTGATCTTCCATAGTGAAAGAAATTCACCAAGGCTTCTCAAGTATTATGCTCTAATTTGCATTTGAATTAAAAAAAATTTCTCATTCAAATTTCTTGAATTCAACTCCATATTTGGATTTTGTTTTTGAGGGAAATGCCTTTTGAGGTAGTGTCCATTGATTAGAAAGATAAGATTCTTCCTCTCATATTGGTTTAAACTACTTTCCATCCTTTGATGCACCAAAGTAGGCCTTTGAGGATCAAAAGCAAATCTTGATTTGTAGAATTTTAAGATAGACTAACTTGGAAAGAGCTTAAACCATCTATGTTCTATGTTGCTTGAGGTCTTATTAAGTTTACAATACCTTCAAGCTTTGATTGTTGATGATAAACTTTAACAAGATGAGTTGTACTATAAATGGAGATAAGCTTAAACTAGTAGTCCAAAACTGATTTTGACATTATTGATAGATTTAAAGAATTTAAACTCACACTCATCAAATTTTATTATGACAATAGGTATTGGATTTTAAATTGAACATATTTTTTGAACCTAACTTGTCAAATTAGGATATGACAATAAGGGTAATTTAAGACATTTGGATCCATACCAGCCAAGCTAAATTATGGCAAGTGAGGGCTCAAATAATTAGATTTTCATTTGGAGTGTATTTGAAGAGAATTTCTTTGGAACTTGACTAGTCAAATTGTGATATGATTATAAGTTCATAAATTTTTGACTGTGATTTAAGAAATTTTGGAATGTGACTTGTCAAATTTTAATATGGTAGTAGTTTTGAAAATTTAGCAATTTAAAAGGTCAAAGACTTTGATTAAATGATTTAGATTTATAAAAGATGGATTACGAGAATAAAATTGAGATCAATTCATTATGAAAAAGTGTAAATGATTTACAAAATTTGTATTTTACATAAATAAAAAAGAGGTACCCATTGGGGTATCCAATGAAAGGATCTAAAACTTATTCATTAGTTAATGGTAAATAAGAGGTTTTAGAACCAAAGTTAAGGATGTTGGCAACACTTGCCCGAAAAAGAAATGGACAAGATATCCAATAAAATGAATGGTAGTCTAAGCCTATGAGTGGAATACACATACTATTAATGTATTGAGATAAAAGGCAACCACTAAAGATGAAGAGAGGAACTATTCCCAGTGGAGTCACTAGAAAGGTCTATGATGCTTTAAAATTATGTGATGGGTGACACCACACAGATCTTAGGGGGCACTTATTACAATGATCGAGAACAACATTGAGAATTGGTGTACTAGCTCGAAAGGTAAGGATATCACCATACAATGGACTCTATCATTTAATAAGGGCTCTTAAAATTGATGGGTCTATATGTACCAGAGATTTTTCTCTTACTTTATATGGATAAAAGAAAGTAGGGTTTATTTTAGGCAAAGTTATTAAATTAACTATTAGGGAAAACCCTCATAGTTAATTACATCATAGGAGATGTGAATCTCTTAAGAAAACTCTCAATTAAAATTATTAGCTAACATCTATATGGATACAAAGGATTGATGATTGTTGAAAATTAAAGAGGAAAGCTCAATTAGTAAGAGATCTTAACAAAATCTAAAGGAGAATAAGCAGAAATTGCTCATAATACTAGGAAGCATAGTAAGCACTTCTATCTATCATATGGTGATGATTTATACTTTTGAAATTGAAAATTATAAATATTTATGTTGGCATTTTATTAGAAATCTAAAACTTATATTCAAACAATACAAGATTATGAAAATACCTATGAGGTGATGATTTATGCCCACTATAAAGGAGAAATGGGCTACCTTTGAAACTATGTCTAAAGGGCATCAGCATAAGCTAAGAGAACATCTTAATTCTACTTAGGGAAAAAAAGAGATATGTTGGTTCACTTCTACTAGAGAGAGTGAGCCTATCGTAACTCTTCTAGACTTCTAACTACCTAGAGTGGCTGCCAGCTAACAACTCATACACTTTTAAAACCATGTGGCCAAGTTTAATGAATGCAAGATAGTTAAGCTATTTTTTATTAAGAAAGAGTCTAAGATGCTAAACTCACTACCTAAGAGCCTAGACCCTGATCGACATGCAAATATGTCGTATAATAATACAATAAAAATTACATATTTTATTCATTTTGACTTATCAATTTGGCTTAAGTCTGGGTGGATGGGTATGCCTACATGTTTGATGAAATAAGGTTATGGGCCTATCCATGTGAAGGGTCATCTTCACATAAGGGGTTACTATCAAAGGTCCTACACTCCCCTTGTCATGCAATGAGTGAAGATCCCATATGTTTAAGGATGGAAGACAAAATGCATGAATGATGTTATCCACATTCATCACAGACCTTTGATGTATAAATCAATTTTATTGATTAATTTCTATGGCTTTATGGTGATGTTATGAGTTATATTAATTTTAAGTTAAATTTATTTATATTAATTGGATAAAAAATTTAAATTCCTAAGGAGCCTAATGAAATTCAAGCCATACAATTATCATCACACTTTAGGAAACCTAGGAAAAAATATACAGTTTCTAGTGCATAGTCAAAGTAAATACACCAAACATTTAATCAAGTTGAAAGAATTATAAAAGACTATACACCCCAAGAATAAAATGTATTAATTATTGAGCTCAACTTTTATACAACCCAAATTGTAATTACATAGATTAAATTAAAATAAGCCATTCTTTATCTTCACTTGAACTTCCCAATCTTAGACCCTCCAAGCATCACAGGGCCACCCAAGACTATGGATTCTAGCCTTTACTCATCCTAAACCCCATGGATCTAGTTTTATTTTATTATAAAAATTATATTTGAAAATTATAAAAATAAAATTCTAATTAAATCTACAAAATAGAAGTTAGTTATAACACATATACACATTAAGCAATTATATGCCACACAATTAGACTTCATACCCACATATGCCAAGCCCCTATCCTAATGGGCTATGCTAAAGGGGCAAGTATCATCTACAAGCAAAAGTATTTAATTTATTTATTTTATTTCAGTGAGCCCTTCAATCAAGAACAGCCCCTTGTAGAAAACACCATTAATTTAATAAATACTACAATATCATCGAGACTAGAGCACAAAAAGCAGAATATCTATTCTAAAATATTACACCATAAAACAAGAAAAATCAATGCATCACAATAAAATACTAACCTAACTTAAGCCTAAGATCAGTGACATATCAACCTAATATGTGTGCAAATGCTAGTGTGATGAGATAAAGCTAAGCCTTAATATTTGAGTTGTAATTTGAGAATAATAATTTAATTTATTATATGTGGTTTTAAAAAAGTTGATAATTTAGTGTGGATTTTAGATTAATCTTCTTTGATGTTTGAGTTGTTATCGTGTGTTATGAAGAGCGGAGGGCTTAGTAGTCCATATTATAATTAGAAGGGGGTAACCTCCTAGAGGAACTAAACCACTAAGATGAATATCACCTTGACTTCAAATACATCTTTTAAAAGGCTAATTAGATATGAGTAATGAATTTTTATATATGAATTTCTATTTTACTTCATTCCTTAATTAATGAACATAAGGAGTATTCATGCTTATGTCTTGAATGAAAATGAACATGCCTATGTTATGACCTGAAGTTAAACTTGGTGATTAGTGAATGGTATTCATAAATGGAGTTCTACATATTTAATGATTTGCAATGCATAAATACGTGGATTTCTTAAACCAAGGGGGGTAGCCTCCTTAGGGATAACTTCATAGCCGTGCATCCCCAGGATGTTCAACCTATATAACTTATGCTTATGAATATGCTTATGTTATGAACATATACTTCTTTAATGAACATGCATCTCAAATGAATTGCATATTAATCATAAGATTATAAAACCTCTTTTGGGCTAACTTAATAGTCGTACACCCCCAAGATGCCCAACTTATGTACCTTAGATTTATGAGTATGCTTATGTTATGAAGATATGCCTTTTTTGAATGAACATACATTTCAAATGTACTATGTATTAATCATAGGTAATTGGTGTTGACCTCATTTTTGGAGTGAGGACTCATCCTTCCCATCTTGGACATAGGAATATTCTAAGCACTAGGATTTACCAAGCCATATGACACTTCTGGTGACTAAGGGAGCACTAAGCCCAAGCATAGAGACTTAGGAAGCCATACCTCAAACTTAGGATACACCTTAAGACAAAGAAGTCTTACCTATCCTATGGCCTAAACTAAGACCCATGCTTATCCATCCATCCAAAACTAGCCTCAAGCCAACACAATCAGTCTCAATTGAATTTTGTTTCTTATCCAAGCTCCAAGCCAAATTGACTTAAATCCTAACCTAAGTTAATCCCACCATGATCCTATGATCTAAGCCCATTCAAATAAACCAAATCAAATTGATTTTAACAAAAGCACTCCAACCATTCAATACTCTATTTCAAACCCTTTCAATACTTACAATCAAACCAATTGAACCAAATGAATCCAATCAACCCAAGTTAGCCCATTTGACCAAAAAAATCCAAATGAGCCAAAATCCAATCAAACCCAAATCAATTGCAATCAAAGCAGTCAATCAACCCTAAATCCATCATTGAACACTTCTCAACACCTAATTCAATCTAATTCAACTCAATCAACCCATTTGTTCCACTTGACCCAAAGTGGCCTAAATGACCAAATTAAGTCAAACTTCAATCCAACCCAAATTATATTGAATCAACCCATTCAATCTACTCTATGATGATTGTTGATCATCCTTGATTAACCAATTGTAATCAATTGGGTCAAAGCAAACTAATTTAATCACTTGATCCAAGTTGACCTAATTAACCTATATGGGCCAAATGAACTAAATCTCATTCTAACTCCAATTGTTTGCAATCAATGACTTTTATCAATCATAAAAGGGCTCTTGACCACCAATCGATCCTAGCCAAGCCAATTTAGTCTCTTAACCCAAGTTTACCCAATTTGACCTAAAGGGCCAAATTCAGTCAAATCAAATTCTAAACCTAATTGATTGAAACCAATGCCTCTAATCAATCACAAATTGATTATTGAAATTGATCAAACCTCCAATTGAACCCAATTTGATAACACCAACCCAATTGACTCATTTAGCCCAAATTGACCTAAAGGGTCAAATTAAGCCAAATCCTGCCCAAATCCAAATTGATTCAAATCAACATCTACAATCATTCTCAAATGATCAATTGAACCTAAACCAACCCTCCATCGAAGCCAATTTTGCCAGATTGACCAAATTGGTCAACTTAGCCCATTTGACCCAAATGAATCCATATAAGCCAAAATCAAATCCGCTTCAAATAAAATCAAAACAATTGCACCAATACATCCCAAATGAGCATATCAAACCCTTGGTTTGAACCAATTTGAAAAATTAGTCAACCTAACCCAATTGAACTTCATTTGACCCATATGGGTTAAATTGAGCCAAACCAAGTATAATCCCAACCAAACTTGGCATGACTCATCCTTAAGTCACCATGGATCAGCCCAAGTGAACCCAACCAATTGTGAACTCGATTTGGGTCAAAATCTTTGAACCAACCCACCAAAATGGGACAAAAGCCCCCTTTAGATGGGCTCACCCACTCCCCAAGCCTTGATAGCCACCTTTAACCCTTTTTGGAGGCTACGAGCACTAACCCAACCTAACACCCAAGGTTGTTGGATTCAGCCTTGGATCATGAGAGGGTGAACTCATTCTTGGTTCTCCATTGGTTCACTTGGAGGAGGAGGTAAACCCCATGCCAGCCCATGCCACTGCCTCAGCCTCTCTAACACCTCCACCTTAACGGTCCACAACCATCTGCGACCTGCTACCTTTGATGGATGACTACTAAAGGCTGAGCCAATCTCAGCCCTTAGCTCACTTTGAGAGGAGAGAATACTTCTTGCCATCCATTCAAACTTCACACAAAGCTTCCTTAAAGTATTCCGAGCAGTCCTAAACCTTTCCGTGAATCCCTAGTGCTCTACATTGCCAGCGAGACCAACCACCGATCGAAACTGAGAGCCCCATCCGTCCAACCTCACCAAAACTAGACCAATCTCAAATTAACTCTTCTCACACATTCCCCTCACTCTGGCAAGTTGAAATAAATTGATCCCCGATCAATCTGATCACCGAAAGGCACTCCAAGACCAACTCCAACGAGCTTAGCGATGACACTTGGTCCAAAGAAAAATCGGTGAGAGGCAGCTCGAGATCTTCTTAATAGGGCTTCATCGTTTGAAGACAAAGCTACCTCAGTCGATGGACCACTAGTCTTTAGCTCCATCGAGGTAAAAAGATGGAAAACTTTGATCTCCTCCCCACACATTTTTGAGTCGATCCTAATAAAATAGCTCAAACGAGCTCGAATCAAGTGGCAGAAGGAGGATGGTATCCGCCATCTGGTGCTCGAGGGATAAAAGATCATTGATCGTTCGTTCCGCATGATTAGAATGGATAGTCATGGTTTAATCCATTATGAACCATATTATTAATTTTTGCCATCCGATCCGAGATCGGATGGCGGGAACGAAATTGCGTCTGCCGCTGCCAAGTCAGTTGCCAGGTCGAACATTTTAAATAACCTATCCCATCATGCCACGTGGAAGGCACTATTGCGTTACCTTCTGCATGGCGTTGACAGTTTAAGAGATTAATTAGGTGATTAAAATTTCATTAAATAGCCAGAACTTTCAAAATTTATAACTAATTGTAAAAAAATCCATAAAATATAAGTAAACTCATTTTGGAAAGGGTAAATAGAGGAGAATTTAATAAAAATAAAATCCCTAATATTTGATTAATGAATATCACTTAATTAGGGTTTGATGTTTAGTTTAATTACCCTAATTAAAGCCTAATTACTTGGCCAATTGATATCAAATTGGATAGGTTGATTCTATGGGATGTCCTCAACCTCTCATAATTTTCTTTGTATTTATTAGCCATGTAATTTGGAGAATTTGAAATTCTAATCCTAATCACCCTGCTTAATCAATTTAATAATTATTAAAATTTTTAAATAATAAAAATTAAGTCATTAATGATGATTAATCACTGTTAACAGTTGGAATAATGAGGAAAAATAACTAGGGCCTCTTTCTTAATCATTTTGCCTAAATATATTTCCTTAGGAGAGTTAATTAATTCATGGCTTAATTAAGGATTAATTAGGCAATTAATGATAATGTAAAGATCAAATTAAAAGTCATGATTGTTTCAGATGATTCAAATTCAATTCATGTGTTCCTTTTTATGTGTTTTAAAAAAAAAAGATCCTTAAGGAACTTATGGTTAACCCATGGGTGTGGAAAAACCATATAAGTACTTAATTTAGATTCTTCTTTAATCTAATTAACTCTTAAGCATGAGCCTAATTGAATTATGTTCCTTTTGGAGCATTACAAATTTTTTTTCATAAGCATGTCATTGGAGGCTCATAATTAAGTTGTTAATTAAATTGAGGCTTATGAAAGGGAAATTAAATTAATTGCTTAATGATTTGAATTTAATCAATCCATAAAATTCAATTAGTTATTAATACTTAAATACATTAAATCACTAACATGGGATGGGGAAAATAGAAAATATCATTTCTCCTCTTTGAATTTAATAATTCAAATAAAATTAAACTTCATAACAACTTTGGTTAATCTTAAGATTTTATTATAAATTAATGTTGAATGTATTATGTAATCATTCTTAATTATTATTTTGAAATACAAGAATCAAAAGAATATGGTTATATATGTGTAAATTGCATGTATTGAATTAACATTATTATATAGTGTTGCTAGTATCACTAATAAATTCAAAATTATTTTTTTCAAAATTATAAACTAATGATGAAGATTTAAAGTAGTGCTAGCTATGAATACTCTGTGATTTACATTTGCTTATAGTTTAAAGATGTTAAAAGACTGTTCTATTTTCATAATTTATATGTATCTTTACATGTGTTTGAATATTAGCAAGTATATAGTCTGGATATCTCGGGAACACGAGGCTTTAAGTACCCCAAGGAGGTCTTAGATTACCTCACTTCCTTGGTTTAACAATGGCATGTACTTGCTTAATTTTATTCATATGTATGCATGCATTAGAATTTGGGTAGGGCTTTACTTTACATGAGTAAATAATTTGCTAATATACAAGCTTTTGCATGATTTTCATTCTTATATTTATGTATACATTTATATGTATTTAAGATAGCAAGTTTATAGTCTGGACATCCTAGGAACATGATGCTTTATGTAACCCCAAGAAGGTCATAGATTACCTCATTTCCCTGGTTTAACAATGACATGTACTTGCTTAAATCTCTAATACATGTGTATGTATACTTAGCTAAGGAATGGAGTCCCTATTTTATACTAAAATATATGCATTAATAATCATTCAAGTGTGCCAAATATACATACATACATACATATATATATATATATATATATATATATATATATATATATATATATATATATATATATATTGCATGTATAGGTATGTTAAGTTCAATATCATATGCATTCTATTGATGATGAAAAGGGATGATGTAATATTGTCCATGTGATAGTAACTCAATTTCATTAATCTTAATATGCCTTTCATATTTGAATAAGATTCCTTAAGATTAACCCAAATTTAGGATTAATAAGTTATTTAATAAATCATTCACCAAAAGAAATCAAAATCATAACAACATGTCTTTCAAAAATTAATTTGGGTAGGGATGAAGGGGTCCAATCTCTTTTCTCTCTTTACAATAACTAGATGCTAAGTAAATATCAAAAGAAATAAAGAAAAATACAAATATAAATTAATCAATTATTTTAATAATTAGAAGTGAAACTTCCCCTCATGTGTAACTTGAACATTTTAAAATCTTAGACAATCATAATTCTAAAGCCCAGTTAAGACATACCACATCAAACCTTGGCACACACATTAGAATACTAAGTAACCAATTCTAGTTTTCAGTTAGGATGATGTATGTTGTGATGTTATGTTTTATTTTGCGATGTAATATTTTAGACTGGATGTTAGGATTACTTATGCGTAGACTAGATGTTAGGTCGTTATTATCCTAATTATATTTTATGCTGGGGATTACGCCAAAGGGATCATTGAAATAATAAATAAATATAAATGATTTTTCTTGCAGATTGCTTATACCCCTTTCCATAATTCATATTAGGACAGGTGGGCTTGGTTACCCATGTGCATGGTGCTAAGTCCAAATTTATAGAATATAACTACTTATTTGTATGTATGTTTAGCTAACATCTATTTTGCAGGTATAGTTAAATTTTATTTTCCATATATGTAATTTTTGCAAATAGGATTAGAATTAGTGCTATGGGGTTTAGGATGAGCAGTGGCTAGAAGGCAAAAACTTGAGTGGCCTTGTGAAGCTTAGAGCAAAACCAAATCAAAATAAGGAAAGAAAGATGAAGAATGAAGACCCTTATATCATTTATTTCATTGTAATTGTAATATTCTATTATAATTCAGGTTGTATAAGGTAGAGCTCGGCTACCTAACTTCTTTTCTTTTCCAAAGTGTACGGTGGTACCCAGCCGCACCAGCCTTTTATTATTTCTTGAAATTTATGAATGTTTTTTTTGTCATTTTTAGCTTGTGCAATAGAAATGACATATTTTTCATAGGTTTCTTAAGTTTGATGATTGAATGTGTGGCCTGGATGTGGTAGGCTCTTTAGGATAAAATTAATTTTTCTACCCCCATTAAACAACCCATAACTAAATTTTAAATATAACTCATAACCTCATTTTAAAGATTATGTTATAATCAAGATAATTAATGGTTTTAGCAACCCTTTAGCTATATGATGTATGCTACAATTATCATGCATATCATCTTATTTTACTCTTGAATAGGGAGGGTCTCCATTCCTCCACGATAGGGGAATGCTTGACCTGTGAGGGAATCCCTTGTAGTGGAGAACACCTTCTCTTGCTAATTTAGCCTATAACTTTATTTCATCATGCATGTAGGCATAATTGTCCCAAGCTTTTGTCTAAATCAATGTGTCAAAATGATATAAAGAATTATAAAATTGTGCATTTAGTCTAAGTCATGTCTTCATGCTAGTCATGATCTAGCCTCTTAGGGAGTTAGTTTAGGACTCTAGTCTCCTTTCTAATTAAATAACAACCTAGCTATATTGCATTTACATAAGACTAGCTTACATGGTTTTGAAGTGTATGAGGTGTTAGTTGGCAGTCACTCTAGGTGGTTGTAAGTCTAGAAGAGTCGGGATGGGTTTACCCTCTCTTGTGGAGATAAACCACCACATTCCAGTTTTTAATTAGACTTAAGTCATGCTTTTAGCATGTGCTAAAGCATCCTAGATTTAGGTTTCGAGGCTATTTGTTTCCTTCGGTCTACTAGTATAAGGCCTCACCTCTTAGGCGTTTCCACAATCTTATGTTAATGGACTATAAGCCCTGGCATTCTAATATAATTTCAACTCAAACTAAAATAAACTCTCTTTAAAATATAGGTTAACACAAAGTAAGCTTGAGTTTCCCGCATATGCTCCAACATATGCATAAAAATTCAACTCTAGTGTTTGAGGATATTGCATGGGATAATTCCTCAATTGGGTCTTATGATTGGATTTAGGTTACCAAAACCTAATCTTTTCCTGATGATGGTCATGTGGATCATAAAAAAATCATTCAGAGTGGATACATGCTTAGATTGAATGAAGCTGGTCATTCGATACAACTTAATGTGAAGAATCATTCATCCATCCATCATCATTTATTAAGGATAATAAGCTAAGAAAAACCTTTGCTCACAATAGCAATAAATGCCAAATTAAATATATTACTATGTTCATACTCGAATAATCTTATACTAATAAAGACGTGGCCTGTATCCTCTATCTATATGTTTTTTTTCCATTAAATGACACCACAAGAAATGTGGATATGACCAGAACCCTCTAACCAAATGGCTTGGTATCTGGCTCCACTATGTTTTAGTCACGATAATAGCCCATATATTCTTTAATGATTATGCTCCTTGAGTTATGAATCATTGAATACATTTAGTAGGCAAATGGCCTTCTATTAGCTAAGGTTGGCTTAAGCTTGACTCCTTAGATAAATATCGCCCTAGGTCTACAAGAACACCTTAGATGACATAACCCATAGCTCTAATAAAGATTCTTCTACCAAAAATAATTTCTCTAGCTAAGTAGACTATGAACCACAAAAGCCTAAGATGACGAAACCATGAGATCTTGATCGGGAGTATCATCATTTCCCCCAACAAATGCTTTACGTTATATAATGTCTTCACTCATTATTTGTTATATATTATACATTTAATGCATGTATTTACTATTATGCAAATATTTTAAATTATAATGTGGCATTCCAAAAGAATGTAAGCAAAATTTCTTTATTCACTATGTGAATCGTATAAGATAGTCATTTATGTCACACACACCTCTAATACACCATCAAATATCACTAAGATATGTCCATTTCCAATCGTAATCGAGAGTTCTCTCTTGTTGTGGTAAGAGGGGTAATTAACAATGGAGGCTTGCATCCATAGAAAGTAGAACCGAAATTTAAACAAACTCTAACATAATGTTAAGAATAATCTAGTTTAATATATATCAATTTGTCTCATGAAAGAACATACCCCTACCCATCTTTGTAAAGATGGTGAAGTGCATCCTCCATGATGTTTTTTCTAAGTGATCAAATTTTTGGCAACTCCGCTGAGGATTAATTTTCTCTCCATCGTAAATAAAGCATTATAATTTTTTAAAACTTTAAGATCTATGACCAGGTTTTTTAATGGAAAACATCAAGAACTTAATGACTGTAAAGCTCGATGAGGGAAACCCTCAAGAAGTAAACCATGCTGGTTCAGCTAGAGCTACTCTCTACTACAAAATGATCGCAAAGGTTGTCCAATTCCTATCAGTTGGATTTTTCTTTAAGCCTATTATCAAAGGCATTTGAATGCCAAAGGTATTCACCAAGGGGAAGTGGCCAAAGGTGATCATCCCAAATGCTCCCAACCCTAAAGTCCTGAGCATAAGGAATGTTTCTATCTACGAAAGCTTATCAAAGGCAATGTCAACTACCCCCGCTGAGGACAAGTTGGTTGCCAAGAACAAGTTGGCCGCTAAGAACAAGTTGAAATCCATCAGAGTTATCTCACTTAGTAATGTATTAGGGGAACATTACTGCATGATTCTACCTTTGCCCCAAGCACACATGATTGTGAAGCTTCTTTCTTAGGTACAAAACATCCAGGAAGGCTCATAAAAAATGTAATATTGTTCGCAGAGCTACTGAATTTTCTGCGCATGTCAAACAACAATCTAACTCACTAGTGGAAGTGAATGTGCCCACTAACTAGAACATTGATCCACTTAGATGGGGCAAAAGAAATAGCTCAGGAGGAGCTATGAAGAAATCATTCTAGAATAAGCATATGTTTCCTAGACCACAAAATCAACCACACAAGGAAGAATCTATTCCATCCAAATTTTACAAGGTTCAGAAGGTAATAAAAAATAGAAACTTTCATAGAAGAATAAAAAATATGGCTAGTCAAGTCGCCAACCCTACAAACTCCTACCTTAAAAGAAGTCAAAATATTAAAAAATATCATGCTCATTTTAAACAAGACTTGAAGCCTATGAGCACTATAGGTGGTGAACATTGATAGCAAACCCTCAGACACAAAGAAACTGAGTGGCTAGTTGTCAAAATGTCCCGATAATCATAATCTACATATGGTGAGCACTAGGGTGTGACATCTGGGATAAGTTCTCAAAGATCCCCTACTGGAAGGCCCTTACAACTACATACATCTGGTAAACACCAGGTTGTGACATCTGGAACATATGCCTAGAGATCTAGCACTAGGAGGTTCCAATATGTTTGGATACTAAAAGAACTATAAATCATCAATCACAAGCTCACTTCACCAGATGATGAAGAAGTAGATTCTCCCTTCATCAACTGAAAATGCTGGTCTTACAAAACTCGGTTAAAAATGATGAGAAAGATAATTGAATCTTCTAGGAAGATGAATATTTTCTTACTAACGAAGAGAAATCATTCCCAGACCTCCACAACAATGATGACATCGATCACATGGAGGTAGAAACTATTTGTATGGTAGACACCCATTTGCAAAATAGAAACATGGTGATCGAACAACGTGATGAAGGAGGACACCAAAAGAACCCTAATCACCAACAACCTGAAGCTGAAGCTCGAGTTGAGGTTGAAGTAACAGAAGAGCTAGCTGACATTGTAACAAGATTATAATGAGAAATGGTTTCTCAACTCCAGCAAAAGGGTTCAAGAGATTAGTCATCTCAATGCATGCCTTAATGAAATGAACAGGCATATAAAAGAGCTATTTGGTCAGCTTAATCTGATTGTCACTACAACGTAACACATGTGTCCAAAGGATCCTCTAGAAATGTGCAATTTGATGGATGAAACTGGGTGTATACAAAATACTACTTCTAACTTGTCAACAGTCCCAACATAAAGGCAAGAAGCCCCAAGAGAGGCTATAATAAATTTCCAACAAGAAGCGAATATTTTCACCAAATCCCAAGTGGAAGACCTTATAAGTTAAAAGTTCAAAGTAGTTATTACTTCAGAAACTACTGAGCAGTTAGCTGGGAAAGGCTGATTATACCTAACTGAATATGATTAAATACAATAGCCTAAAGGATATTATGGGAAAAAATTAATGACATCACATAAAATTTTAAAAAATTCTTATTTGGATGATCAAATGCATCATTAAGGAGTAATCATATTATCTCAGAAGATAAACATGTTATCCTATAATGGATTCGATCATTTAATAAAAGACTCCTAAGGCTAATGGGTCTTTCATGTATCAGAGAGTTTTCCCCTGAACTACATGGGAAGTAGAGCAGGGTTTATTTTAAAGTGGGTTCATGATTTTCTATAAGGGAAAGCCCTTATAGTTAGTTACATCTTAGGAATGGAGGACTTATTCCTAAGAATACGCTTAATTAAAAAAACAAGCTATTATTTTTATGGATTTCTTAGCTAGTTTCCAAAGGAATGATATTTAGAATTTCAATTAGGAATAATTTAAAATGATAAGACTTATTTTGGAAGTCAATCAAGATAAAGTAGGAAATTCCTTTTGATGTTAGGATGCCCAATAGGCATTTCAAATATCCTACCATTAGGCATTAAATTTTGGAATTTAATTTAAATTTTAAATTAGCATTTTCCTAAAAATCTAGGGTTTAAATTCTAATAGTACACGACTACAAAAATGCTTAGGTTTAAAGAATTACTCCAAGGAGAATGCTTCATATCCTAAGTCTATAAGTTCTTCTAACACAAGTTAGATGCTTGACCTAGTTTCACTTTTGGGAATTATCGATCATTCTTTCCACTTGAGAGAACAAATCTATTCATGACTCTTATGGACTTATAACCTGCCTAGAAGGGCTACCAGCTAACACCACTTAAGTTCATTTTAAATCCATGAAGCCAAGTATCATGTATCCAAGATGGTTGGGCTATTACATTTTAGGAAAGAATGTGTGAATCTAGACTCACCCTCTAATCCTTAGGATCATGTTGGGTATGATATGCACTAACTAATGCATATTTTCTAATTTTTATATGTTTTGACTCATGATTCATTTAAGGAATTGGGTATGCATTTTTATGCCTAAATGTCATGCAATTAGAAGTGGTTATGGACCAAATCAATAAAAGAAGCCAGACTTCTCCAAAAAGGAGGTTATCTTCAAAGGCCAGATGCCCATTATGTGTAATGGGTGAAGTGGCCAATTTAAGAGTTGAGAGCAATATGATAGTGGTTCAAGAGAGCTAATTATATGAAGTTTCAAGTTTCTTTATTTGTTATTTCAGTTGATTATATTTAAGTTAGGTATAAAATTTAGTTTCCTTAAGAGCCTGATCATCTAAGCATTCATCATAGAAAACATGCATAGCAAGAAACCTAGAAAAGAAGGTTAACTCTATTGCATACCCAAAATAAATTAAGCGAATTTAGTTTTAAGGAAAGGCCAATATTGTCAAGTACCATTGTACACCCCAGAAGAAAGAAAAACAAGCAGCCAAGCTCTACCCTTATAAAGCCTACCATACAACTAAAGTTTAGATATATGGGACTTTTTTCTAGGATCATCTACTTTTTTAGGAAACTCCATTGGTCTTCACAAGGACCTTTGCACACATTTACTGATAGGGATTGCTCCTGTTAATTTTTGACCCCATTGATCTTATCCTAATATTAAACTCAAATTTTATATTTTAAATTCAAAAGAAATCTTAAGCCTAGCAAAATAGATGTAAAAAAAAAAAATACAAACACTACATAACAATTATATTTTACAAATATATGAGTTTAGCATTAGCTGTTTTCCAAGCCCACCTATTCTATTGGGCTATGCTAAGGGACTATTCAGCACCTATAAGCAAACATCAATTTTATAATTTGTTTATGATGAAAATCCCTTTTAGCAAAGCCCCCTATAGAAGATAATATTAATTCTAAAAATAACATCCTATCATCCAGACTAACGACAATCAATCCTAGCCATCCAGTCTAACATAATACTCCATAAAATAATAAAAAGGCATTCCACATCACAACATCACATAATATCACAGAAAATCATAGAATGACCTAACCTAAGTCTAAGCTCCGTGACCTAATGATATAGTGTGTGAAGAATGGGGGTTTATGTGGTAAGACATTATTATACCATTTTAATTTCAAGTTTCAATTTGGGTTTCCTATTTTTAATTTAATTTGATTTTTAAACTTGTAAATTTCATAATTTTGCTTCATAGGTACGTGTCAAGATTTCCTTTGGATCAGTAGCCCTACAATCTCGGGTGTCTAGATTATATGCCAATGATGTTAATTATAAATTTTTTTATTTTAATTCCTTTTACTTCTTTTAGTTTTTAAAATTGGTTTAATTTACCAAGGATGGTTTCAAATTAAATGATTTAATGATTTTCAAATTTATTTCCATTTTAAGTACATTTTATGTTAAAGTAAGATTAGGTTTTCAAGAAAGAAGAATACAATAAGTTCGATTTTGTGTGCAACCCATTATATTCAACTTCCTAAGTCCTAATAGAATAAAGCCTTCATTCTAAGATGAAGTTCCTTCTAGAGGTTTAACTGAGATCTTAAGTAACTTAACTAATTTCTCATAGATTTATTTAGATGATTTTATATGAATTAAGTTTATAATTTTAATTTTTTTTGAAATTTGATTCTTCTTTTACTTTCTTTTTTTATTTGATTTATTGTTCATTACTTTTGTTAATGCCCATATTTGATATTTATTTTTTGTTTAATGTGTGTCCATTATGTAAATCAAACATATTTAGATTAATGTGTTCATTCTTTTCCATTTTATTCACTAGTATTGTTATGCTTAGTTTAGGGTAAACCTTTATGTTTGATTTCATTTAACTTTATGTTTTATCTTTTATCTTTATGTTTCATTAAGTTATATTCATTTTATTTATTCATTTTTTGTTCATTTAATTTTGGAATGATTTAATTTACTTATTATATTTGGATGTATTTATCATGTTTAATTTTCAAGTTGATTTTATTTGTTCATTTTGTTGATATTTATTAGCTTAAGTAAATTTACATTCAACCTTAAGTTTAAAATTATTCAATTTACCCATTTGTATAATTTGCATCATTTTGAATTTTTTATGCTTTATTTTATTATTTTATTATTTCTTTTATTTCAATTCATTTATTTCATTGTTTTTTCCAATGCTTATTATTGAACTTAGATTAAGATGGTTGACTCTAAGTTATGTATTGTGTAATTATTCAATTCATTTCAATCAACTTAAGGTGATAATGATTATGTTCTATAAAAAGTTCTTTTGTCATTTAACAAAATGTTCTTTAACTTCTTTATCATGACCTAAGAAGTTTAAGGAAGGGTTATTATTATGTTATGTGAATTAAACTCACTCTAGGTTACTTTAACTTTTAAGTCATTTTATGTTCAATTAAACTTAATATTTCACATTTACATTTGTAGCCACTTTATTACTTAATCTAGATGGCCTTAATACATATTTATGTTGATGGATTATAAAATTCAAAGGTTAGTGAACATTATACTTTAGTTTATTAGTGGGTTTATCATGATTCAATGGATTATTAATTTTGGAATGTAATTAAATTCTACATTTTCACTTATTCTTAATCCTTAACTCTTGTTTAATTAGGTTCCTTTAATTTCAGATTGCTTGGACATTTTTATTTAAGTTATCTGATGTTAATTATGATTTTTTAAATTTATATTATTGACTTTGTAATTTTTGTGATTTTTAATTTATTATATCCTTTAAATTGACCTATAAAATTGGAAATTCAAGAATTCCCAATCCAGAGGTCAATTGGATTTGAAATTTTTATGATTAGTGGGGTTCCTCACCAATTTATTTTCTAAAATTTTACTTTAATCAGATGTATAATTTCAAATTAATTAGTATTTTATATATTTCAATAAAACCTAAATTAAGCCTAATTTAATGAGGATCATTTATGGATTTTATTTTTCCTTAAATCAACCAAAATTGCAAAAATTATAAATAAACCCTCCTTAGAAGATGCTAAATTAGGTCATTTTGTGATTTACTAAGTTTCAGTGGGTTTTAATTGTTTATTTAAAATCATTTGGGTGTGTTATGATGTTTTAGATTTCATTCATATTTAATTTATTTTTATGAAAATTAAGGTTTAGGATTGAAAATTTCAAATATTTGGATTTATTATTCAATAAATTATGAAAAATTCATCTAATGTGTATCTTAACACCAATTTCAATTCCTTAATGTTATAAATTATTTTAATAAATTATTTAGAATTAATTTACGTTTAAAATTTTTCATTCAAACCCAAATTACTGCAAAAATACTCAAATTTAATTAGCTTAATATTATATTTCATTCATATTTTTAATTTTAATGGCTTCCTCTCACTGAGTTGAATTTATAGAGCTTTTATTTAAATTTTTTGGCTTAATATTTAATTTATTATGATTTTTTGAAGTTTTCTCATTTTTTTGTAATTATTTAATTCAGAAATGCTGAATTTCATTTTTAAATGAGGTGGAGCTACATTACATGCGGCACCAAATTATTTGTCCACTCGAGATCCATGTGGAAAGATTTCTCTTATGATTTCTTTAAGGGATTAAATCATATGATCCAACTAAATCTCAGTCGTCCGTTACTAATAAAAGGAATGGATGGCAGAAATTCTGCCTCTTTCAGTGATGACAAGAGCCGAGAGTCGTCCATCTATTTGAGGAAATTTCTGGCAATCCAACTATTAAAATCACTCAATTTACCTTCCAAAACAATCAATGAACTAAAACAATGGGATATCTCTAGTGGTAGGGTCGACTCCAATAGCTTTGGAATGGCGCGACCAAGCTATATGAGAAAGTAATTGGGTTGCCTCCTCATGGATCGACCTCTAGACCAATACACGAATAAATTTTGGTGAGCATGGTCATTCAACGGCTTTCCAACAATGAACAAATATAGGTATGGGTGAGCTCGAGTTCATTTCACTCAAGGAACATAGTAGAATGCTTAATTTCACCTTAGGACTTCTCTAGCCCGAGAGTACCTTATAATTTTGTTCTCCTCCTTAGTCAACCATGGCTTATTGATGTCCTTAGAGGCTAGCTCCAAGGATCATCAACTGTTTAACAACTATCCATGGCTGAAGAGGTGGGATACGGGATGAGTGGATTAGGCAAGATTTTCTTGTCTCCATGCAATCCCTCTTTGCCATGGCATATTCCATCATTTTAGATTGACTTGGATTTAATTATTCTACTTAAAATTGGATTCCAATCATCTTAAATTCATTTTAGGATGGGTTTGAGTGCATTCCAAGCGATTGGGTTTGAACTTAGGTTCGATTGGTCCATTTAAGGAATTGTTTATTTAGGCTAATCTAACTATGTCCATTGAATGGATTAATATTAGATAAATGCTTCAATTACATCAATTCAACTCTTTGGGATGTTCTCAATTAAAGAATTAGATAGAATTTGCAAATATTTATTAGTTTATTCCAAGTTATATCCATTATAATTCAAGTGAACTTTAGGTTAGATTGGATTGAGTCAAATGGCTTAATTGGCTCAATTACAATGTATTTACTTTTCAATTATGTTGGTCCAAGGATTTTGAATTCATTGGATCAATCAATTTCATTTTCTTAAGGTTTAAAACCTAATTTGGTCTATGTTGGTCTTATGGGTTAAGCATGGGTTAGGTTTGAATTCATTTCAATCAAATGGCCATTTTAGGTCAAATTGGACTCAATGATGAGTTGATTTGTGTTTGAGTATCATTTCCAAATGATTTTGGACAATTAGTTTGGTTTTGAAACCCATATGGTCCACTTAGACCCATTCAGGTCAAACGGCCTATTTAGCCTAATGAAGGCCTTATTGGATTTATATTCTCATAAATTCATGTTAAAACATGAATACATTATCATTTAGATCATTTGGAATGATTTTATTTGGTCAACTTTTTGTTGGGTCCCGCCCAAGTAAAACCTATGTTAAATGGGTTGACCACTTTTTGACCTTAGTTTCTATTTGGATTTATTTATGCTTTTAATTTGAATTCATGGTTTTATTTGATTTTTATTTGTATTTGTTTTGGTTTAATTTGAATTTCTTGAATTTTAAATGATTTTAAGGGTTAAATAAGATAATTAGATTAATTACCATATTCACTTTAATTTAAATTCAAGTGCCTTTAGATTTCAATTTCTTTAGGCTTGGACTTGAATTTGGTTTAGGTCTATCTAATTTTATTGAGTTGGATTACATCCTAGAAAAGTGCAGTAGGCCAATAAGTAAAGTGTCCTATGTATCCAATTAGGATATTCTTAATCTAAGATTAGGTATTCGAATTATTAATTTTGAAAGTAATGTTAACTTCATCCAAAAATGAGTTCTATAGAGCCATACTCATAGATAATGAAACAATGATAAATATTTGCTCGCAAAAAGTTTTACTCACACGACTAAAGGAGAATAATAAAAGTTTCAACTACTCTAGCCAATGAGATTTTATAGGCACATTTAAGGAAGAAATAGTGACGTGGATGTCAAATCAAGCATTATGTAAAGAAATGATTACTCAAATCTCATAGATATCTTAAGTGATAGGAGCTATAGGAAAACAATCAATGCACAATAGTAAAAAAAATCAAACTATACTCGTGAGCAAAAAATTATAAAAATATTTATTTTTATTCATGCGAAGAAGTGTAACGCACTTGCATTAACTCTAAATACAAGGTTTGAGTTCCAGTCTTCGGCAAGTCCACCTTTCTCGCAGATATAGTTAAATAGAAAATTCATTCCATAACGGAGAAGTGAAGAACTATGCAACTTGAGGGGGTTCTATAAAAATAATATCTCAACCCTCATAGTCGTAAAGTTCCTTTGGTACTCCACCTCTAAGGACTGTCGTCACAATGACTCCAACTCCAAGTGTGCTCACAACTCACCCATGTCCCACTGGGATGAGTTTAAGGCCTCCCTTAAGAAAGTGAGCTCCCCTCTTAGATCCTCAATGTTGAAGGAGTTTGTGAATACTTGTGGTTCCTCCATCTTATTCCCAGTTGATGGGTAGACTCGCCCCTCACAAACAAGCCTCTATCTCTAGGAACAGAAAAGAGAAGTCGACCCTCATTTCTTTGATGTCGGTATAAGTGAAGCTAGTATTGGTGACAGGAACTAGGTGGTCACCTCAGGTAGAGTAGAGATCTCAACCGAGTCCACTCTACAACAAAGGTAGAGTCACTGCTAGTTGACGAGAAAGGAATTCATCAAAAATTAGGAAGAGAATTTCAATAAGAGGATTTGTAAGATCAACCCTCTGAAAGAAAAGCCACATTTTGAGTAAATAGAATTCTTATCTACTTCGAAAATGGCCTACCAAATCCATCATGGAAATGTTAAGTAGTCTACAAAGTTACATAGACTAGAGAAGGAAACAACCTAGTGGGCTGACTAGTGCCCGTTGCAATCCTCTGCTGAAGTATGAATGCAAGATATGCTCAACTATGAACAAAGAAAAAGATAAGAGATTCAGATTTAAGGAAGTCATAGTACACAATAATAGACAAACTCACCTCGGTGAGATACTCCTCCATAACTACTTTCTCAGTGGTTGGCCCAACTAACTAGCTCTCTGTCACTCACATGGGATTGGAGTAGCTGAAATGCTAAGTTTAGCCATAGAAATGGTGGCGGCCTCTTTCAAATTCTTCTCTTTCTTGGTATTCTTATAAAGGCTTGCCCATAAGATTGTAATATTAATGCTATCATGAGGCCTCTTCATGTCCATGGTGATTATGCTTCAATATGTTTTATAAAGTTGACTCTTGAGAAGACAGAACACCTACTCGAGTGTATATCACAGGAATGTTGATGTAAAAGAGGAAAGAAATATATCCATTTATAACCTCTAGAGCACTAAAAAATTGAATCACTCCAAAAGTGATGTGACTGCTCAAAAATTGCATGAATTTTCTCAGATCATTAAATGTTTAATAGTTAATAATTTTCATTTTTCTACCCTTTTTGCGAGGTACCTCTACAGGGCATAGAAGAATTAGGGAGCTAAAATGTATACCCAAAGTAGTGGGTAGGCAAAAATGAGCCTATAAATAAAGATAAGGACACTCACATGAAGGGTACTCGATAACCTAAAATAAGAACACTTGCTAAAAGGAGCACTCGATGTGAGAAAATACATCTGAGCCAATAAGCCAAGAACTCGAAGTGTGATAACAAAAAAGCAAGACCTCATTATACTCATCGTCATCCGAAGACTATGCTTAAGAATAATGTAGCTACTCTCCTTTGCCTCATCCTTGCATGAATCTTATTCACTCTCCACCATAAACATAGGTGGGAATCTATTATATTAAACTTATCTTATATGATCTTTTTATGTATGACTATTCCTTGATATTAAAAAAGGGATATTTCTTTCTTACTGGGACACTTTTTGGCTCATAGTGCAGATCTCTATATTTTGTACTAACATTTTGGGCATGCTGAACAATATAGATTATATTTTTCTCCATTTTTCTTACTTTCATGTCTTCTTACTATCAATGTTTTTGCTTAACCCTATTTCTTAGGTATCTCAGAAAGTTCTTTCACCATCTACAGATAGATTTGGATTCAACACCCTAGCCACAAGAAGTATCTTAGCTCTAGCTGAAAAAATCTTAGTGCTTAGACCGAGTCCTAGGTCTAAAGAGTGATGAATGTCAACCTCACTAAAAGTGAGGTCAACAATATATTTCCCATATAACTTTTCATATAAATGATGAGCTTTACTTTCATCATGGTGGTCCAATAAAAATTTAAAATTCAAAGAATTCATATTTTTAAATTCTTAAAAGTATGCAAATAAACATGGTAAAGTCATATTCTAAGGTAGAAGAAATCATGTAAATTTCACACCTATCATATGTTAATATTCATTTTCCATGTAAGGCTAATGGGCACCATGCTTAGATAATAACATATGGCTTATAGGTATTTGCACTTATTTTTTAATGACTTCATCATTATATATTTTACCCCTCATTTGATATTTACTATACATAAGATGATCAAAGTTACCTAATAAGGAGTAGGAGCACAAACTTAATGTTGATTTCCAAAGTTTACTTTTAGGCACATGATCATAATATATCTAATAATATCTCATAGTCCATCTTATTGATATTTTATTTGGGCATTATTACAAGAGATCCTAAACTATCACCCATCCCCTTTCGAAATTGGTGCAACAAAGGCATGAAGCCTTTTAAGTATAATAATAATAATTATTATTTTAGTAAGTTAATAACATTTTTTTAATTATATATCATTTATAGCCAAATTTTGAAGTTTTGGAACGTGTGTATCATGGGATACATCAATCCCTTGGTGTCAAATGATGCAATCATAAGTTCAATTTAAATTTAGATTATTTAGACATTTAACCTACAAAATAAATTATAGAGACTACCCTTAAGGAACTTTATGTCACATAGTAGTGTAAACTAGTAACACACTGGTCACAACTTAAAGACCAAGTTAATGCCATATATTTAATTTTTATTGCTTCAAAAAGAAAAAAAGTTTATTATAGTAAAGGGCTACAAACAATATACGAAATCCTATGAAATAAATGCATTTTTCACATGAGGAATCATATGAACTCTGTTCAAAGATAAAAAGAGATGGTGTGAATTTTTTTTTTTTTTTTTGCTAATATGACTAATTATTATTATTTAGATAGACTACATCTTTAAAGAATCAATATAACATATAAGAATTGATCATGATCATCTGAGATTGCTAAACATGGATAGGTAATATTTACACAAGTTGTTCACAATAATGTTTTAAATTAAAATTTTGTTTTAATTGAACATTTTTTTTACACTTTTGATTCAAGCTTGTGAAATTCTCATTAATGAGTGTTAAATACTAGCGGATGAAAAAAATTAGGCAAACAAAAGGATATTAACTATGGTCCTAGATCCTAAACAACCTAAGAAGTACAAATGCATGATTTTAGAGTCACACCAACTCATATATCTTTCAGAATAGCACCACTATAAGAGAATGTTCATGCATTATGGTTTGAAGTGATGTAAGTGAATTGTGAGCTGACAAGAGAGAATTTATGTAATAATTCAATTCCATTATCCACATCTAGGAGGCTTACATATTGCTTATCAAATTTCAAGTTGTGTTTTTTTTTTTAATTTTAATCATTACTATATTATTAACTTGTAATATAATTATTATTAAGACTAATGTAATGATAGTTTTTTAAAAGTTAAATTTTTAGGAGGAAGAAATCCATGTAGAACTAGCTTTGTTTATTACTTGGTGTTAAGTAGATATGTGTATTAGTTATTTTTTTGATGTAGAAAGTATTTTATTCTACTTCTTATTTACTATTATGTTCAACATGTATGCTATTTCTTTCTGTTTGAAATATTTGATTATTTTTATCATGGTACTCATTATTCAAGAGTTGGTTATCTATAAATTACCAGTCCATTTACGTTATGTTGGGGTACTGTCTTGCTGAACTCCCCTTCTATTCAAACCATGAGCTGGATAGATGACCCAAAATTTGGTCAATAATGGCTAAAAGTATATAAGTATAATATGAAACTAAATAGGAGCATTATTATTCTAAAGCTATACAGTAAAGAGTCATGAGTCTTTTGCAGCTTCTACATGGCATCAAGTGTTACCATATCGTTATATTTTTCAAAAGAAAAAATCTGCAGCTTTTTGACGATTTTGAACTACCATAAGAATTACAAAATTGCATCGGTTAAAACCACTGAACTTCTGTAGCAAAAGTGGCTGTCAAAATCGACACCATTCGCTTATATTATAGCAGTTTAAGCAATTATAAAATATATAAAAATGCTGCGATTTAAACAACAACATTTCTTGAAACTTCTAATGATTTAATTCACAACAATAAGCATTGCTAAAAAGTTTGCCCAACAGTTAACAAATCGCACTTTAAGATCTTTGTAGTTAAAAACAAATACGACGCACTTCTAAAAGTTTTCAAGATAGTTAAAAGTAATTTTGTGAATGTTAAAATTACTATTAATTAAACCAAAAAAAACATTCTTTTTTTGGTGTGTGAATTCGTAAATGGGAATTAAAAGTCAGTCCATGCCTTTGTTGAACTTTCTTCTTGTTACTAAAAGCCAATTATTTTAGATAATTAAGTATAATAAAACAGAAATCCCAATTCATGCTTGACTGACTGCTGAGAAGTCAGTCAACGTCTAAGCTGAATTTTCTTTATTAAAGCCAATAATTTTGTAAAATTTATTATAGTAGTAAATAAAAGTCAATTCGAGCATGACTGAGAGCTCAAAAGTCAGTCAATATTTAAGTTTAATTTTCTATGAATTTTTATAATAATTTCTAAAATTTATATATCACTTACATTAGTAAATAAAGTCGCAGTAATTACTTCAAAAACATTTTATCAAAAACCAGAAATAAAGACCTATAACAAAATTAAGCCGACAACCGCATTTAAAATCTGAATATCACATTATATCAGCGGTGGCTAATTCTAATCTTTCACCACTTCTTCTAGGCATGTATTTATGATGTGCAATAAATTCCTTCAATGGTTCTCTTTTTAATTAAAAGTGCATATGAATTATTTTCTTTACTACTGTCAGCAAAAATTTCTCCGTTCTTGTTCGAAAAATGAATAAAGCATTTTTTTTTTTCATTTTAAAACTAACATCTTTGTGTCTTAGGCATTCTTAATAAGACGAAAGCTTTGTGATAATGGATTCAAGCGTATTAATTGAGAGAGACGAAAGCTAAATTGTATGAATTTCATGAGAGTATTAAATCTATTTGAAATTAAATCAAGTTATAATTTAATATATCGACTTGAATTTATTTCAGTCGATTTCAAGCTCAATATCAACCTAGTTGAAATTTGCCTTAGACATCATTTAAATTATTTAATTATTTCTATTATAATGATTTTGCATACAAATTTGATCTTTCAATAAATAAGTCAATGTTAAAATAAAAGTTAATTTTATGTGGCAGATGTTTGAATGCAAATAAAGTTTGTTTATTTGAAATTTAAATCTTATAAGTCACTTGCATTGTCCAATGAAATGGATTGCTCAAGTTAACTAATAATATAGTCACAATTAGCATGCATTAATTAAGGATCTTATCATTAAAAAAATCTTTTAATGATGACAAAGGATGAACTCCTGAAATTTATGAATCTCTTTAAAATTTAGATTTACCTTCAATAGGATACTTTGTTTAATAAACGACTAATCCTACTATTCTCATTTCATAGTTGTTGATAGTAATTTTTGAAACTTCACCTTTCTCCTAAGCTGAATGATATTAGGATTACCAAATCTAGATAGAGTTGTGACACAAAAGAAGAAGATTCTCATTTTGGGAATTTGCACGTTATCATGAAAAGTTTTTGGTTCTTGCCGACTATACATTAATCGATAATTTATTTAATAAAAGATGGCGAAGTTCATTTAATCTCAAAGAGCTTTTTTATTAAATATGGTGTACAAAATCAACATGAGGAACACATTATTATAAGTTGTAAGAAAAGAAGCATTTAGTACTACAATCATTTTTTGAGAAATAATCAAGTTGAATGATCTAACATAGATGTTATTGAAAGATTTTAGAAGTAATATTTCATTCATTTGATATCACCATGAGTCTAGAGGATGAACCTACCGAGCATAATATAGATCCTTTAAATAATGATTAAAAACTATTGAAATTATAAGAAAATATGGAGACAGAGTTAAACCTAAGGTATGAGTAATTCTCAAAGTTATGTTTTAAATTATACTTATTTTATTTAAAGAGTTTAACTCCTTAAGCAATAAGATCTTTGGCTATGTCTCATTAATTTTGAATGAGATAATCATCTATTAGTCCATTAATGATTATATCATATGTGGAAGTTCTGGAAATGATATTTATATTTATCTTCAATTGTTTATATAAGAGTTTTGTGAATTATGTCAAGGAGTTTAATGTTATCTTTAGCTACTATTTTATTTGACCTACAATGTTAGAAGTATAATTTATTTCATCATAATTTAGGTTTTATGCATACCTAAGAGAATTTTTATTGAAGTTTAATTAGAGCTTTATTAGATATTACAAAATTTAAAAATAACTTAGAAGTATAAGTAAATTTGGTTGACATCATAGAAAAAAAAATGTCAACTATATTCTCATAATCTAAAGAATGTTCAGAGCACTTTTACTAGCTTCTTTTCTAATATCAAAGAAAGAGAAATTGAAGATATGATTATTTATCATTTATTGTAACTATTTATTATAGCTTTTATTTAAGATTTTACTATGTACATGCTTTTTTTTTCATATTGAAATCATATATTAATAATAACACATTACCTAGGGTGTTAGTTGCTGGAGAAAATATTATTTAAAAGAGAATATCTTTTGGTTTAAACACTAGGAGAATCTTAGTAGTTGTATAATTTCATAAGCATGGAATGCTTATTAAATAATGAGTGACATTAATATAAGTTGTCATGTACAACTATTGATTTAAGCATGGTGACACTGTGTTAAAAGATATATATTTTGTACAAGCTCATAGAATATGCTCTAATGTTGTGATAATCTTACATCATTTATAGAAAGTTTAAGCCTATTGAAAAAATAAAAATAACAATGCACACATCTCAAGCATTTATATTTTTATAAGCTTGTAAATGAAATGTTTCATGAATAGTTCAATGAAATAAAATGTGTTTAATCAATCATTAAATCTTAATTAAAAAGTAAAATATTATTTTATGTTGGTTATGTGTTGTGATGACCATAAATATATGTTGAAATTCATGCTCATACTGAAGGTCCCTAATGTAGCATATCATGAATATCAAAAAATAAAGATTATATAAATCTAGAAAATCAAAGGTCTAATTATTAGAACTAGAGCTAAAAGGAGAAGATCAAAGAACATACGCAACTACAAGAAACTAAGCGAAAACCTAGTAAAGGGTCCATCATTTAGAACATTATAATTTTTTTTAATTCTGTTATTTTTGTATTTTTTATTTATCATCTAGAACCTTGTATTACTAGCTAAGATATGAAGGATGCAAAAAAAATGAGTTGCTGGAGCTTATTCTTCATAAATGGTCAATAATTCCACTTTGCCCTGTATTTTTTTCTTATTTTTTTCCTTCAAAAATCTTTGCCCTAAAGTCTTGTACTGTGTATAAATATAAGGAATACTTGTAACATCAATTTCTAAATGAATGGTTTTAAGTGAAATGTTACCCTTTTTTTAGCTTAATGCTTGGTGTATCAAGTCTTGCCTTTTCATTATTGAGATAACATAGTTACCTCTATTTTATTTTATAATTGCCTTCACTCTCTTCATCTTTTGTTCTTAAATTTAGGTGTAACAATGTCACACCCAAGAGGGGGAGGTTGTAAATTGGTGTGTTTTAAAATTTTCTTAGAAAGAAATTTGAAGACCAACCTTTACAGTTTAGCATGAGAGAAAACTAAAATGTCAAAGCCAACAAATCAATGCGAAAGTTAATGGCAGTAGAAAAGTAAAAGAAAGAGGGCACAAATGACTTATAATGGATCAACCCAATAGACCTAAGTCCACTCTCCAAATCTCCTCCAAAAATTTCACATTCTCTCGTTTGGCATAAAAGCCAAGGCAAAGATGCTTCTCTTTTTAATGGATAATGTAGAAACCCTAAACTACACTCCTTCTCTATCAAGGCAATAAGGATGTCATTCTCTCTCCAAGATACAAAAAAATTCTCAATAATAAATCTCATATAATATCTATACTAAGTTAAAGCTCAACTTATAATGGCAAGGTGAATATAAAAGATCAGCCAAAGTAGAGTGTAATCTTACCAACAAGAATTCTCATAAGGAAAAAGAGGGAGAAATAATTCTTCTATGTTTTCTACCTTCCTTATGCTCTCTCATGTTAAAGTTAACAGATTATACACCTCAAGAGAGTATTTATTGTGATGGTTCTAAATAAAATTTAGAAAAATTAATTTTTAATATAACCATATTAATCGTTCTATATGATCAATCATCATATTATATGATTAGTTAAAATTTCTTCATGTTTATTCAGACTAGACCATATGATCGCCTCAACATCTGTTATAATCTTATTATATGACCTAAGCTCGTACTATATGATTAGTTCAAATTAAAATTTTAGCTTTTTATCTATTCGTCATGTAAGTATAATCACAACGTATTTTATGAGCTTTTTTAAAAAAAATTCTTCCACCAAATCCCATAAATTCTATACTCAAATCGAGTAATTATCTAATAAATTTATATTATATGAAATACATCAAGCTATACGATCATTCACATTTGGCATAATCATACTTAACTAACTTAATCTTGATAACCAAAATTAATTAACAAAAAGAATAATTATACAACACAATTAAAGATTATATAGTATGATTAGTTCAATTTCAATAATTTTTGAGTTAATCAAATTAATATGGTAACTAAAAAATTTATAATAAAAATGGATAATCATATAGTACAATAGGAATCATGTAGCATATTTCCTTTAAAAATTAATTTCTAAAAATATTTTTTTATTTTACATTCTCTTAGGTATGTGTGCTTGATTCTTTCATCATTCATATGTCAATTACATGAAGACGAAATAAATTACAAATATGATATTAATGATGTAACTTTGGGCTTGACTTGGGTCTTCTAGCACCAACTATTCTGTTAGGTAATCATCATAAGCTCTTCCTTATTCTATCGCTTTAATTTAAATAACTATTGATTATGCTTTTTTAGACAACCTTCATTGAGCTGATCATTTGTTGCACCTATGTTGATAAATTACCACACCCTACATTCGCAACTGATAAGTGAAAATAAGTGTCAATCATAAATATTTATGATCATCAAAACTTAGAATCCATGTTAACGCTTATAAGCATAACATTAACATTTTCTATAAACATCATCCATCTTGAACCTCAAATATTTGATAAGTGTTAAATTTATGAAAACTTTATGTAATTATATGTCTTTACCATGCTTTTATATGTTAAAATGTATTAATTTTAAGTATCTTTTTTGTTGTACTAGGAAAATTATCATAAATTTGAAAAAGAAGAAATTTTGACACAACGCCTAGGTGCTGCCAAAGTAACACCATGGCGCAAACTTGCGTATTAGAGATAATACCAATCAAGTTTTTGGCTCCATTGTTGGGGATTAGAAGTAAAATAGTAATTTTTATTAAGTTAATATTAGTCTCATTAAACTATTATTAATTCAAAATTTCAATTATGTATATGTATGTTATGTATTGAGTGTAAAATATTTTTTATATATACATCCTTGTACTTATTTAGTGTACCACCATTTTAGTTTTAAACCAAAGTTATGATTTCTAAATTGTGCATATGTAGAAACAAAATTATAGAAATACTGCTGTTGAACTTAGAAATGAAATGACATGCAAGAAAATTAGAAAGAAAAGAGAAATCAAGTGAGAAAACTAGCAATGGACAATTAACCAGTAGGAAAATTTTCTAGACCTCTCTAGGGATTATGCTATATCAATAGTAGATGGAGTACATCAAAGTATTGCTAGGCCAACTATTCAAGTTAATAATTTTGAACGAAAATATCTATAATTCAAATGGTGCAAAACTCTCACTTTGGTGGTTCACCTAGTGAAATCCTTATATTCATATTATCAATTTATTAAAAATTTATGCAACATTTAAATACAATGTGATAAGTGATGATTCTATCAGATTAACTTATTATCTTTCTCACTGAGAAATAAGGCTAAAATTTAGTTAAATTCACTACTTCAAGGATAAATAATTACGTGGAACAAATTAGCTAAAAATTTTCTAACAGATTATTTTTCACCATCTAAAATTGGTAAGCCTAGAAATGATATTACATCATGCATACAATTAGATAATGAATCTATATATAAGGCTTGGGATATGTATAAGAATTACTAAAGAAATGTCTTTGTAGGATTTATAAGGACTATTATTGATGCAATAGTAGGAGGTAGCCTCATGTTCAAACCTTTTGATGAAGCTTATGCTTTAACAGAGAAAATGACAACTAATAATTTTCAATGGCCTACTAATATATTAAACCTTAAGAAAGTAGCCAATGTTAACAATAATGATATGATTATCTTTCCTATTTGGGAAATTAGATAGTTGAGGAAATAATCAAAATATTAATAATATGAATCTAGTCGGATAAAATGATAAAATATGTGTATTGGAAGATCAAGCTAATCAAGGATTGGAAATGCTGAACTATATCTCAAATAAACCAAATGATTCTTATTCAAATATGTTCAATCTAGGATGGAGGAATAACTTTAATTTTTTTAAATAATAATTCAAACTATATTCAAAATAGAAATATGGGGAGTTGGAAAACAGGAGTTATAACCCTCAAAACTCTAACTTTATACCTATCATTCTACCAAGATCCTGCATAAAATTAAACTAAGGAAAAGAAACCTACTTTAGAAGAATTAGTGTTACAAATGGGAACTCAATTATAAAGTTAAGGAGTTTCAATTAAATATTTAGAAACTTGATTATGGAAATTCACTAATAATCTTACAAATAGACTTCAAGGGAATTTACCTAGTAACATTGAAGTATATCCTAAAGATAAGGCAAAGAATAGTGTAAAGAAATTGAATTATAAAGTTGAAGGAAATTAAAAGAATTAGGGCTAGAAGATAAAAATGAAGAAAATAAAACATCAATTAAAGAAAAAGAAAAGAAGGAAATCAAAAATAAACAAATTAGAGAAAAGAGCAAAGAAACAAAAAGCGAACTGTTTAGGAAAATGAAAGAAAGACTGTCACCTCCATTTCTCCAGTGACTTCAAAAACAGAATGTGGATAATCAATTTTTAAAATTCTTAGATGTATTTAATAAATCATCCATAAATATATCATTTGTTGAATCTTAAAAACAATGCCTTCATATGCTAAATTTATGAAATACATTCTATATAAAAAAAGAAGAAATTAGAAGAAAATGAAATGGTATGCCTTATTGAATAATGTAGTGCAATAATTCAAATTACTTGAAAAACATGAAAATCCATGGAGGTTTACTATTCCTTGTACTATAGGGGATAAATTTTTTTTGGAAAAGCATTTTTATCTTTAGGAGCTAGTATAAATTTAATGCCTTTATCAATTTTCAAGAAACTACGATTATAAGAAGTCCAACCTACTAGTGTAATTTAATAATTAATAGATAGATTATTAACTTATTCTAAAGGCATTATTGAAGACATTTTAGTTAAGATAGATAAGTTCATATTTCCAATTGATTTTATTGTATTAGACATGGAAGAAGATTAGGAAATACCTCTCATCTTTAAGAGACCTTTCTTAGCTACTATAAAAACTATGATAGATGTTCAAAAAGAAAAATTAATCATGAGAGTATAAGGTTAGGAAATTAAATTTAATGTGTTAAACTCTATTTTAAATCTCCTAATAATAGAAGTGAAGAATGTTATAGGATTGGGTTAAGTAAAAGTAAAATACAAAAATAATTGAATTCTTATATAATAAATGATTTTATAGAACAAAATGAAAAATGATGATGGAAGAGTATGAAAATATTCAATTCCTTAGAGTAAACCTACTTAGTTTAAAGAAAAATTCAAACCATTGGAAATGTCTATAGAATAAAAGAATCTTAAACCATCTATAACAGAAGCCCTAGAACTAGAGTTAAAACCATTACCAAGTCATTTGAAATATGCTTACCTAGAGAAAGCAACAACATTTCCAAAAGTCATCTCAATAGATTTAGACATATATAAGTATTTAGATGGACAATAGCAGATATTAAAGGAATTAATCCTACAATATGTATGCATAGAATTTTAATGGAAAAATAGAGTAAACAATTCATAAAAAGCCAAATAAGATTAAATCCTATCATGAAGGAAGAAGTGAAATTGAAAACTTTAAAGTGATTGGATGCAGAAATTATCTATCTTATGTCAGATAGTACATGAGTTAGTCCATCATACCATTATATTTTGAAAAGGAAGGAATGACTATTATTACTAATAAAAACAATGGAATCATTTCCATTAGAATAGTCATAATATGGGGAATTTGTTTTGATTATAGAAAATTAAACAAAGCCACTTGAAAAGATCATTTTTCATTACCTTTCATTGATAAGATGCTAGATAGACTAATAGGACATTCATATTATTAATTTTTTAGATGGTTATAATCAAATTGTCATATTGTCTGAGGATTAAGAGAGAGCAACATTTACTTGTCCATATGTTACCTTTGCTTTTAGAAAAAATCTCTTCGGTTTATGTAACACACCTGGTACTTGTTGACATCCTTTTTGGATGAGGTTTAATATCATTTTCAATCCTATTGAATGGGATACCTAATCTTAGATTAGGGATTTCCTATTCAAGCATGTAAGACATTGTACTTAGAGACCTAATGAGTCCTTGTAAGGTTTAGCCTAACCAAATTGGATTATGTGAATTCAAACTAAACTTAAATCTAAATAAATGATTGAATCAAGTACATTCTAACTGAAATCTAAATCCAACTAAGCTTAAACTAAGATAATTGAGGTGGTTAACCGAACTGACCAACTTAAGATCAAAATCTCTTAAACCTAATGAAATTTAAATAAAATCAAAGATACTTGAAACCAAATTAAATGAAAAGAATAAAGTCATTACATAAACATAAATGAATCTAAAATTAAATCCAAATGAAGGTCAAACATGGTCAACCATTTAACCAAGAGTTGACTTCTATGGGTCCCACCAAGTCAAAGAAAACCCACCAAAATTTGTCCAAATTAAATTATTCTAAAGACTCAAAATCATCAAATGAACTTGTTTAAACATAGATCTAAAAAAATATAAATCTAATAAGGTCCTAATTAGGTTAATTAGATCACTTAATCTAAATAAGCCTAAATGGACCTTATGGAACTTAAACTTAAATTCAATAAAAATAATTAAAATTAAATATCCAAAATTATTTATAATTATCATTAAACATAATTCAACCAATTATGGTGTTTAATTTGATCAATTTGATTATTTGACCCAATTGAATCCATGTTAATCCATTAAGCTCAATTTGAGTTAAATTGGGTTTAAATTCAAAATTAACTTTAAATAAAATAAAATTAATTAATCTAAATCATCCTAAATACTTAAATAAACATAATTATAGCCTTAAATTAATCAAATCTATTAAATAGAATAAATCAAACTAAACCGAAGGGAACAAATGCTTAAGTGAACTA
The DNA here is from genome assembly GCA_021442155.1 of Cymbidium sinense. Classification (NCBI taxonomy): domain Eukaryota; kingdom Viridiplantae; phylum Streptophyta; class Magnoliopsida; order Asparagales; family Orchidaceae; genus Cymbidium; species Cymbidium sinense. Next base: position 70,070,552 of record CM038219.1, read on the forward strand.
ACTTAAAGTATTTGTGCCTTCATGTAATTGAAATGTGTTTATTTGACTCATGAATCACCTTAAATATAGTTTGAATAATTAATTGCTAATTAAATAAATGAATAATAAACATTGTTCATGCTTAGACTAATACAAATAAAACTAAACTCAAATGGACCAAATATGATCATGCGAGATTAAATCTACACTAATCACATTGCAATTCATCTAGACTCATTCTAGGATGAGTCTAAAAGAATTGGCAACCAAATTTGATAGAACTTAAAGATCTCAAGTCAATCCAAAAGGAAAGGAATATTCCATGGGAAAATGATGTGGAACATGAAGACAAATCCTCCCTAATTTAAGACATTTCCTCCATTCTTGCTCCAATCCTCATCCTAGTTAATTTGGAGTGACCCTAATCAATTAACCACCTCTTGGAGCTAGCCTCAAAGGGTGGCAATCACCATAGCCAATTCTTATTTTAACTCCCATAAAAAACTCTTAGCCACATGTAAAAGAAGAGAAGAGAGACCCTTTCTTGGCATTTTGAGCATTCATACACCTTCCTCAAGTGAAACGAAGAAGAAACCACACTTTCTATGATTTCCATGCTGCCTGCAAGCCGAATTTCTACAAAAGCAACCAGTGAATAGGAGAAGCTTGGCCTTTAGAGAAATCGGTGAAGAGGCAATCCAATTCTTTACACCCAAATACTTGCTACATCCCCACAAAGCTACTCGAAACATTTCCACCGCTGAGGATCGACGCCAGTGAGGTATGCCTCAAACCCAACCTCTTATTGAATTTGATTTTTTCCTTGTGATAAAAGTTTGATCTCAAGTGAGATCAAACCATATATATGTGTTCAAATTGGAGTTTTGTTCATTTTGAAAATGAAAGTGTATTGAAATTCTCCCCAAATCACCAAATTTTGGCCTTGAAATGTGGATGGCCGGCAGTTCCCACTGGTGAGAATAGGGACAAAATTTATGCTATCCATTCCATCAATTTAGAATGAATGTCTTTGATCTAGCCGCACAGTCTGATTTAAATTCTTAAAGGAATGGTAGATTAAATACTGACCATTCGATCTTTGATCGGATGGCCATTAATAAACCCATAATTTTTGCCACTTTTGAGTTGGATCCATGTGGATCCAGCTAGTCCAACAATGCCATGCCACGTGGTAAATAGTGTCATGTTACCACGTGTGGCGCTGACCATTTTAAAATTAAATTTCCAATTTTTTATATTTTGAAAATTATAGAAAATCCCAAGAAACTTTAAAGAATCATAGAAAACTAAAAAAAACTCAACCAAAAAAAATACAAATAATGGCTCTTTAGATTCATCTCATTGAGGAGAATCTATAAAACCTGAAATCTCCAATATATTTTTGGGCTTTTTTGAGTTAATTTGGGTTAAATTTAAAATAATCAAACACAAATTAAACTCAAGCCATTAATCTAATCAATTTGAAACTTTGGGAATTCAAGTTAAAGTTAAAACACACTTTAGATATATTTCTCAGGTTTTATTGGAAAGTAAATCCATAGATATAAAATTTTTAAGCCATAGCCCTTCATTTAATAAAGTAAATTAATATTAAATCAAGTAAAATATAAAAAATTATGAAATTAGCCTAAATCATCATAATAAACACCAATGAATCTTAAAACATCATAAAAACTCATTGAAACCTCATAATATGAAAAATAACATTAATTAGGGATTAAATAAATTAATTAATTTAATTAATTGATCTAAACTTTGAATAATCATAATAAATCAACTAAAACTCCCAAAAAAAAAAATCTAAATGAGCCCTCTATGGATTCATTTTCGAGAGTGAAATTTAAGAAAATTAAAACCCCTAATAAATTCTATCAAATTTAGGCTTAATTTAGTTTTTATTTAATTTTTTAAAAAATTAATCAATCCTAAATTACACATATGATTATAATGAAAATTTAAAAAATTTAAATTGGCTAGGAACCCCACTTTCCATAAAACTTTAAAAGCTAAATAACCTCTAGATCAAAATTTATTGAATTTCTAATCCCTAAGTAAAATTAAATGAAATCATAAATAAAAAATTATGAAATATATAAAAATTTACAAAACCAATTCAAAAAATATTCATTAACATACAAAAAAACCTAAGAAAAATTACTTAATCCTTTGAAGTTAAGAAATTTAATTAATTATGAATTTAAGGATTAATAAAATATTTAAGAACATAAAATTCAATCAAACTTTAAATAATCTAATTTGTTAAATTTATAATAAATCAATTAATCAATTAAAATCAAAATTAATCAACTTCTGAACTTTATACCCAAATAAAAAGAATCATTAATATTAAAATTACTTTGGATCTATTTTAATGTTAAGGAATATTAATAATTTCAAATGAAAATGAAGGATGATTATTCAAATCATTTAATCTAAATAACTTAAAAGTTGAAATGGCCTAGGTTAGGTTTGGTACCCAAAGTAGCATAAGATTCCTAGGTTATGATTGATGAACAAAATTTAACCCTAATAGATTAAATTAAATAATGAAATTTTATCATATAATATTTCATTAAAGTTAACCCAAAAAATGAATTATAAATATATAAGTTTAATAAGTCATCTTATGTTACAAAATTGAGGTATAATGAATAACTTAAATGATGAAATTACAACTTCTAAAGCAAGTTTGAAATAAAAATAAATTTAAATTACTGAAGTTAACTCACTTAAATTAACAAACACTTAAATTTGATAAAACTAATCACTAAAATTAATTCAAACAAATAAAATAAACAATTGAGACACATAAGATTAAATGTACATTGAATCAAAAGAAACATAAAATCAAATATAAAGCTAAGTTATAAAAAATATTTATAAATTAAATAACATAAAATGAATTAAAGTAATTCAAAGTAAACTACATTAAAATAAAAATCAATTTAAACTTAATTACTAAAACATGATGACATCAAATTTTAATTAAGATTTAAAGAAATATTTTAAAATTTAATTAAACATAATAAATCAAACTATAGAAACATAAATCAAAATAAAAAAATAAAATAAGAATGATGTCTTCAAAATCTTAATAAGATTATATTCCACAAACTCTAAATATTAGAAGACAAATTAAAACAGTAATCACATCAAACCCAATTTAAAACAAACCATTTAAATTAATTCAAAAGAGGCAAGGCTTATTAAGCAATTTAGGATCTTAGTTTGACCCTTAGAATGGATGAAAATTTTATTCTACTAGAATTTAGATTGATTGAATAGAATGGGTTCTACCCAAAGAAGAATTTATTTTATTCTTCAATCTTTAAAACCAAAACTTCAACTTTAACATAAAAGTAAACTTTTAAAAATGAATTGAACTCCTAAATCACTTAAATTGAGGCCACTTGATAGAAAATTGAATAAATTCTAAGAATAAAATAAAAGAGATAAACTAAATGAAAATAAATTTTTTTATAACTAGCAATCATAAGGTTATTAGTCCATAGGAGGTCTTGAATTTCTAGTTTAATAATGGCATGTACCAACAAAGCAAATTTATGAAATGTGAAAGATTAAATTTTAAATTAAACCAAGACATAAACTTAAAAGGCTTAGTGCAGTCATACCATACAAGCCCCTCTTTCACACAGTAGATTATTAGATCACTAACTTTAGACTAAAGTTAGGCCAATGATATGTGATGTTTTGTAATGTGAAATATTTTTCTTTTTTTTATGGTGTAATATTTTAAACTGGATGGTTAGGATTGTTTTCCCACTACCTTGGATGTTAGGACATTCTTTTAGACTAATACTATTTTCTATAGGGGCTACGCTAAATGGGACCACTATAATAAAAAATTATATATATATATATATATATATATATATATATATATATATATATATATATATATATATATATATATATATATATATATATATATATATATATATCTTGAATATGCTTATGTCTCTAAAAATAGCTCAATAAGACTAGTGGGCTTAGCAAGCAACTAATGCTAGGTTGTATGCTTGAAATATAAACTGTTGGTGTGCTATGTGTGTTTTCTAACATTTATTTTACATAGATTATGGATTTATTTAAAATTTTAATATATAATTTAAGATTAGAATTATGTTAGGATCTATGAGGTTTAGTAATAACATGAGCTAACTTTACCAATCAGTGGTACCCTGAGAAGCCCATGGAGGTCCCTAAAGAAAGTGATGATCTTGGAAGAGGAACCCCATAGATCAAACTTTTTGTTCTAGGTCAGGTTGTATAAGAGTAAGGCTCAATTTCCTATTTTCTCTTTCTTTACGGCTGTACATCAGTACCCGATCACATTGGCTTATTCTATTAATTGATTTGGCATGATTTATTTTGAGTGTGCAATAGAAATTGCCTACTTTTTATGTTTCTTTCTGTAATATGTTTCTATAATGAAATGCTTGGAGTGTTAGGCTCCTAAAAAAAATTAAATTTTCTACCCCACTAAATTCAAATAACTCAACTATAAAATAAAGAAATTCAAAATCTCATATTAATTAAAAGCCCTAAGTACAACTTAAAAGTAACCAAGAATAATTAGCTTTTACAAAACATGATAGCATATTGTTCATTCCTCTTGAATTGGGCTTTTCACCCATTGCACATAAGGGAGCATCTAACCTGTGAGAATGATCTCCCTCCTTGGGAAAGTTTGTCTTCTCTTTTTGAGTTGGACCATGGCTACTTCTAACTGCATATCATTGTAGGCATGAGTTGCAAACCCAAGGAATTAAAATGAATCATGAGTTAAAATACATAAATAAAGAAATTTATTGCATTAGTTATTTGCATAACATGCCAAACATTATCATAGGGTTAGGGAGTGAAATAGGCTCTGAGCTTCCTTCTTAAATACAATATCCTAGCCATCTTGCATACATAAGGCCATATTCATAGTTTTCAAAATCATTTAGGTGGTGTTAGTTGGCAATCCATGCTAGTGGATGATAGGTCCAAAAGTGTCAGGGATTGATTCATTTCCTCAAGTGAGTGAAAGAATCCATAGTTCTCAAAAAAATTTACATTAGGTTGAGCCTCTAACTTATATTAGAAGCACTTGTTGACTTAGGATCTGAAGCAACCTTTTGGAGTAAGTATTCAACTACTAGGCATTTCTGTAGTCTTGTACTGCTAGAATCTAAGCCCTAGATTTCTAATAAAATGTTAATTTAAATCTAAATAATTTTGAATTCAAAATATACTAGCGGGGAGCTTCTTTCTCCTTTGAAATGTTCACTATTAAATTTCTAAAATATAATCCTTTTAAGACAAGCTTTGAAGTTCATAAAAATAACATTTATTTCATTAATTGAGAGTATTCTTAGGAAGAGATATTTTATTCCTAAGTTGTAATTAAATATAGGGGCTTGCCCTTATAGGGAATTATGAACCCTATAATGAAATGAACCTTATTCTACCTCTCCACGTAGTTCAGGAAAAAGAACTCTAGTATATTGAAGACCCATCAGCCTTAGGAGTCCTTATTAAGTAATCAAATCCATTATAACAAAATATGACTATCTTTTAAAATAATATATTCAGCCCTTGATGATGTATTTGATTACCTAAATAAATTCCCGCAAAATCTGCAAGGTGTTCCAAACAAAAATTTCACAGTACTTTTTAACATTGTATGATGGCTATATTATCTGATTTAATTAAAACTGTATTGAAGTATTTATGGATGATTTTTCTATTTTTGGTTTGACATTTGAACATTAGTTTGAAAAATCAAGAAATCATTTATTGGAGATGTGGAGAGAAAAACTTTGTACTTAACTAAAAAAATTCCATTTTATGGTTAGACAAGGAATAGTACTAAGTCATAAAATATCAGAAAAAGGAATAAAAGTAGACAATGCAAAAGTAAAAATAATAGAAAAGATATGAAGTTTTGTTTTACCTATCTTGACTCCAACACATTTATCCTCAAGTCTACATATCTCAATTAGACACTTGAATTTTGTACTTGATAGTTGATAGTTTTAGTTAATCCCATCATATTAATGCATTTACAAGCATACCAAGTTTTGTTAGCATATTAAAATAGGATACATCTCATTTGCACTAAGACTCATCTTTAATTATGATAAGCTCATTATATTTACTAAATGGTAATTCATTTGATAATAATCTTTTAATCATATTTATATCTCTTAAGATAATTAAATGAGTTTTGTCTTTCTAATGCATATCATTTTGATCAATAAAAAAATGATAAATCATAAGATAATCATACCTTTATAAATGACTTAGTTGGATAAATCTTTAGAATCATATGAGTTGACTGGTAGGTACACTAACTTTCACATATACTTAAATTCTACCATACCTTAAAAATCATTTTTCTTTTAGTATAAAGTAGGTGTAGTCATGCCATTTTGATTTGCAAGACATATATAATGGTTGTGGTGAATCTGCTTTGAGTGCTATTTGATGTTGAGATTAATTATTATGGGTTTTGTGATGTGCTATCCCGCTATTTTGTTTTGAGCATTTTAAAAGAGATATTTTTTGTAGGTTCCCAACATTATACCATTATTCTTTAATTTAACTTTTACATGAGTTGTGCATCAAAATATAAATTATAATACCATCTATGATGTTAATGTGGTGTTATTTATGATATTTTAGTATGTTACGATGACTCCATTTAGATCTATGAGATTATTTTTATTACACTTCAGAGATTAAAAATGAGCTTTATTGATATACTATATGTTGGCCCTAAATTCTAATGAGTGGGAATATATTATAAACTAGATGAAAATACTAGGATTAGTGATAATCGATAGTTATATTTCATTATTTAAACATTATGAGCTTGCTTGATTAGAACACAACTGTTTTTTTTATTTATTCTAGGTATGTATAAGCATATTGCTTAGCTACAATGGTCTATTACCATTTCTTTTACAGTTATCACAATATTGTGATTATTTGTGTTCAGTCCACTTGTTATCTTTTAATTTTATTATTATAATATGGTTGTTTAGGTAATTAATGATTTTACACTAGGTTCATAAAATTCCTTTCTACCAACTTTAATAAAATGATAATAAAACTTCAAACCTTAATTAAAAAGGGTATAAGGTGAAGTTAGCTAGTGAGCAAAACCCTTAAGCATTGGTGCACTTTCATAACATAGCCAAGTAAAGATACAAAATTAGTAGTTGTCCTCACTAAAGATAGTAACTAATATTGCATATCATATTCTTTACAAAAGAACATTAGTTAGGTATAGTTTTAATTATGCCTAAGAAGCATTTGTATGCTAGGTCTTAGCCTATCCAAGACAAGATAATAAGTCCAAATTTCAATAGGCTTAATTACGTATAACAAGCTAATCTCAATTATTTTTTATTTCATAGGCATATCTCTATATGTATAAATAATAACTAAGTAGTAAAATTAATTTTATGCTTGTAGTGTTAATTAGGAGCAAAATGTACATAAGAATGATAGAATTAATTTTAAGCTTGTTTACTCAATTTTCAACTTAGTGCCAAAGAAATTTTGATTCATTGCATTACCCATATTTTCCTCTAAATGACTGTGAATCTTAAAAATATACATATGCTTAATGGCTATCCAAAAATTCACATGAATTCAAAGCACTATATAGGATTAGTGCTTCATAGCAGAGAAGAAAAAGCTTATTAAAATTACAAAATAAAATGTAGGATAACCAGAAAAGAAAAGAAAAATAACACTTAGTAAGTCTTCTAAGTCCACTCTTTGCGATCATTTACTATTTCCTCATGAAAATAGCTAGCATCCATCGCTGAAATTTCTTGTTTTTGGATCTCCTTCTTCACTACTTGGTTAAGAATAACACATTATCACACTACCACTCTCACAGCACTTGGAGTGTCAATCTCTAAGTGTTTTATGAAAACTCAAAGATACTTACACTACACTTACCTAGTTGCCAAAAATTCTAAAAATAAGTCTTTAACACTAGGAAAGGTCCCATATTTATATCCTAATAGTAGCCTTGATTAATTATCCCTTAGCATTTGTCAAAACTACCTCGAAAACTGCTCGAAACTATCGCTGAACTAACATGAAACTGTTCTATCAGGCTGTAGCACTGCGATGTTATTGATTCGACACTACAGAGCTATGCTTGCTGCCTCAACTTCATATTTTTGCTTTAGGTACAGTGCCGCATCACTGTTGATGTAGTGCCTGAGTGCTAAGCTTTCTATCAAAATGTCATAAAATGAGCCTAATCTACCACCATGGTGTTGTTGTTATAGCACATAATCACTAACCTCACTTTCGATTTGCTTCAATTTAGACCATTTTCAAAGCCATAGTGCTGTTGTGGTAGCTCTTAGGTATTGTGCCTAAATTTCTTATTTTTCATATTTTTGAACATTTTCGCTTTACAATACAAAATATACTTTAAATTTACATATTTTAATATATAAAAAATATGATAAATACATTGAATTGCATAAAATTTTATCACAAGTTTAACACTTCTTAATGGTGCTTCTCCTTTCATGTAAGATGATTAACTTGCAATTGGTTGTATTGACTTATTAGTTATTAACCTACAATTATTATTGTAATATATATTTTTTCTTATTAATGTCATTTTAATTTGTATAATCATAATTGAGTGTATTATGATTGTTATGATGTGTATTCCTCTTGATCAACTTGAGAATGATAAAATATTGTTCAAACATTATCTTTTGGTAATATTAGCCTTAAGAATGTTTTGGATCAATAAAGTTTAAAATATAAAACACCTATACTATTTTAAATTATTTGAAAGCAAGGCATCCCAATTTCTTATATTTTTCTAATGCTAGAAATTTCTTAAAATATATTTTCCACTGATATTATCATGATTAAAGAAAAGTTTTCACATAAGTTCATGAAATCAATGTTGTATTCATGCAGAATATCTCGATGATGCCTTATTTAGTGGTGTCTTTGCCTAAATAGTTTGGATGTGGCATGATAATATTATTCACAACTCTCATTGTAATAATAATAACAATGGTAATATAGCATGGTTGGTCACTATTTCATCAAAGGACATATTAATACTATCCATCCTATTGTAGTTCTATTGTTCTATTGGATCTCATGGAATGAAGCAAGGCATAAAGGTATAAAATAAATAACAATGAAGCTTTTTCTAGAGTGAATGATAAAGTTACTAATTGTACCAATTAAATTAACAACTTTGTGCCTATGAATTAATAGCTTCAAACTTTGGCATTTCCATTAATTCATTTTTTTATAAAGAATTTTAAAAGTTAGTAACCTTGCTAAACACACAAAATGATTGTATGATGTTAATTATACATGGTTCGATTGATGGGGAACTTTTTTGTTGTGGTGTCATTCTAAGGTTTTGGCCGGTAGTATTATCATAGCTTTGTTATACTCTCTTTCTCATTATTCTATTATTCTTGCTAAATTATGTGCTCTTAATTTTGGTTTAAAGTTTTGAATATCATTGAACATTCAATAAATTTGTATAGTGGTGGATGATTAATCTTATTACTCTTTTTTTTTATTTTTTATTTCAATAGGGAAACTAAAAATATTCACTGCTCTCTCTTATTATCCAATTATATGGAGAAGGCAATTCTTACTTGGATTCATTTGGTTAGTATGGTGCAGGCATGTTAACTGTTATTGACATTTGCCTTAGCAACATATGTTTTGAGCTTAAGTGGTTGGTCAAACTTGATAAAATGGGGTCCTCGTACATTCAAAAAATTTTAAATCATAATGTCGTTTTGATTACTACTTATATTTTATATTTCCTTTTCATTATTTGGTTTAAGCTAAGCTACCTATATCTTTTTCTTGTTTTTCTTCTGTTATATTGTTCGTTTCTAGATAGAGCTGCAAACAAACAAAGCCAAGCTAAGCCAGAGGCTACTTAATCTATAGCTTATTTACCAAAAGCCTATTCATGTATGACTTGAGCTTGCCTCAAGCATTAGTCATGATGATCAGGTTTGGTTCATTTAAATTCATGTTTGTTTTAGCTTGATTTGTGCTAAACTTGAGCTCAATTTATTTTATAATTATTGTGATCTAAACAAGCTAAGGAGTGTTAATCCAATCCATTTGCATATCCTCACATGGGTTACAAGCTCATGCAATAAACATTAGTAGTATAATTTAAACAATATTGAGTTCATCATCGAAATAATATGGGACTTAACAGCTATAAAGAAAAATCAAGCAACAATCTTATTCTCAAGTTTGAAAAAAAACTTTCATGAAGATAGGCGAATCATGCTTCATAATGATCTTTTTAATGAGTTTATTCAAGCGCTTTAAATAACATTATTCATGTTTGGTAGCTCCGTTCCTGTTTGTCTGGGTTTATGCTTTCAGCATGCGGAATTGGTTAATATGCAGCAATTTATGAATTTCTGCTCACTTATGCAGTTGTTGGCTTCTTGTTGTAAAACGAATCTCAACCTTCACTTACAATCATTAAAAGCATGTGCCATTGGTGAATTCTATACCAGGATTTCTGGTGGCTATGTTTTCATGGCTAAGATGGCGGTGCTGTTATGGCCATGTTTTTTTTTTTGGATGCTGCTAGCCTTGCTGTCTGGATTGTTCTTTAATATTGGTTGCACCTTTAAATGTACTTGGTGGCTGTTCTTCAGTGTTTTGTTAAGTTTAATTTTTCTTTGGCTTTGGTTGCCCTCCTCAAATTAGCTTGGTATCATTCTTTAAATATTAAATGTTAGAAAATTCCATTTACTCTGAACCGCAGCCAGAACAATCACTTCTTGATTGGTGGGAGCTCCATCTGGCTGTAACCTATCTCATTCTTGCTATGCTTATTCCTGCAAATATTTATTCAGTGGAGCAATTTTATTTTCCCAGCTAATTTTTGGTCCATACCGTATGAGAGGTTGCCATCTTTGGAGCTCCTTGCTTATTGGCAGAACATCAGTTGGAACCAACTCAATCGTTCTAACTGGAGGTTTTCTGACTGTATAATGGGATTTTGGACTTCGATTCTATTTATTTTTCAATCTAAGCAAGGTCCCTTCAACCCTTTGAGCATTCTTATCATAATACTTTGCCTTACAGAACAGCACTTTTTTTATTAGAACATTAAAGGTTGGATACTTCTTTTGTTTCTCCTTCATTCAAAGTTAACTCTGCATATCCCCTTTTATTAGATAAATGATTTCTACTTATTCATGAATAATTATTCCGTCAGCCTGAGAGAACCAGATGGACCAAATCTTCAAACACCAAGTGATGAAGAAACAGCATAGATCAAATTTTGCTCCTTCCAATCATAGCATCTATTTGAAACGATTATGGATGTTCAAATGGAGAGACCCTACTTAGGTAGTCTATCTCTCAGACATCTATCATTGCTATGTTTGGGAGTTTACACATGTATCTTGAACTTCTTTGTGGGCTTGGCTTCTATAATTTTTATATAGAATATATTCATCAATTGGTCACCTTTCAACTCTTCCAAGCAAGGGAGTGGACTCATAATTTCTTTTAGGATAGCAAGGGTGTGTTTGGCGTGGTGATGTATGTTGCTCTCAATCGTTTGAGGAATTTTACGTTTTGAAAAATCTATGATGAGAAAGTTACATTTTTCAATTTGACCTGACGCCTTACGGTGGCAGCAAGACAACTACGATTTGACTTTTCGAAAATAAAAAAATTGATAGAACTCACTACAACTCTCTAAACAACATATTCTTCTACAACACCATCATCATTTTTTATAATAGTTACAACTTCCCCAAACATATCCCAAGTCTTGTCCTTCACAAATGCAAATATTATTGTTCTGATCCTAGAAGGTTGGCTACCTTCATATAATTAGATCCAATAAATTTCAAATTAAATCATTATAATTTGAAAATTGTAAAAAAAAAAAAATTAGACCAAAAATTTTTTTTGTTCAATGTGGAATCCAATCTACCCTTTTTGAATCGAAGATAACCTCTATAAAGTTAAAATAAACAATTTTTCAATTATTGTAAAATACCAAAAAAAAAAAAAAAAACAATCGAAACTTGAAAAATTCAAAAATCTTTAAGAAATTCTAACTTTATATTGAGATTTTTTTTTTTTAGAATTGTTCGGGCAAATTGTGTACCTCCAAATTATGTGCCCACAAATGAATAATGTATCCACAAATATTTAAGAGTGGGCAATTTTCCACCTTGGGGTAAGGGCAATTCCACCGATTGCAAGAAACCGTAATTTCGTAATTACATAACACTAAAAATATTTAATTCTACTTTAAAATAAATTCGCAACTTATGAAAAACATAATGCAGGAATATGTAAAATATTAAGTATAAAGGTTCGAAACTATATTAAAATAATGGTGAAATTTATTATTTTCTATTACAAAACAATGTTGTAATAAATTCATGAAAATATGGAAACTAAGATGTAGACGTATTCTGGAATAACATTTTATTGAATTCAACTCAAAAATCTTCTTAAATTAATAAAGAAATATCAAATTTATTACAACCTATAATTGGTATTTCAAAAATTTTCTAAATTTAATCAGAAATTATCAAAAAAAACGGTGAAATTTTTTTAAAAGATTAGTAATTCAATACCAAACGTTTGGTTCATAAGATTAAATTTTCTAACTTAAAAAAAGTAGTTTAATTAGAATCAATATAAAGTCTTTCCTGACGAAAATATGTTGTCGCAGTTCTCCTAGTCAAAGATTTTTGACATTAAATGAATTTACTGTTTGCGTCTTAACAGAATGGTTGGATATTATAAAAAATAGTATCCTAAATCTCATTTTCTACACTAATAGCCAACTTATCATTTATATCAATTATACCAACATGATATAGTTTCCATAGAAATTATGTGGGTTATTTAGCATTCCCCATCAAGATTAAAAGATTGCAGAACTACACAATTAGGCTTTGTAAGATTCTATGCTTACATTTATAGGTCCCCTGATTAGCATCTTGCTTGAAGGTAATATGATTGGTCATATACAGTAAAACCTATCTAAAGTGATATTGTTGGGACCAGAGATAGGATATCACTTTAGACAGGTTATCACTTTAGGCAGGTACATTTTAGACAGGATATCACTTTTGAGATCAAGTCGTGTTTGTCACTTTAGACAGGATATCACTTTAGACAGTATCACTTTAGACAGATTTTATTGTATAATCATATAAAAATTGTATTTTATTAGGTAGGGGAATATCTAATAGGTATATAAGAACTGTCAAGAGCAATTCAATAGTATTGTAGCTAAATGTTAAGTTCTATAATTAGGTCTAAGTTCACATAACATTATAAGAAATTGATTGTGTAAGTTTTACCTCTGTTAACTTATCCATAATTTGTAGAATATTATTTCTCTATATTATGAAAATATCTTGATAAAAAAATTAAAATGAAATCTCAAAATTTTAATCATATTTTTCATTTTTTTTTTTGGAGTAAGTTTAATAAAAAACTGAACTTTTATTATTTTTGTTGGGCAGCCAAAATCTTCTTAGTTTGCATAACTTTGAAGCTAAAATTTTCAAGCATTGCATTGCATTAATCTTTTTTTTTTTTTTTAAAGAAACACCATATCCTTAAACTAGATTTATAGATTTTTTTTATACATGTTAGAATGAAAACTCTACTTATTATTCTTAATAAATTGTTTTCTTATGTTTTCATATTTGAGATGCATAAATTTAAGGCTTGTTCTAGCAAAAAGCCTTCAACCCCATAATCAAATAATTCTCATATAGTTTCTTCTACATTCATGAGCATATTTAGTCAAAAATTAATGGTTTGCCTTCGATTGATCCTTTATGTCTAAAAAAGGCATTTGTGTTGTTGAAAACTATCCTTCTATTTGCCATGAAGAATCTTTTAAAGCCCATCATTATGAAATTCAAAGTAGGTTCTTATATGATATTCTCAATAGACTAACCTCTATTATCTATCTAGTCTCATTATATTTATCCTCCATTCGATCTTCCTTTGTAAATAATTCCAATACTTATATCTATCAAGTAGATCTTAGGAATTTTATCTTTTATTGTTGATCCTTATGTACTAAAATGGAAGGGTGGCATGAATGAATTTGATAGGAATTTGGAGTTAGAAAATAGCAATATTGTGATTAAAAATGATAAATGTCCATCTAACATTTATCTATAAAGTAAAAGAATATATTCTTTGAGAAGGTATTGTTTAGATTAATTCAATAGCACTTAATGGCCCATAATCTACTATTACATGCCTCAATTGCCTTAATGAGATCTAATTCTTGATGTAAGAATATAATTTTAAACCAACTCAAATAAAATATTGCTAAGACTTCAAAGGAGGCCTAAGTAGATCTTGATAGGGCTAGAGTGCGCACTTCTTTATGGGTCAACCATATTTTTACTCTAACAAAAGACTCAATTAAACTTTGTTTCAGAGCAGGCAGTACCAGTGGAAAGACAGCTTTAAATCCCCAATGTAAGCACTTTGATTGATCATTTTACTTATTGGAATGTTTAAAATTTTAAGATTGAAATGAGTTTTGTTTTTCCTTGTTAGCTCATTTATATTGCTCTAATTTTTACATGAAGAGAAATTATTTATTTTATGGAATGACTTCTTACATAAATAATATCAAGATGATATGACCTTAAGGTGGTAAGTTTGATAAAAATGTAAATAATGTCTAATCATTTTAGAATAAATGAAATATTCATAACATCACAAACCAAAGCTTGATATTTTTAGTGAAATTTTGGATTAAAATAATTTTAATAGATTTAAAAGAGTTGTAAGTAAACTTTATTAATAGAGCTCTTATATATTATTAAAGATGATTTTTAATAATGGGAGATGGATTAAGACCTATGATGTTAATAGGAAATGTTTAACTCTTCTTATAAAAATGACAACGATTTATTATTCATAAGGATATCAAATTAATTTTTAAATAAGTTATAGAATATATACTTGACTATTTACTTGAGAATTTATTATAGATTTTGACTAAGTTTAAAATGATATTTTAAATTGGTTCCACAAGACAAACAATGCAAGTTTTGCAAGTTAAAATCAGTAAGTGAGAGATATTTCTCCAATTACCTCAATTTTTGGAACTCTAATGAGCATTAAAGGGGCATAGTAACCATTAAGAGGTAAGTTCTCTAAGATGTTGGTTGATACTCAAGATTAATAGGGTTGAGGGTTATCAACCTAACACTATAATTCTATTTGTATTAAAGGAGGCCAACCTTGTGGAGCTCATAGTGCATCTTGATAAGATCAAGAGGCAAAAAGACCTTTTCTTTCCTAATCTTACATAATTGAATTAAACATCCAATGCTAGAGGGGGTAATCCATTCTCATGGTCATTGAATCATTTCTCCAATAAGCTTAGATTTAATCCCAACCAACTACATAATTTTTTTGAGAAATTTTCCATTGACCTCATTTTTGACTACATTGTCAATTGGAATACTTATTAGCTATTTCAATCACTATAAGAGAATGGACCATTTTAGATGAAAATTTACATCAGAACAAAAATCAGAAATTTGCCAATAAAAAAATATCTAATGGCTTTCCAGCAACTTTGCTTCCTCTAGTAAAATGTAAATTAGAAATGACTTTTGATGATAAAATTTTGCAGTTAGAAGCATCAATTGCCATTGGAAAAACTTATTTTTTAGCCACTAGTTGCCAAAAGTTTTTGTTGGCTTAATTAACAAGCATAATGCTAAAAATTTTTTTTGCAAGTATGGCCATTAGAAATGTAAATATTACAATCAAAATTATCCACTAATAAGCTCTACGTAGCTAAAAAATATAATCATTTCCAACAAAAAAAATCTGCCAAAAATCTATAGCAATTTTTTTTTACAAAAAAAAAAAAGGATTCACTTAATAATCAATCATTTACCTTACCTACATGTTGAGTATCATTATATTCTTCTTCAAATTTGATTACATTAAAAGACATAGTACTATGTAGATTGATACAAAACACTTAATCCAAAGAATATGATAATTAATAAAAACTTTTTTGAATTTAAATAATAAAATCAAAATATAATATAATCATTGAATACAAAACAATGTAAGGCTCAATATTATAAATAATCTAACATAATAAATTATAAGGGTTTAGGGAACAAATTCTTTTTTGAGTTTTTTGTTTTTATTTTTTAAGTTATTTATAAAAGCATGCTTATTTAACATATATTTTTAAGTATGTTTATTTTCTATTTATAAAAAAATCATAATATTTTAAAAATAGTTAAAACAACTTTTGGATATTTTGAGTGTTTTAAAACCAACTATTTTCAAGCATGTTTTATTTTAAATAAAAACATAAATAAAATGAAAAACTAGAACCAAAAGAAATATATAAAATTAAAGTAATTCCAAGTGGCCCTAAGAAACACTCACTTATCTTATCATATTTGTTAGTCCTCCTAATCCTCACCTTCTTCTTCTTTCTTTATTACTTGCTTGCCATTTCCTTTACTCTACTAGCTATTTAATTCTGCCACTTCTGCCTACATCATCATCATGCAAGCATTCATGTCTTCAACAAAAGTAGCCATATGCCTTCTAATTACCTCCTCAATTAGAATGTTTTCTTAGCTTGAGTAAGATGTCTTAGAAGATTGGGCATCATATCCTATGTTATGAAAATGTAGGCCATAAATCCTTCTTATCTTATTGTTCCTTACTACTTATCGCTACAAACTAAATTTATTTCGCTGCAATAATGGCTCCCATTGAGATGATTGACTATGAATATCCTTCAAATACATGTATTCATTCTGCCAAAAATTAATATTAATGGTAGTATGTTGGCAATACATTATTATCGTAGGTTCTTTAAAAAAGGTAATACTGATGTGGACTTCTTGAGATCTAGTATCAACCTATTATTGGTTTTATTGACATTGATTGTGCATAATATAGCTTTGACATCATAGGCTTTCTTTCTAACATTTCCTTTTTCAAGAGCCATTTAAAGGCTATTAATTTGAGTTAGCATATCATATAAAAAAAATAAAATTAATATACTAACCATTCTCCTCTTATACCTAGTATGAGAAATGAGCGACTAGTTTGTTGTGGGCACCCCATGCCTTCATAGTTAGATGCTAGATTTTGTTTGTTCTACTCACTCTTTTAGGCTTACTCAAAGTTGTCCCAAGTTGTACAAAGATGTACTAAAATTACTTCCTAATTCACAAAAGCCTTTTGATGGAATTGCTGATGTCTTTTGATAATCCAAGCATGTAGTTCCCTATCTTTCCAATTTTTTCTTATCTTATCATGATGTTGAGGTAGCCAAGTAAGGGCTTTCTATATAGTAAATAAATAATATTAAGCACTCATTAAATATAAATATTATATTAAATATAATTTTCTTACTTTAAACTCTCAAAATCATATATGACAAACATTTATTGAAATTTTCTTCTAAGATATAGATGGAGCATCAAATTTTCTCCTAGTCGTATCTCTCATTTTATGAATAGCCTACTTAGTGTTGGCTCCACTAACCCCATGATTACTTCATTAGCTTTTAGATAATAGCAAATATATTATAGGATGATACTAGTTATTAATTTCAAGTGTTTCAAGAAAATTACTATACTTAAATTTGATCAATTTATTTGGAAAACTGAAATATGCTTATAGTTGGAAATGTTTTTTTGGAATTGCATATAATGATAAATAAAGCTCAAAAAAATTTTAAAAATTGATAAATTTGTGATATTTGATTTATTTTGTTTTTGTGGATAATTTGTTTTGAATTATTTTTTAAAATTCATGAAATTATTATTTTTGTATAATTTGATCATTTATATTGATTTAAAACTTATCTGTTACATCTAAAACTTATTTAGTATATTTAATATCACATTATTTAATACCCACACTTAATTTAATATTTATTCAAAATATTTTAAGCATGTGACATTGAATATTCTTTAAATTATTTAATTAATGATTTTCTCTCTTCAAATTATTCTTTTCAGTCTCATACTAAAATTTTCATTTCATTTTCATATTCCATCACACATGGCTGAATTTAATTGAAATTTGTCAAGATATATTTGATCAAGTTTATTTGATTTTTTGCATTAATAATTTTCATGTTTGAGATTATTTTTAAATTCAAATTAGTTTAAAATTAGACAATGGAATTATGCCAAAAAATTATTTTCAAATATATATATTCTTTCTATATGGAATATTTGAGCTAGCCCCTTATTTTTTAATTAATTTTTATTATTATACATTTTATTTAAATTAATTAAATATAAAATTTAAATTACCTTTAAATTAATTCATTCATTGTTTTACAATTCTATTTGTAGAAATATATCTTGGCTGGCCCACCATATTGTAAAATTTAAATTTATATTTAAATTTATTTTTTAATTTAATTACATAAGTAGTAAATTAATTGATTTTTATTTATTAGAGATTGATCATGTTTGAAAAGCTCTTGGTCATCCCATCTATATTGGAGTTATTCAATATATTTTAATTTAATTTAATTTAATTAATTCCTTAATTGATCACATAATTAATTAGTATTTATTTAATTAATTAAGGTGCATTTAAATCTATTCCCTCCTTTTGTCTTGCCTGGAAACCATTTAGTTAAATTTGATTTGACTTAAATTCAAATAAAGGTTTTTTGAATTTCAAAATTATTTTTTTCTTATTCTAATTGCCCCCTCAATTTTTCCCTCTTATTTCTTCTTGCTTGGATGACCTATAGCCTTGAGTAAACATTTTCCACATAATAGGTTGCTGTTGTGACTTTAGTCCCTCTTGCAAAATATTCTTCCTTTTCTAACCTCCATTGCAAAACAATTCTAAGTGTTCTTTGATTCAAGTGCTTAAGGCTTTCTCACCTCTCTCGCTCTCACTTCAAACTTTTATTTGAGAAGACTTTAACATCTTCTTCAAACACTCTCTTTTATTTGGAAGAGTACATTCAAGGCTAACATTTTATCTTCATACTTTCTTCAAGAGACTTGAGCAAGACATTTTTAATTTCATCTTAAGTGTGCTTAATATTTAAATCTTTTATGTTGAATGACAAAGATTTTATTTGAGTTTTCTATGTTCTTGTAATACTTTCTCATTGTTGCTTAAATCTTTATAACATATTATGGAATTATGATTAGTTTGATTTTCTACGTTGATTTTCATCTTTCAAGTTTGATTACTTTCATTATTCAAATACTTAATTTTAAGGTTTTGTATTTCACATTTCGCAAGTGTTTTAACATTTTAATTTGCTTAAGTTTATTTCATCAAGATTATTTTTTAAAACTTTATTTAATTTCATTTAAAATCTCAAAAATAATAAGATCAAATTATTAGCTTTATATTATTGTTTTATAATATTACATAGTTTTGATTGAGAAAAAAATCTATTAAATTTTGTGAGTAAGATATGTGATCTTGTATCTTTTCTTCTTCTTCTTCTTCTTCTTCTTCTTCTTCTTCTTCTTCTTCTTCTTCTTCTTCTTCTTCTTCTTCTTCTTCTTCTTCTTCTTCTTCTTCTTCTTCTTCTTCTTCTTCTTCTTCTTCTTCTTCTTCTTCTTCTTCTTTTTGTACATTGAAGTGATTTGAGGCTATATTTGACATGTGTAGGAAAGTACATGATTTGTAGTCATACTTATCTAGTGTAGTAGATTACATGGTTCAGGTTATTTTTTTTCTAGAGTAGGAAAGTACAAGGGATTATGTATAATTTTATTGATTTAGTGAATTCCTAGTGTGAGTTGCTAAGCATGGTCATTGGTTGATTTTTGGGTGTGGTTGAACCACACAAAAATCTTTATACTTCTTATCTTCTTACTTTTTACATTTATTTTTCTACACATGCTTTTGATTGTATTGTGCTCTGGTTTAAAAACAAGTTACTTTTTCATTAAATTTTCTATAAAGTTTAAAATTAAAGTTTTAATTTTGAAAAGTTTTAAAATACCCAATACTCCCTGCCTCTTAAGTTCCATGACCTCTTATCAATTTGAAGGGTTAAACTTACATACATAGAAATAGTTAGTGAATACAAAATATTAAAAATGTTGAACCCTTATTAGAAATTATAATATACTTATGTGTTCCCCTAAAAGTCAATATAAATGCTTGTATGTGTTGAATTAGATCAACTAAAATGTCTCGACTTAATAACAGTTGATAGTCCTACATCATAAGTGGGCTATGGTGGAGGGTGGTAGCTTGATTGTGTCTAAGATTGGCGGTAGGAAGGTGATGAGCTAATGTAGAATAGTGAGAATGGTGGGTCTGATGGATATAAAAGAAAGAAATAGTCTATTTAGGATCTAATAATTGTTAAGATGGATTATTCTTTACTAGAGTGGTACGAGTGGTGATAGTGCTGGTGGTGATGATAGTCAAGGTCTTATGCCATTCCCACATGGATTAGAAATAGCACTCTTTTTTCCTACTGAACGTAGTAGAGAATGATCTTCATGTATGCTCATTTCTGCTTCTAGAAGCCATCTACATGGGATAAAGAAGAAAATATTAATTCATATGTTTCAACATAACATAAAAAAGATAATAAAAGTTAAAGTAGTTTAAAAAATTCTAATAATAGCAATTTAATCAATTTTTTCCTCTAACTTATCATAAAAAATCTCTAACTCTTCTTCATCCTCATCTTTATTTTCTTCAACTTCATCATTAAAGATCTTTTTAGCAAAAAAAATCTATGTTTTATATATTAAACATTCATATTAATTAAATCTACCATCTAATAAATATTATAAATGGACTATAGAAATTTGACATTTCTTCTTGATGAGCGACTTCAACGACTTGCTTATTTTCAAATCTACCTATCGATTTAGTTTTGATTTAAATAGACCATTTCTTCTTAATTTTTATTCTTTCTGGATACCTTGCATAATACACTTAATAATACATCAAACATTCTTATGGAGCTTACACAATCGGATCATACTTTACACTTCTCCTATTTCTTTTTTTATTTTACTTATTCCATATAATTTATGTACTGTTATATATCGATTAAAAGTTGTGTCAAACTAATCACAATTAAATAGGTTTAAGGATATTGCAACTAGAATATAGCTTATAAGACAACATAATAGGTCCTTTCATCTTTTAAATGAGTACTTCCTTTAATGCATACTATGCTATTATTTGTTTTTATATTATTAACCAATGAACTAGTGTGAAATCTGAAACCATCAACCAAAAATATATGCCACAAGTCAAACCATTTAGTATGGAGTAAGTGTTGGGTTAAATCCATTTGGGATTGGGTTTAGTTCAAATGTTTCATTTCATGATATTTGGGTTTTATTTTAGCTAAGTTAATTTAATTTAATGTTTTTATTTGACTGGTTTTAGTCTTGGATTCCAACTATTATTGATTGTCCAATAAATGATTTATGAATCAATTGATCCATACCATATGAAGGTTTAAGGTAACTTAGACTAGTTTGACCCATTTGACTTGAATGGGTCAACTTGGATTTCCTAATCTATTAAGCCATTTTTGGATTTTGGTTTAGACTTAATTGTGTTTAATTGGCCATTTATGATGTTTTGATTTATTGATTCCTTTAAATTTTAAATTGATTTATATTTGACTTCAACTTGACCCATTTAGACTTAAATGGGTTAAGTTGAGTTTAATTGAGTCAAATGACCAATTTGGCTTTGGATCCCAATCATGTTTAATTACATGTCTAAAATAATTTAGAGTGATTACTTTTATTTGATTTGAAATTGATTTCAATTTTGACCCATTTGACCCAAATTGGGGTTAAGTTGGATTCATTTGGGTCAAATGACCAAATTGAAAAAATTAGGCCTACTGATTAGTGGGATTGTGTTTAATTTTGATTTCCTAATAATTTTGGATAATCAATTTGAGTTGATTTTAATTTTATTTTGATTTAGATCCAATAGGTTTCATTTTGGCTCAATTAGGCTCATTTAGACCAAGTGGTTTAATTAACCCATTTGAGTCTTTAATAGTTTTGGATTTATTGATTCATGCTTATCATTTGATTTCATGGTTTGATTTGATTTTTATTCAATTTGATTTAATTTATTTAAATTTAATTATTTTGAGCTTAAATATGATAATTAGGTTAACCATCTTAATCACCTTGCTTTAAACTCAAATGGATTCAAAATCTAAGTGGAATGTGTTTTGTTTAATTCTTGTTTATGTTTGAGATATGGGTTTGAATCGACCTAATCCCATTAGGTTAGATCAAATCCCAAGAATGATGCACTCGTCACTAGGTGTAGTGTCTTAAGTGTCTAAATAGGATGCTTTTAATCTAGGATTAGATGTCCTAATTACAAGTTTAGGGATGATGTTAATCTCATTCAAAAATGAAGTAAATAGTGTGCTGTGTGTATTTCTTGACATCTATTTTGCAGAGATTAAAAATTTATTTTGAAATTTTAAAATATAATTTGAGCCTAGAATTAGGTTAGGATCTATGGGGTCAAGAAATAATAGGAGTTATCTTTTCCAGCTGATGGTCCCATGTGAAGCCCCTAGCGTTGATGATCCTGGAAGAAGATCATAGATAAAAACTTTTAGTTATAGGTTGGGTTGTATAAGGGCAGAGCTCGACTGCCTATTTTTTTCTTTTTTTCGGGGTGTACAACAGTACCCGGTTGCACTGACATATTTTATTATTTTAATTTTGCTTGATTTATTTTGAGGTGTGCAATAGAACTGCATGTGTTTTTTTTGTGATGTGATTTATGATATGTTTCCTAAAAATATTAAGCTCTTAGGAAAATTGAAATTTTATACCTCATTAAAATTAAACAACTTCAAAATAAAATAATAACTCATAACCTCACTTAATTTAAAAGTCCTAGGAATAACTTAAAAATAACTAGAAATAATTAACTTTTGTAAATCATAAGAGCATATTGTTCATTCCTCTTGAATTAGGCACTTCACCCATTGTACATAAGGGGGCATTTGACCTGTGAGGATGACCACCCTTTTTGAGGAAGTGTGCCTTCTTGTTTTGATTTGGCTTATGATCATTTTTTAACTATATCTAATTATAGGCATGAATTGCATACCCAAGGACTTTAAAATGAATTGTAAGTAAAATAACATAAAAGATGAAATTTATTGAATTAGTTAGGTGCATAACATGCCAAACATTATCTTAGAGTTAGGGAGTGAGTTAGGTTTTAAGCTCCCTTCCTAAATTCAACAACATAGCCATCTTACATACATAAGACTAGACTCATGGTTTTCAAAATCTCTTAGGTGGTGTTATTTGGCAACCCTTTTAGGCAAGTTATAAGTCTAAAAGAGTCAGGGATAGGTTCATTCTTAGTTGGTCAAAAAAGCACTGATAATTCTCAAAAAATTTATATTAGCTTGAACTTTTGACTTATGTCAAAAGTATTGTAGATTTAGGTTCTGAAGCATTCTATTAGAATAAGACTTCAACTACAAGACATTTTTATACTCTTTTGCTATTAGCATCTAAATCTTAGATTTCTAATAAAATATCCACTCCAAACTTCGATAAATTTACTTTAAAAAATGGAAGCCCTAATGATAAGATAGTTAAAATGCCTACTGAGCACCCAAGTATTTATAGGGATCTCCTACTCAATTCATACTGGCCTTATAAAAGAACTCTTCCCCATTGAAGCATTCTCTATTGAATTTGCAAATTAGCAATCCTTTTAAAAAAGCTTTGAAATCCATTAAAATAAAAGTTCTTTTCTTTAATTAAGAGTATTCTTAGGAAGAATTCTCTTCTTCCTAAGATGTTATTAACTATAGGGGCTTGCCCTTATAATGAACTATGAATCCAGTAAAAAGTAAATCTTATCCTACCTTTCCATATAGTTCAAGGAAAAAGTCTCTATAATATGAAATGTCTCATCAGCCTTAGGAGTCTTTATTAAGTAATCAATTTCATTATAAGATAATATGTTTAACACCATGTAGAATTTCGTAATTTCTTATTTGGATGATCAAATGCTTCATTAATGAATAAACATATTATCTCAGAAGATAAATATGTAATCATATATTGGATTTGATCATTTAATAATAGACTCATAAGGCTAATGTGTCTTTCGTGTACCAGAGATTTTTCCTTTGAACTACATGGAAGGTAGAACAAGGTTTATTTTAAACTAGGTTCATGGTTCCTTGTAGAGGCAACCCTTATAGTTAATTACATCTTATGAAGGGTCACTTCTTGAGAATGCTCTCAATTAAAGAATTAACTCATTATTTCAAAAGATTTCTAAGTTAGCTATGAAAGGATTGATTATTGGAATTTCAATTAGGATTAGTCCAAAGTAGAGAGAGTTATTTTTAGAAGCCAAATGGGATGAAGTAAGAAATTCCTATTGATACTAGGATGCCCAATAGACACTTCAACTATTTTATAATTAGGCTTTAAATTTTGAAATTTAATTTATATTTTGAGTTAATATTTTCTTAAAACTCTAGGACTTAGATTCTAGCAGCACATGAATGCATAAATGCCTAAGGTTGAAGACGTACTCCAAAGAGGATGGTTTAGAACCTAAACCTACAAGTCCTTCTAACACACATCAAATGCTCGACCTAGTTTCATTTTGGGAATTATGAGACATTCCTCTTACTTATGGGAACTAACCCATCCCTATCTTTTTTGGACTTATATCTCGCATGGAGGAGCTGCCAACTAACACCACCTAAGCACATTTTAAATTGATGTTGTCAAGTCTTATGAATGCAAGATGGTTGGGATATTATATTTTAAGAAAAGAATCTACGAATTATAGACCCGCTCCGTAATCCCTAAGATCATGTAAGGTATGGAATGCATCTAACTAATGCATATTTTTCAGATTTTTAAGTATTTTGATTTAAGATTCATTTAAGGTCTTGGGTATGTAATTTATGCATACATTTCAGGCAATTAGAAATGGTTATGGGAGACATCAATAAAGAAGGTAGGCTTCCCCAAAAAGGTGGTCATCCTCATAGGGCAGATGCCCCTTTATGTGCAATGGAAGAAGTGCTCATTCAAGGATTAAAGCAATATGATTTTATGGTTTTAAGACCTAATTATTTCTAATTGATTTTAAGTTTTGCCTTAAGGCTTTAGTTTATGTGAGGTTCCAAGTTTCTTTATTTTTGTTTCAGTTATTTTGATTTGAATTAGGTAGAAATTTTAATTTTCCCTATGAGACTAATATTCCAAACATTCATCATAGGAAAGTACAACACAAAAAAATCTAAAAAAAATAGGGTAATTCTATTGTGCACCGAAAATAAATCAAGCCAATTTAATTTAAGAAAAAGGCTAATATGGTCGGGTACCATTGTACACTCTGAAAGAAAGAGAAAACGAGCAGCCAAGCTCCGCCCTTATATAGCCCGACATAAAACTACAAGTCTAGATCTATGGGTCTTCTTTCTAAGATCTCTCCTTCTTTAAGGACATCCATTGGGCTTGACAGGGTACCTCTGCACCATCTCTTCTGGTAGTACTAAATCCCATAGATTCTAACCTAATTCTAAGCTCAAATTTTTATTTTAAATTAAAAAATTAATCCTAAGCCTAGCAAAATAAATGTTAGCAAAATATAAATAGCACACAACAATCATATTTCACAAACATACAAGCTTAGCATTAGCTGCTTGCCTAACCCACCTATCTAATGGGCTATGCTTATGGAGTTAAGCACGCCTACAAGAAATAACATTTTAATTTTATTTATGATAATAGTCCTTAGCATAGCCCCTTGTAGAAGATAATGTTAGATCTAAAAAAAACATCTTATCATCTAGTCTAATGGCTAAACAATCCTAGACATGTAGTTTAAAATAGTATACCATAAAGACATGTGAATCACATTACATCATAATATAAAAAAGTGAAAAAAAAAGAATCTCAGAATAACCTAACTTAAGTCTAGGGTCTGTGACCTAATGATCTAGTGTGTGAAAGCAATATACTTGTGCAGTAAGACTTTACTAAGCTGCTTTAGTTCAAGTTTCAATTTGACTTTTGAGTTTATTTAAATTTTATCTTTGGGTGGTTTCAATTCAAATGATTTAATGATTTGTTTTTATTTCCATTTTCACTTTTATTTTCTTAAAGTGAAGTTTAGGTTTTCAAGAATGAAGAGTAGAATATATTTTACTTATGAGTGGAACCCATTCTATTCAACATCTTAATCCCTAATAGAATCAAACCTTCATCCTAAGATGGAGATTCATCCAAAAGGTCTAACTAAGATCCTTAAGTATCTTAATTAATCCTTTCACATTCATTTAAATGATTTGGGTTTGAATTCATTTTGACTTAATATTTCAATTCTTATTTTTGGGATTTCTTTTGACTTGATTTGACTTTCATTCTTGATTTAATTTATTCATTCAATTTTATTTGATTAAATTATTTCATTTAATTTAGTTTAAATTAATATTTTGATTTAGCTTGCATTAATGTTTTAGTTATGTTTATGTTTAAGTTCATTTCATTTGGTTTGATTTATGTTAACCTAAAGTATTTAGTTTAATGTTTGAATTAATTCTTAGGTTAATGTTTGAATTCATTCCTAGGTTAGATTGATTATGTATTAATGTTTCATTAAGTTGTTTGATTATGAGTTTAATTAAACTTAACACTTCATTATTAGTTTCATTAACCCTTAAGTAAAGAATTGATTAAGTTCTTTGATTTAGGATGTTGAAGAACTATCTTAAGTATTTTTGATGTTTATGTAGATTATTTCAAGTTGCTTCATGATTTTATGAATTTATGAATTTTCTTTTATTAATTATTTGGTTTATATTGACCTAGAGATTTGGAAATTCAATAATTCCCAATCTAATGGTCAATTTGGTTGGAATCTTACGGCGAGTAGGTTTCCTAGCAAATTAGATATTTTCAAAGTTTCATCTTGATTAGATTTATAATTAGAGCATAATTAAGATTTTAATTATTTCAATAAAACCCTTAGGCTTAATTTAGTGAAGACCATTTGGGGATTTTATTTTTTTCTTAATTCCACACTGAAAGATGTTTCCATAGAGGGTTCATTCATAATTTTTGGAAATTCGGTTGATTTATAGTGATTTAATTAATTTTTGAATAATTATTTAAATTATTTAATTCACTTAATTACTTAATTAATCCATTTATAATTTATTGAGTTCTAATGAGTTTCATTAGTGTTTTTATGTTCCTTAAAGATTGTTAAGTTGATTTGAGTTTATTTAATCCATTTTCATGAGTTATTTCATTTTATTTAAATTATTTAATTAAAATTGAGGTTTAGGATTTGAAATTTAATATCTCATGAATCACATGAAGATAATTTATGACAATTTTTCTTAAGGTGTGTTTCAACATCAATTTTAGTTCCCAAAGTTTTATTTCAATTGGATTAATGGTGTGTGATTAATTAAGGTTTAATTGATTTCATTCAAACCCAAATTAAGGCCAAAAAACATATATTTTTTTGGAGATTTTAAGTTTAATGGATTCCTCTCATCAAGATGAATCCATAGAGCTCAAGTGTAAATTTCTTGAATTTATATTTAATTTTTAATAATTTTTATATTTTTTGGAATTTTTAATTAATTTATATGACAATTTTATCATTTTAAGATCGCGGGTCGACGTGGTGCCTTCGCTATGTGGCGCGGTGGCATTGGGCCATAAGGATCCTGTGTGGCATTCACATCAAAAGCAGTGCCATACCAGATGAATCTCGACTTTTCGATCGAAGATTGGATGGTTCGAATTCATTCCACGGTATCCTTATAGGAATAAATTAGATCATCCGGCTAGATCTCGGTCATCCATTCCAAATAAAAGGATCGAACAATGGAGATCATCTCCCGTACATCTCCGGTGAGAGACGAAGACCGTCCGTCATTTTTGCCAAATTTTTGATGATCGTTGGCAGATTTCAACTCAATTTTGATTGCCTTCGCTATGTGTTTGATTTTGATTCAATTCTTTTAATGTTGAGTTTATTCATCTTTAATTGATGATTGATTAGGTTTTGATTTAATTAATTCATTTATAATTGAATTAATTTTTAATTTTATTTCATTTCAACCCATTTAAATCTAAATGGGTTAAGTTTGAATCCAATTAGGCTCAAATGATCAATTTGACTCAATTGGATTGGGTTTGAGCTCCATCATGCTTGATCATGTGTATGATGACTTGGAGTGATTTGTTTCATTTAATTTCAAGTGCATTTCAATTTGAACCCAATTGGCCCAAAGTGGACTTAATGGGTTAGGCTTGGGTTTCATTCTAGTCCAATGACCAATTTGAACAAATTGAACAAAATGATGGGTTAGATTGTGTTTAATTATTATTTCTAAATGATTTTGAGCAATCAAATTAAATTGATTTCAACTTGATTTGGGTTTGAACCTAATAGGACCCAATTAAGGTTATTTAGACTAAGTGGTCTAATTAACCTAATTAAGGCCAATATAAATTTAAAATTGTTTAGATTCATAACCAAACATGTTTATTTGATCATTTGAAACATTTGGAATGATTTACTTTGCTCAAATTCTATGTGGGTTGACCTTTGACATGGTGGAACCCACCTATGTCAAATGGATTGACTAGATTTGACTTTGATTTAGTTTTAGATTCATTCATTTATTTTAATTTGATTTCAATTTGATTTTTCTAGATTTGATTTGATTTAATCCAAATTTGGGTCAAGTCTACCTAAGCCCATTAAGGTAGATCAAGCCTGTTGATCTCATTTTTAGCATGAGCTCTCAACCCCTCCATCTTAGACATAGGACTCCTCTTAGACTTTAAGATATCCTTAGTCTTAAGACACATCTAGTGGATAGGTGGACACTCAACCTAGTCCTAGAGACTTAGAAGAGTTAGCCATAAAAATAAGTCATGCCTTAGGGGTGTTAGGAAAAGTTGTCTACCCTATATCTTGAACCACATTCCTCACTTCCTTCCTTCAAGTCAAACTTCAAATCAAATCAGCATCAAACTTAAATCAATTCCAGCTAAATTGATTTTCTTCAAATTCAAATCAATTCCAAATTATTAAAATTCATGATCAATTCCAAATGATTGAAGCTTATGATTGAAATTCCAAGTTCAAAATCCTTCCTAAGTCCTTTCATACCCTCCTTAGGAGTTAGCCTAAATCAAATCTAAATCAATTCAAATTCATAAAATTTTCTCATAACCCATTTATATTCTCATTTAAATTCAAATATATAAATAAAATATAAATTCAAATTACTCAACTAAATCAAAAATTCAAATCCAAATAAAATATCTTTCCTAAGCCGCTTTGATTCCCTCTTAAGGGCTTAGCCTAAATCAAGTTCAAATCACTTCAAATCCTTGAACTTTTCTCATAACCCATTTATATTCTCATTTATATTCACATATATAAATAAAATATAAATTCAAACAACCAGAACCAATGCCCAAAAATCAAACTCAAATTCAATCAAAATCCAACCTAAGCCTTTCAAGTCAAAATCTTGAACTTAGCCAAATCAATTTCAAATTAAGCAAACTCTTGATTTTTCTTCATGATTCAATCAATCCTTTAATCATGAATCAAAATATAAACACAAACTTCAATCATCAAATGAAAAATCAATTCAAAATCTAACCCAAGTCAAACTCATGTTCACCCTCTGAACTTAAAATTATCAAATTAATCAAAATCCATTTGATTTCAAATCACTTGCAAATGGATTTATATTTCAATCATAAGTCCATATGTGAGTTCAATGAAACTCAAATCAAGCTTTAACCAAGCCATTTGACACACTTAGGCTCACTTAACCCAAAGTGACCTAAAGTACCCTTATAAGCCAAAATCTAATCCTAATCAAATTAGATTGAACTAAGCTCACCTAAGCCTCTCATCATGATCAACAATCATCATAAGATGATCAATCACTTAACTTTGGTCAAACCAAGTCAAACCTAAGGGTTGATGAAGTCAACACTTAGCTAAAGTGAAACCTAAAATAGCCAAAATCCACCATAGGTCAAATTGATTGAAATCATTGATCAAAACTCATTCATGATCAATGTATGAACATCATCAAATCAACATTTGACCCTAACCTAGCCCAATTGCCCACTTAACCCAAGTTGACCCAACTTGACTTAAAAAGTCAAAATGTGTCAAAAATTTATCTAAACCAAATTTATTGGAAACAAAGATACCAATAAATTTCATATGACCAACCAAACATGAACCAACCCATGACCTAACCCAAATAGGTCAAATAGGTCAATTTGGTCAACTTAACCTATTTGACCTAAATGACCTCAATTGAGCCAAACTCAAATATAAACCAAATTGAATCAAACCAAAGCCACAAAAATATTTCAAATTGTCATATAAACTTGACCCAACCCTTGGTTTGACCCAATTTGACCAATTGGTCAACTTGACCCAAGTTGACCCATTTTGACCTAAATGGGTCAACATGAGCCAAATCACATCAAACCAATTCCAAACTCAATGAAACTTTGCCTAACCTAATTTTCAAACATATCAAACATATTCAAATTGAAACCCAAGCCAAATGACTATTTTACCCTTAGGCCATAGGATAAATTTTGGCCAAATCCACTTAGAATTTGGTCAAATCCTCTTCATGGCCACTTGACACCCTCCTAATGGACCAAGTGGACACTAGTGAGTGTGGTGCACCTTACCCAATAGGTTTGGATCAGCCCAACCTAGCCTAAGGTCAAAATTGACCACTTGCTTGAAAATGGCCACATGGAATCCCTCCTCCACTCGATTTAATCAGATGGGAGCTCCACTACTCCACTCCTTAGGCCAAACTAAATGCTAGGACACCTCTAACAGCCTAACAAACCCATTTAAGAGCTCAAATGGATCAAAATGGTAAGAGAAGGCTCGACCATCTGATTTCTCTAGGGGGAGATATACTCCCCCTAATTTCTCTTGAAACTCATTCTACCCTATTCGATTGAAGCATAGGAACTCAGAGCATGCCATTGCAAGTGATCCTAAGCTTCCTAAAGTGAGTTAGAATTCTCCTTCTCTCAGTTTTCTTAGGCTGAAAATAGGTAGCACCATTGAAATTCAAACTTACTCCACACTTCAGATCAAGTCAATTCCTCCTCTTAACTTCATCAGAGGATCAAATCGAATTCACCCAAGCTCTTTCTCAAACTCCAAAGGCAAGGGAGGACCACTCTTGATCAAGATCGAGCTTAAGTGAAGATGGAGTTGGCCTCTAGGAAGATCCATCCAATTTCAAAGCCTCAAAACTTCAACAGAGCTTCGTCTCCACTAAATGAAGCTTCTCCAAGGGAATCGAGTGCCGGTGATCACCTCCGACGAGGTATGCCATTATACTGAGCTTAATCTAGCCATTATTTGGATCTTTTTGAAAGAAAGTATCACCCCATGAGATTCTAAATGTTAGATGTGATCTCCTTTGCATGTTGATGTTGTGGGTTGAGTTTGGATCCAGTCCAAGCTCAATCGAGCTCGAATCTTCCCTTAGAAAATGGACGGTGGCCATCTCCCATAGGGAAGATCAGAGACGGATCAGGGGCAGTCCATCCACAAATTTTGGATGGACGGACATGATTAAATCCATGTTGATCTCACATTTTATCCCATTAGAACCACGGCTTTAAACTCAGCCGTCCGATCCTTGATCGAACGGATGAGAAGAAAGCACATAACATCACCGTTGATGTGGCACTATGATGTGATAACTTAAATAGCGAATCCTATTGTGCCACATGAAAAGCATGCGCCGCGTCAGCCTCCACATGGTGACGATGTGATTAACTATATAATTAGGGATTTAAATGACTTAATTAATCAAGGAAACTTTAAAATTTCATGTCCAAGTGTAAAAGAATAAAAAAAAAATGTGAAATAAATTGCATATGAAAAGTATTTGAATCTAGAATATTAAAAAATTATTTTTAATGGATTTTGAACAGTATTATTTTCTAGATTTGGGTTTGATTGAGAATTTAATTTTATTAATTACTCTCTAACTACCCCATAGATTAATTCCAAACCTTTTATGTACGATTAGTGGGATGACTTCTACCTTCCCTAATTTTCTTGGGATTTATTGATGGTTTAATTAGAGAAATTGTTAGATTAATTTCTAATTACCCTCTTAATGTAATTAAGGTTAATTAAGTCTATAATTAGTGGTTTAATCCCTTTATTAGTTAATTAAGGTTTGTTTAAATGAATAGGTGGTTTAGGAAATACATTTTGGATGTTTTTCTTAAGTTATTCCTTAAACTCTCTCTTTCTTCCTTAATCCAAAATTAATCAAGGATTAATTCACTAATTAACTACCTGATCAATTTGATAAAATTTTAAAACCTTCCAAAACATAACTAATCTATCTTGGGTAGATGCTTAGGTGTTCAATAACTTAAGTACATTAAGAAAATCAAAATTCAACTCACATGTGTGAGAGGGGTTATGAAATTACTTAACTTAAACCACTTAGCTTAATTAATCATTAATTATGAGCCAAATGCATTAGGCCCCTTTTCTTCTTAGGTGTATTGCTGATTTAAATTCTTGTGTGGTTTTATGTCATGTCATTGGCTCATAATTATTTGATTAAAAATGCTAAGGTGGTATAGGTAAGGGATAATTAATACACTTAATTCATACCTTAACCTAATCAAAATATAAAAATCATCTAAAGGTTAAACTAAAATTCCATACACATGGGGAAAATGGGTTTGTACCAGCAAACATCTTTCACATTTTTGAAATCAAACATAAAACAAATTCAAAACAAAAATCACATTAAACAAACTTTGATTCACTTTAAACTTTCTTATTTCATAGGATTGTCTTTAGGAATTAATTAGGGTGAATGAATTTACATTTCATCACTCTTTATTTCTTTCCTAGCATGCTAAATGTGTATTTCATATGAAATTAATGCATTCATATCTTTTAAAAATCAAAATCAAAATGAAATGTTTTCTTTAGGTCAAATTACATGTTTTGGCTAAAGTAAAGATATGAATGGCTATTATCACTATTAAATCCAAAACTATTTTCAAAATCTATAAATCAAACACCTAAAATTGAAAGTTTGGTACTTATAATTTATAAGCTTGCATGTGGATATAAATATGAAGATGTGCATAACGTAGCTTTCCTTCTCTTCTCTATTAGCATAATTTTGAATAGGATTTGGAAAAGTGTATAGTCCATTTGAAAAGAACATAACACTTGCCTAACCACATTCTAAACCATTCCTATGCTATTATCTAAGAAGGACATCCACACTTGTACATATAAATTGTATAAACAAAATAAGCAAACAAATACAAAGTTTTTGCATCTTTCTTTTTCCATCCATTTCATTTATACATGTGTTTGTATTTAAGGAAAGTGGTATATTAGTTTGGACAACCCCGGGGTTACAAGACTTTAAGTAGCCCTAAGTAGGTCTTGTACTTTACACCCCTAGTGCTAACAATGGCGCTGTACTCACTTATGCCTTTCATACATATACATGTGCATGTGAATAATGGATAAAAGAAACCCCTCTTTTGTACTTAATGAAAAATCATGCATCATAAAGCATTCCAATTTTAATACCTAAATTTCTTAGCATTCATCATAAAGTGTGCTAAAAATGTTCTTTTGTATGTATAGATATGCTTAAGATTCATTTATATGCATGTTGTACATGTTGGCAATGAAAATGAAGTGATGTGTGTTTTGTGATATTAGTTCACTTTAGTTAATCTTAAAATGCCTTTCTTTTGAATAGGTTTGTTTAGGGAAAATTTTAAACTTAGGATTAAATAAAACATATAATAAAACATTCATTAAATAAAATCAAACATGAATATGCTTTAGAAATTACTTAAGGTAGGGAAGGAAAGAGAAGTTCTCTTCTCTTTTCCCTCTCTTTACAACCTTTAGTAATCAAGTAGGTTCACCTAAACTAAAATAAATCACTAAATAAAAATCATCGAAATCAACTAAACACTTAAATGAAACCACCCATCTAAGTTGAACATCTTTACACTTAGAAAATCTAAGCCTTAAAGCCATAGCTAAGCATACCACACAAACCTTTTAAAGCACACATATTAGGTTAGGTCGCCACTTCTAGCTATAGGTTAGGGTGGTGCGTGGCTTGATGTTTGTTTTTGTTTTGTGATGTATTGTTTCTAGTCTGGATGTTAGGGTGTATGTGCATAGAATGAATGGTAGGATGATTTAGTCTAATCATTATTTTCTATAGAGGATTATGCTTAAGGGGCGCTATAATAAAAATATAAATACTTTTGTTGTGAAGGTGCTTATACCCTTAAGCATAATCCAATAGGCTAGGTGGACATGGTTACCCATGTGTATGGTGCTAAGTCCAATATACATGCTTGGGATTTGTATGTTTGTTTAGCTAATCTTTGTTTTGTAGGTGCTAGTTAGATTTACATTCCCTTTTCATGTATTTTTGCAATTAGGTTTTTGGAATGAATGTTATGGGGTATTAGGATGAGCATTGGTCATAAGATTATATCTTATGTACCATGTGAAGCCTTTGGAGCAACCACCTTCCAACCATCCAAAAGAAAGAACCAAAAGAAGAAAGAAGAAAGAAAAAAATAAGAAAGAAGAAAAGAAGAAATGAATACTCCCCCCCCACCCCATAACATGAATTTCCTTACTTGATTGTAAATCAATTCATTTGTAATCTAGGTTGTATAAGGGTAGAGCTCGGATACCCAATTTGTTTTCAGGTTTGTACGGTGGTGCCTGACTACAAATGACCTTTTATTCTTTTGCGTTAGCTTTATAAAATTTTTGATATTTTGTTTATCTTGTGCATTAAGATTGCATGTTTTTTTCTTTTTTCTTCCTTGTTTGATGTATGGCTTGGATGGTGATTAGACTCTTAGGAAAAATTAAATCTTCTACCAAATTAATCAACTTAAAAAAAGAAAATCATAACCTCACTTAAAGCTTAGGATAAAAATCAAGGTAAAAGAATTAGCAACCCCTTAACTGGATGAGTATTTATTTTCTAACATCATGCATAAAAGTATATTGTTTCACTCTTGATTGGAGGGCTTCCACCTTTGCCAGAGAACTTCGCTTGACCTTTGAGAGTCATTGTAGAAACACACCTCCCCCTTCTCGCTGATTTTGGCCCATAATCTTACTTCTCATGCATTAGGCATATGAATCCTACAAGCCTAAGTCAGATGATTGTCCAAAAATGAAAGTAAAATGTAATATATTTTTCATTTGATCTTGGTAATTTTTCATGCCCTTACATGATCTAGTCCCTTAAGGAGTGAGTTTAAGGACTTAATCTCTTTCTAAAATAAACAATAACATTAGTATCTGGCATAAAGCTTATGACTTGCCTACATGAATTTAAAATTATAGCCACCACCAGGTGGTTGTAAATCCAAGCAGTTGGGTGGTTTATCCTCTCTTGTTGAGGTGGCCCAAATACTCATTTTTACCTTAGATTTAGGTCGTGATTTTGGCACTCACCAAAGCTCCCTAGATTTAGGTTTCGAGGTTTCTTCTCCCTTCCATTGGACATAAGCATAAATCCTCACCTCTTAAGCATTTCCATAACCTTGTATTATTAAATCATAAGCCCTAAACTTCTAATAAAAATTCAACTCAAATAAATAATTCAATTTCAAAAATGTAAAGCCCAACCACAGGATAGTTTGGGATGTTTACTAGGCTTTCTAGTATCCTAAACATCCCCTACTCATCTTCATTTTGCTTCGATAAGAACTCCCTCCTCTTGATCAATCCCACTTGATTTGCTAAAAAAAAATTAATCAATTGATAGTCCAACCTATTGAAATCTGTGGATACCATGATCATTTACCTTAATCGAGAATATTCTTAAGGAATCTCCTTCCTTAGGATGTAATTAACTATGGGGGCTTGCCCCTGTAGGAAACTTAAAGAACCTGGTTTAAAATAAACCATACTTTACTTCTCCATGTAAAATAGGGGACAAATCTTTGGTACATACTCAGACCCATTGTCTTTAGGAGTTCTTATTGAGATGATTAGGTCTATTGTATGGTGGTGACTTCTATCTTTCGAGATAGTACACTTCTATCTTAAATATTTCACCATAGATTTTTTTGGAGACTCTGTTGGGGATGGTTCCCCTCTTCAACTTTGGTAAATGATCATTATCTCAAAGTATCGATAGTGGGTTTGTACTTTTGTATGAATCCAAGACTATCTTTATTTCCATTGGCAGTTAGCTTATTTCATCCTCAAGTTAAGCTAGCCAACACCTTTAGGTTTTAGGACATCACCCCGTGTTGGTTTAAAACCCCCGTTGGGTTCCCCAATGGGTAAAAATAAAAATTGAATAAAAAAGAATTAATTAAAGACTTCATCCTTACCATTTTCATGTTAAGGAAAGGTTCATTCTAAAATAATAAAGACAAAATAAATCCTTTATAAAAATCTTACTTTTCAAAAAGCACTCTTTCAAAATTCACATAATAAAATGTTTTGCACAAAAATTTTCTTAAAATCACCTCCATCTAATAATCTTCATGATTGTTATATGTAGGATCATCTTTACAAAAATAAAATTCCAACAATCACATTTTCTAAAAGCACAAATGAGCTTCTTCACTCAATTCATTTTGGTGAAGACCACATTTTTAAAAATAAAATTCCAACTATCATGTTTTCAAAAGAATAAAATTTAAAGATGGGCCTTTTCCATTCAATACATCCAAATGTGTTGAATGGATATTACTTCTTCAAGCAAAATCACAACTTTGAAATTCCACTCAACACATTCCACATGTCTTAGGTTGGAACTTTCATATTTTGAAAAAACACATATGAAACCTCTTCATTCAATATACCCACATTTATTGAATGGAGGTTTCATTTTCAAACAAAATCAAAAATAAATTTTCAAAAAGCACATATGAATATCTCCATTCAATATGCCCAAATTTATCGAATGGAAATTTCATTTCCAAATAAAGTAACATTATTTTGAAATTTCCACTTAACATATTCCATATATGATTAGGTTGAGATTTTCTCTTTCAAGAAGCAATAATCACACACAAAATATACATCTGTGGAAAATGAAACATAATTGATTTCCATCTTACATACTATGGTGAAATTTTCAATATTAGAGATTTCTAAAGAATAAGAATATATACTTCCATCTTCACTCTATACAGAATAAAATGAGGATGGAAATATACATTTCTTCTTTTTATGCAATTTTGACATGATGTAGATCCACAGATGTTCTTATT
Source organism: Cymbidium sinense (assembly GCA_021442155.1). Lineage (NCBI taxonomy): Eukaryota > Viridiplantae > Streptophyta > Magnoliopsida > Asparagales > Orchidaceae > Cymbidium > Cymbidium sinense. The sequence goes on from CM038219.1 coordinate 70,107,997, forward strand.
GAGGGTGATCGGGTATGACATTCAGGAGAGGTGTACCATTTTGAAAGATAGAAGTCACCACCGTACAATGGACCTAATCACCTCAACAAGACTCTTAAGGACAATGGGACTGCATATGTACCAAAGATTCTTCCCCAACTTTACATGAAAAAGTAAAGAAGATTTATTTTTCTCTAAGAGCCTAATCCACATCTAGGCCATACATAAAGCAAGGAAGAAACTAGAAAAAAGATGTCACTTAATGCACAAGCTAAACAAACCATCAATCAGTTTATAAAGCAAATCGCAAAAAAATAAGAGGCCATTTGTGGTCGGGCATCACCGCACAAACTTGAAAACAAATTGGGTAGCCGAGTCTACCCTTATACAACCAATATTGCAAATGAATTGGATACAATTAAGAAAGGAACTCATTGTTATGGGGGGTCTTCAAGCTTCATTTATTCATTCTTCTTTTCTTCTTTCTTCTTTGATTCCTTCTTTTGGATGGTTGGAAGGTGGATGTTCCAAAGGCTTCACATGGTGCATAAGATGCGATCTTATGACCAATGCTCATCCTAATCCCCATAACAATCATTCTAAAATCCTAATTGCAAAAATTACATGAAAAGGAAAAGTAAATCAAGCTAACACTTGTAAAACAGAGATTAGCTAAACAAACAACACAAAATCTCAACCATGTATATTGGACTTATCACCTCATACATGGGTGACTAAGTCCACCTAGCCTATTGGATTATGCTTAGGGGTATAAGCACCTACATAGAAAAAGCATTTATATTTTTATTTATCATAGCGCCCCTTAAGCACAATCCCATGTAGAAGACAATGGTTAGACTAAGATCACCCTACCATTAATTCTATGCCAATTCACCCTAAAATCTAGACTAAAACATATATCACAAAACAAAAGCAAACATCAAACCATGCACTGGCCTAACCTAAATCTAGAAGTGGTGACTTAGCCTAATGTGTGCTTTAGAGGTTTGTGTGGTATATGCTATGGCTTTAAGTTAGAATTTTCTAAGTGTGAAAAATGTTCAACTTAGAGGAGGGTTTCATTTAAGTTATTTAATTATTTTGGATTGATTTTTGTTTTATGTTTTGATTAGGTTCAAATGAATCCTACAATTAATTACTAAGTTATTAAGAGAGGAAAAGAGAAGAGAACTTCTCTTTCCTACCATAACCTAAGTTATTTCTAAAGTGGATTCATATTTTAGTTTTGTTTAGTGAATGTTTTATTATTTGCTTTAATTAATCCTAAGTTTAGATGAAATCTAAACAAACCTATTCAAAAAGTAAGACATTTCAAGATTAAGAAAATGAACTAAATTCACAAAGCGTACATCACTTCATTTCTTTCCCAACATATATAACATGCATATGAATGAGTCCTAAACATATTTATACATTCAAATGGGAATGTTTAACACACTTTATGATGCATGCTAAGTAGTTCATTTAAGAAAATTTGAATGTTTATGATGCATGATTTTTATTTAAGTAGCAAAGGGGTTTCTTATCCAATTTTCACATGCACATATGAATGTATGAAAGGCATAAGTGAGTACGATGCCATTGTTAACCAAGGGTGTAAGGTACAAGACCTAATCAGGGCTACTTAAAGCCTTGCAACCCTGGGGTTTTCCAGACTAATATACCACTTTCCTTAAGTACAAGAATGTGTACAAAAGAAATGAATGTAAAATAAAGAATGCAAAAGTTTGTGTTGGTTGATTTATTTTTGTTTATACAATTTATATGTACAAGTATAGGTATCATTCTTAAGTAATAGCATAGGAATGAATAGGATATAGAATTAGGTAAGTGTTAGGTTCTTTTCAAATGAACTATACACTTTGCTAAATCCTATTCAAAACTATGCTAAAAGAGAGGAGAAGGAAAACCTACACTAAGCACATCCTTATATTTTACTAACATACAAACCTATAAGTAAGATATAAGTAACACACTTTTAGTTTTCATAATTGATTCATATATTTTAAAAATAATTTGGATTTAATAGTTATAATAGCCACTCATATTCTTACATTGGCCAAAACATGCAATTTAACATAAAGGAAACATTTTCATTTTAAATTTGATTTTTGAAAAGCATGAATGTATGAAATCATATGACACACATATTTAGCATATTTTGAAAGAACTAAAGTAATGAAAGCATGTAAACACATTCACCTTAATTAATTCCTAAAGGCAATCTTATGAAATAAGAAAGCTTAAAGTAAATAAAAGTTTATTTAATTTGATTCTTATTTGATTTTGAATTTGATTTAATTTAAAAAATATGTGAGGTGAATTTGTTATTCTTAACCCATTCTCACATGTGTTTGATATTTTTGTCCAATTTTTAGATGATTAGATTCATTTTATATTTTGATTAGGTTAAGGTGTGAATTAAGCCTGTTAATTACCCCTTACCTACACCATCTTAACATAATTAATCAAATAATTATGAGCCAATGAGATGACATATAATCTCACAAAGAATTTAAATTTGCAATGCACCTAGGAAGAAAAGGGGCCAAATGCAATTTGGCTCATGATTAAAGATTAATTGAGGTAAGGGGTTTAGCTTAAGTAATTTTAAAACACCCCTCACACATATGAGTTGAACTTTGATTTCCTTAATTGTACATAGGCTCTTGAACTCCTAAGCATCTACCCCAGGTAGATTAATTGAGTTTTAGAAAGTTTTAGAATTTTAAGAAATTAATTAAGAGGGTAATTAGTGAATAAGAGAGGATTAGGGAAGAAAAGGGGGTTTAAGGAATAGCTTAGGGGAAATGCCCCAAAATTATTTCCTAAACCTCCTATTCACTGAAACTAACCTTAACCAACTTCATCAAAGGATTATACCACTAATCAAACCCTTAATTAACTTTAATTATATTAAGGGGTAATTAAGAAATGAATTAGTAGTTTCCCTAATTAAGCCACCAATAAATCCCAAGAAAATTAGGGGATGTAGAAGTCATCCCTTTAATTACACCCAAGAAGTTTGATATTAATCAGTTGATTAATTAGGGAGTAATCAACAAATTAACATTTCCAATAAAACCCAAATTCAGAGAAAAGAACTATTGAAAATTATCAAAATCAATTTTAGAATATTCTATGTTCAATTACCTTTCTAATGCAATTTATTTCATATTTGTCTAATTTTTCTATGTTGAGATATGAATTTTAAAAACTTAGTTAAATAATTAGAATTATTTATACCCTAATTAAAACTTTAATCCCTACGGGCACCACACATGCAACTCACATAGCGTACACTTTACACGCGGTGCCTTCCCATTGGTTATTTAAAATGTCCCATCATAGCATCGTGTGGTGGCGGCGCTATGCGCTTTCTCCTTTGCCGTCCGATGAAGGATCAGATGGCTGAGATTAAAGTTGCAGATCAAAGGGGATAAAATATGATACAAAGTGTGTTTTAATCTCGTCCGTCCATCTAAAATGCACAGATGGATGGCCAGAGATCCTTCCCTGATCTCCCCTATGAACAATGGAGGTCGTCCATGTTCTAGGGGATGATCCAAGCTCGATTGATCTCGAATTGATGCCAAATTTTACCCACACCATCAACATGCATAGGAGATTACACCCAATAGTCAAGGTCCTATCAGATTAACATTTCTTTCACAAAGCTCCACACCACATTGAGTTTAGTGATCAAAAAATGGCTAACCTTGTCAGAGTGATCATCGGCACTCGATTCCCATGGAGAAGTTTCACCTAGTTGAGATGAAGCTTTAGTGAAAGTTTGAGGGGCTAAGGTTGAGTGGATCTTCCTATGGGTCACCTCCTCCTTAGCTTGAGCTTGACTTTGATCAAATTGGATCTCCCCTTACTTCAAGAACTTGGAAGAGAGCTTGGGTGCACTCTACTTGGTCCTTTGATGAAGCTTGAAGAAGGAATTGAGTGGAGTTTGAGAGTGGAGGAAGTTGGCAATTCAATGGACCTCCCCTATTTTTACTTAAGAAAAACCAAGAAGATGCAAATTCAATCTCCCTCTAGGAATCTTAGGATCACTTGCAAATGGCTCCTACGACTCCATCTTACTTAATTGACTAAGGCTCTCTCAAGATTCAAATGAATTGGGGGAGTATATCTCCTCCTTTGGCAATCGGACGGCCAAGCATGAGCTTGCCATTTTGATCCAATTATCAAGATTGAAAGGGTTGTTTGAGCTATTAGGATTGTCCTTGAGTTTGATTTGGCCAGAGGAGTGGGAATATGAACTTCCCATGTGCTCTAAACAGTGGAGGCATGATTCTCTTGAGACCATTTCAAGGGGAGTGGTCGATTTAGCCATTGGGTCAAGTTAGGCTGATCCAAACCCATTGGGTTGGGTGCACTAGCCTCCCTAGTGTTCACTTGATTTATTATGAGAGTATCAAGTAGGTATGATAATGATTTGACCAAATTCCAAGTGGAATTGGACAAAATTTGCTCTATGGATTAGGGCTAAAATGATCATTTGGATGATTTTTGAATTTGGATATGTTGGGTATGTTGAGAAAATAGGTTTGGCCAAGTTTCATTGGATTTCAAGTTCATTTGGCATGGTTTGGCTCATGTTTACCCATTTAGGTTAAAATGGGTCAACTTGGGTCAAGTTGACCAATTGGTCAAATTGGGTCAAACCAAGAGTTGGGTCAAGTTCATATGACCATTTGAAATGTTATGGTGGCTTTGGTTTGATTCAATTTGGTTTAGGTTTGAATTTGGTTCGTATGACTTCATTTAGGTCAAATGGGTCAAGTTGACCAATTTGACCCATTTGACCCATTTTAGCTAGGTCATGGGTAGGTTTAAGTTTGGTTAGTCATGTGAAGTATATTGGTATATTTATTTCCAACCAATTTTAGTTAAGTTTGAATTTGGCTCAACATGACCCTTTAGGTCAAGTTGGGTTCAAGGTCAATTGGGCTAGGTAAGGTCTAGTTGGCCAATTGAGGCTTTGGTCAAGTTCAACAAGTGATTTGGAATGAACTTGACCCATTAGTTTCTATCAATTTGGCTTAGATCAAGTTTTAACACATTTTGACTTTTTAGGTCCAGTTGGGTCAACTTAGATCAAGTGGACAATTGGGCTAGGTTAGGCTCAAATGTTGATTTGGTCAAGTTCAAACATTGGTCATGAATGAACTTAGATCATTTATTTCAATCAATTTAGCCTATGGTGGATTTTGGATATGTTCGGTTTCATTTTGGCTAAGTGTTGACTTGGTCAACCCTTAGGTATGACTTGGTTTGACCCAATTTGAGTGATTGATCATTTCATGATGATTGTTGATCATGATGAGAGGCTTAGGTATGTTTGATTCAATCCAATTTGGTTAGGATTAGAATTTGGCTCATAAGGGTACTTTAGGTCACTTTGGGTCAAGTGAGGCTAAGTGGGTCAAATGGCTTGGTTAAAGCTTGATTTGAATTTGATTGAACTTGTATATAGACTTATGATTGAATTATAAATCCATTTGCAAGTGGTTTGAAGTCAAATGGATTTTGATACATTTGATAATTTCAGGTTCAAAGGGTGAACATGAAATGGATTTTGGCTTGATTTTTGAATTGAGCTTTGGTTAAGTGATTGAAGTTTGTATTTATATTTGGGTTCATGATTGAAGGATTGATTGAATCATGAAGGAAAATCAAGAGTTTGGCTTGATTTAAAATCGATTTGGCTAAGTTCCAGATTTTGACTTGAAAGGCTTAGGTTGGATTTTGAATGAGTTTGAGTTTGATTTTTGGAAGTGGTTTTAATTGTTTGAATTTATATTTCATTTATATTTGTGAATATAAATGAGAATATAAATGGTTTATGAGTAAATTTCAAGGATTTGAAGTGATTTGATCATGATCTAGGCTAAGTCCTTAAGAGGAAATTAAGGGACTTAGAAAATATTTGGAGTTTGGATTTGATTTTTGAGTTTAGTTTGATTGATTTGAATTTATATTTAATTTGTATATGTGAATATAAATCAGAATATAAATGAGTTATAAGAAAATTTCATGAGTTTGAATTGATTTGAAGATGATTTAGGCTAAGTCCTTAAGAGGGAATTAAGGACTTAGAAATAATTTTTGAATTAGGAATTTGAATTTTGGATTTGATTTGATTGATTTGAATTTATATTTTATTTATATATGTGAATATAAATGAGAATATAAATGAGTTGTGAAAAAATTTCATGAATTTGAATTGATTTGAAGATAATTTTGGCTAAGTCTTTAAGAGGGAAATTAAGGACTTAAGAAATATTTGGAATTTTGGAATTTCAATCATGGGTTTCAATTATGGATTTCAATCATGGATTTAAATCATGTGTTTCAATCATGTGGCATTGATTGAGTTTGGAGAAAATCAATTAGGCTAGAATTCAATTAGTTTGATATTGATTTGGAGTTTGACTTGAAGGAAGAAAGTAAGGAAAGTGGTTCAAGCTAAAGGTGGGCAAATTTTCCTAACACCCCTAAGCCATGACTTATTCCTATGGCTAACTCTTCCAAATCTCTAGGGCTAGGTTGAGTGTCCACCTAATCACTAGATGTGTCTTAAAACTAAGGAACTCTAAAAGTCTAAGAGAAGTCCTATGTTTAAGATGGAGGGGTTGAGAGCTCATTCTAAAAATGAGGTCAACACATACCCAAATTTGTTAAATGGAAATATCCCTTTTCAAAAATCAACAAAAATAATGATTTTCAAAACACATTTGCAACTTCATTCTAGCTATCACATTTGCTAAAATGAGGTCCCCCTTTTCCAAAAAAAAAAAAATAAATTGAAACATACTTTTAGAATTAAATTTAGCATACTCAAATTTGCTAAGTGAAATCTCCATTTTACAAAAATTTTCAAAACACATTTGAAACTTCATTCTAGCATACCACATTTGCTAAAATGAAGTATCCCTTTTCCAAAAAAACAAAATTTTAAACACATTCTTGGAATTTCATTTAGCATACTCAAATTTGCTAAGTGAAATTTCCATTTCACAAAACAAAAAGAAACACATTTGGAACTTCATTCTAGCATACCCCATTTGCTAAAGTGAAGTCTCCACTTTCAACCAAAATCAAATCAAAATCAAAAGAAACACATTAAGACTCTCTTAGCATAGTTAAATTTGCTAAGGATCCTACTTTTCAAAATCAAATCAAAATCAAAAGAAACACATTAGGATTTTCTTAGCATACTCAAATTTGCTAAAAATCCTATTTTCAAACATTTCCAAAAACAAAACACACTTGGATTTCCTCATTCAACATACCCAAATTTGTTGAATGAGAAATTCCATTTCTCTTTTCAAATCTACAAATGATTCACAAAAGAAAGCAAACAAAGAAACAAAAGGAAGAAATTGTTTTCAAACATCTCACTTAGCATACCCAAATTTTCTTAATGAGTAAATTTTAAAAATCACAAATCCAAAATAAAGCAAATTGACCATTTACTTTAACATACCCAAATTTGTTAAATAAAGTGTCCTCATAATCAAAATTCAAATTTAAATATGAACCTATGGAAGCATCTCTTCAAACAAAAAAATTTGAACCCATTTTCAACATATCCAAATTTTCTAAGGTGGATTCTATATCCAAAAAAAATTCCTCTTTCAAATCAAATCTCGAAATCTATTCTAAATCATTTGAGCTTGACTTAACATTTTCAAAATGTTGAGTATGGGTTCAAATTCTGAATTCAAAAATAAAAATCAATAGAAATCTGATTCAAGTTTATTTTCAACATTGTAGACTCTCGTTCAGTGACAGTTTCAGTTTCAGTCTCAATTCAATCTTTAGTTGATAAAAATGGCAGTGCCCAAGTATGTGTTTACCTTTTCTCATGGGATGGACTTGTGGATCGTCTAGCCTGATTCACATTCACCTCATTCATTTTGGATGAGGTTTTGAGGAGGAGAGAATTACCTGTGAGGGCACTTCCCCTCACCACTATTAACAGGAACATAGTGATCGGGTAGAAACTGGTCATTTAGATTGATATGCCATTGGACTCTGATATTCTCTCATTGAAGAGAAAGGCAGTGGTGGTTCCTATAATGCCAGCATCAGTACCAGTGTCTGTGACATTGCTAGTTCACCTGACTATTTCTTGTGCTGCCCTAGTGAAGGCTAGCACCCACTCATTAGCACCTTCCAAGGGGAAGGCTCCCCTGATCCCAGGGATTGTCTCCCCTACTTTTGAGGTCAGGTCTAGCTCTTACTCTACCCACCCCATCAACACTCAAAGGAGGAAAAAAATCATATGATAAAGTGGTACCATACTCACATCGCCAGGGAGATGGAGGCACTTACACGGTCAATTGTTGAGGAGTTGACCACTTTGATTTCCCTACTGGTTATAGTGAACCCATACCATACTCTCTTTAGGTCTGACAGAGAGGATGCCAGGAGGATCCCTACTTCACCTCCACCAGTGATTCGATTTCATCCCACAATCAACTAGAGTAGGAGGTCATACGTCGGCCTCCATTCAGTTCTATGCTAGGTTGGGGGAGCGTACGGACGATCTGAGTCTGGGGCTCAATTTGATTTTAGATCTATTATCCCTGCAGTGTGGGGAAGCATCTTTGATAGGAGAGGGCCAGGGAGGCCCATACTACAGTTCATATCACTAGCCGAGAGAGGCAGAGATTTGGTCGACAATCAGCAGCCTCTGCACTCGTTGATTTTTTTGATCGATGCACTACTCACATCGATCATACAGATAATATTCTGCTTATGTGGACTACTCATCACAGAAGAAAAGCTCTTATTCTGAGAGAGTCAGTGGTGTCTCCACCACACTGCTCTATCCTCGATCCACCATCGCTTGTTCATGTTTCAGCATCTCCAGTTTTGCCAAAGGCCATGAAAGCCACATTCGAGGAGAAGAGGACCTCGTTGGTGATCTGACTATGGCCAAGAGATCCTATTCTATCTACACCGCCTACTATGGTGAGGTTGAGCTCTCCTCAACCCACGCTCCATAGTGCGGAAGGAATGGCAAATGGTCATCTCTTCACCATCACCACCGTGGGGACATGATTAATGCGGTAATTAGAAGGTGATAGTGATATGATGATAGAACATCCTAGGAATGTCACCCCATACAGAGTCAGTGACAGTCAGGAGTGTATATCTTCCAATGAGCATAGCCCTCACAGGGTTGATTCTCTAATAGTAGGGGAGGTCCGGTGCCTCACAGTACATGTTGTTGATCCCACCATTGGTCAGCCAAAATCATTTATGCCAGTTCTGACAGATCATTCTTTAGATGACATAGTAGCTCATTATTTCATGGAATAGAAGGAGATCCTAGGAGATGACTAGTCTGATGAGGAAAAGATCAACCTTGATCCCAATGAAGATGATTTATTAGGAGACTCAGTAGGGGTTTGCATGGTAGATACTAGGGGATCCCTCCTCAGAGAGCATTAGACTATGGAAGGTGTTGAGGACGAGCAGGAAGACACAACTCACTTGGCCCAACACCTCCTAGCACAAGTAAAGCAGAAGGATGAAAAGATAGATAAATGGAGAAAAAGCTCGAGGATCTATTAGCAGCTGTCTTAGCATTGGAAAACCAAAGACCAGCAGTTCATCCTACCACATCTAAGACTAGTCAGCTAGAGTTGGTGCATATCTTGGACCCAGCCAAGACATTACCTCCCATAGAATGAGGTAGCACCAGCATTTATAGGTAGGTAGTGGATAATACCTCCATATAGGAGAAATATATCAAGTCCATGGTTGAGCAGTAGGTGAAGGAAGCATTGGCTCAAGCTCGAGGAGGATCATCAGTTCCAAAGGGTAGACCTAACCCAGAGGAATTTAATGCAATCCAATATCCTAAGGGTTTTGTGCCACCTTTTTCAAAAGTTTTGATGGTAGTGGAAACCTGAGGTAGCACATCGCACATTTCAAGGCTAGTTGTTGCAATGCTGTTGGAAGTGACGCTTTACTCTTCCGTCTCTTCATCAGTAGTCTAGCAGGGATAGCTTTTGATTGGTATGCTGAACTTCCCAATAGTTCAGTAAAGACTTTTGCTGAGTTGGAGCAACTCTTTATCAAGGTTGGCTGGAGCTCAGTGAAGGGTCACTGTTGGCAATCTCGTTGTGGCAAAACAACACCTAGGTGAGTCCCTTGTTGACTACATCCTCAGATGGCATAACCTGAGTATGAAATGTGAACCATAGCTATCTGAACAGCATGCCATTGAGATTGTTCTAAAGAATATCCATGGCCCGGTCGCCTTCATGCTTAAGGGCTTCACCATCAAAACCTTTCAGAAATTAATCAACAAGGCGGATAGCTTGCAAGGAGAAGCCAAACACTTACCTTCTCTAGATGTACCAACAAAGCCAAAGCCGCAGAAGGTATATGAGAAGAAACCCGGGGCATTGATAGCGGTGTATAAGGGGAAACAGCCGGCCAGAGAGCAGTTTGAGAGACCTCATGCTCCACAGTCATCGCTTCCACCTCCTCTACCACCATCGAGGTAGCCATACCAGCCTCCACAGCAGCCTTCATGGCTACACCACCTCCTCCTCTACCACATCATCAGTAGCAACAGTAAACATACATGCTGCCAAGTAGCTATGGTCCCCTCTACATTACAGTTGACATGGGAAGATTCAGACTTGCCAGAGTTCTTATTGATCCAAGTGCATCAGTGAACATTATGAGTCTAAAGACCCTTGCCTATTTGAGGATCAACTTTTACACACTCTGAGGGGATCAGATGATATTGAGAGGATTCAATGAATAAGATGAGCAGGCTTTAAGTTCCATAGTGTTACCTTTGGAGATAGATGTCTCAAAGACTGAAGCCAAGTTTTACATCATTGATTTGAATACTTCATTCTCTGCTTTGCTCGGTAGGCCATGGATACATCATAATAAGATAATTTCATCCTCCCTCCATCAGTGCATCAAGTTCAGGAAGGATGGGATTGAGTACTATGTCAAAGGAGATGAAAAGCCATTTTCAGTTAGAGAGGTTGAGATATATGAGGATACGACCAACTATCTTCCTCAAAACACTCTTTCTCGTGAACTTGGATAAAACTAAATTTTGAAAGAAAAAGAAAAAAAATAAAAAGAAAGAGCAAAAGAAAAAAGAAAAGAAAAATGAAAATCTAAGTGAACAAGAAAGGGAAATTGAAGAAGAAATAGAGCTACATATCACATTCCACCCACTGTTCATTCCTTCATATGGACATGTGGGTAGGATGACTCAACCTCCACTAGGTAGAGAAATAGAGGTTCGGTGGGGTACCCCTGGTTGGCCATGAGCCAACAGGAGTTATGTTCTAGTTCGTAAGAGTACCCATACTATTCACATAGACAAGGAATCCAATTCAGAGGATGATTCTAATGTGATTAGCATACCAACCAACCCTTCTCAGTGGGTTTCAGTAGAGGTGAAACTTGAGCTGGACAGCAATGAAGATCAGGCCTCTAGAAAAAGCAAAGTATTTGAATCAGATGTATGTAAAACTATCAGGCAGCAGTTGGGAGCCTTAGCTCTAACCTTACTTTCACCTCAAAAATTTGAAGGGTTAGTAGTTAAGGAAGCTCCTAAGTCTTCTAGTGATATGAAGTCAAAGAGATTCTTTTTAGGATCATCCTCCTCAAGTCCTGAGGTTAATGTAGAATTTAAGGAGAATTCATACAAAGAATTAATGGAATTATCATTTGACTTTTACTCGCCTTGTGTTCATAATCTTATACAGAAATGATTGGTCTCTCATACCTGGTCCAAGCACAGGTCAAAGTATTTTGAGAAGCTATGAAACAATACACACAGGGAAGTGCAATCAAGAGCAGGAGTAGGATTTGGTACAGTGGGTCCAATCGATGATGATGATTACTGCTTAATTGTCACCAATCATTTGGAGTATGATAGGCTCTTTTCACACAACACCAACTCTTATGAGAATGTGTGTTTATAAACCTCAGATGATCTAGATGATCTCCAAATCAATGGTGCACTACTAGAATTTGAAGAGGAGACCCATTTAATAATTGACAAGCTCAAGGAAATCAAATTTGGGATGAAAGAAAATCCATGCCCGATGTACATCAATTCATTGCTGAATGAAAAAGAAACTAATGACTTAGTTAGGCTATTGACTAAGTTTAAGGATTGCTTTGCATGGATTTATGAAGAGATGCCCAGATTATCTCCTGACATAGCAGTCCATAAGCTAGAAATAGATCCTAGCGCTAACCCTATCAAGCAAGCTCCAAGATGCATGGGATTAAAAAATTGAATAGGTCATTTAAAGTCAAGCGATCGATGTTTGGTTTCATTAGGGTAGAAAAATACCCTACCTGGTTAGCTAGTGTCGTCCTAGTTAAGAAGAAGAATGGCTAAATTTGCATATGTGTCAATTTTAAAGATTTAAATAAGGCATGTCCTAAGAATGAGTTTCCTCTTCCTATATGAGAACTAATTGTGAACATCGCCTCGTCTCATGCAGTTTTCTCTTTCATGGATGGGTCATCTGGCTATAACCAAATTAAGATGTCTCTCAAAGATGAAAAAAACACTACTTTTTGAACCCCGATCGGAATCTATTGTTATAGGGTCATGCCTTTCGGCCTTAAAAATACTGGTGCTACATACCAACGAGCCATGACTCTAATCTTCAAAGAACTAATCCATCATCAGGTTGAGTGCTACATTGATGATCTAGTAGTCAAGAGCAATGAAAAAAAATACCATCTCTTTGATTTGTGAGTAGTTTATGAACGGTCAAGATAATATAACCTCAAAATGAATCCCCTGATGTGTGCATTTGGAGTAGATTCAAGGAAATTCATTGGGTTTGTTATCAGACACCAGGGATTAGAAATAGATCCTAAAAAGATTAAATCTATCTTAGAAATGCCACCACCTAAAAGTGTAACTCAACTCAGATCTTTTCAAGGATGGTTGGTGTATTTAAGATGCTTTATTTCCAATCTATCGGGGAGATGCAAGCCATTCCCAATACTTTTCAAAAAGGATGCCAAGTTCAAGTGGGATGATAAGTGCCAACATGTCTTTGAAGATATCAAGCAATATTTGGTGAAGCCGCCAGTTTTAGCAGCCCCTAACTCGGGCAGGCCATTCATCCTCTACACTATTGTATTGGATGACTCCCTCAGTGCTCTGTTGGCCCAAGCCAACGATGAAGGAAAGGAGACTGCTCTCAACTACCTTAGCCATCGTCTGATTTTTGCTGAAGCCAACTACCCACCTATTGAGAAATATTGCCTAGCTTTGAACTTTTCATCCCAAAAGTTATGACACTACATGCTTTCTCATAAGGTGAACTTAATTTCCAGAACCAATCCACTACAGTATCTCATGATATAGCCAACACTATCCAAACATTTGGCACAATGGTCAATGATTCTCTCAAAATTTGATATCACATTCATATCCCTCTATGCGGTAAAAGGACAAGCACTAGCGGATTTCTTAGTAGCACACCCACTTCCTGTTGATTCTCCGCTTAGTGACAATCTCCCTGATGAACAAATTATGAACTTAGGGGAGGTTGACAACCACCGATGGGAGATATATTTTGATGGTGCAGCTTCTTTTCATAAAGGGGAAGCACCACGATCTACTCTTCCAAGAAAGTCAGGCGTAAGAATAGTTCTCCTGACTCCTGATCGCGATGTGATGAGATTCTCATATTATCTTTCTAACCCTTGCACCAACAATGAAGCTGAGTATGAGGATTGATTGCCGCTCTGTAGTTAGCCATGACAATAAGTGTCAAGAGCATCAACATTTTTAGGGATTCTCAATTGGTCATCAATCAGATTGCCAGGTTGTTGACCTCATTTTTAGAATGAGCTCTCAACCCCTCCATCTTAGACATAGGACTTCTCTTAGACTTTAAGAGTTCCTTAGTCTTAAGACACACTTAGTGATTGGGTGAACACTTAACCTGGCCCTAGAGATTTAGAAGAGTTAGCCATAGGAATAGGTCATGCCTTAGGGGTGTTGGAAAAATTTGCCTACCCTTAGCTTGAACCATTCCTCACCTACCTTCCTTCAAGTCGAACCCCAATCAATCTTATTTGATTTTTCGAAAATTCAAATCAAATTCACATGATTGAAATCCATGATTGAAACTCATGAATGAAATTTCAAATTCCAAAATTTTCCTAATTCCTTTAAATTTCCTCTTAAGGACTTATCCTAAATCATATTCAAACCAATTCAAACCATGATATTTTCTCATAATTCATTTATTTCCTCATTTATATTCACATATATAAATGAAATATAAAATTCAAACCAATTAAACTAAACTCAAAACTCAAAATCAATTAATAAAATTTCTTAAGTCCTTTAAGTTTTGCTTCATGGCCTTAGCCAAAATCAAATCTAAATCAATTCAAACTCATGATATTTTATCATAACTTATTTATATTCTCATTTATATTCACATATATAAATGAAATATAAATACAAATCAATCAAATCAAATCCAAAAAATTAAATTCCAAATTTAAAATCCTTCTTAAACCCTTAATTTCCCTCTTAAGGACTTATCCAAAATCATCTTCAAATCAATTAAAATTCATGATATTTTCTCATAACTTATTTATATTCTCATTTATATTCACATATATAAATGAAATATAAATACAAAACAATCAAATCAAATCCAAAATTTAAATTGCAATTCATAAAATTTTCTAAGTCCTTTAGATCTTCCTTCATGGACTTAGCCAAAATCAAATCTAAATCAATTCAAACTCATGAGATTTTCTCATAACTCATTTTTATTCTCATTTATATTAACATATATAAATGAAGTATAAATATAAATCAATCAAATCTAAATCCAAAATTCAAATCCCTACTCCAAAATTTCCTAAATTCTTTAAATTCCTTTTAATGGACTTAGCCTAAATCATGACCAAATCACTTCAAATTCATCAAATGTTCTCATGACCCATTTATATTCTCATTTACTTTCACATATATATATATATATGAAATATAAATTCAAACAATCAAAACCACTTCCAAAAATCAAACTCAAATCCACTCAAATTCCAACCTAAGAGCCTTTCAAATCAAAATCTTGAACATAGCCAAATCAACTTCAAATCAAGCCAAACTTTTGATTTTCCTTCATGATTCAATCAACCCTACAATCATGAATCCAAATATAAATACAAACTTTAACCATCAAATCAAAATCCAATTCAAAAATCAAACCCCAAATCCATTCATGTTCTTCCTTTGAATATGAAATTGTCAAATGAATCAAAACACATTTGACTTCAAACCACTTGCAAATGGATTTATATTTCAATCATAAGTCCATATACAAGTTCAATCAAACTTTGACCAAGCCATTTGACCCACTTAGGCTCACTTGACCCAAAGTGACCTAAAGTACCCTTATGAGCCAAATTCTAATCCTAACCAAATTGGATTGAATCAAACTCACCTACACCTCTCATCATGATCAACAATCATCATGAGATGGTCAATCAGCCAAATTGGGTCAAACCAAGTCAAACCTAAGGGTTGACCAAGTCAACACTTAGCCAAAATGAAACCAACATAGCCAAAATCCACCATAGGCCAAATTGATTGAAACCAATGAACTAAGTTTGAACTTGACCAAGTCAACGTTTGAGCCTAACCTAGCCCAATTAGCCACTTGACCCAAGTTGACCTAAAAAGTCAAAATGTGCTAAAACTTGATCTAAGATAAATTGATTGAAACCAATGGGTCAAGTTCATTCCAAATCACTTGTTGAACTTGACCAAAGCATCAATTAGCCAACTATACCTAGCCAATTGACCTTCCCAACTTGACTAAAGGGTCATGTTGAGCCAAATTCAAACTTAACCAAAATTAATTGGAAACAAAGATACCAATCCACTTCACATGACTAACCAAACTTAAAACTACCCATGACCTAGCTCAAATAGGTCAAATGGGTCAAATTGATCAATTTGACCCATTTGATCTAAATGAAGTCATATGAGCCAAACTCAAAACTAAATCAAATTGAATCAAACCAAAGCCATTAAAACATTTTAAGTGGTCATATGAACTTGAAACAATCCTTGGTTTGACCCAATTTGACCAATTGGTCAACTTGACTTAAGTTGAGACCTAAATGGATCAACATGAGACAAACCATACCAAATGAACTCCAAATCCAATGAAACTTGGCCAAACCCATTTTCTCAAAATACCCAACATATTCAATTTCAAATATTAGTCAAATGACTATTATACCCCTAGGCCATAGAACACATTTTGGTCAAATCCATGTGGAATTTGGTCAAGTCCTCTTCATAATCACTTGATACCTTCCTAATAGGTCAAGTGAACCCTATGGAGGGTGGTGCACCCAACCCAATCGGTATGGGTCAGCCCAAATTGACCCAAGGCCAAAATCAAGCACATGGCTCAAATTGGCCATATGGAAAACCTCCCTACACTCAATTTGAAGCACATGGGAGGTTACCACTCCACTCCTTAGCCCAAACCGACCATGTGCAAACTTCTAATAGCTCAAATAACCCATTCAATATTATAATTGGATCAAAATGGCAAACAATGCTTCGGTCATCCGATTTCCATAGGGGGAGATATACTCCCCCTAATTCACTTCAATTCTCACTTCCTCACTGTCGATTGATTAAGAGAGAGTCAAAGGAGCCATCTTAGAGTTATCCTAAGCTCTCTAGAAGGGATTTGAATTTGGCATTTCTCAGTTTTCATCCTTTAAAAATAGGGGAGCTCCATAGATTAGCAAACTTTATCCACACTCCAAATCAATTCAATTGACTTTGCACACTCTACCATAGAGCCAAGTTGAGATTGCTTAAGCTCTCTCTCAAGTTCCAAAGGCAAGAGGAGGTCTAATTCCATCAGAGCCGCAAGGGAGCTAAAAAGGGGTTGGTCCATAGAGCAATCTACTCAACCTCAGGAGCTAATACTTTCACCATAGCTTCGTCTCAACTAGACGAAGCTCCTCCAAGGGAATCGAGCACCGGTGATCACCTCTGGCAAGGTTAGACATTTTTAAACCACTCAACTCCATGTGTGTTGGTCCTTTATGAAACAAATTTTAATGGCATGAGATTTTGACCATTAGATAGGCTTGCCATTAGGGTTAGATGCTGTGTGCAAGATTTCATTCCAATCCAAGCTCGATCAAGCTCGGATCTTCCCTTTGAAAGTGGATGGTCTCCATTATTCCTCAAGGAAGAATAGGGATGATCTCGGCCGTCCATCCACACATTTTGGATGGACGTCTGAGATTAAATGCACATTTTACATCCTATTTCACTTTTTAAAATCTTGAATTGATTCCTGGCCATTCGATCCGAATGTGATCAAAATGCGTGTTGCCACTGATAGGATGTTTAAGTGATGGTTAAGCTTGACATGTGCGCATCGACTCACAGCGTATCACAGATTAAAGGATTAATTAGTGTTTAAATAATTCTAATTAATCCTCTAAACTTCAAAAATCCATATCTCTCTAAAGAAAAATTAGAAAAATATGAGGTAAATTTTCACTGAAAGATAATTCAATCTATAATATTTTAAAATTGTCCTTAATGAATTTTAAATTGTATCTTTCTCTGATTTTAAGTATTATTGGAAATCTTATTTTGCTAATTACTCCCTAATTAATCAACTGATTGATCTCAAACTTCTTGGGTATATTTTGGGGGATGACTTTTACCTCCCCTAAATTTCTTGGGATTTATTGGTGGCTTAATTGGGGTAATTGCTAATTCATTTCCTAATTATCCCCTTTATGTAGTTAAGGTTAATTAAAGGTTTGATTAGTGTTTTAATCCTTTATTGAAGTTGATTAAGTTTGATCCAGTTAATAGGAGGTTTAGGGAATAATTTTTGGGCATTACCCCTAAGCTATTCCTTAAACCCCCTTTTCCTTCCAAATCTTCTTTTAATTAGAGGATAATTTACTAATTACCCTCTTAATTAATTTCTTAAAATTTCTAAAACTTTCCAAAACTTAATTAATCTACTTTGGGTAGATTCTTAGGTGTTCAAGAGCCTAAGTTCAATTAAGAAAATCAAAATTCAACTTATATGTGTGAGGGGTGTTTTTAAATTACTTAAATTAAACCCCTTAGCTTAATTAACCATTAATCATGAGACAAATTACATTAGACCCTTTTCTTCTTAGGTGCTTTGAAAATTTAAATTCCCTGTGAGGTTTTATGTCATCTCATTGGCTAATAATTATTTGCTTAACTATGCTAAGGTGGTGTAGGTAAGGCTTAATTAACATTTTTAATTCATACCTTAACCTAATCAAAATCTAAAATGAATCTAATCATCTAAAAATTAATTAAAAATATCAAACACATGTGAGAATGGGTTAGGAACAACAAACTCAACTCACATTTTTAAAATCAAATCAAATTTAAAATCAAACAAAAATCATATTAAACAAACTTTGATTTATTTTTAAGCTTTCTTATTTCATAAGATTGTCTTTAGGATTTAATTAAAGTGAATGTGTTTACATGCTTTAATTGCTTTAGTTATTCTCCAACATGCTAAATATGTGTGTCATATGGTTTCATGCATCCATGCTTTCAGAAAATCAAATTTAAAATGAAAATGTTTTCTTTATGTCAAAATTGCATGTCTTGGCTAAAGTGAAAATATGAGTGGCTATTATCACTATTAAATTCAAATTATTTTCAAAATATATGAATCAATTATCAAAATTGAAAGAGTGTTAATATTTTACTAATAAGTTTGTATGTGAGTAGAATATAAGGATGTGCTCAACGTAGATTTTCCTTCTCTTCTCTTTTAGTATAATTTTGAAAAGGATTTGGTAAGGTGTATGCTTCATTTGAAAGGAACCTAACACTTTCCTAATTCTATATCATATTCATTCATATACTATCAGCTAAGAAGGATACCTATGCTTGCATATATAAATTGCATAAACAAAAATAAAATCAACTAACACAAACTTTTGCATTCTTTATTTTTTCCATTCATTTCTTTTGTACACATGTTTGTGTTTAAGGAAAGTGGTATATTAGTCTAGACAACCCCGAGGTTTCAAGGCTTTAAGTAGCCCTAAGTAAGTCTTGTACCTTACACCTCTGGTTAACAATGGCGATGTATTCACTTACGCCTTTCTTACCTTCAAATGTTCATGTGAAAGTTGGATAAGAAATCCCTTTTCTACTTATCAAAAATCATGCATCATAAACTTTTGAATTTTCTTAAATGAATTGTTTAGCATGCATCATAAAGTATTTTAAACATTCTCATTTATATATATAAATATGCTTAAGACTCATTCATATGCATGTTATACATGCTGGGAAAGAAGTGAAGTGATGTATGTTTTGTGAACTTAGTTCATTTTATTTAATATTAAAATGCCTTTCTTTTTGAATGGGTTTGTTTAGAGTTCATCTAAACTTAGGATTAATGAAAAAAATTAATTAAAACATTCACTAAATAAAACCAAAACATGAATCTACTTAAGAAATTATTTAGGTTAGGGAAGGAAAGACAAGTCCTCTTCTCTTTCCCTCTCTTTATAACTTATTAATTAATTATAGGATTCACTTGAACCTAATCAAAATATGAAATAAAATCAATCCAAAATAATTTAATCACATTAATGAAACCTTCCTCTAGGTTGAACATGCTTTTCACGGCTAACTAGTTTATTGTTTCTTGTATTCCAACCTATTGACAATGTCTTATGGAGGTCTCCAGTTTTGTGTGTTTGAATCTCATTTTGTAATAGGTTAGGTGTCCTAACTTAAATCCATAGCTAAGCCTACCACACAAACCTCCAAAGCACACACATTAGGCTAAGTCACCACTTCTAGCTTTAGGTAAGGGAGGTGCATGGTTTGATGCTTGTTTTTATTTTGTGATATATGTTTTGGTCTGGATGTTAGGATGTATGTGCGTAGAATGAATGGTAGGACGGTTTTAGTCTAACCATTATCTTATGCTTAAGTGCTGTAAGTAAAAATATAAATGCTTTTCTTTTGCTAGGTGCTTATACCCTAAGCATAATCCAATTGTCCAGCTAGACTTAGTCACCCATGTGTGGGGTGATAAGTCCAATATACATGCTTGGGATTTGGTGGTCTGTTTAGCTAACCTTTGTTTTGTAGGTGTTAGCTAGATTTATTTTTTATTTTCATGTAATTTTTGCAATTAGGAATTTGGAATGATTGTTATGGGGATTAGGATGAACATTGGTCATAAGATCTCATCTTATGTACCATGTGAAGCCATTGGAGCATCCACCTTCCAACCATCCAAAAGAAGGAATCAAAGAAGAAAGAAGAAAAGAAGAATGAAGAAATGAAGCTTCAAGACCCCCATAACAATGAATTTATTACTTAATTGTATTTAATTTATCTGTAATCCAGGTTGTATAAGGGTAGAGATCGGCTACCTAATTTATTTTTGAGTTTATGAGGTAGTACCCGACCACGATGGCCTCTTATTCTTTTGTGATTAGCTTTATAAATTGATTGATGATTTTTTTAGCTTGTGCATTAAGTGGCAACCTTTTCCTAATTTCTTCCTTGCTTTATGTATGGCCTAAATGTGGATTAGGCTCTTAGGGAAAAATAAATCTTTTATCAAATCTAACAACTCAAAACTAAAAAAATAAAGAACTCATAACCTCACCTAAAACTTAAGAAAAAAATAAGGATAAAAGAATTAGTAACCCCTTAGCTGGATGAGTACTTCTTTTATAACATCATGCACAAATGCATATTATTTTCACTCTTGATTAGAGGGCTTCCAGCTTTGCTAGAGAAACTAGGCTTGACCTTTGAGAGCCATGGTGGAAACACACCTCCTCCCTTCTCATTGATTTTGGCCAATAATCTCATTTATCATGCATTAAGCATATGAATCCTATTAGCCTGAGTCAAAATAATTATCCAAAAATAAAAGTAAAATGAAATCTGAATTGCATTAGATTTAGGTCATTTGAAGCATACCCTTACATGATTTAGTCTTTTTAAGGAGTGAGTTTAAGGACTTAGTCTCTTTATAAATAAATAATAGTCTAGCTATCTTCCATAAAGCATATGACTTGCCTACATGAATTTAAAATCGTAGGAGGAGTTAGTTGGTAGCCACCCCCAAGAAGTTGTAAGTCTAAGCAGTTGGCTTGTTTGTCCTCTCTTGGGGAGGCAAACCAAATACCTATTTTCGCCTTAGATTTAGGTTGTGCTTTTGGCACTCGCCAAAGCTCCCTAGATTTAGGTTTCGAGGTCGCTTCTCCCATTTGCGGGCCATAAGCATAATTCCTCACCTCTTAGGCATTTCCATGATCTTATGTAGTGGAATCATAAGCCCTAAATTTCTAATGAAAAATTCAACTCAAACTAATTAAATCAACTTCAAAAATGTAAAGCCCAACGATAGGATAGTTTGAGATGCTTGCTAGGTTTCCTAGCATCGTGGGTATCTCCTACTTATCTTCCTTTGGCTTCAATAATAACGCCCTCTCCTTGATCAATCCCATTTGATCTTCCAAAATAAACTAATTGATTGATAGTCCTACCTATTGAAATCTTTGGAGATAATGATCATTTACCTTAATCGAGAGTATTCTTAAGGAATCTCATTCCTTAGGATGTAATTAACTATGAGGGATTTTCCCTGTAAGGAACTTATCAAACCCGATTTAAATAAACCTTCTTTACTTTTTCCATGTAAATTAGGGGAAGAATCTTTGGTACATATGCAAACCCATTGACTTTAGGAGTCCTTGTTGAGGTGATTAGGTCCATTGTAGGGTGGTGACTTCTACCTTTTGAGATAGTACACCTCTCCTCAATGTCATACCCGATCACCCTCAATAAGAACATCTACGGATCTACATGGTGTCAAAATGCACAAAAGGAGATAGTAGATGTATATCTCCCTCTTCATTTTATCCTGCATAGAGTGAAGATGGAAGTATATATCTTATTGTATATAGGTTTGGGATGCCTCGATGAATTATATCCAATAATGGTACTGCATTCAAATGGACCAAGATCAATAGCTTTGCTAGAAGATACGATATAAACTAAAGACACTCCACCATCTACTACCCCAGAGCAAATGGCTTAGCTGAAGCATTCAACAAAAATCTCATCCAAATACTAAAGAAGACTCTTGACAACAACAAGCGGCAGTGGAATGAGTAGTTGGTTGAAGCCTTGTGGGGCCACCACATCACATACCGAACTCCAACTCAATCTACCCTGGTATCTTTAGTGTATGGGTTCAAAGCTGTTCTACATTTAAAAGTTCAACTCCAGTCACTAAGGATAGCATTGGGTAACAAAATCACTATAGAGCAGAATGTAAAGTTATGGTTAGAAGAGCTCAAAGGTTTGAAGGAGTGTCACCTACGGGCGTGCCAAAACCTAGAGTTGTACAAGGCCAAAATGATTCAAAGTCACAACAAGCTAGTCCGCCCTTGGTCTTTTCGAGTAGGAGAACTTGTGTTAGTCCTAAGGAGACCAATTGTTGCTTGTCGAAAGATGGGAGGCAAGTTTGAACCCACTTGGGACGGCCCTTATGTCATAGAGAATGCCTACCAAGGAAGATCTTATCAGCTTATTGATTGTAAAGGGGAACACCCGATGCTTTAATTAATGATCTCTATTTGAAGAAATATTACCATAAAAAATCATGTTTGAAAATAATTCTATCAATCAACAAAAATTTGATTCCATTTCATCAAAATCTTCTTTTCTTTCGAAACGTTGCATGCTTGTCTTGCGAATCCTCCATGACGTGTTTAGGGCAGGTGTAAGAGTCCCCAATGGTATCTTATCCCTCTTTCACAACACAAATAGAATCTCACGGAGCTATTAAAATAGGTATGAGAGAGCCCAAGCGACATCCTTTTTTAGTGGGAAATCCCAGTTGCCATCTATGATACCATTTCATCAAATTTTCAAAGTGCTTAAGTTAGGTGTAAGAGAACCTGAGAGGCATCCTATTCCCTTTAACATAAGTACAAAAGCAAACACATCTTTTGTGTCAGGCTACTTTGATATGGGAGCAAGCCCCCTATGGCACTCACTCGTTAGCTGTTCTACGTCGAGTTTACATGATACCTCGCTAGCCTGTCACCCCAGTGGTCACTTGTTTGAAAGATGTGAGTCCCCATGCTTTCTTCCTGACTTGACCATTGCAAACCAATGAGTGCCTTGTTAGTTAGGTAGGCTTCACTGTGCAGCCAGTAAGTTACCTCATGTTGAATTTATTTAAGAAGATGTGAGTCCTTGAGCTTTCTTCTTAAACCAGCAATGATGCATCGACTAGGTTGAGTATATTTGAGATTTAGGATAAGTCCCCTAGAGACTCCTTTCCTCTTGACTACTTTTGAGTTAACATAAGTTCCCTAGTGGCATTCACTCAGTAGTCATCCTAGGTCGAATGACACTTATCGAGCTGAAGTCAGACTATCCCAGCAATCAGTTCCGCTATAGGAAGATGTGAGTCCCTAAGCTTTCTTCTTAGGCTGATTATTGCAAACTGACGGGCACCTTAGATTGGTTGATGTTCGCTATGCTAATAGCGACTCACCCGGTGGATACACCACTTTTTATAGATATGAGTCATCGAGCTTTCTCCTTGAGTTGGCCACCGAATACCTATTTGATGTATGACTAGCCATGTCATCTTCTCCAGGGTTTTGGATCAAGCCCTTAGCAACCCCTCTCTCTACGAGCATTCTATTTGGATCACATCCTTTACAACCCTATTTAGACATTACATGGGCTACTCTTGGATTGGGTAGTCCCCCTTTCCTACTAGCCACCCATGTGTTTGGAGAATTTGTTCAGTGCATGCACAAATTCTCCTTTAGTTTAGTAACTCTGTGGTAGGTCCAGGCTAATATAAGCTCCTTCTCAATTTGATCCCTTGCAAACTAACAGGGTCCATGATAAACAAATAAACAAAATAAACAAATTAATTTGCTTGTGGTTTAGGAATTCAAGCCTCCAAAGGGCCCCTTTTTCCCAAGCAGACATCCTATCTCTAGGGCAATGTTAGCAGAACTCCCAATAGGATTTACCTGACTACCTGAGTTGAGATAAATCCCCAGTTTGTTACTCACTCTGTAGTCTCCCTTAGATTGGGTTCAATCTATTTTACCACAAATAGGTTACCCCGGAAGTCATTCTGCTTCAGAAGATGTAAGACTATGTTGCATTCTTTCTAGCATGACTGTCGCAAATCGGCGGACAGCCCAAGGTTGGGTTCGATTTGTTGCCCAAAGAAACCAATCACCCTAGTGGTCTTTTGTAGTGGAAGATGTAAGTCCCAAAGCTTTCTTCCCTTAAATTGATCATTGTAAATCGAAAGGCACTCCTTTGGTCGGATAGTTCCCCCATCAATCTGGAAGCTACTCCTTTTAGTTCAGTAAATCTGAGGTAGGTCTAGGCTAATATAAGCTCCTTCTCAGTATGATCCATCTCAAACCAACCAAATCCATCAAAATAAACTAAAAAATAAAATTAATCTTGACTATCTTTATGCTAATTTAAGTCCCCTAGCGGCATTCACTCAATAGTCAGCCCTAGGTCAGGTCTGATTTGTTGCCCAAAGCAACCAATCACCACAGTGGTCTCTTATTTCTAGAAGATGTGAGTCCCCACACTTTCTTCTTAAGATTTGACCATTGCAAACTTAAAGGAATCTCCTTGGATGAATAGTCTTACCTTATGGTTGGTAGACTACTCCCTTCGGATTGGTAAGTCTGAGTTAGGTCTTGGCCTCCATGGCCCCTACTTAGTGCAGTCCATCGCAAACTGATGGGACCCATAAAAAAACCTAAATATGAAATTAATCTTGACTATCTTTGAGTTGATCTAAGTCTCCTAGCGGCATTCACTCAATAGTCAGCCCTAGGTTGGGTTCGATCCGTTTCCTTGCCAATAGATCACCCCAGCAACTGGTCTCTACTTTGGAGGATGTAAGTCTACTATGATTTCTTCCTAGTACAACTGCTGCACACCAAAAGGCATCCCTTTGGTTGGTTAGTCCTATTATGTGTTTAGTAGACTACCCCTTTGGATTGGTAAATCTAAGTCAGGTCTAGGCCTCCATGGCTCCTACTCAATACGATCCATCATAAACCAATAGGGCCCATTTTAAAATCTAAAATTAAAAATCTAAAACAAATAAAATAAAAATAATCAATCAATCCAAATCAAATCTTTTGCTTCTCCTCAGTGAGATGTAAATCTTACTAGCTCCCTAGTGGATATTGGATTCTAATCCTTCTACGGATTTCTCCTTTTCTCCCTTGTGGATGACTTGAACTTGCCTCCCCTAGTGGAGAGTTCACTTTTCTATCCCCAGTGGAGCCAAAATAAACACAATGAAGATAAACAATAAATTGAAATAAACTCAACCCTCTTCCCTAGTGTAACTTAATTAAATAAATCAAATTTCTCCCAGCAAGACTCAAATCAAATCAAACCTGTCATCCTTTATGGATGACTTGAACCTGCTTCCCTAGTGGAAGGTTCACATACTCTATCCCTAGTGGATTCCTCCTTCCCTCTCTTATGTCCTTGACATAAGTAGAGCCATATTGCACAAAGCTCAAGATTCCTTCTACACCTTTGGTTAGCAGTAGACCATCTCTGTTAGTGCTTGTGATTGTTTGGTGTTGTTGATCATTTCGATCAACACTAATACATGCGGTGTTCGTTGTCAGTCACACCACACCTATTGGGCGCCCTTTGTTGACCTCATTTTTAGGATGAGCTCTCAACCCCTCCATCTTATACATAGGACTCCTCTTAGACTTTAAGAGATCCTTAATCTGAAGACACATCTAGTGATTATGTGGACAATCAACCTAGGCTTAGAGACTTAGAAGAGTTAGCCATAGGAATAAGTCATGCCTTAGGGTGTTAGGCAAAGTTTCTTACGCTATAGCTTGAACCACATTCCTTACTTCCATCCTTCAAGTCAAACTTCAAATCAAATCAACATCAAACTTAAATCAATTCTAGCTTAATTAATTTTCTCCAAACTCAAATCAATTCCAAATGATTGCAGCTTATGATTGAAATTTCAAGTTCAAAATCTTTCTTAAGTCCTTTGATCCCTTCTTAAGGACCAAGCTTAAATCAAATCTAAATCAATTAAAATTCAATAAATTTTCTCATAAGCCATTTATATTCTCATTTATATTCACATATATAAATGAAATATAAATTCAAATCAATCAAACTAAATCTAAAATGCAAATCCAAATCAAAAAACTTTTCTAAGGAACTTTGATTCCCTCGTAAGGACATAGCCTAAATCTAGTTCAAATCACTTCAAATCCTTAAAATTTTCTCATAACCCATTTATGTTCTCATCTATATTCATATATAGAAATGAGATATAAATTTAAACAACCAAAACCAACTCCCAAAAATCAAACTCAAATTCAATGAAAATCCAACCTAAGCCTTTCAAGTCAAAATCTGGAACTTAGCCAAATCAATTTCAAATCAAGCCAAACTCTTGATTTTTTTTCATGATTCAATCAATCCTCCAATAATGTATCCAAATATAAACACAAACTTCAATCATCAAACAAAAACTCAATTCAAAAATCAAACCCAAGTCAAACTCATGTTCACCCTTTGAACTTGAAATTGTCAAATGAATCAAAACCCATTTGACTTTAAACCACTTATAAATGGATTTATATTTCAATCATAAGTACATATGTGAGTTCAATCAAACTCAAATCAAGTTTTGACCAAGCCATTTGACTGACTTAGGCTCACTTGACCCAAAGTGACCTAAAGTACCCTTATGAGCCTAATTCTAATCATAATCATATTGGATTGAACTAAGCCCACCTGAGCCTCTCATCATGATCAACAATCATCATGAGATGATTAGTCACTTAAATTGGGTCAAACCAAATCAAACCTAAGGGTTGATCAAGTCAATACTTAGCCAAAATGAAACCTAAACTAGCCAAAATCCACCATTGGCCAAATTGATTGAAACCATTGATCAAAACTCATTCATGACCAACAATTGAACTTGACCAAATCAACATTTGAGCCAAACCTAGCCGAATTGGCCACTTGACCCAACTTGACCCAACTTGACCTAAAAAGTCAAAATGTGTCAAAACTTGTTCTAAACCAAATTGATTGGAAACAAAGATATCAATCCCTTTCATATGACCAACCAAACATGAACCAACCCATGACCTAACCCAAATAGGTCAAATGGGTCAATTTGGTCAACTTGACCCATTTGACCTAAATGAGCTCAATTGATCCAAACTCAAATATAAATCAAATTGAATCAAATCAAAGCCACCAAAATATTTCAAATGGTCATATAAGCTTGACCCAACCCTTAGCTTGACCCTATTTGACCAATTGACCAACTTGACCCAAGTTGACCCATTTTGACATAAATGGGTCAACATGAGCCAAATCACATCAAACCTATTTTTCAAGCATATCAAATATATTCAAATTAAAACCCAAGACAAATGACCATTTTACCCCTAGGCCAAAATGTAAATTTTGGCCAAATCCACTTGAAATTTGGTCAAATTTTCTTCATGACCACTTGGCACCCTTATAATGGACCAAGTGAACACTAGTGAGTGTGGTGCACCTAACCCAATGAGCTTGGATTAGGCCAACCTAGCCTAAGGTGAAAACCGACCACTTGGTTGAAAATGGTCACATGGAATCCCTCCTCCACTCGATTTAACCACATGGGAGCTCCACTACTCCACTCCTTAGGCCAAACCGAATGCAAGGACACCTCTAATAACCTAACAAACCCATTTAAGGAGCTCAATTAGATCAAAATGGCAAGAGAAGGCTCAACCGTTCGACTGCTCTATGGGAGATATACTCCCCCTTATTTCACTTGAAACTCATTCTACTTTATTCGATTGAAGCATAGGAACTCAGAGCAAGCCATTACAAGTGATCCTAAGCTTCATAGAGTGAGTTAGAATTCTCCTTTGCTCAATTTTCTTAAGCTAAAATTAGGGGATCCCCATTGAAATTCAAACATTATCCACACTTCAAATCAAGCAAATTCCTCCTTTGGGCTTCATTAGAGGATCAAATCGAATTCACCCAATCTCTTTGCCAAGCTCCAAAGGCAAGGGAGGACCACTCTTGATCAAGATTGAGCTCAAGTGAAGGTGGAGTTGGCCTTTAGAAAGATCCATCCAATTTCAAAGCCTCAAAACTTCAACAAAGCTTCATCTCCACTTGACGAAGCTTCTCCAAGGGAATTGAGTGTCGGTGATCACCTCCAGTGAGGTATGCCATTAAACTGAGCTTAATCTAGCAATTGTTTGGAGATTTGTGAAGGAAAGTATCACCCCATGAGATTCTAGCCGTTAGATGTGATTTCCTTTGCATGTTGATAATGTGGGTTGAGTTTGGATCCAATCCAAGCTCAATCGAGCTTGGATCTCCCGTTAGAAGATGGATGACAACCATCTCCTATAAGGAAGATCAAAAATGGATCAGGGGCCGTCCATCTGCGCATTTTGTATGGACGACCATGATTAAATCCACATAGATCCCACATTTTATCCCTTTAGAATCGTAGCTTTAACCTCAGCTGTCCGATCCTTGATCGGACAGATGAGGAGTAGGTGTGTAGCACCGTCGCTAACACAGCA
Source organism: Cymbidium sinense (assembly GCA_021442155.1). Lineage (NCBI taxonomy): Eukaryota > Viridiplantae > Streptophyta > Magnoliopsida > Asparagales > Orchidaceae > Cymbidium > Cymbidium sinense. The sequence goes on from CM038219.1 coordinate 70,136,764, forward strand.
CTATGATGTGATAACTTAAATAGTGAATCCTATCATGCCATGTGGAAAGTGCGTGCCACGTCAACCTCTACGTGGCACTGATGGAATTAACTATATAATTAGGGATTTAAATGACTTAATTAAATAAGGAAACTTCAAAAATTCATATCCAAATGTAGAAAAATCAAAAAAATGTGAAATAAATTGTATATGAAAGGTATTTGACTCTAGAATATTGTAAAATTATTTTCAATGGCTTTTGAATAATATTATTTTCTAGATTTGGATTTTTTGGGAATTTGATTTTGTTAATTACTCTCTAATTACCCTACTGATTAATTCCAAACCTCTTGTGTATGATTAGTGGGATGACTTCTACTTCCCCTAATTTTCTTGAGATTTATTGATGGTTTAATTAGATGAATTGCTAGATTAATTTCTAATTACCCTTTTAATTTAACTAAGATTAATTAAGTGTGTAATTAGTGGTTTAACCCTTTGATTGAGTTAATTAATTTTTTTTTAAAATGAATAGGAGGTTTAGGGAATAATTTTGGGATGTTTTCCTTAAGTTATTCCTTAAACCCCCTATTTCTTATTTAATCCAAACTTACTCAAGGATTAATTTACTAATTACCTACCTAATCAATTTGATAAAATTTTATAACATTCCAGAACTTAACTAATCTATCTTGGGTAGATGCTTAGTTGTTCAATAACCTAAGTACATTAAGGAAATTAAAATCCAACACATGTGTCAGAGGGGTTATGAAATTACTTAACTTAAACCCCTTAGCTTAATTAATCATTAATCATGAGCCAAATGCATTAGGCCCCTTTTCTTCTTAGGTGCATTGCTGATGTAAATTCTTTGTCTGGTTTTATATCATATCATTGGCTCATAATTATTTGATTAAATATGCTAAGGTGGTGTAGGTAAGGGGTAATTAATACACTTAATTCATACTTTAACCTAATCAAAATATAAAAATCATCTAATCATCTAAAGTTTAAACTAAAATGCCATACACATGGGAGAAATGGGTTAGGATCAGCAAACATTCTTTCACATTTCCTAAATCAAACATAAAACAAATTCAAAATAAAAATCACATTAGACAAACTATGATTCACTTCAAACTTTCTTATTTTATAGGATTATTTTTAGGAATTAATTAGGGTGAATGAATTTACAATGCATTCATCACTATATTTCTTTCCTAGCATGCTAAATGTGTATGTCATATGAAATTGATGCATTCATATATTTTAAAAATCAAAATCAAAATGAAATATTTTCTTTATATCAAATTGCAAGTTTTGGCTAAAGTAAATATATGAATGGTTATTATCACTATTAAATCCAAAACTATTATAAAAATCTATAAATCAAACACCTAAAACTAAAAGGGTGCTACTTATAATTATTTATAAGCTTGTATGGATATAAATATGAGGATGTGCATGGTGTAGCTTTCCTTCTCTTCTCCTTTAGCATAGTTTTGAATAGGATTTGGAAAAGTGTATAGTTCATTTAAAAAGAACATAACACTTGCCTAACCCCATTTCTGTCCATTCCTATGCTATTATCTAAGAAGGACATCCACAATTATACATATAAATTATATAAAAAAATAAGTAAATAGATACACACTTTTTGCATCTTTGTTTTTCCATCCATTTCATTTATACATGTGTTTGTATTTAAGGAAAGTGGTATATTAGTCTAGACAAACCCAGGGTTGCAAGGATTTAAGTAGCCCTAAGTAGGTCTTATACCTTACACCCCTAGTGCTAACAATGACGTCATACTCACTTATGCCTTTCATACATATACATGTGCATGTGAATAATGGATAAAAGAAACCCCTCCATTCCTATGCTATTATCTAAGAAGGACATCCACAATTATACATATAAATTGTATAAACAAAATAAAAAAACAGATACAAACTTTTTGCATCTTTCTTTTTCCATCCATTTCATTTATACATGTGTTTGTATTTAAGGAAAGTGGTATATTAGTCTAGACAACCCCAGGATTGCAAGGATTTAAGTAGCCCTAAGTAGTTCTTGTACCTTACACCCCTGGTGCTAACAATGATGTCATACTCACTTTTGCCTTTCATACATATACATGTGCATGTGAATAATGGATAAAAGAAACCCCTCTATTCTACTTAATGAAAATTCATGCATCATAAAGCATTCTAATTTTCTTAAGTAACATTTCTTAGCATTCATCATAAAGTGTGATAAACATTTCCATTTGTATGTATAGATATGTTTAGGATTCATTCATATGCAGGTTGTACATGTTGGGAAATAAAATGAAGTGATGTGTTCTTTGTGATATTAGTTCACTTTACTTAATCTTAAAATGCCTTTCTTTTAAATAGGTATGTTTAGGGAAATTCTAAACTTAGAATTAGATAAAACACATAATAAAACATTCACTAAACAAAATCAAACATGAATATGCTTTAGAAATTACTAAAGGTAGGGATGGAAAGAGAAGTTCTCTTCTCTTTTCCATCTCTTTACAACCTTTAGTAATTATGTAGGTTCACCTAAACCAAAATAAATAACTAAATAAAAACCACCCAAATCAACTAAACACTTAAATGAAACCACCCATCTAAGTTAAACATCTTTACACTTAGAAAATCTAAGCCTTAAACCCATAGCTAGGCATACCATACAAACCTTTTAAAGCACACACATTAGGTTAGGTCTCCACTTCAAGCTTTAGGTTAGGGCAATGCATGACTTGATGTTTACTTTTGTTTTATGATGTATTTTTTTCTGGTCTGGATGTTAGGGTGTATGTGCATAGAATGAATGGTATGATGATTTAGTCTAATCATTATTTTTCATAGGGGATTGTACTTAAGGGGCGCTATAATAAAAATATAAATACTTTTGCTATACAGTTGCTTATACCCCTAAGCATAATATAATAGGACAATTGGACTTGGTTACCCATATGTGGGGTGCTAAGTCTAATATACATGCTTGGGATTTGAATGGTTTGTCTAGCTAATCTCTATTTTGTAGGTGTTAGTTAGATTTACTTTCCCTTTTCATGTATTTTTGCAATTAGGTTTCTGAAATGAATGTTATGGGGGATTAGGATGAGCATTACTCATAGGATTACATCTTATGTACTATGTGAAGCCTTTGGAGCAACCACCTTCCAACCATCCAAAAGAAGGAACCAAAAGAAAAAAGAAGAAAGAAGAGAGAAGAAATGAAGACTCGCCATAACATGAGTTTCCATACTTGATAGTAAATTAATTCATTTGTAATACGGGTTGTATAAGGGTAGAGCTTGACCACCCAATTTTTTTTCGGGTTTGTGCGATGGTGCCCGACTACAAATGGACTTTTATTCTTTTGCATTAGCTTTATAAAATATTTGATATTTTGTTTAGCTTGTGCATTAAGATGTGATGTTTTTCTTAGTTTCTTCCTTGCTTGATGTATGGCCTGGATGACGATTAGGCTCTTAAGAAAAAATAAATCTTCTACCAAATTAATCAACTCAAAAATAAAAATAAACAACTCATAACCTCACTTAAATCTTAGGCTAAAAATCAAGATAAAAGAATTAGCAACCCTTAGCTGGATGAGTATTTCTTTTCTAACATCATGCATAAAAGCATATTGTATCACTCTTGATTAGAGGGCTTCCACCTTTGCTAGAGAACTTGGCTTGACCTTTGAGAGCCATGGTGGAAACACACCTCCCCCTTCTCACAGATTTTGGCTTATAATCTTACTTCTCATGCATTAAGCATATGAATCCTATAAGCCTGAGTCAAATGATTGTCCAAAAATGAAAATAAAATGTAATATGTTTTGCATTAGATCTAGGTAATTTTTCATGCCCTTACATAATCTAGCCCCTTAGGGAGTGAGTTTAAGGACATAGTCTCTTTCTAAAATAAACAACTACCTAGCTATCTTGCATAAAGCATATGACTTGCCTACATGAATTTAAAATCATAGGAGGAGTTAGTTGGCGGCGACCCCTAAGTGGTTGTAAGTCCAAGTAGTTGGGTGGTTTATCCTTTCTTGTGGAGGTGCTCTAAATACCCATTTTTGTCATAGATTTAGGTCGTGCTTTTGGCACTTGCCAAAGCTCCCTAGATTTAGGTTCTGAGGTTTATTCTCCCTTCCATGGTCTATAAGCATAAATCCTCACCTCTTAGGAATTTCTATAACCTTGTATTATCGAATTATAAGCCCTAAACTTCTAATAAAAATTCAACTCAAATAAATAATTTAATTTCAAAAATGTAAAGCAAAACCATAGGATAGTTTGGGATATTTACTAGGCTTCCTAGTATCCTAAACATCCCCTACTCATCTTCATTTGGCTTAGATAAGAACTCCCTCCTCTCCATTGATCCCACTTGATTTGTTAAAAATAAACTAATCAATTGTTAGTCTTACCTATTAAAATCTTTAGAGACAATGATCATTTACCTTAATCAATAGTATTCTTAAGGAATCCCCTTCCTTAGGATGTAATTAACTATGGGGGCTTGCTCCTATAGGGAACCTAACGAACCTAGTTTAAAATAAACTCCACTTCACTTTTTCATGTAAAGTAGGGGAAGAATCTCCCGTACATATGCAGACTCATTGTCCTTAGGAGTCCTTGTTGAGGTGATTAGGTCCATTGTAGGGTGGTGACTTCTATCTTATGAGATAGTACACCTCTTCTCAATGTCATACCCGATCACCCTCAATAAGAACATCTGTAGATCTATGTGGTGTTCAAAAATGCATAAAAGAGTATATTTCTATCTTCATTTTATTTCACATAGAGTGAAGATGAAAGTATACATCTTAGAAATCTTAAATATTTCACCATAAAGCCCAAGGAATATGCACTAGGTCATTAGGTATAGTGTTGTGAGCCTTTAATTAGAAAGTTCTTAATCTAAGATTAAGTGTTCTAATTATTCATTTCAGAGGTGATATTAACCTCATTCAGAAATGAGGTCAATAGGGATGAAGTAGGAATGTCTGTTGATATTGGTATACATAATAAGCATTTCAACTATCCTATCATTAGGCTTTATATTTTAGAATTTAATTTAAATTTTGACTTGATATATTCTTAGAAATCTGGGGCTTAGATTCTAGTAACACAAAACTATAGAAATGTCTTAGGTTGAAGACTTACTATAAAGAGGATACTTCATAACCTAAGTCTACAAGTGCTTCTGACACAAGTCAAATGCTCGACCTAGTTTCATTTTAAGAATTATCAACCATTCCTCTCACTTAAGGGAACAAACATATCCCTGACATTTTTGGACATTCAACCGCTTATAGGGGCAAGCAGCTAACACCACCTAAGCGCATTTTAAATTCATGATGCCAAGTCTTATGTATGCAAGAAGGCAAGGATATTATCTTTTAGGGAAGGAATCTAAGAATCCTAGACTCACTCCCTAATCCTTTGGATCATGTAGGCTATAATATGCACTTAACTAATGCACATTTTTTTAGATTTTTATATGTTTTGACTCAAGATTTTCTTAAAGTTTTGGGTATGCAATTTTATGCTTACATGATATGCAATTAGAATTTGTTATAGGCCAAATACATAAAGGAAAGCAGACTTCCCCAAGAAGGTGATCATCTTCACAGGTCAGATGACCATTATGTGCAATGGGTGAAGTCCCAATTCAAGAATTCAGAGAAATATAATTGCATGATTTTTGAGGGCCAATTATTTCTAATTGATTTTAACTTTTACCCAAGGTTTTAATTTGTGTGAAGTTTTAAGTTTTCTTTATCCTTGTTACATATTATTTAGATTTAAGTTGGGTTAAAAATTTAATTTTTTTTGTGAGCCTATGTTCAGGCATCCTCCATAAAAAGTACAACACATAATGAAACCTAAAAAAGCAGGCTGATTCTATTGCACACCCAAAATAAATAAAGCCGATTTAATTTATAAAATAGGCCAATGCGGCCGGGTACCACTATGTACCCCATAAGAAAGAGCAAATGGGTAGCCGAGCTCTACCCTTATACAGCGTAGTGTAAAACTACAAGTTTAGATATATGGGTCTTCTTTGTAAGATTGTCTCCTTCTTCAAAGACTTCCATTAGGCTTCAAAAGGGACCACTACACCTATTTTCTGGTAGGGTTAGCTCCTGCTAATACTAGACCCCATAGATCCTAACTTAATTCTAAACTCAAATTTATATTTTAATTTTAAAAATAAATTTTAATCCATGAAAAATAGATATTAGCAAAATAAAAATAATACATAGTAGTTATAATTGAAAAACATACAGGCATAACATTAGTTGCTTGCCAAGCCTACCTGTCCTATTGGGCTTGCTTAAGGACTTAAGCATATTTGCAAGAAAATAGTTTTTTTAATTTATTTATGATTGCAATCTTTTCTAGCATAGCCCCTGTAGAAGATAATGTTAGTTCTAAAAATAACATCCTATCATTTAATCTAATGGGAAAATAATCCTAAACATGTAGTCTAAAATAATACATAATGAAGCTATGAAAAGAACATCACATCAAAACATAGAGTATCACAAAGTATCATAGAATGACTTAACCTAAATCTAGGGTTTGTGACCTAATGATATAGTGTGTGAAGAGAATAGGCTTGTGTAGCCAGACTTTATTAGGCCGTTCTAGTTCAAGTTTCAATTTGGATTTTTGAGTTTTTATTAATTTACCTTTGGAAAGTTTCAATTCAAGTTATTTAATGATTTTTGTTTTCAAATTCTCTCTTATTTTATTAAAGTGAAATTTAGATTTTCAAGAATGAAGTGTAAAATAGATTTCACTTTTTGGTGGAACCCATTCTATTCAACATCCTAACCCCTAGTGGAATGAAACCATCATCTAAAGATGAAGATTCATCCTAAAGGCCTAACTAAGATTCTTAAGTATCTTAATTATTCCTTTCATAATCATTTATATGATTTGGATTTAAATTTAGTTTGGATTTTGAATTAATGTTTCTATTCTTTTGAATTTTAATTCTTCATTTCTTTTTTTTTGATGTCATCTAATTTTCATTCTTGGTTTAATTTATTTTCAATTTGGTTAAATTTATCACTTGATTTGGATTGAATTATTCATTTGTTTCATTTAATTTGAATTTGTTTAACATTTAGTTTGAATTATGTTTATGTTTGCTAAATTTATATTCATTTGATTTGATTTATATTATGTTAAACTAAGAGACTTAGGTTAATGTTTGAATTCATTTTAAGTTACATTGTTTATGTTTTAGGATTTCATTAATTATGTGAATATAATTCATTAACCTTAAGGTTTAATTATGCTAAATATTTTATTATTAATTTCATTACTCGTTAAGGATGAAAGTGATCAAGTATTTTGATTTAGGATGTTGGAGAACAATCCTCTATGTTCTGATGTTAATTAGGATTATTTCATGTTATTATATGAATTTTGAGGTTTATGATTGTTTTAAATTCATTATTTGATTTACATTGAACTAGAGATTTGGAAATTCAACAATTCCCAATCCAACCATCAATTAGGTTTGAAATTTTTATGGAATGTAGGGTTTCATGCCAACTTCATATTACCAAAGTATTATTTTAATCAAATGCATAACAAGGGTGTAATTATTATTTTAATTATTTAATTAAAACTCAAATTAAGCCTAATTTAAAGAGGACTATTTGGAGATTTTATTTTTCCTTGATTTATCTCTAAAAGATGTTTTCATAGAGTGTTCATTCATAATTTTTGGAAATTTGATTGATTTATTGTGATTTTCCTATTTTCAAGTTAATTATTTGTATTATTTAATTTAATTAATTACCTAATTATGAAATTTTGCGGTTTACTAAGTTTCAATGGGTTTAATTGATGTTTTTAAGTTCATTAGGGTTTATATGTTGATTTGAAGTAATTTGATTCATTTTTATGATTTATTTCATTTAATTTTAATTTATTAATTAAATTTGAAGTTCAGGGTTTGAGAATTGATATCTCTTGAATTACTTTGAGATAATTCATGAAAATGTTTTCTATGGTGTGTTCTAACCTCAATTTTAGTTCCCCAAAGTTTCATTTCAATTGGATTTATAGTTTGTGATTAATTAAGGTTTGAAAATTTTCATTCAAACCTAAATTAAGGCCAAAATACGATACATAATTTGGGGATTTTAATTTTAATCAATTTCTCTCATCAAGATGAATCCATAGAACCCAAATTTGCATTTTTTTTTTGGATTTATGTTTTATTTTTATGAAGTTTTGAAATTTCAAGCATTTGTAATGATATTTCTAATTAACTAAAAATGGATTTACCATTTTAAAACAACGGCATCGATGTGGCCCCTTTGCCATGTGCTGCAGCACCATTGTACGTCCTGCTCCCTTCCTTTTACATCATTGAAGAAGCCAAGTTCCTTTTTGCTTAAGGGTTGATCCATTGAATTTTTAAGCCTTGTAACCATCCTCCAAGAGGTGGTCAAATCTCACTTGGATAAAATCCAATGAATTTGGATGAAAGGAAAAAAAGAAATCCACCAAGCATCTTTACTTGGTAAAAAACTCCACTCATTTCCTTTTGGTTTTTTTATAGCTTAAATCATCCTTGATTGTCCAATGGATGATTAGGAATTGGCTTAACCCATGCCACATGAAGGTTTAGTCCAATTGCAAGTCAACTTGTCCCATTTTTCCTTAAATGAGAAGTTGGATTTGGTTGAGTCAAATGACCAAATTTAACTAAATTAATTTATGTTCATGCTCCAATTATGTTTAATGACATGTGTGAGATGATTTGGAGTGATTAATTTCATTTAATTTTAATTAGATTTCAATATGAACCCATTTGACTCAAAGTGGGTTCTAATGGGTTAAGCTTGGGATCATTTGGGTCAAATGAGTAATTTAACCAAATTAGACCCAATGATGGGTTGGATTGTGTTTAATTATCATTTCCAAGTAATTTTTAGTAATCAAATTAAATTGATTTCAATTTGATTTGGATTTGAACTTAATAGAACCTATTTAGGTTCATATAGATTAAGTGGTCTAAGTAATTAAGAAAGGCCTAAATAAATTTTATTTTTTTAGATTCATGATTAAACATGTTTTTTTATCATTTAAAATAATTGGAATAATTTCATTTAGTCAAACTTTTGGTGGCCACCTAAGTCCAACATATGTTAAATGGGTTGACTAGATTTGACTTTTATTTTGTTTTGGATTCATTCATTTTGATTTATTTGGATTTTTATATTTAATTCAAATTTCAATTTTGGGTTGAGTCTACCTAAGACCATTAGGTTAGATCACACCCAAGGAAGATACACTAGATCATTAGATATAATGTCTAGGCACTTTAACTATGAGGTTCCTAATCTAGGATTAGGTATCCTAATTATTAATTTCAGAAGTTATGTTAACCTCATCCAAAAATGAGGTCAACAAATGGACCCCAATATGTGTATTGGATTGGTTAGAGTATACTGCACATATTGGTGTTGACCGAATAAGTCAACACTACAAGCATAGGCTTAGAGGAGTTCAAATTTAGAATTTTAATTTTAATTTCATATTCTATTTTGAATTTTGTTGTGAAAGATAGGCATATGTATGACTATACATGTTTTAATTTTATTCAATCTTAGGAAAATAAATTCACTATGTTCTAAGAGGAATAAGAATGTCATTAGGCGTGGACCCAAAGAAAGGTATAATCTTAGCATAATCATTGTACTCAAAGAAGATGCCTTTAAGGGACTTACTCTTATCTGAGAATAGTAGTTGGAGAGGATGCCAATATAGACACTTACTTCTAATCCATACTACATGATATCTTAATTAGGAAAAGATACCACTAGGGGATTTACTCTTATCTAGTTAGTTATTAGACAAGGGTCTTTGGATACTTGATTCCAACCTAAATAGCTAAGCTGGGGAGAAGGGGCTTTAATAGCTTAATCCTTAACCTCAATATTTTGACTACTAAGTAGGGGTCTCATGGACTTAATTCTTGGTTTAAGTAGTCCATAGGAATGGGGCCTTCAATGGCTTATTTCCATTCCTTAGTTTCTTTTGAATTGTATTAGAAAAGGAGTCACAAGGACTTGGATCCTATTCTAATAAAGTTCAGCTAACAAGAAGGGGTCTTTAATGGCTTAATTCCAACCTTGATAGCTTGAAGAGGAAAAGGGTCTTAATGAGTTTATCCTATCCTTATAAGGAAGCCTACTGAAGGATTAACTCCTTTATGATTGGATATTAAGAACAAGCCTTCAATGGCTTAATATAACTTGAGTAGCCACAATAAGAAGAGGAGTCTTAATGATTTGTTCCTAGACCTCAAATTTTGGCTAATAATAAAGGGGTCTTAATAACTTATTCTTAACCTAAGTAGCTTACTTGATAGGAAAAGGGGTCTTCATGACTTGTTCTGATCCCTGTCTTTAAGATAGAATGCCTACTAAAGGACTTATTTCTTTTTAACTAGCTATTAAGAAGGAACATTCAATGGCTTAATCCAACCTAAATAGCTTGAGTGGAGGAAAGGGGATTTGATGACTTGATCCTAAACCTTATATTTTTATTTTGTTTAATAGGATATGGGTCTTAATGACTTTATCCTAACCTAAGTCATTTTAAAAGGATGCTTACTACGGGACTTACTCTTGTTTGATTAGCTTTTAAGATGGGACCTTCAATTGATTAATCCAACTTAAATAGCTTAGAAGAGGAAAGGTCTCTTTATTGATTTAATCCAATCCTCAAAACTTTAGCTAATAAAAGAAAGGTTTTCATGACTTGTTCCAAATCTAACTAATCAATATGACATGGAAAGGGGTCATTATGACTTTATCCTAACCTTGTCATCTATAAGGACACCTTCTTTGAGACTAACATCTATGTTATTAGCTATTAATATGGGGCCTTCAATGGCTTATTTTGACTTACATAGCTGAAGAAGAGGAAGGGGTCTTGTTGACTTAATCCAATCCCCAAAAGTTTAGTTAATAGGAAAGGGATCTTCATGACTTTTTCCTAACCTAAGTAGCCTATTTTATAAGAAAGGGGTCTTCATGATTTAATCTTATTCTTTGTATAATAGGAATGGTGCCAAGAGAGGCTATAAGAAGGGTGTTGCAAATGGGCTTACTCCCAACTCAAGGAAAGAAAGAGTTATGCCATAAGGAAATAAAGAGTTATGCCGTAAAAGGCTTATTCTAAGCTTTTGAGAATGGTGCATAAAAGTTTACTTCATACCTATATGGAAGACATGAGAAACATGCCATAGAGGGCTTGCTCCCAACTCAAGGTACTCTAAGTTTAGGAGAATGGCGAACAAAGGCTTATTCTAAACTCATTCAGAAGACATAAGGAAGGTGCCACAAGGGGTTTGCTCCCAACTTAAGGTATGAATAGGAAAGGTGCGACATAGGGCTTGCTCCTAATTAATGGATGATATGAGTGTGGAAAAGGGGTCAGAGTGACTTAATTCCTAATCCTCAAGTCTTTTGACTAATAAACAAGAGTTACATGGACTTTATCCTTACTTGATTAGTCTGCCTAGTGAAAGTTATTAGAAGATTTGTTTCCATTTTTTTGGTTACGCTAATACTTCTTACACATGAAGAAGTTTAGTGAAGAAGGTTTTAAAGAGTTGAAGTATATTTTTGGAGAGGGATTTGTGTGCATTTTGTACCATATGCTATATATGCCATAAGCATAGAATTTCATCATTTTTCTTTTTTTTCCTTTCTATTTATTTTATTTTCTCTTTTTTCTTTATCTCAAAGTTACATGTGACCATGCTAGATGTCGAATCGCCTTTAATTAAGAAATTATATGGTACTAACCTACAAATTTCAACTTTTAAGTTTGCATGTGACTTTCTAGTTCTTAGGCAGCAAAAACTAAAGTTAGCCAGTGTTTCTCAAATGAAAATTTTTATTTCTTTTTTTAGTTGAATATGTATTTCATTTTATTTTGTTGACATTAATCAATAGCTTATAAAGCCTTCTCTTAGATTGAATAAAGATAAAAAAATTCCTTTAAAGTTTTCAAAAGTGATTGAGAATCAAGGTAAACAAACTCTTAAATTCTCCTAAACACATTTTTTTTATTCTTTTGCCCCTAATTAATAGAAAATTTGAGAGGGTTAACTTATTAGAGAAATTAAGATTCTCCTGACAAGTTTGAAATAAATTTTCTTAAGTTGAATTATTATTCTTTAAAGGTTTCATAAAATGATATTTCATAAATGGCTTTGATTAATTCTTGTTTGTGTAATTTTTTTTATCCTTCTAAATTTGACTACAAGTTCTTCAAAATTACCTCAAAGGTATATTTTAGGAATGTGCATGTAGTGATATAATTGTTTTCAAATCATATTTAAGTATCTTTTCTTTTCTTTCCTTTATCATCATTTTTTTAGTAAGATTTTCAATATAACACTCCACTTAATTGAAAGTGAGGTTATCAAAAATCTTGATCATTGCCCTTTGATAAATCATCCCAATATTATGAGATTGAATTATACGATTGTATAATAGATAATTCTTGTAAGGATTCTGAATGTTGTATCGTACACTTTCAATTTTCTTTTCTAGAATTATTTTGATTTGATAATATTCAGACAAGTTATCCTTAATGAAGATGATCTTATGCATGAAAGTTTTTTTTTTTATTTTGAATTGAAGTATGGGTAATATAAACTCATTTTTAAGGTAAAGATTTTTATCCTAGTCTTAATATATGGTATATGCGGATTTGACCTTTTTTCTTCTTTTTATTCTTGGTCTAATGATGTAAGCCAACCAAGAAGAATGTTTTCTTCTTATGTAGGACCATCATTGACTTGCTTTTAGTCTAGCAATGTCATGCTTTTCTTTTGAAATTTAACTGCATTCATTAAGGGACTTGGCTTATTTGAAATGGCATCAAGCCTGAGCTTATAGACCACAACATCTAGAGAATATTTTATTTTATTTTTAGATAAAATAATCTTTAAACTTTAAGAATAGCTTGATTAAGTCATCAATATCTAACTCATCAAAGAGTTAGATCATTGATATATATTATAGATCAACTTTTATTTGTAGGTTTATTTATGTTAGCTTGTTAATTGTGGATTTAAGCTTCTCTTCAAATTCTAGGTGTGCATCGTGAACTTGAATATTACATAGGTCTCCATACACATCTAAACAATATTCATTGAATATATTAGAGTGCCTTTGAAGAGAAAGTCGGGACCTTAATAATTTAATAATTTTTTTTATCCTGCAATGGTTCTATATTTCCATAGCTTTTCTTGTTTATGACTTTTATCTATAGGCCATTTGCAATAGAATCAGATTATACTCAATTGAATCATTGACATATAAATGATATGGATTCCTAAAAAAAAGATGCATTATCTATTTGACCTATCATTTGAGCTCACATAACATGGAAATAGCCATGATAACAAAGTATGAGACTTCTAGTTGCTATTAAGTTAATGGCAATTCCTAACTTCTAACCCTACCACTTTATTTTGATGTGGAGGAGTTTAAAGTTAAAATGACCACATACTCAAAAATTTTAAACTTCAACTTTTTTGCTCTTGGATGTAGTCCTTGCATCCCTTTTATTTTCCTTCTTTCTTTCCTTTGTCAACATTATGATAAATTTTCAATTCCATGTAAAATGTTATATTTGATATTTTTTTCTATACACAAGATTTACTAGAACATTGGATGCATTTGACTCTTTGTCTAAATACAACATTTGATGTGATTCAATTCTTTATTTTGATTGATTGATCATATTACTTGATATGATCCTTTCTAATTTTTTGATTGAATATAAGACTTAGTGAGGTAATTTTGGATTGACAAAATGACATTCCTAAAGACTCTACACTTATGATTATAGAATGGATATAAACATCCTTTCTCAATAATTATTTTTCATCTTTTTCTTTCATTTCATTCATTTTTTATTTTCATTTATTATTATTTGGGATACATAGGACCATCCAAAAGCATTAAAGATGTTCCTGAATTCCTAAGATTCTTTTTCAATGTTTGTATTCTCATTTTCAATTAACAATGTGATTGAAATGAAGTTTTCTTTTGATTTTGGTTTTAAAGGTTAAATTTTCATTAACATGAAAACTCCTTTCTTTACTTGATTGAATTTACATGGTACTATCTCATCATGATTAGATTGGAATTGAGCATATGTATATTAATTTTCTTATTTACAATTAATGTTGACCGATGCACCTGGATCAACAAATATTTTGGAAATTTTGTTTTAGAATTTTTTACATCCACTTAGATGTTGATAAGTTCTTAATAATATATCTTCATCATAGAAGGTAACCTAGAACTTTTTATAGTGGAATGCCATATTAGGAAGTTGCTTATAGTTAAAGAAGGCAAATTACAAAAATATGCAATGCTTTACTTAATGGTCATTTCTTTTTTTATTTCTTTTTATTTTCTTTCTTTTATTTCATTTCATTTACTTTTTTTTTAATAAAGCAATATGATGCTTGATTTTGCAAGTAACTTCTTTAAGATGGGAAAGACATTATATTTAAAATTTTGAAGTGCATAATTTATTTAACATTTCTTTTCAATTTCATTTGAAGTGGCATGATTCTACCATTTTGAATTTAAATTCAATAATTACTCTTTCGATATGGAGGGAAGGAAAGTCTAAATCTATCTTCAATATATCAATAATCCCCATGGTATATTCATTCAAAAGATCATCATTTAAAGTAGAACCCTTGGGTAAAGGATGTGCTACTAAGGAGTCAAGTATGATTTGTACTTTTTATGATACAAAGAAGATTAAAGGTAATCTCAAATTGCAATATAATATTTGACCACCATGGTAGACATCAAGACAACGTCAAGCGGGTCATAGGATATTGCAATGAATTCACCTTATGTTCACTTTGTATGAAAGCATATAATGCCTTAGTTTCTAAGGAGAGAAAATTAATGCATTCTTTTTTGTATATTAATTTGGACTAACAAAGTCCCAAGTGATTTATCTATCAACCTATAAGAGATAGAAGTTTCATACTTTCACTCTAAGAGATGGAAGTATCACCCTTAGGCCTAATCCTAAAGTCATGATTTTTTTAGAAGGATTGAAGTTTTCATTTATTTTTTTAAGATTTGTCCTTAAAATTTATTAAGACCATTTATAAAATATCAATCATTCAATGGGAGAAGACTCCCATTAAGAAAGTTGATTAAATTTATTAAACTTAAATTTTATTCATTTCAACTTTATCTGGAGAATCATAATTCTCTTTTGCTACCCTCTCTTTTCTTTTATTGATTAGGAGAACAAGTGAATAATGACATCATTTTTTATTTACAATGTTATGTAATCTTCCCTTTTGGGCTCTTTCCTAAACTCTTAAAGATTCAAAGTTTTTGGAGGGTCTAAAAGAGGTTTAACTCTAAGTCACTCCCTAGAATTGTTCAATTAGTTCAGACAACTGATTTTCCAAAATTCTAGTGGACATATGGAGATGAATTATGATTAAAGCTGATTTTCATTTATGTAAATTTTCTTCAATAAGAATAGAAGATTCACATTTAATTTTTTAATCGACCTCTGCCTAAGGTAAATAAGGCATCCTTTTGGGATGATTTTTCATATATGTCCCTATTTTACAATTTTCTTTTGAGTTGATTCTTTTAGAATGCAATTCAAGCTTCAATCATGGTGGTAAGGGGCAATAAGTAAGACTATGCTCACTTCCTTTGATTTCTTGGATTTACTTCAGGTTTGAAAGTACTCCTTTATTTCAATATACATCCTTAGGTGTTTGCTACCTTTGAATGTTTGAAAACAAAGAATATCAATTCAAGGACCTATCCTAATTCTCTTTAGCTTTAGTATAAAGCAAAAATTGGATCAAGAGCAAATTTAACTTTGAGATATATTTTTGAGATTTACTTTTTAAATTTTGAGGTAATTTAGATTTGTTTTTTTAATATAACATTAATTTCCACATTAGAATGATATCACATTTGTCCTAACCAAACTTAGGACTGACAAAAATGACTTAATTGCCATTTGTTTCTCTCCTTTTTTTTGGGGTTTGGTTCTAGGACCCAGACATTTAACTATGACAAATGAAGAGTTCTAAAACTTTACTTTAGGATGTTGGATGAACTCAACCAAGGATGAATTAGAGAGACATCTACCATAAAGAAAGGCGATCTTGACCTGTGAGTGGCGTAAGTATACTACCGATGTATAGAAATAATAGCTTATTTCTAAGGATAGAGAGAGGATTCCCTAGTGGAGTTTCCAGTAAATATACTCTATGGGGGAAATTTATGGCACCACATAGAGTTTAGGAATTTTTATTTTGATGATCAAATGTGTTATTAAGGAATTAACATATTATATTGGAAGATAAACATGTCATTTTATAATGGATTTTAACATTTAATAAGATACTCTTGAGGATAATAAGTCTTTCATGTACTAGAGAGTTTTTCCCTGAACTACATGGAGAGTAGAGCAGAGTTTATTTTAAATGAGATTCATGGTTCCTTTTAAGGGAAAGGCCATATAATTAATTACATCTCATGAAGGGTCTTTTTCTAAGAATGCTCTCGATTATATAAATAAGTTATTATTTATGGATTTCTAAGTTGGTTTTCAAAGGATTAATAATTGGAATTTTTAATTCAAAATAATCCAATGGGGAAAGAGTTCTTTTAGGAGACCAAACGGGATGAAGTAGGAAATGTCTGTTGATATTGGGATTCCCAATAGTCATTTCAACTATCCTATCATTGGGCATTAAATTTTGAAATTTAATTTATATTTTGAGTTGATATTTTCTTAGAAGTCTAGAGCTTAGATTATAGTAGCATAAGACTACAGAAATGCTTAGGGTTGAAGACTTACTCCAAGGAGGGTCCTTCTTAACCTAAGTCTATAAGTACTTCTGACACAAGTCAAATGCTCGACCTAATATTATTTTGAAAATTATCAGTCATTCTTCTCACTTGAGGGAACAAACCTATCCCTGACCTTTTTAGACATACAACCCGCCTAGAGGGGCTATCAACTAACACCACCTAAGCACATTTTAAATTTATGACACAAAGTCTCAGTATCCAAGAACGCAAAGCTATTGTACTTTAGGGAAGGAATCTAAGAATCCTAGACTCACTCCCTAATCCTTTAGATCATGTAGGGTATGATATGCACTTAACTAATGCACATTTTTTAGATTTTTATATGTTTTGACTCATGATTTTCTTAAGGTTTTGGGTATGCAATTTTATGCCTACATGATATGCAATTATAATTTATTATAGGCCAAATACTTGACGAAAAGCAGACTTCCCTAAGAAGGTGGTCATCCTCATAGGTCAGATGCCCCTTATGTGCAATGGGTGAAGTCTTAATTCAAGAATTAAGAGCAATATAATTGCATGATTTTTGAGAGCTAATTATTTCTAATTGATTTTAACTTTTACCTAAGGCTTTAATTATTGTGAAGTTTTAAGTTTTCTTTATTTTTGTTTCAGATTATTTAGATTTAAGTTGGGTAAAAATTATAATTTTTTTATGAGCCTACGTTCAGGCATTTGCCATAAAAAGTACAACATAGAATGAAATGTAAAAAAGGAGATTGATTCTATTGAACACCCAAAATAAATCAAGCCAATTTAATTTATAAAATATCCCAATGCCGTTGGGTATCACTATGTACGCTAGAAGAAAGAGCAAATGGGCAGCCGAGCTCTGCCTTTATACAACTCGATGTAGAACTACATGTTTACATCTATGGGCCTTTTTTGCAAGATTGTCTCCTTCTTCAGGGACCTCCATTAGGCTTCATAGGGGACCACTACACCTATCTTCTGGTAGGGTAAACTCCTGCTAATCCTAGACACCATAGATCCTAACTTAATTCTAAGCTCAAATTTACATTTTAATTTTAAAAATAAATCCTAATCCATGCAAAGTAGATATTAACAAAATACAAATAGTACACAGTAGTTATAATTCACAAACATACAGGGTTAGCATTAGTTTCTTGCCAAGCCTACATTTCCTACTAGTCTATTCTTAAGGACTTAAGCATATTTGCTAGAAAATAATATATTTTTTAATTTATTTATGATTGCAGTCATTTCTAGCATAGCCCCCTGTAGAAGATAATGTTTATTCTAAAAACAACATCCTATCATCTAATCTAATGGGCAAATAATCCTAAACATGTAGTCTAAAATAATAAACCATGAAGATATGAAAGGAACATCACATCGCAACAAAGAGTATCACAAAGTATCACAGAGCGACCTAGCCAAAATCTTGGGCCCGTGACCTAATGATTTAGTGTTTGAATAGAATACGCTTATGTAGCAAGACTTTGTTAGGCCTTTCTAGTTCAAGTTTCAATTTGGATTCATTAGTTTGTATTGATTTACCTTTGGATAGTTTTGATTCAAGTGATTTAATGGTTTTTGTTTTCAAATTCTCTTTTATTTTATTAAAGTGAAATTCATATTTTCAAGATTGAAGAGTAAAATAGATTTTAGTTTTGGGTGGAACCCATTCTATTCAACATCTTAACCCCTGGTGGAATGAAACCTTCAACTTAAGATGACGATTCATCCCAATGGCCTAACTTAGATCCTTAAGTATTTAATTAATCCTTTTATGTTCATTATGATGATTTGGGTTTGAATTTGGTTTTGAATTTGAATTAATGTTTCAGTTCTTTTGAAATTTATTTCTTTATTTCATTTTTTTTATTTCATCTAATTTTCATTCTTGGTTTAATTTATTTTCAATTTGGTTAAACTTATTGCATCTTATTTGAATTGAATTATTTCATTTGTTTCATTTAATTTTACTTTGAATTAGTTTAACATTTTGTTTGAAATATCTTTATGTTTGCTAAACTTATATTCATTTTGTTTGATTATATTATGTTAACCTAAGACACTTAGGTCAATGTTTGAATTCATTCTTAAGTTACATTGTTTGTGTTTTAGGATTTCATTAATTGTTTGAATATGATTCATTAACCTTAAGGTTTAATTAAGCTTAATATTTCATTACTAATTTCATTAATCCTTAAGTATGAAAGTGATTAAGTATTTTGATTTAGAATGTTGGAAATCAATCATAAGTGTTTAGATGTTAATGAGGATTATTTCAAGTTATTTTATGAATTTTGTGATTTATGAAATTTTTTAATTAATTATTTAATTTATATTGATATGGAGATTTGGAAATTCAATAATTCCCAATCCAAAGGTTAATTATGTTTGAAAGTTTTATGGAAAGTGGGGTTTCATGCCAATTTCATATTTCCAAAGTTTCATTTTAGTCAGATGCATAATTAGAGAGTAATAAAGGTTTTAATTATTTTATTAAAACTCAAATTAGCCTAATTTAATGAGGATTATTTGGAGATTTTATTTTTCCTTGTTTCTTCTCTGGAAGATGTTCCCATAGAGGTTCATTCATAATTTCTAGAAATTTGGTTGATTTATTGTGATTTTCCTAAGTTCAAGTTAATTATTTGAATTATTTAATTTAATTAATTACCTAACTAGCGCATTTTATGGTTTATTAACTTTTAATGGGTTTAATTGATCTTTTTAAGTTCATCAGGGTTTGTTATGTTTATTTAAAGTGATTTGATTTATGTTTATGATTTATTTTGTTTAATTTTAGTTTATTTAATTAATTTTGAAGTTTAGGGTTTGAAATTTAATATTTCTTGAAATACTTTGAGGTAATTCATGAAACTTTTTCCTAATGTTTGTTTTAACCTTAATTTTAGTTTTCAAAGTTTCATTTCAATTGGATTTATGGTTTGTGATTAATTAGGGTTTGAAAATTTTCATTCAAACCCAAATTAAGGCCAAAATTCCAATACATAATTTGGGGATTTTATTTTTAATGAATTCTTCTCATCAAGAGGAATCCATAGAACCCAACTTTGCATTTTTTGTATTTATATTTTGTTTTCTATGAATTTTTGAATTTTAAGCATTTTAATGATTTTTTTATTAAATGGATTTACAATTTTAAAATGGTGGCACCTACGTAGCGCCTTTGCCACATTGCGCGGCGCCATTATACCTCTTGCTCCCTCTGGAAGAAGCCAAATTTCCTTTTGCTTGTGGGCTAATCCATCAATTTTTTTAGCCTTGGAACCATCCTCCAAGAGGTGGTCGAATCTCGCTTGGATAAAATCTAAGGAATTTGGATGAAAAGAAGGAGATGAATCCACCAAGCATCTTTACTTGGTCTAAAATCTCCAATCATTTACTTTTGGTTTTATTTATGGTTTAAATCATTCTTGACTTTCCATTGGATGATTAGGAATTGACTTAACCCATGCCACATGAGGGTTTAGTCCAATTCCAAGTCAACTTGATCCATTTTGCTTTAAATGGGTTAAGTTGGATTTGGTTGAGTCAAATGACCAAATTTAACTTAATTAATTATGTTTACACTCCCATTATGTTTAATCACATATGTGAGATGGTTTCGAGTGATTAATTTCATTTAATTTTTAGTAGATTTCAGTATAAACCCATTTGACCCAAAGTGGGTTCTAATGGGTTAATCTTGGGTTCATTTGGGTCAAATGACAAATTTGACTAAGGTTGATCCAATGATGGTTGGATTGTGTTTATCTATCATTTCCAAGTAATTTTGAGCAATCAAATTAAATTTATTTCAATTTGATTTGGGTTTGAACCTAATAGGACCTATTAGGTTCATTTAGAATAAGTGGTCTATTTAACCTAAGTAAGTCATAAATTAATTTATTTATTTTTAGATTCATGATTAAACATGTTTATTTTATCATTTAGAATATTCAAAAAGATTTCATTTAGTCAAATTTTGGAGGGTTGACCTTCGACATGGTGGGACCCACCACCTAAGTCAAACCTATGTCAAATGGGTTTACTAGATTTGACTTTAATTTGGTTTTGGATTCATTCATTTTGATTTAATTTGAATTTATTTTAATTTAATTTGAATTTATTTTAATTTGTTTTGATTTAAACTAAACTTGGAATTTTGGTTGACTCTACCTAAGCCCATTAGGTTAGATCAAACTTAAGGAAGGTGCACTTGATCACTAGATGTAGTTTCCTAAGCACTTTAATTAGGAGGTTACTAATCTAGGATTATGTATCCTAATTATTAATTTAAGAAGTGATGTTAACCTCACCCATAAATGAGGTCAACATCAGAATGAATTGAATCTGAGTATAGAATATAGGGGTCTACAATGTGAGCCAAAAGGTCCCGATAAGAAAGAAGTCCCCTTTTATAATATCAAGGGTGACCATACATAGAAAGTTCATTTAATAGAAGTGAATTCTTGTCTAAGCTAATGGTGGTACGAGAGTATAGGTGCATACTAAGTGTACGAGTGAGGTTGGGGCAAAGGAGAGTAGTCACATTATTATTCTACATTGTCATTAGATGTCAGTGACTGGGATTGTGCTTTGCCATTAGGTGAGTGTTTTCTAATTTCTTTGACTCACAAGATTAAATTTATCTTTCCTCATTGGATGCTCCTTCTGGTAAATATATTTATACTAGGTCATTGATTACCCTTTATTCAAGTGCACTCATCTTGAAATATAGGCTCGCTGGGCCTACCTACTACTTTGGGTAGACATTTAACTTTTAATTCTTATGCTCCTTGTAGAGGTACCTCACAAAAATATTAGAAGAATAATTAGCTATAAATATTTAATGATTTGAGAAAATTCATGAAATTATTAAAAGGTCACTCACTTCTAGATTGATCTAATTTTTCAGTGCTCTAAAGGCAATAAATGGATCATTTCTTTATTCTTTTATACACTTAGCATTCCTCTGTTATACACATGAGTAGGCATTCTATCTCCCAAGAGTTAACTCTATAAAACATATTGAAACATAATCACCATGGACACGAAGTGGCCTTGCAGTGACATTAATCCCTTAGTCCTATGGGCAGGCTTTTGTAAGAAAGCCAAAAAAGTGAAGAAGTTTGAAAAGGCTATCTCCATTCTTATGGCTAAAGCAAGTATTTTAGCTACTCCAATCCTAGTGACCATCACCCCAACTATTACTTCCAACCTATGAAAAGAATCAAGCACTTTCCCATTTGATGAACGAGCTATTGTGATGAGCAAGTGACTGGTGACACTTCATGAAGAAGAGGAAGAAGGGGTGGATGCACCATTGGTTCAAAGTATGAAGGTGATGGTGAGTCGATTAGTTGGGTTGGTCACTAAGAAAGTGGCTATAGAGGAGTATCTCATTGAGGTGAGTTTATCTATTATCATGTAGTGAGAGTCCCTTTAATATGAACTTCTTATCTTCTTCTCTGATCACAGTTAAGTGTATCCAGCATTCAAGCTTCAACAGAGGATGGTGAGGGGCACCCATTAGCCCACCAAGTCATTTCCTCTTCCATTCTAAGTAACTTTTTAGAGTTGCTTCTCCTTTCTTTGGGTGATTTGCTAAGCCATTTTCTAGTAGAGAAGAATTCCATTTACTGTAAATGTAGCTTCCCTTCATAAGGGCTAGAACTATAGCAAATCATCTTATTGAAATTTTCTTCCCAATTTTCGACAAATTCTTTTCTCATTGACTAACAATGAATCTGGCTTTCTTTGCGACTACATCAATGCTGCAACTGGACTTGGTGGAGATCTCTTCTCTACTTGGGGTGACCATTGATATTTTTTTTCACTTAAACTAGCTTCACTTATGCCGACATCAAAGAAATGATGGTCGGCTTCCCTTTCCTACTCGCAGAGCTAGCAGCGAGTCTACAAAGGGTGAACTTCTACAATATTGAGACTATTCTAAGGGAGGTCACCTTTTTGAGGGAGGCTTTAAACTCATCCCAATAGGATATGGGTGAGTTGCAAGCACAACTGGAGCTGGAGTCATAGTGACAACAGTCATCAGAGGTGGAGTACCAAAGCAACTTCACAACTATGAGGGCTGAAATATTATTATCATAGAACTTCATCAAGTAATGGTGTACCTCACTTATCCTTTCTAACATGAATTATTTATTAGAATAAATGTACAAGAAAGGTGGACTTTTTAAGGATTGACAATCATACATTGTAATAAAATTATTAAAAAATGATGTATTTAGGGTTATAGTGAGTGCATTGTACTTCTTCCTCATGAATAAAAAAATATTTTTATAAATTTTTGCTCACAAGAACAATTTGGTTTTACTATTACACATTGATTATTTCTTATAGTTCATACTACTTTAGATATCCATGTGATTTGGGTAATTATTTCTTCAATGAATGGCTATTTTTAGTCTGCATCATTGTATCTCCTTTATCATGCCTATTAATTCTCCTTGGACAAAGTAGTTGAAACTTTTATTGTTCTCCTTAAGTTGTCCAGGTAAAACTTTTTTGTGAGAAAATCTTGATGGTTGTTTCATCATTTGTGAGTATGGACCTGCTCAACTAAGTAGCTTCATATTTCCACCATGGTCAAATAAAGGAGATCCCTGAGTTGGATCCCTCCACCATGGCCTCATTATTTTTTGAGTACTATGATGAAAATCATAGTTTCACCATTCAAGGGGAAACTATGATCGAGTATCTTAACTCTGTGAGGATGTAAGAGTTGTGCATCCCACTCACACACTTTAGGAATGGGTATCAACTTCTCCTTCTAAATGAGTTGATAGACATTTGAAATTTCTTTGGAGTGGCGCCCACTCAAATCCTACTGAACTCAATAGCGAGCGACACAACCTTCATCTTGTTCTTATGAGAAGAAGGTATTCCATAGAGTCTTGATTTCTTTTATTGCTCATTCATGGTGAAGGGTCACCAAGATGGGATTGTACAAGTTTTAACAACTCTATTAAAGATTCAGGATATCTTAAATAAAATATAGAAGTGGTGCTTGTAGCTTCTATTCATGAAGAGCATGACCTAATGGCCAATGTTGATTGTTTCCATCCCTTATTAGTTGAGCAAAGCCACCATGCTTGACAAGTCTATTGCACAGGTGGTGGAGGTGATGGATAAGTTATAGGGTTGAACCTCGATTGGTTCTCTCTACCCTCACTTTGGGTGAGTCTCCGCCACCCTCGATAAATTTGATCTCTCTTTCTACACGCTAATCCTTTTATAGCTTTCATAACTTATTCTTATTTTTTTTGTTGTGTATGTAAGAGGGTCAGCTCCTGCTAACCTCAAGCTCAGTCTTACAATGCTCTAATTCTTTAAGGAAGGGGAGTTTGAGATCGATGAGCGAGATGTTGATGGCAAGGAATTAGCCTTTCTTGAGGATGGAAAAGGGAAGAGGGAGGAGTGTGGGGGGTGGAGGCGAGTGGTGGCCAAGTTTCACTCCTAAGAAGTCCAAAAAGTGAGTAGTAAGCTTAACTCCTTATAATCTCCAATATAGTGGTGACTCTTAGGAAGAAGAGGAGGAGGAGAAAGGCCCAGAGGACAACTTCTCACTGAACCTGTGCAATCCATCCCATAAAGTTTATGAGTCGAGCTCCGCCTTCCACATCTACAATCTCAATAATATCTTGGGTGTCCTCTTGAATGCTCACCTATCACATGATATTATGATTGCTTAGGTGATAGTATGGTAATTGACTAGAGAGGTGTGCTAAACATTTTTTGGGAAAAGGAAGGAGGCCTTCACGAGTAGAACCTAACTGGCATGAACAATAGAGAAATTGACCGCTCTTGAAGCCCAACATAGGGACCTTTAGGTTAAGGTGGCTCACTAGGAGATAGAGGAATAAAGGGCAATCATGGAGATTTCTCACCTTGTAGAGGTGAAGTGGTAATTGGAGGATGAGCTCTCTTGTCGGACTGAAGATTTTTAGAGAAGAGAAGCCAAGTTTTTCGAGTTCCTCAATTTTGATGAATACTAAGAGATCTTGTAGCAAAAATTCAGTGATAGTGTCAACTTTATCATCGCCAAATTGGTGAAGCATGGTCATCTGGATGCTAAGTTGTTGGACTTCTCAGACATACTTGCTCTTTCATACTTAGATGGTGACGATGAGAGGAGTACAAGCTAATACATTCTTCCATCCAATTTTATAACATAATTTTGTCTCTTATTTCTTTCACCTTTTTTTGGTGAGTTTGACATCTATATCCTATTCACTTAACTATAAATTACATTACGAAATGAAAGTTATAAATACATTTTTTCAATTGAATATACTTATCTAGATGATGACTTGATTTACTCCTTTAGTGTGTATTTTTGATTTAAAGGGCTAATACTCATAGGTTAATATGCAAGCGGATTTGTATTTTACATAGAATATTCAAGTCATTCATCAAAAGGTTCATCTCCTAGTAGTCACTTTAGCACATTAAGCTCATGTAGGATCTTTTATTAATATGTCAGTAGCATCTGATCATGGTTCTAATCATGGGACAGAGTCATAACTATCATTTGTAGACTTGCCAGTGTGAAGCTCATTTTTTTAATGAATTGGCTCATAACTAAGAATATTTTTAGCCATTAACTCATAGAGGGTGTTTCCTTAAGTGATTGTCATAATATTATGAGTTTATGCTTACTTATTTTGTTGATCCTAGCATATAAATGAACGAGTACCTCTACTCAGCTTTGGATGCTTTATGTGTTCCCATTCTTCGTTAGTCCCTCCCTTTCTAAGACATTACCTTAACTTATTGATTAGAAAAATTTATCTTTTCTTTTTCAGTGAGTTAATGTGTGACGTCCCTATTGATCTCATTTTTAGATGATGCTAACATCACCCCTAAATTAGTAATTAGGATACTTAATCTTACATTAGGAGTCTCTTAACTAGACACTTAGGATACTATGTTAGGTAACCTAGTGAATCCTTCCAATATTTGACCTTACCTAATGAAACTAAGTAAACTCAACCCAAACTCAAATCTAAATAATAAAATTGAATCAAACACATTCCATTTGGAATTTGAATCCATTTAGGTATAAAGTAAGATGATTGGAGTGGTTAATCAATTATTCTACTTAAGCTTAAAGTCACTTAAACATAAAGAAATTTAAATGAAATCAAATTAAATAAAATGCATTAGAGTCAATACAAGAATCAAAATGAATCTATAACTAAATCCAAATAAAAAATCAAAGATGGTCAACCCTTTGACATAGAGTTGAATTATGTGGATCCCACCAGGTCGAAGCTCAACCCTCTAAATTTGACCAAATGAAGTCATTCCTAAGGCTTAAAATTATTAAATAAATATATCTAAACATGAATTAAATGAATTTAAATCTTATAAGACCTTCAATGGGCTAATTAGATCATTTGATCTAAATAGACCTAAATGGGCTTATTGGAATCAAACTTAAATTAAATTGGAATCAATTAAAATTAATTATCCAAAATCATTTGAAAATCATCTTGAAACACAAACCAACCAATCATTGGGCCTAATTTAGCCAATTTAGTCATTTTACCCAAATGAGTTCAACCCAACCCATTAAACTAAATTTGGGTTAAATGAGTTAAAATTGAAATCAATTCCAAAATAAATGAAATTAATTACTCCAAATGATTAAACATCATTGGAGCATGGTAAGATAAAGAGAAACCAATTGAACTTAATCTAACCCATTTAAGTTAAAATGGGTCATATTAAATTGAAACCAAATTAAACCTTCACATGACATGAATCAATTGACCTCTAAATTATCCATTGGATAATAAAAAATAATTAGAACTTAAATCTAAAACCAATTTATCAAAAGAAATAAAATTAAACTGATTTAAAATAATTTAATTCCAAATATAATTAAACTAAGTTTAATTTCCAAATCTAACTCAAATGGATTTGGGTTTGACCATGACTCATCTTGGTTTGACTTGGCTAGCCAACCTCCAATCCAAATGAATGTTGTGGCGATGCCAAAAGCCATGGAATGCCATGAGAGATGAAATCATAAGGGAAGTGGTGTAGTCATGGCAAGAGATAAAGAAACCCATGTGAAGAAGTCAAATTCCATTTTCGCTCCCCCATACCTCATCCACCTCCTTATCTTAACTGATTTGGGTAATCCTAATCAGTTGGCCACCCTTTGCATCTAGCCTCTAAGGATGGCCATCACTATAGAAAAAAAATTAAAAATTGGTTTCTTCCATGGAGTAAGCTCATTTCCAAAGTAAGGAAAGCACGGAGGGGAGATTGTTCATCATAAAACATTCATAAGTGGAAGAGAGACCGAATTGATCCCTTGGCTGACCCTCTTGCCACTACTTGCTATATTTTGGCCACCCAAAATCCTCCTCAGTGATTCTTATCCATGCATGGATAGAAAGGAAGGGAGCTTCTTCTAAACAATCTTAGCATCCTTACACACTCTTTAGGTGAAGCAAATTAAGATGTTCCCTAAGCCTCTCGCCGCCGGCAAGCCTAAAATCGTCCAAAGACAGTGACCAAGTACTCGACCAAATATCAAAATGAAGGAAGACTATTCCTCCTCCCAAAATTGGATGTCCCTACACGTCCCATGGGAAAAATTGAACTCAATCGAGCCTTTCCTTGATCATTTCATCACTAATGAGCCAAAATTCGACAAATGCCAATGGCAAGGTGGCAAGCTTTGGTCTCCATGGTGATCCATGGGAAGGAAAGATGTGAAACTTCTCCCAAAGGCTCACAACATCCATGCGATGGTGCTTCAACTAAGGTGGCCACCGAGGATCAATGCCGATGAGGTATGGGTTCAAACCGACCACCTTTGCATTTTGATTTGGTTGTTTATGAAGTGAAGTCAATATCCATTGAAATCAAACTGTAATGATTACTTGAAAATTGGTCCTTGATCAATTTGTAATTGAAATCCATCTCTCTTGTCCCTCAAATCATCATCAATCAAGACCAAAGGGCCAACGACTTTTGATTCATTGGAAAAAAGAATGAGACATAATCTCTACCATTTGTTCTTTTTATTAGGAATGAATGGCTTAGATCTAGTCACAAATTTGATTAAATCCCATATAGGATCTACAAAAAAATTCATGACCACTCGATCTAAGATCAGACAATCGTTGATCATCCCACATGGCAGCCACTTTTGATGTCGGATCCGCATGGATCCTGCGTGGCCCAATTGCACCATGCCACATGAATGCCATGTGGTGTCAATCGTGTAAAATGGAAATTTTTTGATTTTCTGAATTAAATAAAAATTAAAAATATTGTAAAATTTTAAAAATCATAAAAAATAAAATTCTCATACAAAAAATCCAAATAGAAGTTCTATGGATTCACCGCAATGAGAGAAATCCATCAAACCCAAATCCTAAATTCTTTATTTGGTAATTTTTAATTTTAAAAAAAATAATCAAACTCAAACCTTTAATACAACTAATTTGAAACTTTGGGGAAATGACATTAGGGTTAAAATTCACCTCAGATAAATTTTTAATAATTTATTAAAAACTAAATCTAAAGATATTAAATTTTAAATCTTAAACCCTTAATTTAATGAAAAAAATTATTGGTAAATTAAGCAAATCATGAAATTAACTTAAATCATTATAATCAACCTTAATGAGCTTGAACACATCATTAATACTCATTATAACCTTATAATCCCCAAATAACTTAATTAAGTGATTAATTAAATTAATTAATTTAATTAAATGGTCTAAACTTAAAATAATCATAACAAATTTAACAAAAATATAAAAATTCTAAAAGAACCCTCTATGGATGCATCTTCTAGAGATGAATTTAAAAATATCAAAACCCCTTTATTAAAAATACCAAATAGAAAAATTAAGTAATTAATAATTATTAATCACTGGTTAATAGTTGAATGTGGAGGGGGAATGGTTAGGACCTTTTTCCTAATTCTTTTCCCAAATCCTTTCCATTAAGGATGGTAATTAACCCATAATTTAATTAAGGAATGATTAAACAATTAATAATAAAATTAAATCTAATTAAAATGAAAATTACTTCAGCTAATTTACATTCAATTCATGGGTTCCTCTTTATGTGTTCAATAATATAAAAACCCCTTAAAGAAATTATGATTAACCCACGCGTGTGGGAAAATCATAAGAGTACTTAGTTTAATTACTTCTTGAATCTAATTAACAGTTAAACCTGAGCCTATTGCATTAGGTCCCCTAGGAGCATTGCAATTTTAATTTATCATAACATGTCATTTGAGGCTCATGAATAAGTTGTTAATTAAATTAAAGAAGCATAGAAAAGGGTAATTAAATGAATTGCTTAAGGATTCAAACATAATTAATTCATAACAGTCACTTAATTATTTCTCTTTAAACATACTAAATTACCAACATGGGATGGGGTAAAAATAGCAAATGTTATTTCTCCTATTTGAGTTTAATAGTTCAAATCCAAAATTAATTTGCATAAGAAGCTTTGTTTTTATTAAATGATTTTATTCAACATGATTGTCCTTAGGAATTAAAGTAGTTGAATGTATTATGTAGAAGTGTTTCATTTTTGTTGCTCAATCATTATAGATTTGTACCTCATTTGATATCATACATTCATTTTTTCAAATAAAAGAATCAATGGAATTTATTTATGTGCAAGTTGCATGTGTTGGCTTAATCTTATTATATGTGTGACTTTTATCACTAATAAATTTCAAAAGCTATTTTCAAAGTTATAAATTGATAATGAAGATCTAGATTGATATTAGCTATGAATATTACATATGATCTACATGTGCTTACAACCCAAACATGTTAAAGTGTTATTTATTTTCATGATTCATGTGTATGTTTTCATGTATTTGAATGATAGTAAGTATATAGTATGGACATCTTGGGAATACGAAGCTTTAAGTAGCCCTAAGGAGGTCTTAGATTACCTTACTTTCCTAGTTTAACAATGGCACAAACTAACTTAATTTCATTCATATGTTTACATACATTAGAATTTGGATAAAGCTTTACTTTGCATGAATAAATAAATTTTTTAACATACAACCTTTTGCATGATTTTCATTCTTATGGTTGTGTATACATTCATATGTATTTAAGATAACAAGAATATAGTCTAGAAATCCTGGGAATATGAGGGTTTAAGTAGCCCCAAAGAGGCCGTAGATTATCTCACTTCTCTAGTTTAACAATGGCACGTACTTACTTAAGTCTTCAATAAATGTGTGTGTGTGTACTTAGCTACGAAATGAAATCCCTCTTTTCTACCAAAAAGAAATATATGGATTCGCAATCATTTAAGTGTGCCAAAATACATTGCATGTATAAGTATGTTAAGTTCAAAATTATATGCATGTTATTGATGATGAAAAGGAATGATATAACATCACCTATGTGATAGTAATTCAACCTCATTAATCTTATGATTCCTTTCATGTTTGAATAGGACACTTTAAGATTAACCCAAATCTAAGATTAATAAAATATTTAATATAACATTCATTAATGGAAACCAAATTACAAAATATATTTTAGAAAATAATTTAGGATAGGGATGAAGAGGGTTGAGCCTTTTTCTTCCCTTTATAATATTTAGATGCTAAGTAAATATCAAATGAAAAAAAAAAACAAAACACAATTTAAATTAGAAAATCCATTTAATAACTTAAAATGAAACCGCCCTCATATGTAATTTGAACATTCCAAAAGTTATACAATCATACTCTTAAACCTTAGATAATACATACCACACTAAGCCTAAGCACACACATTAGAGTACTAAGTCACCACATCTAGCTTTAGGTTTGGATGGTGTATATGATGATGTTGTGTTTTATTTTGTAAAGTAATATTTTGGACTATATCTTAGGATTGTTAAGCATAGACATGATGTTAGGCCGCTATTAGCCTAATATTATTCTCTATAGGGGATTATGCTTAAGGGGCCACTGTAATCATAAATATAAATGCTTCTACTTGCAAGTTGCTTATGCCCCTAAGAATAATCCATGTTATGATAGGTGGGCTTGGTTACTCATGTGCAGGGTGCTAAGTTCAAATTTATAAACTATAATTGCTTGGGTTTGAATGATTAGTTAATATCTACTTTGCAGGTGTAGTTAGAGTTCATTTTCACAAAAATGTGTAATTTTGTACTAGGAATTAGGATTAGTACTATGAGGTTTAGGAAGAGCAGTGGCTAGAAAGCAGAGTCCTATATTGCCCTATGAAGCCTTGGAGCAAATCAAGTTAAAGGAAGAAGAAAGAAAAGAAAAGAATGAAGACCCCCATAACATCAAATTTAATTCTAAATTGTAATATTATTTTGTAATCAGGGATGTATAAGGGTAGAGCTCGGCTACCCATTTTTTCTTTTTTCTAGGGTGTATGGTAGTACCCAGCCACAACGGCCTCTTATTATTTTATGGAATCTATGAATGCTTGATTGTTATTGTTATTTTTGTGCAATAGAAATTGCATCTTCTTTATAGGTTTCTTAAGCTTGATGTTTGAATGTGTCGCCTAGATGCGGTAGGCTCTTAGAAAAGAATTAATTTTTCTACTCCCACAAATAACTCATAATTAAATTTTAAAAATAATTCATAACCTTACTTTAAATCTTAGGCTATAATCAAGATAATTAAAAGATTTAGCAACCCCTTAGCTGAATGTTGATGTTCTAACATCATGCATAACTATTGTTTCATTCTTGAATAAGGAGGGTCTCCACTCTTGCACAATAGGGGAATCCTTGACTTGTGAGGGCATCCCTTGTAGTTGACAACACCTCCTCCCACTGATTTAGCCAATAACTATATTTCATCATCTATTTACGCATAATTATCCTAAGCCTTTGTCCAACGATTGTGTCAAAATGATATAAAAATTTGTAAAATTTTGCATTTAGTCTAAGTTACGTCTTCATGCTAGTCATGATCTAGTATCTTAGAGAGTGAGTTTAGGACTCTAGCCTTGCTTCTTAATTTAATAATAGCCTAGCTATCTTGCACTAACATAAGACTGACCTACATAGTTTTAAAGCTTAGGAGGTGTTAGATGGAAGCCACTCCAGGCAGTTGAAAGTCCAGAAGTCGGATAAGTTTATCCTTTCTTATGAAGGTAAATTGTTATGCCCCCTTTCCCTTTAGATTTAGGTCGTGCTCTTAACTTTTGCTAAAGCATCCTAGATTTGGATCTGAGGTTGCTTATTTCCTTCATGCCACAGGTATAAATCCTCACCTCTTATGCATTTTCACAATCTTATGTTTATGGACTATAAGCCCTAACACTCTAATAAAATTTCAACTCAAACAAATAAACTCTCTCATTCAAATATATAAAGCCTCATCATAGGATAGATTGGTGTACTTTTCAAAAAATAAATATTCCAAATTGAACCATCCCACTTGACATTCTAAAAATACCTAATTTATTGATAGTCTAACCTTAAAACTTTTGGAGATATGATTGACTACTTTAATCAAGAGTTTTCTTAAGAAATGCCATTCCCTAAGATATAATTAACTATGGAAGCTTGCTTCCATAGATAATTAAAGAACCCGATATAAAATAAATCCTACTTTACATTTCCATGCAAAGTAGGGGAAAGATCTCTATTATATACCAAGACCCATCATGCCTTAAGAGTCCTTGTTAGGTGATTAGGTCCATTGTAGGGTGATGTTTCCATCTCTCGAGATGCTGCATAATACCTTAAAATCATACCCAATCACTTCAATAAGTACTCCTTGAGATTTGTGTGGTATCCACATGACTCCAAATTAAAGCACCACATCTTCATAATAGTATTTTATTGGGCCAATAGTGCGCCAAGTACACGAATCTCCTACTTAAGCTTTCCCTGCTCACCAAGTGGGACCTTTCCTTGGGTCAAAATAGCTCTCCCAAGTATCTTGAGTCATCTTCCAACTTCCCAAATATGAGCTTCACTTTTATCATTCAAGTAGGCTTCCTTGGAAATCATTATGATATTTCCAATGAACTCATCTAAGGATCAAAATATATAAAACTTCATATTGAAAATAAGAAGATATATGATACTTAAAATTAAAAAAAAATAAATACAAATGATAGAAATTTCCCTCAGTGGTAGAACTTCTTTAGATCTCTAGCATTCCATGTTCTCGCTATATCTTCATTAGAATAAGATTTTAATTGATATATACCAGGACATACTTACTCTTTGATTATGAAAGGAAAATTTCAATTTTGGGTGAGCTTACCCACAACAATAAGCTGAACACCATCTAGTTTATTCTACATGAGGTCACTTCTTTTGAAATGTTTCTCTTTTATGTAGCAGTTATAATACTTAGCCATTCATCTTTTTCTTTATTCTTTCAATAATGATGCTTTGATTCTAAGTGCTTCGAGGATGTAAGTATACCTTCCATAGATTTAGAGTTTGCTTGCATATGCTCTCACCTTCTTCATCTCCCATTTTCTCCATCATTAGCACTCTTTGGCTTTACACTTCATACTCAACTAGTAAAATAGCTTTTGTACCATGCAACAAGAAGAATGGAGAATGTCTAGTGGCATTAGTAGGAGTTATCTTGAGCTCTCAGAATAATATGAGTAGTGTATCCACCCACTAATCCTTTTTGCCATCGACCTTTTTCTTGAGCAGGTTGAGTATCTTCTTATTAATGGCTTCGACTTATCCATTGCTCTGTACATGATGTATTGATGTGAATTTGAGCCATATTCTTTTGGACTCATAGAATTATTTTAACTCTATCTTGGTGAATTAAGGCCCATTGTTAGAGAGGACCACTAGTGGCAACCCATACCTACAAATAATGTCAATCCAATAAAGTTCTTATAACTTGAGAGATGATTTTTGTGAGTAGCTTAGCTTTGAACAAATTATTGAAATAATCCATCATGATCATGATGAACTTTCTTTATTCACTAGTGACTAGCAATAGACCTATCAGATCCAATCCCCAAATACTGAATGGCTAAAAACTAGTGATTGCTATAGTGCTATAATTTTCTAGCATAGTATACAAATTCTTTAGCATCCTTTCTTAGTATGGGCCAGAAGTGCCCCTACCTTAAAATCCTGTTGGTGAGTGTCCTTCCTTTTGAGTGACTACCACACTCACGAGAATGTATTTCCTCTAGGACTTTCTTATATCTTGTCTCTTACCTACATTTATGGTTGAGTGAGGTCACTAACCTTCAGAATAATTTTTCTCTTATCAATAGATATTTAGCTACTATGATCTTGAACCTCCTCACGTCTTTTGACATTTCTTTAGCATCCTTAGTATGGAAGTAGTTCATGATGATGTCAACTAGTTTAATGAGTATTTTTAATCTACTAACATAAGCTCTTCTTCTTTAATTCTTATCAAAGTGAGTTGGATGACTGAGTGCTCCCCAAGTCAGCCTGCCTTGGATAACAAGTCACTGAATTAGTTCTTTTTCCTAGGGATTTGTTCAATCTTGAAATATTCTAGCTACCCAATATTCACTTTGACTTTAAATTAATATTTCATTAAAGACTCATCTTAGAACTCATATTTCCCATTCACTTATCTTACCATGTGTTGATAGTTTGAGTAATCTGTCACATGTGTAGCTCCAAGTCCCCTGGAAAATTTTAATTTGGCAAGTAGAGCTTTATGTTCAGCTGTATTATTTGTCACCTTGAAATCAAATTTAATTGATTATGTGATGGTGATCCCTATTGGACTCGTCAACATAATACTTGCTCTCATAATTTGTTCCCTAGAAAAGCTATACACATACAGTCACCATAAGGGCTCCATATTGGTAAGAATATTTTGTGAAATGCTGAAGTCCACCAAGAAATATGCAAGTTCTTGGGCTTTGATTATGGTTCGAGGTGAGTAGGATATAGCTTGCTCAATTTTATGGAATACTTGAGCAATCTTTCTTAATAATCATGTTTGGTGAGCACGGACTTAAGTGGATTATCAATGATAACTTGTATGGAGTGCACTTGGAAGTAAGGTCGTAGTCTCCTTCCTGAGGTAATTAATCTGATGGCTAATTTCTCTATTAGTAGATAGTTTAAATCAACACCTCATAGAGATTTATAGACATAGTAGATAGGCCATTATTTCTTACCTTCTTCTCTTAGTAGGACTGAGTTGATCAAATCTTCTCCCACTCTTAGGTATAATTAAAGGACTTGTCCATTTTTTAGACTCTATAAAAAAAAGAAGAGATGTGAGAAGGGTCTTTAAATTATCAAAGGCTTTTTCATATTTTGATGTTCACTCAAACTTCTTTGCTCCCCTTAGAACTTTGAAGAATGGCGAGCATTATTTCCCAACCTTCGAGATGAGCCAGTTTAGTCCTACTACTCGTCTACTAAGTCATTATACCTTTTTTACATTTCTAAGTGTGAGCATGTCGAGTATATCCTTTACTTTATCTAAGTTATCTTTTATTCTTTCAGATGTAATAAAGAACCCCAAAAAATTTTATGCACCTGCAATAAAGACACACTTCAAAGTGTTAAGGCACATGTTGTACGTTTTGGTTATTGAACTTCTATAATATATTTAGTTTCATACAGTTTAACGACCTTCACCTTGATAGGCTTAGCGAGTATGACTGTCATTTTCCTCATTTTCTGTTTGATGGGTTGTACATTTATGTGGACATTCAAGCGATAACAAGCAACATTGATGTCAATGCTAGGCATCTCCATGACTATCCAAAAGAACATATATATATATATATATATATATATATATATATATATATATATATATATATATTATACAAGGGTCTCTTTATGTTAGGGATAGAAAGTTGAGCTAACATTAGTGCTCACCCATTACTCTATGTGATCGAGATTTCTTCTATCACTTCGAGTACTTCAATCCCTATTTGAGCTATATTCAACTATTATACTTGATCTTCTTCACCCGAATTACCAGCAAATTTCAAGTAGCATGCTCAAAATTGGTTGAAGTTTCCTCTGATGATAATATCTTCTTCTATGATAGGGATTTTGGCATTTATGTGATGCATCAATACCATCGCTTTAAACATGTTCAATAGAGGCCAACCAAAGCTATTGTAAGTAATGGGGGCTTCCACTATGATGAAGTAAGCCATGGTCATGAACTGCTTCTTACCCTCTTCCTAAGTGATGGGGAGAGTTATCATTCCGTCAGTTTCTTTATGCTCTCTCGAGAAACCATATAGTGGTTCTCCAATAAGTGAGAGCATAGAGTTCCCTAGGCCTGTCTTATGAAAGTCTAATTTTAAAATAATATATATCGAGCTCTCCATGTTGATCAAGATGCTCTTCTCCCTACTCAATAGTTGGTGATCAAGGCAATCACTACAACTATGCCATTGTAGGGATTCCCAAAAGTGGGTGTATCCCTTTGTAAAAAAACATACTAGTATGACAGTAGTAAAGGGTGCTCACATCATAGTGGCTAAGTTCACTACTCTAGATCGTAACATTTTCATGCTCTCCTTCTAGAAGATTTTCCATCACCCCGAAATATTAGAAGTACGACTCCTGCACTATGGATAGTATACATAGGCACAAGTTCATTACCATTTTTGATGACATCTTTATTTTTTCTCTTGATGAACTTCTTAAGCTTCCCTACATAGTATATCCACTAGAATTTTAAAGGTGACACTTGGTGTCGTGGCCATGATCCTGGGGATAAGCATAATACTTTGACTTATCATGTACTCTACTAACCTTCATGGGTGGTGGTTGCTTGAAATAATCTTAATTCAAGATAGCCTTAATAAGCTCTACCATAGACACTCTCATAAGAGTCTTTAGAGCAGTCTATGCATAGTCACCACCTAGATAGAAAATAGTTAGGTTTCTGAATCCTCTCCCCAGTACTTCTTGTTAGCTCCTTTTATCCACTCTCTATCTTAGAAAGTTACTCTAAAGGCCTCTTCAATGAGTTCTTTATCTTAGTCTATGATGCTGGATGGACCACTTCATTATTCTTTTAAAGATTGACATGGTTGTTTGGTAACTCCAGTAATTTAGCGATCGTCTTTGGCTATTGGAGCCCTAAGACATACTTGAAAGGCCCCTCCTTCAAACTCTCAGGGAATGTTGCTTGAGTGACTACGGGCTCTAAATCTTTAACTTCTAGCATTTTCTAGTAGAAGCGAGGGATAAACTTCTTGATCTCTTAGAAAAAATAACACCTTTGAGGATGCACTCCATCATCTTTGGATGAGATGTGTATGAGTAAATTCTTTCATGAGGTAGATTGATATATATTCAATCATATTTCCCATAACATTATTTTAGGGTTTCTTTAGATCTAGGCTCTACTTTTTAGGGATGCAAGCCTCCATAGTTAATCACCTCTTTTATTATAGCAAGAGAGAACTATCGATTAAGGTTAGAAGTAAACATATCTTGGTGATATGTGATGGTGTCTTAGAGGTGTGTGTGGCATAAATGACTATCACGTATGATTAGCATAGCGAATAAAGAGATTAGTCTTACAACCCTTTGGAATGCTAAAATATAATTTAAAATATTCTCATAATAAAAAATGCATGCATTTAATGTATAGTATATAATGAATAATGAGTGAAGACATTATATAACTTAAAGCATACGTTAGGGGAAATAATGATATTATAGGGAAAATTTATGACACCATGTAGAGTTTAAAAATTTATTATCTGAATGATCAAATGCGTTATTAAGGAGTAAACATATTATCTTGGAAGATAGACATGTTATCTTATAATGGATTCAATCATTTAATAAAAAACTTCTAAAGCTAATGGGTCTTTCGAGTACCAGAGATTTTTTCCCTAAACTACATGGAGAGAAGAATATGGTTTAATTAAACTGGGTTCATGATTCCCTATAGAGGAAAACCCCTATTGTTAATTACATCTTAAGAAGGGTACTTTTCTAAGAATATGCTCGATTAGGGAAATAAGTTATGATTCCTTAAGATTTCTAAGGTGGTTTTCAAAGGATTGATTTTTGGAATTTTCAATTGGGAATGGTTCAAATTGGAGACAGTTATTTTGGAGGCCAAACGAGATGAAGTAGGAAATGCTTCTTAATATTGGGATGCTTAGTAGGAATTTCAACTATCCTATAATTAAGCCTTAAATTTTTGAATTTAAATTAGCTTTTGAGTTGACATTTTCTTAGAAGTCTAGGACTTAAATTCTAGTAGCACAAGAATGCAAAATTGGTTAGGATTTATAATTTATTCTTAAAAAGGATACTTTAGAACCAAGTCTACAGGTGCTTCTGACACATTTGAAAAGCTCGACCTAATTTTATTTTGTGAAGTATCAGCTATTCCCCTCAATTGAGAGAAAATAAGCTTTGTCTGACTCTTCTGGACTTACAACCCACCTGGAGAGGGCTGCGAGCTAACACCACCAAAGCACATTTTAAATTAATAATGCCAAGTCTTATGAATGACAGATGGCTGGGCTATTATATTTTTAAGAAAGACATTTATGAACCTAGACTCACTCCCTAATCCTTAAAATAATATGGGGTATGAAATGCATCTAACTAATGCACATTTTTTAGATTTTTATAAATTTTGATTCACTAATCATTTTAGGCCACATGTATGCAATTTATGCCTTCATGATATGCAATTAGAAGAAAGTCATGGGCCAAATTAATAATAAAAGATAGACTTCCTCAAAAAGGCGGTCTTCATCATAGGTCAGACGCCCCTTATGTGCAATGGGAGAAGTTGCTCATTTTAAGGATTGGAACAATATGATTGCATGCTTTTCAAGAGCCAATTGGTTTTTAATTGATTTTAAGTTATTCCTCAGGGCTTCATTTATATTCAATTTTGAATTGTATTATTTTTATGTTTGAATTGATCAAGTTTAATTGGGTAAAAAATTTAGTTTTTTCTATGAGCCTACGTTTAGACATTCATCATAGAAAAACACAACACAGAAAGAAACTTAGAAAAATAAGTTTATTATATTGTACATCAAAATAAATCAAGCCAATTTAAATTTATAAAATAGGATAATGCGGTCGGGTATCGCTGTACACCCTAGAAGAAAGGAAAATGGATAACTGAGCTCTGACTTATAGAGCTCGACTTAGAACTATAAATCTAGATCTATGGGTCTTCTTTCCAGGATTGTCTCCTTCTTCATGGACTAGCATTAAGCATCACAGGATCAGCTTCTACTAATCTTAGACCCCATAGATCTTAGCCTATTTCTAAGCTTAAATTTATAATTTTAAATTCAAAAATAAATCTTAAGCTTTATAAAATAAATGTCAGAACATACAAACATCACACAATAATTATATTTTTCAAACATATGAGCTTAGCATTAGTTGCTTGCCAAGCCCACCAGTCCTATGGAAGGGACTTTTTAGCACCTACAAGAAACAACAATTCTATAATTTTAATTTATGATAGAAATCCCTTTAACACAATCTCCTGCATAAGACAATGTTAGTTCTAGAAATAACACCCTACCATCCAAACTATTGGTGATCAATCCTAGCCATCTAGTCTAAAATAGTACACCACAAAATAATAATAAAAAATTCTCACACGTAATCACAAAAAATCAAAGAAAATCATAGAATGTCCTAACCTAAGTCTAGGAACCGTGACCTATAATTCTAGTGTGTAAAAAAGAAGGGTTTCTGTGGCAAGACATTACTAAGCTTTATGATTTTAATTTTTATTTACTTAGTTTTGAATGTTAGTTTATTTACCTTTGGATGATTTCAATGCAAAGTATTTAATGATTTTTATCTTCATTTTAAGTACATTTTATTAAATTAAGCTTCCAAGAATGGAGAATACAATAGGTTCCAATCTAAATGGATCCCATTCCAATCAACATCTTAAATCTTAATAAGATGATATCTTAATTCTAAAGTAAAGATTCATCCTAAAAATCCAATTAAAATCCTACGTATTTGGATTGAGCATGAATTTAGAGGTTTGACTTAGTTTAGTTTATTTCATTTTGTTTTATATTTCTTTATTAGGAATTTTATGATTTTGGTTTAAATTAAGTCATTCTATGTATTATTATGATTTAATTTGATTTTTCTTTAAGTTAATCCATTTATCATTATGATTTAAGGTTCTTCTAATCTTTTTGATTTAAGATTGTGACATAGATAATTACCATTTATTCCTTTAGTTTGACTTACTTTACATGTTTACTTAGTTTATTATCATGAATTATATCTTGTATTGAGTTCACCTTTGATTTAATATTTATATTTTTTTTCATTTAATTTACTATATTTAATTCAAGGTAAAACTTAAGAGTAAGTATTTCCTATATTCAAGTCAAGTTAATTTTTATTTCTTTAATGTGAAACTTTGGAGTTAATTTCATTTATTTATTTTCATTAATGTTCATTAACTTAAATAAAGTTATATTCAATTTATTGTGTTTGAGATTAT
Organism: Cymbidium sinense; assembly: GCA_021442155.1. NCBI lineage: Eukaryota > Viridiplantae > Streptophyta > Magnoliopsida > Asparagales > Orchidaceae > Cymbidium > Cymbidium sinense. The sequence goes on from CM038219.1 coordinate 70,177,193, forward strand.
TCAATTTATTAAATTCCACTTTTATAACTTGTTTATATTAATGATTCTTTCATTATGGAATAGTTGTAAAGTGTTGTACTTAATGATTCCAAATTCCACATTATGAAAGGATTCCATTTATCTTAATTACTTTAGAACAAAAAGAATGATCTTTATGTGTTTTGAAAAGAATAATAATCTTAATGTAGATTTATTCTATGACTTAAGTAATTAAAAGAAAGGTTTAATCCTTGCTTTATTAAATATGCTTTGTTACTCTGTCATTTTAAAATTATAATTCATTCTAGCTAATGGTTTTAATTACACTTAACCTTTTCTTATGTTCACATTTCATTTTCTTATGTTTACATAATTATCCTTATATATTCACATTTATACCATTTTATTTCCTTATGTAAATGATATTAATGTATTTATGTATTGACACCTTATATATTTCAGAAACCAATGATCTTTTTATATTTCAGTTTATAAAATGGAATTATTATGATTTAAAGATTTATCATATTTAAATATCATATTTCTTTTAGTTATCATCTCTAATTTATAGTTATGTAAATTCTATTGTTTTCAGTTGACTTATATATTTTATTTAAGTGTTTTGATATTAACTATAATGTTTTAAATTTGTATTATCAATTTTATAATTTCTGTAAATTTTCTTATTTAATATTTTCTTCTAAATTGACCTAGAGGCTTGGAAATGCAAATACTACCTATCTAGAGGTCAAATGAATATGATATTTTTATGGAAAGTGGGGTTCCTTGCCTATTTAATATTCCTCTAGTTTCACATTGATCATAATTGTGATTAAGTTGTAATTGTGGTTTTAATTTTTTTTTATTAAAACCTAAATTTGGCTTAATTTAATGAAATTTTTTAAGTATTTTATTTTTCCTTGAAACCCCTTTAGAATGTACATTCAAAGAAGGTTCTTTCATAATTTTTGATGTTACAATTGATTTATTACATTTTATTTAAGTTCTGTTTGTTTAATTGAATTAATTAATTCAATTAAGGACCTAATTAAACCATTTTATGAATTACTATGTTTTCATGAGTTTTAATAGTTTATTTATGATTATTATAGTATATTAGGATGTTTTAAAACATTTTAATCAATTTCGATCATTTATTTAGTTTATTAATAATTAGTTTCATGAAAATTAAAGTTTAGGGTTTAAAATTTCCAATATTAAGATTCGTTGCTCAATAAATTATGAAACATTTACGTGATGTATGTCTTAACATTAACGTTAATCCCCCAAAGTTACATTTGTATTGAATCATTGGTTTGGGAGTAATTAAGGTTTGAAAATTTTCATTCAAACTTAAATTAAGGCCAAAATACACAAAATAATTTGGGGATTTAAATTTTGATGGATCCCTCTCATCAAGATGAATCCATAGATCCCATGTTTATAATTATTGGATTTATATTTATTGTATTATAATTTATTGAAGTTTCTTGTATTTTTCCTTAATTTTTAATAAGATAAAACCCAATTTTTTAATTTTGGAACATCGGATCCACATGGATCTAACGTGGTGTGTGTTTCATGTGTGCCATGTAATTGCACCACATAGGATCTGACATAGATCCACATGTAAGAGGCAGCACACATGATTTGATTACTGACCATCTAATAAAAGATCAGATAGTCGTGATTCAAGCTGTGGTTTCCCTTATTGGATTTAATCAGAGGTTTGCTAGATCTTGGTCCTCGGTTCCTTTTAAAAGGAATGGACAGTGGAGATTATGTCTCCTATCTCGACGATGGAGGTTGAGAGCTATTCATCATTTTTGCTTGATTTTTGGCCATCCAACCTTGAAATCACACAATTTCAAGTGCAAATCCATCAGTAAATGAAAATGAAGGGATCTAAATAGTTTGATCTCACTTGAGATCAAATTCTCTTCAAAAAGCAGTAAGACCAAAAGCTTAAAGGAGGATGCTAATGGCATACCTCGGTCCCAATGATCTACGGTGGTGGGGTTGACTCCAATAGGTGTGGAACGGAGTGGGAAGCTCATATGCTAAAGGAACTGGATTTCCCTCCTCTGGATTGCTCCCTAAACTAACCTCAGCTTAAATTCTGGTGAAGTTGAAATGAACTTTTGCCCACTTCCCTCGTTGTCGGTGTTTTAGTTACTTTTTAATTAAGTTAAATAATTCATTTGGCTTAATCATAATGTGTTTAATTTTCCATTGGGTTAATCCAAATAATTTGAAAATCGTTGGATCAAACAATCATAATTTTATTTCATTTAGAACCCATTTGACCCAAATTGGGCTTAATGGGTTAAGTTTGGGTTCATTTGGGTCAAAGGACCAAATAGGTCAATATAGACCCAATAATGGGTTAGTTTATGGTCAACATTTATATTCAAATGAATTTTGATATTTAATATGAAATTATTTGAATTTAATTTGGGTTTAAGTCTAATAAGACTCATTTAGGTCTTTTTAGGTTAAATCACTTGATTCATGTAATCAAGGGCACATTGGAGTTATATTCTTTCAAATTCATGTTTAAGTATGCTCATAATATCTTTCCAATCATTTGGAATAATTTTATTTGGTCAAATTTTGGTGGGTTGAACTTTGACTTGGTGGGAGCCACATAAGTCAAACCCATGTAAAAGGGTTGACCAACCTTTAAGCTTTGGATTAGATTTGGATTCATTTAATTTTATGTCATGATTTTATGTTTTTGATTTCATTTGATTTGGATTTATCTTAGGTTTAATTTTAATTTCTTTAGGTTTACGTGGTAATAAGCTTAATTAAGGTAATTAGATTTAGTTTACTAATTAAAACCTAACCTAGGCTTAATTAATTTTACATTTAGAGTGGTGTATGTTTAGTTTGAAGTTTGGATTGATTCTGACTAAACCCATTAAGTTAGATTAACCCAAGAAAAGTGCAGTAGATCAGTAAGTGTGATGACCTAGGTACTTAGTTAGAAGGCTTTTAATTTAGGATTAGGAGTCCTAATGAATGCCATTGGAAGAAATGTTAATCTTATCCAAAAATGTGATCAAAAGATATGCCTGATCAAGATCCCATGGTTCCGTCATCTCAGGCTACCATGGCCTTTGGTCTACTTAGCAAGAGAAATTATTTATGGCAAAAGAATCTTTATTAGCAGGATTAGGTTGCGTCAATCAAGGTGTTCTTATAGACCTAAGTTTGTATTTATCTAAGGACACAAACTTAAGTCAACCTTAGCTAATATATGGCTTTCTACTTATTAAATGTATTCCATGATTCACAGGTTAAGGAGCAAAGCAATTAAGAAACATATGGGCTATTGCCATGATCGAAACATGGTGAATCTATATAGATGCCAAGCCACCCAGTTAGAGAGTTTTGATCATCTCTGCATTTCTTGTGGTTCCATTTCACAGCAAAACCACATAGACAGAGGATGCATGCCATGTTCTTATTAGCATAAAATTGTTTGAGTATGAATATAAAAATAGATTTAATTTGCCAATTACAACTATTATGAGCAAAGGTTTTTTTTTTTAGCTTATCATCCTTGACAAATGATGATGGATGGATGAATGATGGTTTTCTTTGAGCTATATTGAATGAGGAGCTCCATTCAATTTAAATATGTATCCTCTCTAGATGATTTTTCTTTACAATCCGCATGACCACCATTAGGGAAAAACTAGGTTTTGGTAACCCAGACCTAGTCATAGGACACAACCAAGGGAATATCCTACACAACATCCTTAAACATTTGAGTTAGATTTTTATGCATATGTCAAGGTATATGCAGGAAATTAAAGATTTTTTTTTGTGTTAATCTGCGAAGCATCCTCAAGCAGTAGATTTAGGCATTTGTTATTATGTAGGGTCCATGCGGGTTATTTATACTTATCTCATGCATAGCACCTTAGTGCAGCAAATATGGAGCGTCAACATTATACTGCCAGTGCCATGAGGCTGCAAGGTCAACCCTATGGTGCTAATGTCATTGACCATGTTGACCACTTTATTGGCACCTCTATGCTTATTGTTATGCCACAGCTCCGATCAAAAGTTAGTTTAGGATAATTGATAGACATTCAAGCTCTTTAATGATATAGAACAAACTTTTTGACTAGTTTCATGGTGCTGTGTCGGAGTGTCATGGAGTTACATCAATGTGAGATGTCTTTTTTTGTTTAAAAATTTATGCTAATTAATGTCCTTTTCATCAGCACAAAAACTGAACATCTGACCCGTAATTATGGGCCACTGTTTTGGAACCTGAGAGGTTAGCATCTTGGTGCTACCTTTGTAGCACCGTGGTGCTAAGCCAGGCTTATAAATAGACCCCTTGGGCCAGTTGGAATTTTTACTTTGTATTCTCCTTAGAGCATTAGAGTTTTCTCTCCTACTTTTTCCTCTAATTTATATTTTATCTTCCACCATGCTAGTAAAATATTTTAGTAAGGGAAAGAAGAGGGTTGTTGTCAATGACATTAATAGATTTGTTAGTTTGGAGGCCAAAGCAAGGTACCACCACACCATCATACACAAGCATTTGATCCAAGAGAGGAGCTTCTACAATCTGGGTGGACATGTGGAAGGGTTAATCAATGAGCAAGGCTAAGAGAAATGGCCGACAAAAACAATTATTTCATCAAGTTCTTTGCCAATGCAAAGAAGCATCAATCATTTGAGGAAAACTAGTGTTTTGGCAGTAAGTTAGTCCCCAAATGGATTATGATTAGATTATGATTATCTTGACTTCGATGAAATCCTTAATTTTCTTACTGTTATAAATTTCAATACCCAGTAGAAAAGGTGGGATGAGAAAATTATCTATTTTTCTACGGCCGGCCTCACTACCGAGGCTAAAGCTTGGCTTTAATTTATTGCTACCAAGCTGATGCCCACTAGGAATATCATTGATGTAACTAGGGATAGGTCTATTTTGAATTTTGCAATTCAAAAGGCCTTTACTATGGATGTAGGGATTATTTATAATTATATCTATAATATGCTTGAAGGTAGTACTATAATACACTTTGATCATCCTTCTATTATTTATGCTTTATGTGTTAAGGTGAGTGTTGCATGGGATCCTGATATGGAAGTCTTTATACAAAAAGCTCCCATGACAAAAAAATTCATTGAGGGATTTGGTTCGAGGACTGAGGTGGGGGAAAGCTCATGCTCCCCTTAGTCTTAGACTAAATCATCCATGACCATAAATGAGCAACTCCAAGAAATTGGAGGACAAGTCTCAGGCCTAAGAGAAAAGGTCAGTGAAATTAGTCGGTGCTAGCAAAAACTAGAGTGAATATTTGACCATCACAAGGGTCGGTAATGGAAATAGTTTTTATACATGGTCGACTTAATACCTTGCTTGTGCACATGTTGGAAACTATGATTTCTATGTGGGTCTTGGTGAGGCTTCTTTTCATGCGGCACCTCATTATTAACCTTATGTAAGCACCCTATTGGAGTCGGTGGAAGTAGTGGAGTAGGGGAGGAGGATGATCATGACTCCTAGTTTTCTCTTTTTTATTATTTCTTTTTGTATCTCTTCTCTTTCTTTTTTGAATAATTTATGTAACCCTTCCTTTTTTTATATCAATAAATAATTTTCTTTTATGTATTTATGTTATTCTATGTGTACATTTTTTATCATTTGGAATGCTCTAGAATTAAATAATAAAAAAATTTCACTTAAAAAAAGACATTAGAGAGGTAGCGTAGCGGTGTTATTATTACAATGCCTTGGTGCCCTCATGCAGTAGGGGTTAGGCTTAAAATCTAAGAGTGTAGCACCTCGGTGCCTGTTATGCATCATCATGGTGCTCTGTAGAGGTTAACTTCATTCATCTACTCAAGAGGGCGACCCCTCAGTGCTTGATGTTCAGCACCATGACACTATTATAAGAAAAACTCAAGTGTATATTTTTCTATGATGTCCTAAAATGAATTAAAATTTTACAGCGATGTAGCGCTTGATATAAAGCACCAAGACACTGATAATATTCCTCATATGGGTAGAATAAGAAAAGTTAGCTCCACGGAGCTCATGATACAACACTAAGGCGCTATTCATTTAATGCCTATAACTGAAAATTTTGATGGTGTAACGCCTTAGGAATGCTTGATTTTAACATGTTTAGTGTAGGTCACTCTTCTCCCTTACTCCACATCTAAGATCAATAAAGGAGGGTTTTTTTTCACACCAAAATTAAGTTCGACGGCTGAACATGTTCTAAGGTGTGGTGCCTCGGCGCTTAAGGAATGGCTCTACAACATTGAATTAAGTGCAAGAGACCAGAGGTGTCGGCACCGTGGTGCCATAAGGCAGAGTGATAGGACTATATTTCCTGAGAGTGTGGTGCTTTGGCATAGGGATTTGTCACCGCAATGCTGCAAGTCAAGAATGCACTATTTGTAGAGAAATCATTATAGAATCTAGTGATTTTTATAAAATTTTTGAAGAGTGACATTTTGGTAATGCTAGATTCTCGTATTTCTATATCATTCTCCCTTGTTCTAGACCTTAGATCAATGGTGGGAGGTTTCTCTTCTTCTTATGCTAGAACTAAGTTCAATGACGGAAGTTCTTTGACAAAAACCAATGCAAAGAAAAAAAGGATCGGGTAAAAGAATTCAAGAAGCACTATTACAGTGAATTCTTTGCCTATAGTGGATAATAGATTGCTTTTGTGAGGGCAAGAGTTGATATTACGGAAATGTGGGTTCCCAGAAGCATGAATGTACCAAAAACTAGAAGATTATTAATAGAACTAGAGAGATGAAGTAGAAAAAGGATGGGGCAACAATTTTCTCCCCTTTTTATAAAGTTCCACTGGTGAGGCGGCTATCTCCCCTATAGCGATTCCCCTTGTTCCCTTGGGTGATTAGCACTCATGGGGTAAGAAGGATAGTTTTTCTTGGTTCTTTGAAGTACAAATCGTGATTGCAGCTTCGCAGTGCTAGGTCATTGACTTGCCAACTGAATCAATAGTTAGCAGTTATAACATCACGGTGCCAAGATCACAGTTTCTTGATGAATTTTTGATGAAAACACTTCCTCAGAGACTCGTCAGTCTTCTATCTCATCTACAAAAGAGCATGAGAACTCTTCAACACTTTTGAACACTGAAAAATTGCATGGTGAACAACCTCTTAAAGTTGGTGAATGATGTAATGACTCTTAGGAAAAGGAGTGAGAACCACTTAAGGGTTGATTCTTGAAAGTGTTGAAGAAAAGTTGGCACTTCATCACATCATCTAAGTATAGTAATGACGTGGTCGACTTGAAGTAAGCTATATGGTCAGCGAAGTCCGTCCAACCTTTGTAAGATTCAAGATGCTGGATTTAAAACTGTGAGATGGGCAAGCTTCTACGAATCTCAAGGAGAAAGTGTTGGTACACTATGTCTATTTCTTTGACACACCCTTTTTTTCTAGTGTCATAGGAGTCATCTTCAGAATTTCAAAATTTGTTTGGCTGGGCATTAGAGTCATTAGACATGTGTTTTTTTCTCTTGCCAAGATAAACGAGTAGATAATCACATGGATCCTTTGTTCTCTTTTAGCTTAGGTTCTTCATGATGCAGTTTTTCGATGGCCACCTGTACCTGGTGAGTGATCTTATACTCCATGTCATGTAAATCCTACTACATCATAAATTGCCAATAATTTTTGCTCCATGTTTGCAGAGCAATCTTGTGTGGAGGGTCCAGCTTCACTTTGTATCAGACATCTAGTTCTCATCCTCATCCATGCTCACTACACCAAAAATAATGTTGAAACCAAATTTATCCACAGATGAAGGAAGAATCTTCTAAGATACTTAGGAAATAGGGCTAGGTAAAATAATTGACAATAGAAAGATAGGAAGGTAAGAAAAGTGGAGAAAATGTAATCTTTATTGCTCAAGATGTTGAAAATGTGAGTACATAATTTAGACTATTAGCTAAAATGTCCCCCTGTAAGAAATAAATACCTCTTTTATAATATCAAGGGATTGTAAGGAATAAAAAAACATCATATAAGGTAAGTTTAATACAAAAGATTCCCGCATAAGCTAATGGATATTATCATATTTTTGGATGAGATTGGCATCATCTCTAATCCTAGTAATCAGGGCCCTTAATCTTAGACTAGGAACTTTCTATTCAGGCACTTAAAACATTACACTTGGTGGATAGGTGAATAAACCAAAACTAAAAAAACAAATCAAATACTAAATTTGCAATTAAAATCAAGCTCAACACTCTAATGTGAAAGTCTATGTCATCCTGGTAAATATTTCTACGACTTGACCTAATCCAATTAGATTACATAAACCCAATCAATCCCAAATCTAATAATAATTAACAAAAATCTGAATCAAATCCATTTGAATGGAAATCTAAATTCTATTGAGCCTAGATCGAGGTAATTAGGGCGGTTGACCTATTTGAACCAATCAAACTCAAATTCATCTAATTCCAAAAAAAATCAAATAAAATTAAAACAAATTAAAATAAAATTAAATAAAAGCCATATAATTAATGAACATAGATAAATGAACTCAAAAATAAATGTAAGTGAGGTTCAAAGTGGTCAACCAACCTAAATTTGGTCAAATTGAGCCATTCCAAATGCTTAAAAATAACAAATTAACATTATTGGACTAAGTTTTGAATGAGGTTAACATCACTCCTAAAATTAGAAATTAGGAACCTCCTAATTAAGTACTTGGGATACTATATCTAATGACTTATTTCATTTTCCTTTGGTTTGATCTAACATAATGGGCTTAGGTAGATTCAACCCAAATTCTTAACTTGAACTAAATCAAAACAAATCAAAATAAATCAAAATGAATTAAAGAAAAATAAAGTGAATGAATCCAAATCTAAATTAAAGTCAAATCTAGTCAACTTTTCAACATAGGTTTGACTAATGTGGGTCCCACTACATCAACAACCAACACACTAAAATTTGTCCAAATAAAATCATTCCAAATGATAAAATAAATATGTTTAATTATGAATCTAAGGAAATTTAAATTAATTTAGACCTTACTGAGGTTAATTAGACCACTTAGTATGAATGAACCTAAATGGGTCATATAGGGTTCAAACACAAATTAAATTGAAATCAACTCAAATTGATTACTGAAAATCATTTAGAAATGATAATAAAACATAATTCAGCCCATCATTTAGTCTAATTTGGTCAAATTTATCATTTGACACAAATGAACCCAAACTTAACCCATTAAAACCTACTTTGGGTCAAATGGGTTAAAATTGAAATAAAATTGAAATCAATTGAAATTAACCATTCCAAATCATCTCACACATATGATAAAACATGATTGGAGTCCAAAAAAAATTTAATTAAGTCAAACATGTCATTGAACCTAATTGAAATCAAGTTTAACCCATTTAAGCCTAAATGGGTTAAAATGAAATAAAATATAAAATTAATTCAAAACTTAAATGAATTAATTATGTCAAAACTTAATAAATCATCAATTAACAGTGATTGAATCCAAAATTAAATGAATTAAATTAAAATCAAACATTTTGAATCCAAATGCTTGAACTAGGTTCAAATGTCCAATCCAATTCAAAAGGGTTTGGATTTAACCTCAAACTCACATTGAGTTTGATTTTGGAAGCCACAGACTAGCCTAATGGTTGTGGTGGTGATGCCAAAAGTCATAAATGGAGCCAAAGGGGAGATGAGTGGAGGTTTAGACCAAGTAAAGATGCTTGGTGGATTCTTCCTACTCCCTTCATCCAAAATCATTTGGATTTTATCCAAATCACCTTTGACCACCTCTTAGAGGATTATTCTAAGGTTTAGAATCAGCTAACCAACCCTCAAGAAAAAGGGAACTTGGTCTCCTCCATGAAGAAGAGGAAGAAGGGGCAAGGGAGATCTAGCTTTTGGTCAAGGGAGGTAATGGGAGGAATTGACTTCCTCCCCTCAAATATCTTATCTAAACATGCTCAGAAGGCCAAGAGATACAAAGTCCAACCTGTAGCCAACCCTCCCACTGCCGGTGGCCAGAATCTAGCCACCTAGAAGGTTGATTTCATGGCTCTCAGCCATATATGAAAAGAGAGGGGGGAGAGAAGAGAGAGAGAGAGAGAGAGAGAGAGAGAGAGAGAGAGAGAGAGAGAGCCTTTTGTCTCCCTCTTTTCATTCCAAAACATTCACAAAGTGTGGAGAAAAAGAAAGAGACCATTCCCCCAACCTCTCGACACTAGTAAACTGAAATTTGGCCAAATTTGGTGGCTACCGTTTGACCCCTAATAGTAAAACGTTTGGAGAACTGGTTCACCTCAAATTGAACATCCCAACATGTTTTAGAGGTTGAGGTGACTTCAATCGAATCCTCACCGAGGCTCGCTACAACGGGCGAGCCGTAGAACAATCAAACCCTATAAAAAATTGTCGCACGTTGGTATCCAAGGTGTTTGGAGGGGATGCAAACCACCAAATCACATTCATGGCTTCATCCTATCTAGGCGAAGGTGTTCGAGTCAATCCCACAACCGAAGATCATCGAAGTTGAGGTATGCCTCACAACCAATCTATTTAGCAAAGTTCTTTGGTCATTTTTGAAGGAAATTTGATCCCCATGAGGTTCAAAATTTATAAATTGATTACATATTTATCCTTGATCATTTTGAATCAAAATTGCATTGAAATCAGCATTAGATCATCAAAAATCCATTTGATTTGACGGACGGTTTCCGTCTCTCACCGAAGATGCTCGAGGAACAATCTTCACCATTCATTCCTTTTATTTGGAATAAATGATCAACTTCTAGCTGAATGATTCAATATTATCATTATAGGAAACCACAAAACAAATCAAGACCATCTGATCTTCGATCGGATGGTCAGGATTCATCCTGCATGTGCAGCTTTGATGTGGCCCCCATACGAATTCGGCATGGCCTAGTATTACCATCAGCATCACCATTTTAAAATGGTAATTCTCTTTTTAAATAATTAAAAAAATCATTAAAAATGCTTGAAACTTCAAATATTCATAAAACATTAAAAATAAATCCAAAAATACAAATGAGGGCTTTATGGATTTATCTCAGTTAGTAGAATCCATTAAACTCAAAAGCACCAATTACTTTGGGTAAATTTGACTTAATTTAACTTTAAATGAAATTAATTAAACTCAAATTAACTTCAAATCATTAATGCAATTGAAATAAAACTTTGGGGAACTGAAATTGAGGTTAAAATGTACCTCAAAAAAAAGTTTCATGAATTATTGTAATGTAATTCAAGAGATATAAAATTTCAAACTACAATCTTCAATTTTAATTAAATAAATTAAAATTAAATGAAATAAATCATAAAAATGAATCAAATCACTTCAAATTAACATAACAAACATTAATGAACTTAAATATACCAATAAAACCCATTGAAAGTAAATAAATCATAAAATGATCTAATATGGTAATTAATTTAATTAATTAATTCATATAATTAACTAAAACTTAAAAAAATCATATTAAATCCACCAAAACTCTAAAAATTATGAATGAACCCTCTTTGAAAGGATCTTTTGAATAAGAATAAATAAAATAAAATAAATCCTCAAATATCCTCATTAAATTTGTCTTAATTTATTATTTAATGAAGAAATAAAAATCTTAATTAAACCTTAATTATGCATCTGATTAAAATGAAACTTTGGAAATATGAAATTGGCAAGGAACCACACTTGCCATAAAATTTCAAACTTAATTGACCATTGGATTGGTAATTGCTGAATTTCCAAATCACTAAGACAATATAAATAAAATAATAAATTAAAAAATTTCATAAATCACAAAATTCATAAAATAATTCGAAATGATCTTCAGCAACATTAGAACATTTAAAGATAATTCTCCAACATTGTAAATCAAACAATTTGATTACTTCCACACTTATAGATTAATTAATATTAACCTAAGATTCTTAGGTTAACATAATTCAAACCAAATGAAATGAACATGAATTCAATAGACATAAACACAATTCAAACAAAAACATTAATGAAAATAAATGTTAAACTAATTTAAATTAAATCAAATCAAATTAAAAATAAACTAAACCAAGAATGAAAATTAAATGATGTCAAAGAATTGAAATGAAGAATTACATTTCTAAACAATTGAAACATTAATCCAAAATCCAAACTAAATTCTAACCCAAATCATTTAAATGAATCTAAAAGGATTAATTAAGATACTTTAGGATCTTAGTTAGGTCTTTGTGAGGAATATTCATCTTAAGATGAAGGTTTCATTTCACTAGGGGTTAAGATGTTGAACAGAATGGGTTCCACCTAAAAGTGGAATCTATTCTACTCTTCATTCTTGAAAACCTAAACTTCACTTTAGCAAAATAAAAGTGAACTTGAAAATGAAAACAAAAATTATTGAATAATTTAAATTGAAACCATCTAAAGGTAAATCAAACAAACTCAAAACTCCAAATTTTAACTTGAACTAAAAAGTCTTAAAATCAAATGGAAACAACTAACCCTCGAAAATCATGTAATCATATTGCTCTGAATTCCTGAATTGGGCTCTTCTCCCATTGCATATTAAGGGCATCTAACCTTTGAGGATGATCACCTTCTTGGGGAAGCTTGCCTTTCTCTTAGTGATTTGGCTCATAACTAATTATGATTGCATGGCATTTAGCCATAAAAATGCATACTTAAGACCTTAAAAGAATCATGAGTCAAAATATATAAAATCTAAAAAATGTGCATTAGTTAGATCAATTTTATACCCTACATGATCTTAGAGATTAGGGAGTGAATCTATGTTCTTATATTCTTCCCTAAAAAGACAACATCCTAACCATCATACATACATGATACTTGGTGTCATGAATTTAAAATATGCTTAGGTTGTGATAGTTGGTAGCCCCTCCAAGCGGGTTGTAAATCCAAAAGAGTCAGAGATTTGTTTGTTCCCTCAAGTGAGAGGAATAGATAATTCCCAAAATAAAAATAGGTTGAGGATTTGATTTGTGCTAGAAGCACATATAAACTTAGGTTCTAAAGCATCCTTTTTGGAGTAATTCTTTAACCCTAGACATTAATGCAATCTTGTGCTGCTAGAATCTAAGCCCTAGATTTTTGAAAAATTGTTAACTTGAAATCTAAATTAAATCCCAAAAATGAAAGCCCAATGATAAGATAGTTGAAATGCCTACTAGGCATCCCAGTATCAACAAACATTTCCTCCTTAATCACCTTTGGCCTCTTAAAGAACTCTTTCCACTTTGGATTATTCCCAATTGAAATTTCAAATGTTATTCCTTTGAAAACCAACTTAGAACTTTATAGATATAATAATTTATTTCTTTAATCGAGAGTATTCTTAGGAAGAGACCCTTCTTCCTAAGATGTAATTAACTATAAGGGCTTATCTTTATAGTGAACCATGAACCCATTTTAAAATAAATTATGTTTAATTTTCATGTATTTCAAGAGAAAACTCTCTGGTATATGAAAGACCAATTAGCCTTAAGAGTTTTTTATTAAAAGATTGAAGCCATTATAGGATAACATATTTATCTTTCGAGATAATATGTTTATTCCTTAATGATGCATTTGATCATCCAAATAAGAAATTTCTAAACTCTATGTGGTTTCATTAATTTTCCCCACAGACATGCCTAAGCATAAATATAAATAAATATAAATTTAAAGAGGACTCAAATGAGTTAAGTTTATCAGTTGACCTATGTAAACTAAAATATATCCCATTGAGCCTAAATTTAAATTAAATTAAAATTAATTCAAATCAAACACTTTAAATCATTTTCAATCAAGATTCAACTTTTCTTTAGTTTTAATGTGATCAATTTGATCACTTAGCCCAAGTGAACTAATTTGACCCATTTCAGAAATTTTGGGTCAACATGGATCTAATTCAAAACAAAGTTCAAATCAATTGAAATAAATTGAATTAAATCATTCAAAACACTTAATTGAATATAAATAAATTCCAAATTCTTTTTAATTTAAGTCAATTTGGTTTTTTTATTCAGATGAGTTCACCTTAACCCATTTGAATTAAAAATGGTTTAAAATGAGTTCAAATGAAACTTGAACTTTAAAGAATTGAGACTGATTGAAATTAATTACTTCATAACATCATGGATGATCAACTACACACAATTAAGTCAAAATCCAACCCCTAAAATGGCTACTTAAGCTAAATGATCCACTTTGACTCATTTGAGTCAAATTAACCCTAACCCTAGTCAAATCATATGAAACATGAATCAAGTGATCCATAAATCATTATATGTACAACTAAAAAAATCAATTAAATGATACAATCAACCCAACTCAAGTCAATTTAAACCCCAATGAATCAAATAAAGCACAAATCTGAACCCAACTCAATTAAGCATGAGCTCAAACTATGGCTCACTTTAGGCTTGACTTAGGCTGTAGGCAGCAAACCAAAAGCCATAAGATGTTGAGATGGCAAGGGAGGATGAGGTGGAGCTCATGGGGAGCAAGAATGGCTGACCCACTTCCATCTCCTCAAGCTTTACCCATGCCTGATTTCTCACCACTTAACATATTCAAGCCTCATCTCTAACCTTCACTTTCATGATGGGCTTCCAATTCCCATGGCTGACCATCTCCACATCAAACTAATAAGGGACTCTCAGTCACGTATAAAGAGAAGGCTTGAAGCTTCAATTCTACCCTTTTGAGCATTCCTGCACCTTCTTCAAGTTAAAGCAATCACAGATGAGCTTTTTTCCTACCTCCCTAGCTTCTCTGCTCACTCCCCACATTAAACTCTAGTGAAAAGTGTTCTTGCACGTTCACATCAATCTATAGAGAGGAATATATCTAATTCATTCCTAGAGCTTCATTTCAACTCCTCAAAGCTTTTTGAAATGAGAAAGTCATTGAAGAATAATGTCGATGAGGTATGCCATTCACTTACCTCTCTTTAATTTAAGTTGGCCCTTTATGATGACAACTTTATCTTTGGTGATATCAAGTAATTTACAACCCTCTGAAATTATTGCTTGATCATTTTGTAATTAAAAACATGAAGATTCTGACTTAGATCATCAAAAATTACCACCCAAAGGTGAACAACTCTCGGTTCTCCCAAGGGAGATCAACGATGAAATCACCACCATCCATTCCTTTTAATTGGAACAGAGAACTATGATTTTGAAAAGCGAATCTAATTTATTTCTTTAAAGAAATTATGGGTTAATCCTAGACCATCTAAATCTTTGATTAGATGATCCTAAATGACCTTGTGTCCCCACTACCATCTTACATAAAATCCATGTGGATTCGTGTGGCACCATGCATAAAGTGATGCCTAGTCTGCGACGCGTGTGTGCTAACTTCAATAAGTAAGAAATTTAAAATTTCTAAATTAAATAAATCTAAAAAAAGGTCCAAATTTTCAAAAATTCATAAAAAATAAAATACCCTATAAAAATGAAAATAAGTGCTATATGGATTTATTTTAGTGAGAAGAATCCATTGAACCCAAAATCTTTAATTTTATTAGGTAGTTTTGGACTACTTTTATTTTAATTTAGATCAATTAAACCTTAACTAATCCAAAAATATTAATCCAATCAATTTGAAACTTTAGAGAATTGAACTTACAGTTAAAATAAACCTAAGATAAAAAATGGGGGATTCATTGGTGATTAAAATGAACAATATAAATTTTTTAATCCAAAAGCCACAATTTAATACTATAAATAAATATTAATCCAATATAATTTAAAAATATATGAAATCAATTTAAATCATCATAACAGACACTAATGAATCTAAAAATAGCATTATCACTCTCTGAAATTTGATAAAAACAAAAATGGCTTAGTTAATGAATTAATTGGATAAAATAATTCAACTAAGTTGTTTTTAAGAAAAACATATTAAAATGAGTAAAGCTAGCGATCTATCCACAATTTAATGTTGTACTAATGTTTAACGTAGTTCTTAGAAATCCTGAATGAGACTCTATAATTTAAATGTAAATCTATCATCATAAGTAGAATTGATAACCTTTAGGTCCGACATGGTTTACTAATCTTATGAGCATACAACACGGCAAATCCCTTAATTAGAGTTATTTAGTTTATAAAAAGAAATTATGCTAACTTCATTAACCAATTAACCATAACTCATTTGACATCATGTTTTCGTCTACCCCTCCAACTTTCACTCAAGATTATATAAGGGCTATAATAAACTAGTGAGTCTCTTATGCCACTCTTTCACTATTTGATAGGCCATATAGCGTAAAATAAACTGTCATCTCACACTTTAACCTATTCCACAAATATTAGCTTGAAATTTTGATGTGTTTTAATACTCCTTACGTGATTCATGTGTCCAAAACAACTAGCCTTATGTATTGTTTTTTTCTTAGATCATCACTAAAAGAAACCTAAAGTCACCTTCCATGATTCAATACATCATGATCATTCACATGTAGGTTAGCTCTTTTTTTAGAATAAATCTAATCTACTAGTCTTGCATATTAATCATTTGATCTATGTGGCTCTTTAGTATTCTCTTATAAATAAACTTCAATAATCATCTATGAAAGCAAATTTATATTCAGATTAGCTATAATAGTAACTTTTAGCTCCTAATTCTTTATCTCTTGAACCTATGCATGATTAAATGTGTAATATTATAAACTATCATACTAGTGACTTCTAACTCAAGGTAAAAATAACCACATCAACTTCGCAAGACTAAAATATATTGTTGAGGTCATAATTCTTATTAGCTCACTCCAACAACCTCCTCCACCTTAAGAGAAATTCATTTGAGTTAAGGAATACTTCAAGCTTGGAAAATCCATAAAGTGCTATGATCATCCATATGGAATTTACATCTCTCAATATATAAATAATATATTTGTATTTTCTAAAAAAATAGAATAACTTTCAACTAAAAGTCACGAGTCAGCTAGTTCTTCTTATGTAAATTCAATAATCTAGAAGCATGTGAAGTAACTCTCTTATATTGTTGCAAAATATTATCTTGTCAAAGAAGCATCACTAAACACTTAAAAATTCTCAACTTTAGATAGATAGCCAAAATAGGTGCTAATACTAAGTAATCCTTTAACAAATTAAAATTAGTCTCATAATCTCATACCTAATCAAAAGACATTGCCTTTTATGACAATGTTATCAAAAGAGTCATAATCTTCAAAAAGTTTTAACAACTATCTTGAAATTATTTGGTATGCAATAAATGTGTTCATGTTCAATACTAAAGTTAATTTCGAACAATCAAACAACAAACCATTTGGGGGATCACTAGAAATACCACTATTACTAATAATATGATATATGAGTAATAGATTTGGATTATAACTCACACTTTAAGAACTTAGCATACTATTAGTGTTTCATCAAAGTATTTAATATTAACCTAGAATGAGTAGCTTGATAATCATAAGTTCTTGAATACAATAATATATCATTAATAAACAATAATAATAAATTAATATAAACACGCTTTGAACATACAATTATTTATATCTATAAATATAACTGTGGCATTAGTCACACTGAGAGGCATGACTATAAATTCATCTTATCAGTAATGGGCACTAAGCTATATTCACCACATCCACCTACTTCATCTTTAAATGATATTGTCTTAGTTTATATTTATAAGAACATGAATGTGCTTTCTAGTTAGTTAAACAAATCATAAATCCTTGATGATAAATACTAATTCTTGGTGGTTATCTATTTTTATTTTGTATAAGTAATGCAGATATAAATTGTATCATTTTTTTATCAATAACATTACTCATGGAAATATATTAGACCTAATAAAATTTTTTTCTAGTAACTCTTGCAATTATACCTTTAATTCATGCAATTCTTGTTATCATTATATATAGGCTCTTTATAGTAAAAGATGTACCAAAAACTACTATGATACAAAACTATGTCTCTCTTTTAGAATGTAAACTTATCCGCACTTAAAATAATACATTTGAAAATACTCTCACCATATGAACATCTTCAATAACACCTTTTGCTCCATTCTTACCTATAAAAAAAACATTACTTCTCTTAATGTATAATCTGTCAACCTATAAGGCTAATACCAAAGATGATAGCACATCTCACCAGCAGATAGTGTTATCCATTTTTAATTGCAAATATTATGAGCCCCATACCCATTAAACAAAACATGCCCAAGATAACATTAAACTTACTCATTCGATATATAATTTCCTTAAAATCTAACTTTCTATCTAAGACCTCAATCTCAAAATTATAGACTTATCTTGAAACTAAATAATATCCAATATGCTAAAAAATTAAATAAATTAGATAATAGAGTATTATAAAGTAAACTCAACTAATAAAACTCTTGGATATGAATGAATGGCTAGCTTTATAATCAAATAAGTTTTACATGGGTGTACAAAATATGGAATGCCATATCAATCATAATATTGGTTGCAACCTTGGCCTCCAATTGAGTCAAATTATATACATTAATTGAGCTAAAGTAACAAAATCTATATGAATAATATGTTATTTTATGGTTGGGTCGATCACACTTGAAGCATTATTAAAAAATGAATAATAGAAACCATGTTGCTTTCTTCCATAATATGCACATATTAAAGCATTAGTTAAGAAATAAATGAACCACTACTCCTTGAAATTATAGAACTACATCTAGAGTCATCCAACCTGAATTAAGGTTTATTTTTACTGCACTACTCCTAGAAGACTATTATATAAATCTTGTCTAACTTGTGCCCCAATGCTTCTTTTTAGATCAATCATTTTTAATCTTGTCATCTCAACCAACTTTGTAAAATTTCTAATATTTAATAAAAATATGGATGTCTCAAATTATTTTTAAATTTTTATAAAAATTGATAAAACTTTTCCTCATAAGTGTTAATTAGCTATAGAGCATACCTAACAAGTGTAGTAAACTAAGCCTCAAACTACATCACCATCTTCATCCCTCAAATAAATCTTAGAAAAATATTTCTATATATGATATCTAACTATGGGTGGTCGAAACCAATCTCTTAAAAACTTAAAGAACTTCTTATAAGTGATCTCGGCATTAATCCTGGCTTAAAATTTCTTTTCTATTAGTCTAACAACCAATATTGATGCATCACATCATGTGAATCAAGAAAATGAAGATCATGTTGATAAATATAATTATATTAAAAGTTCAAATATAAGAGCCAAAGCTACAACTCAAAATAAAGTATAAAAAATAGGCCTTATTATAAAAGTCCAATAACGAGTCCACAATTTAAAATATTTTAAATGTAATTTATAATTTTTTTCCCAATTAAAAACTTGTATTTCTATCCATGACTTGAAGAAAGCTTTAAAAATGAATGATTTGAGCTTCTCCTCCTTATATGGTCATTAATCACTATCTTCTTTCATATTTTTCTCTCTATTTTTTCTCTCCAAAAAATTTAAGCATAAAGTCTTGTAATGCTAAAGTATGTGAGCTGAAATACTTTATAGCTTTAGTTATTGAATAAAATATTTTAAGTAGTAATAGTGCTCTTCCTAGAATGATACTCGTTGGCTTCATGTATGTGTTTTTTATTAGAATAGATTAGTTAGTTATCTTTATTTAGTTATAACTACTTGCTACTCTCCTATGCTCTTACTATAACACTTTTTCATACCTCCTCCACAGCCCAGCATTTTCTAGGAGTAGTCACCACCCAACCCTAGCCTCACATCTACTCTAAAATCCAACCTAAGGCCCTCAACAAAATTAGTGAAGACTATGACCTAATCTAATTCTTTACATCTTAACACCCACAAAATTAGTGAAGACTATGACCTAATCCAATTACTTCGAATCATAAGAACCACAACCTTTGCTGAACTGGAACTTTTCCCTTTCTTGAAATGAAATGTAGGTAAATTAAGTGAAAGAAATAATAGCTCAGTAGATTACTTAAACCCTATTACAATATTTATTACACAAAAATAGTATTTATGCCAATATATTATTACATGAACAACAAAATATACATCTAGAAAAATAGCAAGACATCTCACCAAATGATACCTATTAAGTACAACACACATGAAAACTAGTGTTTGTAGTCAGTATTTATCTGGAGATTAAAATAATATAATAAGAAATAAGAATTCTCATTTTCTTAGAATATTTAATAATATTTTATCTTTTATATCTCCAATTTCACTTGCAAATCTACATAATCATATTTATCTTTTACCTCTTATACCTCCACTGTCATCTATACCTATACTTAATTACATCTATTTAAGCATACTTTACACATATACGAACAATTATATAGGTTCAAAAGTCCTTGTGCCTCCACTTGAATGCGCATAAGGTAAAGCCAAATAGCAACTTGTATTTTTCCCCCTTTTACACATGCAATAATTTCGATAAATAGGCATGGAAATAAAATCATTTTAATAAAATCAAAAGTATTAAATAATAAATTTTCTTATAATTTTTTTATATTATATTATTATATAAAAAATTGTCCTTACAAAAATATTTAAGAAATTTCCTTACTCTCCTTTATGTGTGAACATTTTGGAGAGAGTGGAAGTGAATGAGAGGGAGGACAGCAAAGATTTGTACATCTTAGACCTGATTTCCTCTATAAGATCATGTGACTAAAAATAAAAAACCAACTTGAGGTAAGCTATTGTTACATTGCTTTAGATTTTTATTTTTGCTGCTCATGTGTTAATTTTGGCATTTTAATTAATTAGATTTTATGTAAACTATAGAATAATAAAAAACTTTGAAATGATGTCATGGATACTACATATAAATAAGTTTTTGATCAATGAATGTCAAACAATGTACACTTTTTTCCTTTTTATACATGCATAGGTGTAGAAATAAAAGATGTTTGACATATATAAACATCATTTAGAATGTTACAAAAAATTATAGAATATGATATAGAGTTGAATTTGAGCGATAAATTACTTCGACATTCGTAAATCACAAAATTATTTATATGTATTATCTATAACATCATTTCATAGTTCTTATTATTCTATAGTTTATATAAAATCTAACTAAATAAAATGTGAAAATTCACACTTGAGTAGAAAAAAATTGAAGTAAAATATATTTGTATGGATATTTTTATTTGATAAAATAAAATTATAATATTTTAAAACATAAAAAATAATTATTTTATAGTTATTGTTACATATAAACTCAACATTCAAAGATTTGAAAATTAAGTAAAAATAATGAAGAATACTGTAGTAAGTTTATTTTTGTAGTAGGCTATAAAAATCCACTTTCTGTGTTCTAAATCTAATAATTGTGTAATATTTCTTTGAAAGTTAAAATCTAAATTTTGCCCTCTGTCACCTGAAATTTTTTTTCGTAGAATATTATTTAAACTGATCTTTAATTTTTTTTAATAAAAAAGCTTTTATATACCAAATTTTCTTACATTTTTTGGGATTAAAATAATTTAATTAAAACTTACTCAAACGCCAACAAATAAGTTAAAACGGGCTGCTTAAATTATGTTACATGATTATGTTGGTATTTCTGATGAGTCACTTTCAACATGTTTAATCATAATATAAATAATATCGTGCAGCCAAAAAGTTGATTGAAACGAATTATAATGTGGACATAACACATGCGAAAGCTAATTTTTTTTTTTTTTAATTATTCATATGAGTCTATTTGTTTACCTCTGACAATTATTGGTTAGATGGTACTTTATAAAGTATAAACTTTGTTGAATAGAAACTTCAAATAGTGATGATCGGTTCAGATTTATATTCTTTTATACCTCACAATCGTGTGGTCATCAAGAAAGAACAAAGGACTGTAATATAGCAGTTAGCATTCAACAACATAGAAATAATCAAAATTTTAGGTTGATAACAAATTACTAAACTCAGACAACCAAATTTTAAAGCAAACAATCTGAATTTTATGACATAGGGAATCGAGTTATGCCATCAAGAAGGAACCAAGGACCAAAATAAAAATTCAACATTCAGAAACCTACAAATAATCAAATTTTTTAATAAACAACAGATTATTAAACTCAGACAACAAAATTTTAAGCAAACAATCTGAATTTTACGACATAGGGACTCGAGCTATGTCATCAAGAAAGAAAAAAGGAATAAAAGACTACAATTACTAGGTGATTCTTAATATTAGGTTGACCACATCTAATCCAACTAACTATGCAAACAAGTGCATTACCTTTTTTTTTTTTGTAAATAAAGAGCTCCTATAATCATCAAGAACTCCACTGCCAATAATAAATGCAAATTGAGATGCAACTATTGTTATGAGAATTGTGAAGATATCCTTAGTCATTTTTGATAGACATTGATACTAGAGAGTATTCATCTTCCTCTAATCAAGAACAACAAATTGATCATTTTGCACAAATATAAACTCTCTTACAAATAGACTTACAAATCAAAATTTGAAGGTTGAACATACCAAACAAAATTAGCAAATCGAAGCATGCAATCAAAATTGAATGGTATGGTACTTCACTTGGTAGTTGTGAAGGTCGACTTAAAACTGATAAACTAAATCTAGAAAGATCTATTGCAATTTGATAATATATTTCTCAAAGAAGATCTTTACTTTAATCTTGGACTCTAGTTCAAAAGATGAGTATATCTCTAGAAATGTGAAAGTTATGAATTTTATCTTCAACCATCGGACTAGCATAACTACCCTAGATAAGAGAAAATTATGTAGGTATTGGCACAACCAAGAGGGGGAGTGAATTGATGTGCTTTTAAAATTTTTTAGTTTTAAGGGAAATTAAAACTTAAACAATAAAAATAAAATATTTCTTTCTAATCAAAGAAAAAGAGTGGTAAGCAAAAGAAGCAAAATGAAAAAAAAAATGTGGCACAAAAGATTTATAGTAGTTCAGTCAACTGACTTACGTCCACTCCCTAGATTCCTTCAAAATCCACTAACTCTCATGTGGCACAACTTGCCAAGGAGGATAAGCTTTTATCCTTCACAGGTAATGGAGAAACCCTACACCCACTTCCCTTATCTCCCAAGGTAAGAAGGATGTCGCTCGATCACACGAGATACAAAGAGAAATATCTCAAAGAAATCAAAGATTACACAAGTTCTCTAAACAAAGAACACAATCTCAAGTACAAAACACAAGACTCGAGGCAAGGTCAATGTGAAATAAACAACTATGTTCAACCTTACTAATAGATCCACTCTAAGAAAGATGAAAGAGATCTCCCCCCTTTCTCCTATGCAAATCTCTCTTCCATAACTTTCCTAATAATTTTCCTTCAGGTGGAATATAAAATTATTAAATTTATTCTTGAAGAAGTTAGTCCAATTGTACTCTACGATTTACCATCATACTATATGATCAGTTTAATTTGCTAGGGTTAATGCCTTGAATGATCAAGTTATCCCAAATAAACACAGCTATTTAGACCGTATGATTATAGATCATACTATATGAATAGTACAAATAAAAAATTTAGCTCTCTGTTCATTTGTCGTGTACGAGCTAATCGTACAATACAAATTAATTATAAGAAAAAATCCTTATAATTTTGTATCCCATAAATTGAGAGCCAAAATTAGGTAATTTAAGTAATAAGGATCATACTGTATGATTAATATTGTACTATATAATTATTTGTTTTGCTAATCAGTTAAATTTATCTTGGTGATTATAAAAATTAATAAAAGTAAGTCATGCAGTATGAAGTAAATCATCTTATACAATCAGCTAAATTTGACAAATTTTTGTGCTTAAATGATATGTTTAAATCTTCATAAAATTTAACAAAAATGAATAATCATATAGTATGATCCAGATCATCTTGTATGATTATTATATTTTTGGAAAATTTAGATCTTAATCGACTTAATTTTGACGACTAAAATAATTTACAAAATTGGACAATCACATAGTACAATTTTCTTAAAAATTTTAATTTTTAAAATTTATTTTTATGTTCTCTCAAGTGTGTGTGCTTGGTTGTCATTTAAGATTCAAATGCTAGATACATGAAAAAAATACAAATACTAGACATGACCATACAAAATTTTTCAATTGACTAAAATCTTCTAGTAGCAATCATTCATCATTTGCTATATTCTAGGTTCTTGATTACTCTTTTCAACAATCTACCATAGTTTGTGCTTTCATGGTGAATTATTGATTTGGCTGCTCAATTTTGATACTTGTAATAAAGTTCAAACATAGCTTGCACACACAACTGATTAGTGAATAATAATTGTTCAATCAAAAATGTTTGTGATCATCAGAACTTAGAATATAAAGTAAGAACTCATGGAGCTAATAATCTCCCCTTTTTTGATGATGGAAAATATTAAGGGTTCAGTTTAAGGACTACCATGTAAAGAACATAATGTAGTATCTCCCCCTTAATTTATGCCTAATTGCGAAAGTAAATAGAAAGATATGCAAAAAATGCAAATACATGCATGACATGCAAAATATCCAAAACAAACATGCAAACTCACTAAAATTTTCTTTCCTTTTGAACACATAAAAAAGGGTAAAAAAAGATGGGCAAATGAAGTACTAGAGAAAATTTATGAATTTGAAAGTAAACAAATTTTCTTGAATTATTCTTAACACATATCCTTATAAACCAAGTAAATTTACAACATGTAGCCAAGATGGTATAATAAGTGTGTCATTAATTGTTTTCAAATGACCCTTTATTTTTCTTGATGCAACACTTTTGCTTAAGGATACTACACAACTTATATAAATGACATCAATAAATTTAATGAATTTTCTAGAAAAATTTCTAACTAAAATAAAATGTTGCATAAATTTCACTTAGATGAATTAAAAAAAGCTATTGCATGATTCAAGTAAAGAAATAACTATTATGATGAGTCCCTTAATGTCAAAATTGGAAAAGCATGAACCATCATTTTTTTATTTCATTTCTGCACTTTAGGGATTTTGATTTTTTTTGGATTCAATTGTTATCCCAATTTAAACATCCTAGTCTCACAATTATTGTTTCTTGAGTCACTCTATAATTGGCAAAATCACATACATCTGCACTAATATTTATGCATAAGTTAATTTGTTATAAAATGTTAAAAAACATAGAGTAAAGAAAAAGATGTGATTTACGTAAGTATATTTTAAGCAAATGTGCATGTCATCATAGACAATTTGTGGGCTATTTGGTTTAGTTATTGGTTATACATCACAAAGTTTTTCATTTATAAAGGAAGCTTGATTATAAAGAAAATATTTCTTCTTTATTAAATCCACAAAACATAGCTAGTAAACACATAATATATGCTAAGACAATCAATTCAACAAATTGAAATGCTAATAAATGTAACTAACATGGAATACAAGTATAGCATATGCAAAAAAAGTAAGTACAATAAAATGCTGGAAAAGAACTAATACAACTAAAGCAAACATAGAAAACAAACAAATAGAATTAAACACTAAAATGAAACTAGTACACTGCAAAATAAACCACTAAAATCCATAAGGTCCCTCATTTGGTGATGGTGGTTAGATAAGGTCATGTAGGGCATTAAAGTGAGCTTAAATTTAAGCTTGATCTTCTACCTATGTTGCTGATATTCCACCCATTAGGCTCCTTGCTCCTCAATGTGCCTATCAATCTTCAACTCTAGTTGGGCAAAGTGCTCTACCCAAGCATCCTGAGGGTAGTTATAATGGGCTAAAGGCTCCCCTTGTCTAGCTGCTTCCTCTTCCTCAACCAGTGTTGCAGCCTGAGCTAGTCACCACTTCTCACTATAGAATGTATGAAAGGTATGATCAGTGAAGTGAGAAGGTAGATGGTTTGGTCTTCAATCATATGACACATGCGAAAATCAATGGATTAAATGAAAGTTGACATACAAATTTTCCAGAAATCAAATGGAATATCATCAAATAATGGTGGTCAGGTAAAAGAGTACCCTTCCACAATGTTACTATTCCCTAGATGTGCCATTAACAAATCTACTTATGGTTGTTAGACTATGAGATAAGCAACTTGCTCTGATACCACTTGTAATTATTGGCACACCAAAGAGAGGGGGCGAATTAGTGTACTTTTAAAAAATTTCAAATTTCAAGAAAATTAAAAATTAAATAGTAAAAAAATTATATCAACTAATCAATGTAAAGGAGTGGTAAACAATGAAAAGAAAATGAAAAGAAAAGTGAGATACAAGAATTATATTGGTTCAATCAACTAACCTACATCCACTCTCTAGATCTCCTCCAAAATCTACATACTCTCCATCAACATAACTAGCCAAGTTGAAGAAGCCTCTCTCCTTCACAGGTAAAGAAGAAACCCTACACCCACTCCCCCTTTCTTTCAAGGCACGAAGGACACCACTCCCTCACAAGTGGTACAAAGAGAAATCTCTCAAAGAAAACAAAGATTACACAAGTTCTCTAAATAAAGAACACAATCTCAGTGAAAAACATAGGTCATAGGACAAGGTCAATGAGAAATAAATAACCAAGTGCAACCATACTAACAAAAAACCCATTAGAATTAAAGTTGAAAGAGATTTCTCCACCTTTCTCTCAAGCAAAACTCTCTTCTGCATGTCTCATGATAATTTTTCACATTCAGGATTAATTTGTTTGTCCCTCCCTCCCCATAGAGGATATTTATAGGGAGGAGTATGAATAAAAAATTATTAAATTTATTCTTGATGAAGTCAATTCAATTGTACTGTATGATTTACCATCGTACTATATGATCAGTTTAATTTGCAAGGGTTAATGCCCTAAACTATTAGGTCATCCCAAATACCCACAACTATTTATGTTGTATGATTACATATCATACTGTATGAGTAATAAAAGTAAAAAAATTCAACTATCTATTTGTTTGTCTTATACGAGCCAATCATACAATATAAATTAATTTTAAGAAAAAATCCTTAAAATTCATTTCCCTTAAGTTCTGGTCCCTAATTAGATAATTTAACAAGTTAGGATCATACTCTATGATTAAAATCATAATATATGATCAGTTAGTTTGGTAATTATGTAATCCTTATGATTATAAAAAATAACAAAATTAAATTGTACATTATGAACCGAATTGTCCTATACAATCAGCCTAATTTTGCAAATTTTTGGGCTTAACTAATGCTTAAGTTAGCTGGAAATTTATAAAAAAAGAATAATCATAGAGTATAATTCAAATCATCTTGTACGATTAGTACATTTTTGAAAAATCTAGATCTTAACTTACTTGATTTGGTGGCTAAAATAATTTACAAAATTGGATAACCGTATAGTACAATTTCCTTATTTTTTAATTTTAAAAATTTGTTCTAATGTTCTCTCATGTGTGTTTATGCTTGGTTTTCATTTATCATTCAAATGCCAAATACATGAAAAAATTACAAATACTAGACATGACCATACAATTTTTTGCACTAGATTCGAATATTTTAGTAGTAATCGTTTGTCATTTTCTATCTTTCAAGGTTTGCGATTAAGCTTTTCAACAGCCTGCCACAGTTTGTGCTTTCATAATGAATTCTTGATTTGTCTACTCAATTTTGATACTTACAGTAAAGCTCTAACATAGTCTGCACACATAGTTGATCAGTGAAAAATAATTGTTCAACTAGAAATATTTATGATCATTAAAATTTAGAATATAAAGTAAGGGCTCATAGGGAAAACGAATTACATTTACCCCAATACTTATCAAATTTGATTTTTAAACTAATTATCATTTTCTTAATATATTCATCCAATTAATTGCATTCATCCATAAATACTTTCTTTTCATGCATGATAATTAAGAGAAAATTATAATAGTGGGATAAGAAGAGTCTAAAATCATTTTAGTGATATTGTAAAAAATAGTAAGAAAATTTTCAATTGGCTCACAGTTATGCCATTCAATATTAAAAAGCAACTACTTATAATTGCAATCTTAAGTTGCATAATGGGTGAACATGTTGCGATGAATAAAAGCAACCTCAAGTATTAGATATGTAGGGTTCCCTTGTGTTTAAACATCATTACATAAACTTTTTGAAGTCGGGATCCTTAATTTCTTTGCCACTTCAACAAGTTTATATAACCTCAAAAGAGACTTCTTAAAATATTTTATTAATTCTTTGATTTCATAAATTATTTCTAAACTTCATTCAATTCATCTTCAACCATTATATTCAAGTTGAGAGCACCACATCTAACATGATAAAAGTGTGAATAAAAATTTGCCTTTCCTCTATACTAAAAATTAGTTTTAAAGCATCAACAACCATATCATTGTTGCTAGCATTATCCAATGTGATAGTGGATACCTTATTTTGAATATTCTAATCTAACAAATAATCACATATAGCATCACAAATAAATGTACCAGTATGAGGTCGTTCAAGCTTAATAAAATTAATAATTCTCTTATGCAATTTTCATGATTCATTAATGTAATGAATTGTTAAGCACATATATCCTATTATTTGATTTGAGGCCCAATAATCATGTGTTAATTAAACTCTATGTATGGCATTAAGATATATTTTATACCTCTATTTCTTAAATTCATATACTTTCATGCAATCATTTTTTATAGAGTTTTGAAGACATCTTATAATTTGGATTTAAGACCTCTAATAAAATGTTAATCCACTTGTGCTCAAGATTCATGAATTCGTACTCATGCATAGTAATAATCTATACAATTATTTCTCTAATTTTAGGTTGTTCATAATTTTTTGGTCATGAAACAAGGGGATCTCAATTTCTGCATTATCATTAAAATGCCTAAAGTTTAATAACTTTTTGCTTTTTTTCTTGAATTCAACAACTTGTTTATTCTTGGCTTTAATTTTCTCACATTTTTTTACATGTTTCAAGAGTTATGAAGTAGTGCCAATTTTGGATTAATGAAATTTTGTGTGACAACATATGCATTGCAAAAATGTAGTCACTCTTTTGAATGTAGAGGTAGTTTTAGTAAAAAACTGATATACTATAGATTTTTTTCTTCCTACCATTCTTATGGAGGACTTCATTATTGTGTGACAACTACCTATGCTTTTGATCCAAATGGTTGTGAAGGAAGTTCAAAATTTTTATTACTATTTTCAACTTCTACTATTTTATTATTACCAAATGATGTAGTGAGAGAAAGACCCAAGTTAACATGATAGTAAACTTAAAAATATAGGAGAATCTAAGTTAAAATCAAATACACTATCCATAAGCCATAGGACATAATAATTTTATACATGAATTTAAGTTCCACCTAGCATTATCACATGCAAGTGTAATAAATTGTGGTGTAACTTTTGTGTTTAGCCAAGTAAATGTAATAAATTGAAATGCATAATATGTCATTTATGCCATTCATGCTTGAACAATGGATATTTACCATGACATCATTAGCACATTAAATATTAATCGAATGAAAAATATAAATATACAATATTAGTTTACTTAACTACAACACACAAAAATTATCATTGCATAAAAAATAGCTATGTAAACAACTATACTTAAAATTACACTGCATAAGTGACATTTCTCCTCATACTTCGTTGTGGTAGCAACATGACAAGGCACTAGTCATTTAACCTATTTTCTCTCACATATCCTAAACAACATGAATATTACCATAAAACATTATAAAACATAACAAGGAACTAGTCATTTAACCTATTTTCACTCACATATCCTAAACAATATGAATATCACCAAAAAATTTCTATATTAGTGTTGGATGCAACATTACAAGATGGAATAGAGAGCAAACATCAATGGGAGTCAAATAAGAAAACCATAAAAACCGTGAAGCTTTTATAAAATTTAGTATCATCGCTGTAACTTATTATCATCACTAGATAACCAAGTAATCAACTGAATAAGAGAGCCAAATTAGTAGAGGCTACAAAATAGAAGCGTAAACAACCTAAGTAAAAAAAAATTCTCACCTAAAAACCAACTTAATTTTCTATAATAAAATCTGAACCCTACCATAAATAAGATGCTTAAATATCCAAAGCAACATAAATATCCAAACCTTTGAAGATAAAAAATTTTCAAAAATGAGCAATCCCATAAAATAAATTTTGAAATAGTATAAATATCGCTAAAGAAATTTCTAGGATGCAAATTTGCAAGATGGAAACATAAAAGAAACTCACAATGGATCCGAGCCAACAAACCTTAGAATCCATGAAGTTTTGCTTAATCAAAACCCATATCATCATAATAAATTTTGAGAAATGTAGACTTGATGATTTTCTAATTTCTCTCCACAAACTATAATAATAATAATATTCAAATAAAACAAAAAAAACCATAGAAAAGGATAAAGATGAGTAAAGAGAATTATGTACAAATGAAGGCAATCGAGACAAAGGAATGTGAGGCAAAAGGGAGGGAGCCATGACCGAAACCCAACCATAGCATGAAACATTTAAGTTTTGCCTCTCATAGAGACAGGTGTTGCTACAAAGAAATTAAAGGGAATTTTTTGTTACAGAGCATGCTGCGAGGAAAATGGATGGTTTATAGGTAGGGTTTAATGTTGCATTTTAACCCTTGATTTAAGTTTGGATGGATGTAATCTAAGCATTATTTTGAATAAATTTCAATTCCTTATTACACATTTTTAAAGTTATATAATTAAAATTTTTGACACCTAATTTAATTAATTAATAAATTATATATATGTATGTATATATATATATATATATATATATATATATATATATATATATATATATATATATATTAAATAATATAATTTTATATGAAGATATAAATATAATTTATATAATATTTATATAATTTTTAAAAAATAATTATATCAAGCTAATTCGAGCTAAACACGATCAAACAAAAAGCTATTTGTGTTCAGCTCATCTATAAATTGAGCTAAAAAAATTTGTTCATCTTTAGCTCATTCACTTAGTGAACAAGTCAAATATGAGCTATTTGCAAACAACAAACTTTTTTGGCAGCCCAAATTATCTAAGTAGTTTACCCTCAAGTAGATAACAACACTTAATTGAGGCATGATATGATCAAGATGAAATTTACTTTTACTCTAATATAATTTCAAAATCAATTATTCAGTGTGAATTTTTACTTGAAAAACTTTAATATGGTATAAATCAGATGGTCGTTTAAAATTATTAAATATAATAATTAATAAGAGTTAAAATTCATGCACTATGAGTTTAAATATTTTTAAATTTATTTAGAGTTAAGCAAATTACATAACTAAAAATTATTTTATGTTATCTTGATATCAAATCAAATATAAGAGTTTTAAACATTCTATCGTGATTAAAATGTGAGGACACCATATAGATTTTGAGAATTCTTTTTTAGGTGATTGAACATGATATCCATGAATAATATATTACTATGAAAGGCAGAAATATCACCCTATGATGGATTCAATCAAATAATAAGAACTCTTAAGGCTTATGGGTCCATGTGTTTTAGATATTTTTCCCCTTACCTCACATGGATGGAAGGAAGACAAGGTTTATTTTACTTTTTTTTGGAGTTTTCCTACAAGGGAAAGCTATTGTAGTTAATTATATCTTAAGCGATATGATCTCCTAAATAACTTATAGTTAAAGTTGTCAACTATTATTTGTATAAACTTTGAATTTTGAGTTATGACTGCTAAATATGAAAATAAAAAAGGAGAGCATAAATAGAAATAACTTTTAACGAATTCAAAATAAGAAGAAGTAGGAAGTGTCTAGATACTATGAAGCTCAGTACGCACTTCAAACTATTATATAGTTAGGCTTTATATTTTTGAAGTAAAAATTTATAGTTTATTTTAAATTGAAATATTATTAGAATGCGATGGGATATATCCCATTAGCACAAAACTATAAGAATGATATAGAGGTAATATCTTATTCTCATAGTATGAAAGCAACAAAAAGCTTCAAACCTTAAAACTATAGGTGCTTCTAAGATAAGCAAGAAGCTTGACATAATTAAAATTTATTGGTATAGTTCTACTAAAGTGTATGAATTTATCCCAACTCTTTTTGACTTATTGTTCACTTACATGAGCTGCCAGCTATCATGTCCTACACATTAACATAAGGTGGATAATCATATGAAATGCAAGATAGTTTAAGATATTATAATTAAGGAAAGAATCATATAGCCTAAACTCACTTATTAAATCTAGGATCACGAATGGTATGAAATGCTTCTAACTAGTAAAATAATTTTAAGAATTTATGTATAGTTTAGAAATTAAATTTTTTTATGGCTTGGGTATGCAAATACACGTACATGCATGCATGCATTAGTTGGTTAAAAGTTAAATCATAGTTTAGAAGGAAAACTTCTCTAAGAAGGGTGATCAGCAATCATCCTCACTTCGCAGTTGTTCCTTTATGTGATATGAGTGAAGGGCCCAATTCGAAGAGAAAGATAATATGCATCATGATTCACATGCATGAGGGTTTCTAGTAACTTTTAGTATTTATGCTTTGTGTAGGAGAGGTTATGAGTTACATTTATTTTAGGGTTGATTTAATTAAATTTAGTAGAGTAAAAAAATTATTTTTTCCTTAAAATTCTTAGTGTAAGGTCTTAGAAAAAAACAATAAAGCATCATTATAGAAAGAAAGCATAGAGAAAACATACAATTATAATGCATAATACAAAGTAAACATCACATTAAATATTTAACAATGTATTACAACATTAGATGGGTAGTCAAAAATTTACCCATATATATTCTGGTATATAAATAAATAAAATACAACATGAGGGTCATCATACCTTCATCTTCATGGCTTACTTTAGTGTAATTCCATTTTCCATCATAAGATCTCCAAAGTTCAAACCTTTTAGACACAACTCATCATAAATCCAAGGGCTCTAATTCTAATTACTAATTATAATTTATATTTTAAAAATAAATAAAAAATCTTAAGTCTTGTAAATAAAGATCAGCAATAGAGTCAAAAATACAACAAAGAGACTATAATTCAAACATTTAGGCTTAGCAGTAATATGTGTCGAGTGCACCTATCATAATGGGCTATGCTTATGAGCTTAACCAAATTACACCTAAAAGTTAAAAAATATTAAATTTAATTTTATTATATTATCCCATTTTACTAAGCACATGCAACTATAGAAGACTTCATTAATCTAATAAGTAGTGCCATAATAATTAGTTTATGAACAAATAAATCCTAACATCTAGTCAAAAATATTATACCATAAAATAATAAAATTTCTTAACCACAATCCAACACCACCATTACCCAAGTTTACGATTAGTGACCTAATAGTGTGTTTTGTGTGTGCAATGGCTTGTGTGGTGAGTTAAAGTTAGGTTTTAATATTTAAGTTGTAGTTTAAAAGAGAGAATCAATTTATTAATATTGGGTGGTTCTTATTCAAATCATTAATAATTTAGAAATACATTTTGAACTTTAAATTAATTTAAGTTCGGGCTAGATTAAATGTTTCAGAGAATATGAGAATTAATATGCCCAACTTGGATAAGGACCCACTCTTTCTTATACCCAGGTTTAATAGACTAAGCACTCCACCAATGGATGAGGGTTCACTTTAAAGGTCTAAATTAAGTAAGTTTTATGAATTTTTATTAATTTTATTAATGATACTTAATTTTAAACATAAGATAGATTATAACTTTTAATTCCAATTAAAGTTCAAATGATCTCAGAAATCCATGAGATATGTCCTAAAGATAGGAGAATATCTTAGAGAAATATTTTATGATATTTTAAATAATTCTTGAATTGCTAATAATATAATATATTTTTTAACTCAATGAGAAAATCACATAACAAATGTCCAAATAAATTCAATAAAATTAGGAATATTCTTTCGAGTTGGGATCTTGAGAGAAATATCCAATGAAAATTTAGGATTATTTCTAGTAAATTTAAATTTTTTTTATAAATATTATAATTCTCTATAATCTAGAAAGTATTAAAATTAAAATATAATATTTAAATTATGAAATATTATAGGAATGCCTGGAATAAACTTCTAACATTCTCATAAAGATTTAATATCATTTATAATTCAATAAGATTGTTTATGATTTATTTGATTTATTTTAAGTGCTATATTATAAAATATATTTTAATACTTAAAATAGGTTGGTTTTGCTTTTAATATTCTTTCTCCAATTACATGGGATTATAACCAAATTTTAGTGATTCCTTAAGTTTTACTATATTTATTATGAATTTTCCAAGTTAAATGTAATTAATGTACTTTTTTTATTTAAGTAAATGTGTGTTTATTTGAAATTAGTTTTAACAAGTTAATCGATTGCAAATCTTATGAAATTAATTTTTTAAGACGAAGGGGGACCTTAGGAACATTTCACAAGAATTTGTGGAATTTTGAAATTATATGCATATAATAATCCTTTTAAAAAAAATAATTTTATGCAGTATGGTAAAAAATCTAGAATATTTTTCTAAACTCAGAATAGAATGGAGTATGTTTTGAATAAGTTGTATGCATATTTTTATGATTTATATACTTTTATAAAATTTTATCATTATTTAGGTTATTATTTGTAATTATGATCTAAAATATTTTGAATTAAATCAATGTTTCATGAGGATGTCCCAAAGAGTCCCCACTACTCCCTACTACTACTATCCATGGACTTATAAGGTGACTTGAACTTTGATTGAAATGTTAATGAAGTTACTTAGTGTCGTTAACCATTTAATTGACTAATTTATGGGATCAATTAAGCTTATTTATAGTGATTAGTGCATTTGATGATGATCAAATGTGCTTCATATTTTCATATGATCCTTTCTATTTATTGAGTGATTTAAACCCTTCATAATTAAATTTCACCTTTTTATTTTTAAAATTAATTACATTATTATTCATGTTAACTATAATAACCTAATAACCCATAAAATATAAATCCAAAAATTTTGAGAAAAATGATAGATCTAAATAATGACATGTCAAAACATTCCCTAAACATTTCAAAGCATTTAGACGTATGTGTTTGAATTAATTTTATTAATAAAAGTTTCATTAATGGGGCAATTGCTCTCAAAGTACTTAACACAAATTGAGCTTTTGGTTCGATTGAATTTCTATCTACTAGCTTAGCACAAATAGGTATTATTCATACATTTTTAGAGTTCTATTTAATTAATTTATTATAAATCTTATAAGTTCTAGGTGATTTAGCTAATTATTTAATAGTAAATTAACCCTAATTTAGACATTTTAAGTTTTTATTAAAATTAGAGAGTCTAAATATTATTCTTAATTAGATCCTTAATTGACTTCAAAGTATGATCTTGCAAATCCCTTGAAATTTTCATGGGGGACAAAAGTCATTCCTAAGGATATTTTACTAAAATTCCAAGTCATTTGAGTAAGTACTTTACAACTAATTTGAAAAATAAAACTTTTAATCAAACACTAATTAATCCCTAAAGAGATTCTCTGAAAATGGCAAGGCATTTGAATGAGTAATTTAGGACTAAATTTAAAAATAAAAATTTAAATAATCCACTAAAAATTGGGGATTTTATTCTCTTTGGATTCTTCTCATTTCACTAAATTCAAAAGTATTTTTTAGATTTTTTTAGATGTTTTCACAATTTGTTATAAATTATTGAAGTTTTGGGTATTTTAAATCAATTTTTTAAATAATATTTTTCTACTTATCTATTTGATGCTAACTCACTATGCACTTTACATGTGATGTGCCAAGATTGGTTGGATCCATAGCTCATGTGGAGTCTATGTGGACTTGAAATTGTCTGGAGTTGACCTATGAAAATTAGATGGCTCAAATCTTACCTATGATTTTTATAGGGTTAAATCAATCCTTAACATGCGAAAAAATCATGATCATCATTCCTCGCTTAATCTAAACTATCCAAGAAAATCTTTGAATCTAACAAATTTAAAGGGATCTAAGAAAGGAATGCAAGAGATTTCTATGGATAGATCCTAATGAGCAGTAATTTTACATTAAAAAGCATGAGAATTCTATGGGCTATCTATGATTTTGAGAGATTACCTAGTTTGAGGTTATCACATGCAATTTTCTCATAGGAGGTAGCATCACCATGAAGAGAGGGAGTCCTACTTTGAAGATCCCTAGATTTCTCCCACCAATTTCTCTAGAGACCACTACACTACTACAAGTGATAACAGTTTGTCATTGTTTTCCTTTTCAAGCTCAAATTGAGAGGGGATTTGTTTGTTAAAGTTGTATTGAGGTCAAAGAAAGTTTTGGTGATAATCTGAATAGTGGATAGCATCACCATGGTGGTTTGGGGTGTTTGACCGAAGGGGTTACCAATATTGGCTCTAGCTCTGGTGTAGGTGAAGGCCTAGGAAGCTCTTAGGCTCTCATTAAGAGTGTGTTGAGTTTTGTGCTTAACGCCATCCACATTTGAATTGTATGATTCTCCTCATATAAACACTTGACTTGGCTTGGTTCAGCCATGGGGAGGAGGTAATGTAGTGGTCTGAGCTAGAGATGGTTAAAATTATGTTGTGGAAGTCTCATATATGCCTATCAAGTTCTAGGCAAGGACATGAAGGGAACATTACATGTTGTGTGAACCAATGTTTATGTGTGTATGCTTTGTATTTAGCTTGAGTTAATGGTTGGGGAAACTAGCATTCAATAAATTAGGTTACCT
This sequence comes from Cymbidium sinense, assembly GCA_021442155.1. Lineage (NCBI taxonomy): Eukaryota > Viridiplantae > Streptophyta > Magnoliopsida > Asparagales > Orchidaceae > Cymbidium > Cymbidium sinense. The sequence continues at coordinate 70,213,962 of CM038219.1, forward strand.
AGGTTTAACTTTAATAATGTTTAGATGACTTCCTAAGCCAACAGGCTAGCTATTTTATAATTCTATTCTAATTTAAACACTTGGTCTTCTTGGGTTTGATCCAAGCTAGGTTTACCTTAGGTAAAGCCCTCATGGGAAAACCCTTAGGAACTAAGATAAGGTCCAAGTTATAGTTTCATTAGATTTTGACTTGGTTTGGTTGGGTTTCACACAATGTATCTTATTTAGGTCAATCTTGGTCAAATTGGGTCAAGTTGTTGAATTGGCCAAATTGGTCCCAATGGCTTGTTATTATGCTAATTTATTAATTTGTAATATGTTGGGACAATTTATTTAGTCTAATTCGGGCTTAATTTAGTTTTTTTTTTAATGTTGGCCAATTATATCAATTTAGGTCAAGTGACCCAAGTGGCCAAATTATACTCTAATTTGACTTGGTTTATGTTCAATTGAGTTTATGAACGTATTCAAAGGCCTTAGATTGGCTCAATTTGGTTTGAATCATGTTTAATTTGATTTTGATCCTACAGGGTTCAATTGGGTCAATGTGGGTTAGCTGGAATCATTGACCAAATTAATCCCCAATTAAGCTTCAAATATGTTTGCTTAAGGTTTCTAAAGCTTTGGAAAATTTTAAGTGGTTTTGGTTTAATTTTTATTTGCTCATTAAGATTTGACTAGTTTAAGTAGGGATTTGTGACCCAATTAACCAAATTGAGCTTTAATTAGCTAAATTAAATATGGTTGGTGATTTGAAAGGTTTTGCATCCATTTAATAAAATCAATTTTGTTTGGTTTAGAATTTTGTCCAAGGTGTCCTAAATTGGCCAAATGAGCTACATTAACTTAATTAGCTTAATTAGACCATTTATAGACTATTTTGGTTTAGTCCTAGTTCAATTAGGATATTTTTAGTGATAGTGTTCATTTAGTTTAATTTAGTTTTAATTTGGGAGTACTCAAACCTACTTGAGTCACATAGGGTTAGGTGGAGTCCACAAGCCTAATATAGTTAACCTTAGTGTTTATCTTTTGTTTTAACTTTGGTTCAAGTCTTGGTGCACTCCATTAGTCTCTAAATGTGTCTTGAGCCCTAGTTAAGAGATCCTATTGCCATGATAATATTTTTAGAGCTAAGGATAAAAGTGTGTCAATATTATAAATTATTTTAGATAAAAAAATTCATATCAAACCTTTAAATATCAATAAGAGAAATTTTTTTAAATCAAAGCTAATAAAATAACACAAAAGATAAGAGTAGCAGAAACGTAGAAGAAAAATGAAAGAGGGCTATAATGATTTATAGTGATTCTATCAAATGATTCTATGTCCACTCTCCAAATCTCTACAAAATTCTACTCTCTTTTATCATAAGAAGTAAAGGAAGAGATGACTCACTCCTTAATGGGTAATGATGAAATCCTACACTGCTCCCCATCAATTTTATGACAAGAAGGATGCTACTTTCCATTCAAGGAACAAAGAAACTTCTCTCAACATAAAATCACATACAAGTTCTCTACAAGAATAGTCCCTCAAGATAAAGCACAACTCACAAAGTTAATGAGGGTGAAAGAGAATAACTAAAATAAAGTGGAACCACACTAATACAATATCTCTTAAGGTAAAAGTGGAAGAAAGAATTCTCTCTACTTTTCTCTAAGTGAACAGTCTTCCTTAAGACTCCATTATTCTCTTTCAAATTCAAATTCATAGGTTAGGCTCCCCAATGAGGTATTTATAAAGAGGATGCTAAATAAAAAAACAAATAAATTATTTTTAATAAACATTTTAATCATATTATATAATCTCTCATCATACTATATGATAAGTTCAATTTTCTAGAGTTTAGGGCCACTGAATGATATGATTGCACAAGAACCATCATGATTTGTCCTATATGATCATGGGTTGTACTATATGATTAGAACAAACTAAAATTTTTGGTACATTATTTGTTTATATTATATAATCACATTGTAAAGTACAAATAGAATAAGATAAAATTGTTCATTAATTCCTACAAATTGTATAAGCAAATTGAGTAATTATCAAATACATTCATGATGTATTATATACATCATACTATATGATCAATCAAATTAAGAAAAAATATAAATAATTTATTTAATCCTAATAGTTGAAAATAAGTAATAGAAAATAATATATGTATAGTATGATCTCATACTGCATAGTATAAATACTTCAATTTTGGTAATTTTGTAAGTTTGGGATTTACTTTTGGCAACTAAAACTATTTAACAAAAATGGGTAATCGTCTAGTATGATATAAATTATACAACATGATTTCACACAAAAAATATTTTTTAAAGAAATTCTTTATTTTAGATTCTCTCAAGTGTATGTGTGCTTAATTGTTTCATCATGCATATGCCAATTACATGAAGATAAAAGGTAAATACTAGAAATAATAATACAACTATGGACTTGTCTTAAGTCTTACAGCATCAACTATTGCTCATTTGTAATCTTCATATACTTATCCTTGAACTAGCTCTTGATTTAAATATCCATTGTTCATACTATCTTAATCAATCTTCATTGAGATTCTAAACTATAGATAATGTATTGAAAGCTTACCCCATCCTCACACCAAAATAGTACTACAAGAATAACAACAACAACAACAACAACAACAACAACAACAACAACAACAAGCCTTTATCCTACTTGGGTCACAACAATTCATTCTCTATTCATTCTATTATGTGTAAAATTCTAATTTAATTCAAGTACTAAGGTCATTTTTTATACATCTTAACCAAGTCTTTTTAGGTCTACCTCTAACTTTCTTAACATAAGTCAAATCTAATGCATCTACTCTCCTAACCGGGTCATCAGACGGCCGATGCTTTATGTGACCAAACCATCTATGGCGACTCTCTCTCATCTTATCTACCAATGGAGCTACTCTAACTTTTTTCCAGAACATACTCATTTTGCATTTTATCTCTAAGGGTAAAGCCACTCATCCACCTAAGCATCCTTATCTCTACAACACTTAACTTAGTCTTATGCTTCTCTTTTATTGGCCAACATTCTACACCTTAAATCTTTGCAGGTCTTACCACCATCTTATAAAGTTTTCCTTTAAGTTTAAATGATACTTTTCTATCACACAATAGGTCAGATGCATTCCTCCACTTCAATCATCCAACTTGAATTCTACTAAAAACATCTCCATCTATTTCACCATCATTTTGAACAATAGAGTCTAGATATCAAACTCACTCACTCTTTTTAATGACTTGTTCACACAATGCCACAACATTACTACTATAACTTCTACAGCTAAAATTACACTCCATATATTGAGTTTTAGATCTACTTAAATGAAAACCTTTAGACTCTAAAGCTAACCTCCATAATTTAAGTTTACCTTAGACTCCCTCTCTATTCTTATCAATAAGAAGAATGTCATCAGTAAAAAGCATACACTGAGTTGCATCTTCTTGTAAATGCCTAGTAAGAGCATCCATTACAAAAGAAAAAAGATGCGGGCTTAAAGCTAATCCTTAATGTAATTCAATTGAAATAGAAAAATATTTTGTCAATCCTCCTTGTGTTTGGACACAAGTAACATCTCTGGTATACATATCCTTAATGACTTGAATATAACCAATTTTAACTCCTTTCTTTTTCATAACTATCCAAAGAACATCTCTTGAAACTTTATCATAAGCTTTCTCTAAATCAATAAATATCATATGTAGATTCTCGTTACTTTCTTTATACTTCTCCATCAAACCTCTTAACAAATGTCTAGCATCCATAGCAGATCTACCTAGCATAAAACCAAATTTATTTAGAAAATCTTTTATATCACATCGGATGATCAACTACTTTATCCCATAATTTTAATGTATGTCACATTAATTTAATTCATCTATTATTTGCACACTCTTGTGCATCACCTTTATTTTTAAATATAGGAACCAACAAACCCTTTCTCCACTCATCTGGCATCTTTATAGTTTTTAAAATAACATTAAAATGATTTATAAGCCAAGAAATTCCTTGATCTCCTAAATATTTCCACACTTTTATTGGAATATCATATGGTCCTGCTATTTTTTCCACATTTAATTTTCTTTAAAGCTTCTGTAACTTCATATTTACTAATATGATGATAAAAATAAATTTCTCTATTTTTATTTAGGGTGTTAAGGTTGTTAAAATCAATTATGTTTTCAGATCCTTTATTGAAAAGTTATCAAAATACCTAATCCACTTATTTTTAATATCTTTTTCCAAGAAAAACACTTTATGATTTTCATCCTTAATACACCTCACTTGAACTAGATATTTACTTCTCTTATCTTTTTGGTTGGCTAACTTATACATACATCTTTCACCTTCTCTGGTATCCAATCTATTGTATAAATTACTAAACTTATATTTTTTGCATCATATATTGGTTTCTTAGAATCTCTACAGGCCACTTTATATCTTTCCCAATTCGTTGAGTTTTTTACATATAAACCAAATTTTATAACAATCCTTCATATTTCTTATCTTTCCTTCCACATTCTAACTCCACCACAAACTATTTTTATTAAGAGAAGCTTTTCTTTTTGATTCTCCAATCACATTTTTTGTAACTTACTTAATTTTACTTGCTACTTTTTCCCACATAACATTAGCTTCCTTATGAACTCCCAAATTCTAAGCTCTTGTAGCTTACTCTTAAAAATATTTTTATTAGTGTTCTTTAAGTGCCCCCATCTAATCCTAGGATAATAACTTGATTTATTTTTCATCTTCCAATTTTTCATCTTAAAATCTAAAACTAATAGTTGATGTTGGGTACTTAAAATTTCACTTGGAATGACTTTGCAATCTTTAAAATCTAAACGATCTATTTTTCTTATCAAAAAATAATCAATGTGTGTTTTACAAAATCCATTTTTATAAGTAATAATATGCTCATCTCTTTTCTTAAATAAATTATTGGCAACTACAAAATCATATGCTAAATCAAAATTTAATATAGTCCCATCTTCTTCATTAGTCACTCCAAATCCATAGCCATCATGAATATTTTTAAAATCTTCTACCACTCCACCAACATGTCCATTTAAATCTCCTCAAATAAATAGTTTTTTTTCAAGAGGTATCTTTTGTATTAATCCTCTAATTCATTCCAAAATTTTTCTTTTGAGCTTACTTCCAAACCTCATAGACAACTAATTCATAAAAATAATTATTTAACTAAAAATATTTTCGATCATCAAAACTTAGAATCCATGTGAATGCTCATCACGTTAACAATCTCATCTTTTTTTATGGTAATAAATACTTTTAGTTGTATTTAGAAGTTTAATAGGTATAAAAAAGATATAACTCTCCTTGAATTTGAACATCACAAAAATATACAATGATTTAAGTGAAGTTTATAGAAAAATTCAAAAATATGAAACTTGTAATAGATGTTTCAAATAAATAAAAGAAGTCTCAAACAAACTAAAAGCACTAATTTTGCCCTCCTTATCAGAAAGGCTGAAGTAAAGAGATGGACAAAAATATTAAAAATAAATAATGCAAACATTAAAGATGCGAAGGCATATTTGTGAATTACATCAAGCATAGTGGAGATGGACATCACCTCTAGCTTTGCTGAAGAAATTTTGATTGGATCCTTCTCTAACAAATATTGGCAGCAAGTGGTCATTGAAAAAAACCACTATATTATAGAAAACATAGGATGTTTGTCCATTGTTTAGATAATTACTTATAATGCACCCAGAGCTAAGGACAAGTAAGAATAAAACCCAAACTAAAAAGGTAGTAGGATATATTAAAGAATGTGATCAACAAGTAACAATCAATTTTTAATAGCACAACTTTTAGGATGATGGCAATGAAGGGAATAATCAGATAACTACCTACTTATTGGTGCTTGTAAACAATCTAGAAACTTATAAGGATGTGAGCATTCCTGGAGGTGATTGTTAAGGTCCAAGTGCCCAATAGCCATGGCTCTGAACAATGAAGTTTAAGCTTTAGAGAGTGGTGATGAAGGCTTAAGTGATACACTATAGGCTGTAAAGCCAATATTGGGTGATAAGGTGTTAATTATGAATAAAAAAACTCCCCATCAGATCATAGTAATGGTGTAGAAGCTGGATTAAATAGAAAGATAATGAAAGCTATTAAAATACAACTAAGGAGATGGAAGAGGAATGGATGATACAGAATTAAGAAATAAAAAATAGAAACATTTTTAAGACTTAAAGAACTTAATAGCCTTAAATGATGTTAACTTTTTGAGAAATATAGATGATAGCATTTTTTCTAAATTTGATGATAGACCCTCCTTTAGGCCATGCAGAGGAAACCAACTTATCATTAATGATTATAGCTCTCATTTGGAACATTAGAGGCTTTACAAAGTAGGATGCCTCTAACCATCTCAAACATCTAAAACTCACAAACTTGATTTCCTTGCCACACTAGTGTTAATGGTGCAATCATCTAAAGAATGCAAAATCCAAAGGGGATTCGCCAGGTTCAACTGAATCAGTAACTACAATGATAAAATCTAGTTTTGGTATAGCCATAGCACTTAAATTAATGTCATTATGGATAATGAACAATTACAACATCTACTGGTGAGTTGTAGTAACCACACCTTCTAAGATATCATCATTTATGCTAGTTGCTCTTGTGAAGCAAGACACAACCTCTAGTCTAAAATCATCTCCAATAGCCATAATGTTCATGAGATTTGATTGATTGGATGGGTCTTTAATATGATAACTAGTGAATATGAAAAGAAAGAAGATTGAAAACTAAGAAACTCTATTATGGAAGAGTTCTCCAACTCTATTTTTAAAGCTAGGTTGGTGGATGCTAGCTATTCTAATTTCCCTTATACCTAAACTTACGGAAGAGTGGCTGAAAGACTTGATAGTGCATTTTTGAATTGTAATTAGTAGTGTTCTTTCAGCATACTTCTATTAAGAAATGTTGATCATACTTTTGGAGTGAGGATTGATCACTCTTATCCTAGGTCTAGGATTCTTGTAGAGACTTAGGTTTCTTTAGTGCTAGGAAACTTCTAGTGATTAAGAGAACACTAAACCCAAGCCTAAAGACTTGTAGGGAATGACCCTAGGCCTAGAACTTACCACAGGATAAGTGAGCTTCACCCACCCTAGGGCTTAAACTGACACTCGTACCCATCAATTCATCTAAACCCAAACTCATATGATTGAAACCCAAGTAGTCCAAACTCATTTAAATTTAATTAATCTTGATTAAATTTGGTTTCCAATCTAAGCTCCAAGCCAAATTAACTTAAATCTTAACCCAAGTTAACCCATTTCAATTATATAACTCCATTTAAATGCAAAACTAAACTTGACATAATTCTCTCAATCATTCTAACTATCCAATGGATCATTTTAAACTATTTCAACACTTATAATCAAGCCAATTAAATAAATTAGATTTAAGTAACCCAAGTTAGCCCATTTAACTTAAAAGGTTCAAATAAGCCCAAACCTAATCAAACTCAAATCAATTGCAGTCAAAGCCACCAATCAACTTTAAACTCATCACTGAATATATTCCAACCATCCACATCCTTAATTGGTTCAAATTGACTTGAACAAACCACTTAACCCAAAGTGACCTAAAAGGCCCAATTAGACCAAAATTCAATCAAACTCTCATTGGATCAAACTAAGCTATCCAATCACTTCATTGATGATTATAGTCATTATTGAACACCTCGCTATAATCAATTAGACCTAACTAAACCAATTTGGCTCCTTAACCAAGTTGAGCTAAAGTGACCAAAAGGGCCAAATTGGGCCAAATAATGTCATAAGCCAAATTAATTACAATCAATGACTCTCATCTATAAAAAATTGAATATTGAACATGACTCAACCACCAATTGAAGCCAATTCAACCTAACCAAGCCAATTTGGCCTCTTGACCTAAGTTAACCCAATTTAACTTAAAGGGCAAAATTGGGCCAAATTAAACCTTAATCTAAATTGGTTGAAACCAATGCTTCTAATCAATCCCAATTGGATATTGGACATGATTCAACCTTCTTCAAAGAATTTTACCCAATTGACCTTTAGGAACCAAATCACTCTCTAATCCAAATCAATTCAAATCAACTCTTCCAATCAATCACGAATGATCAATTGAACATGAACCTAATGTATGCTCTAGCCAATTTGGCCAAATTTGTCAAATTGGACAACATGACCCATTTGACTCAAATTGAACCGTATGAACCAAACCCAAATCTAATCCAAATTGAATCAAATCTGCTGCACTAACTCATTCCAAACAACTAATTAAACTTAACCAAATTCCCACTTTGACCCAATTTGGCCAAAATGGTCAACTTAGCCCAATTGAACCCATTAGACCAACATGAATCAAATTGAGCCAAACTCTACTAAACTAAGTCTAAACCCAACTAAACTTCGCATGACACATCTTTGGGTCACCATGGGCCTACCTAAGTGAGCCCAACCCATGATGAACTTGGGTCAAACCCATTGAACCAAGCCCTCCAAATGGGGAAAAATACACATTTGAAATGGTTTTCTAGCTCCCCACTCTTTGGCATCCATCCTTGGCCCCTTTTAGGATAGAGGACCACTGACCCAACTTAACCCTGGGTTATTAGGTTTAGCCTTTGGCCAAGAAAGAGTGAGTTCACCCATGGGTAGTCATTGGTCCACCTAAAGAGTAGTGTGCACTTTATGACTCCATCAACCTCTCACACACATCCACTTCAACACTCCCCTACCACCTCCGGCCACCTACTATGGCTGGATGATTACTAAAGGTTGAGCTAATCTCAGCCTTTGGTAAAGTTAGGGAGGAGTCTATACTCCTTTCCATTCTTTCAAACTGACCACACACCTTCTCTAGAGCATTCTGAGTAGTCTTCAAGCATTCCCTGAGCTCACCATGCACCCTATCACAAGCGAGACCAAGCTCCACCGAAATCTGAGAGCCCTACCCATCTAAGCTCATCAAAACTCCATGGGATTCAAACTTTCTCTTCTCACACATTCCCCAAGCCTTGATGAACAAAAATGAATCAATTCTTGATCGATTCAACCACCGGAAGGCATCCCTAGACCAACTCCAATGACTTCCATAGGAGCACTTATTCGACAAACTGATCGGCGGGGAGGTAACTCATGATCTTCTAAACAGGGCTTCATCTTTTCAAGATGAAGCTACCACTATCGATGGACACCAGACTTTAGCTCCAGTGAGGTAAAAATCTGGCAACCACAGATTTGGCTATTAGGTGATGGTCTTTTTTGAAATGAATTGTGATTTTACATGATTTCCATTATAATATCTTCTTAGATTTCTTCCCTGATCATTTTGGATTTGATTTCTCCATCAAACAAGCTCCAGTGAGCTCAAATTAAGCAATGAAAGGTGGATGGATCACTGGCCATTCGTTCCACTTGATTAGAACAGACGGTTGTGATTAATGGTGTTAGAAATTTTGATTTAATCCCTTCATAATCATAAGATTAATTTCTATCATTCAATTCAAGAATGAACATCTTAGACAAAATCGCATTTGCTGCCACTGAGTCAGTAGCCACATTAGATGTTTAAATAACCAATACTATACCGCCACGTTTTCGCATCAACGTCCACCGGCTCCAATGGTTTTAAATAATTTAATTATGTTTTAAAATATAATTATATATTCATAACTTTAAAAAATTATAAGTAATTATAGTAAAATTCTAAAAATTCAAATAAACCTATTTTGGAAAGCTTAGATAGAGGAGAATTTAATAAAAAAAATTCTCAATTAATATTTAATGAATAATGCTTAATTAAGGTTTGAATCTTAGGCTAATTACATTAATTAAGGTCAAATTAATTGGTTAATTAATTCCCAATTTGACATGTTATTGTAAAGGATGTCCTCTGCCTCCCATATTTTTTCTTTGAATTATTTGTCATGATTTCAAAAATTATAAATTTTCAATCCTAATTGCTCTCTTTAAATGATTTAACAATTATTAAAATTAATGAACAATAAAATTAAGAAATTAATGTTAATTAATGAATATAAATAGTGGGGATAACATGGGAATTAATTAGGAACCCCTTTTCTAATTGCTTCCAAGTGTATCCTCTTAGAGAGTTTAATTGATTTGGTTAGTAATTAAGCATAAATTAGAGAAAATTAATAGTGGAATGTAAATAAAATCAATTTAAGTAACTCAAGTGCAATCCATTAATCCTTTTATGTGTTTAATAACATAAAGTCATTAAAGAATGTATGATTTTCATATTGGTCTGAGAAAAATCATAATAGTTATTATCGTAAATCTTTTCATTCTTTAATTTAATTAATTCTTAAGCATGAGCATAATTGCATTATATCTCTTCAGGTGCATTACAAATTTTTTTTTCCAAAGCATATCATTGAAGGCTCATGTTTAAGTGATTAATTAAATCAAAGAAGCTTGGAAAGGGTGATCCAAATGATATAATTAATAGATTAAGCTTAATTAATTAAAAATATATATTTAATTCCCTCACTTTAGCATATTAAACAACCAACATAAGATGGGGTAAATTCTAAGTATTGCTTTCTCCTCTTTAGGTTTCAATAACTTGAATGTTAAAATTGAACATTAAAAATACTTTGATTAGACTTAATGGATGTTTATCTCACTTGATTGTCCTTAGGTCCTAATGAAATCAAGTATGTTGTGTGATGAGATTTAATTACTTCCTTTCAATTATCATAAATGTGCATACCATGTGCTTAATGTATTCATGTTTTTAAAGTTAAAAGAATATGATTACATTTAAATTGCATAAGTTGGACGAACATTACTATATGTTGTAGCTATTATTATTAGTAAATCTCAAACTATTTTGAAACTATATGTTAGTTATGAATTAAATAATTTGAATCTTTAATCAATGCTTATTATAAATAATTAATTATGTGAAAATAAAATGTTCATCTATTTGTAATCAAAATATGGCAATTGTTGGTTTTATTCCTATGTTCATACTTATGTATTCATGTATTTGAATTGGTAAGTATATAGTTTAGACATCCTAGGAATATGAGACTTTAAGTAGCTCTAGGAGGTCTTAGATAATCTCACTTCTCTGATTTAATAATGGCACGTAATTTCTTAATTTCATTTATGAGTGTGCATATATTAGAACATAAAGTAAAACCCTTTTCCTTTTGGCATTATGCTTTACATAAGTAAAAGATATTATACATAACCTTTTTATGATTTTATTTTTATATGTTGGCTTAATGAGCCTCATGTTCAATCTGACCAATTTTGATGATAACAAATGAATGTTTGGATGTTCTAATGAATAGTTTTATGTGTTTCAGATATATCAATTGCTAATTACATATCGAATACATCTCATAAAATGTTTGAGGAAATTGCAAGAGGAGAACAATGAAAGATAGATCAAATTGGATAATGTAAAGCTCAAAATATTATATTTTAGGTTATATGCATTTATTCATTAGCATGAATCAATTTGCTCACAACTTAACATATTATTTTAATGAGGTTAATTTATATAAATCTCAATCAAATTTACATTCAATTATATATTTCATACATAGCATTTAAATTGTCAACATAATAAATGATAATGACTATTAAGTGTAATTATTTTATTTACTTAATATAATTAAATATTTTAATATAATTTGAAGGTTATATGATAACTAACATATATATATGATTGTATATAAATTATATCATAATATTTAAATGTCACATGTCAAAATTAACAAAAAATATATGAAATTTTGTATTTTAGCCAAAATCATTTTATAATCAAGGAATTTATATCTGATTTCATCTCCAATGGGTTCCTTGGATTTTTTTTCCTTTAATTTGATAGGTCACATGATCCACATTTGATTAAAATTAAATTTATTATGACTTTTTAAACATTAGTTGATTTTAATAATGAATGCATGCTACATGCTTTGAATATATTAAGAGCCATATTTGATTTATTTTTACTTGGCCATGTGAATAGCCGAATTTTGGCTGCTTTAATTTAATATTTATTTAATATAAATTATATTTTTATTAAATATTAAATTATCACATGATAGCATGAGGTTAGAATAATATATTTTTTTGAATTATCATGAGGTTAGAATAATATATTTTTTTTGAAATAATTCAAAATGACCTTCTTTCCTACAAATATCCCTCATTCTCTTCATGAAAGCATTCCTCATTCAAAATTCAAAATCCCTCTAGCAAATCTAAGAGAAAATTTCTTAGATTTTCCTTTTAAGTATTCTCTAAATATTGCAAGATCAAATCGTTGGTTTGGAAGCTTCAACATCTTCAACTAAGCAAGCTTTCTCAAATTACTTGAGTTTGTTTTCTTGATCTTAATCCTTTTTAGTTGTTCATGATATTTTCAACATATATTTATTCTTTCTAATTTATATTTTTTGGTGGATTAGTCTTTGGACATTATTTTTCACATCAAAGTTTCTCAATCATCTTTTTGTGAAAAAATCTTGTGATAGTTTGTAGGATCTATTTCGACTTGTTGAAATTTTAAACTTCCTACAAATTTCTTTTTGTTTCTTCAAATATCTCATCATTAATCTCATTTTGAAAGATTATTTATTCTTAGATTTATTTTAGAAGTATATTTTAAGCATTTTAAATTAAATTATTATGCTGAAATTATTTTCATATTCTGATCTCTCTTTTAATTAAAAGCTACTTAGATCTACCATATACTCATTTTATTTAAGTATTTTTTGATCATTAGCATTAATTGAAAGAATCTTTTTGGTTAAAATAAAATAAATTATTCCTTGCTAAAATTTATTTTATTGTGCAAAAGAATATTGTGAATTCATTTTGAAATAATTTTTATATTAGTCTACAAATTGTAATAACATAAACATCTTAGTAAGATCACTTTAAGATATTTATTTTATTATTTCTTATCAATATTAAGTGAGCATTTTATATTTCCAAAATTTTTTAAGTGATCATTTGTAAGTTGTGAGATCATTTTTTGAATTGGATAGCTTGGTATATTTGTGAGAGATTTATTTTATCAAAATTTATTATTTTGTATTTTTTTCTTTTGTAAAATTTATAATGGGGTTGTACTCTTGTAGAGAGTACATATTATTGTAGGGTTGTACTCACCCTTAATAGAGAAACTATTTGTAAGCTATTTTTTTTGTATTTAGTTCCTAAGGGTGGCTAGAGGTGGATGTAATGGTTTTGGGGTTTGGTAAACCTAAAAATTGTGTGCCTATTATCTCTCTTTACTTTATTGTACTTTTATTTTTGCTGCATTAAGAATTGTATCCTACCATTATAAAATCAAAAATTCATTTTCTACTAAAAATTAAAATTTAAGATTTAAATTTTAAAATTTTTAATATCACCCAATTCCCCACCCACCACCCCCCCCCTCCTCCTCTTGGGTGCTATAGTGACTTACACTATATTTATGTATATGCTTATATGTAATTGAATTGGAAAATATATAGTTTGGACATCCCGTGAACATGAAGCTTAAGTAATCTCAAGGAGGTTAAAATATATTTATACACAACCTTTTTATGTTTTTATTTCTATATTTATGTGTATGCTTATATTTAATAGAATTGGAAAGTATATAGTTTGGACATCCTGGGAACTTGAAGTTTTGAGTAGTCTCAAAGAGGTCTTAGATAATCTTACTTCCATGGTTTAATAATGGCATATACTTGCTTAAATTCCTTATACAGGTTTGCATATGCTTAAATATGAGATGAAATCCCTTTTTTTATCAAATCCATGCATCAACCATCATTAAGTGTGAAAAAATATAAATATTGCATATGTATATATACTAAATCAAACATTGAAGAAACTAAGAAAAGGAAAGAATGTGGATGTTATTGATAATGAAAGGAAGTAGTGGAGTATTATTCATGTGATGGTGACTCAATTTCATTGGTTTAAGATGCTTTTCATGTTTGGATAAGATTCATTAAGACTAATCTAAACTAAGGCTAAATAAAATTCATGAATGGTCAATTAAGAAAGCTAAAGCAATGATGATCTGTCTATAGAAATCAACTTAGGCTAGGAATGAAAGAGTTAAGTCACTTTCTTCTCTTCATAATGATCAGATCTTAAGTAAGAAGTAAATAAAATAAAAATATATAAGTTAAAACTCAATCATGTTATTAAAAGACTAAAAGTGAAACCACCATTAATGGGTAATTTAGATAATCCTAAATTTAGAAAATCCCAATTCTAAAGCTCACATACCACACTAAGCCTTAACATACACAATACTATGTCACCGATCTTAGTATTGGGTTAGGCTGGTGTATGTTGTGGTGATATACTTTATTTTATTATATGATGTTTAGGCTGGATGATAAGTTTGTTTGTGCATGGACTGGATGTTAGGTTGTTATTAACCTAACAATGTTTTATGCAGGGGATTATGCTTCTATGGACCATTGTAATAATAAATGAATATAAAATTACTTTTCTTATAAGTGTTGCTTATGTCCCTAAGCATAATCCAATTATGACAGGTGGGCTTGGTTACCTAAGTGTAGGCTGTCATGTCCAATTATGTGAACTATGACTGCTTGGTTTGTATGCTTGTTTAGCTAATGTATAATTTCCAAGTGTAGTTAGTTGTTATTTTTCATAAAGATGTAATTTTTGTAATAGGATTAGTATTAGTGCTATGAGATTTAGGATAAGTAGTGGCTAGAAGGCAAAGACTTGGGAGGAGAAGGAAAGAAGAACAAGAATTGATTACCCTCAAAGCATTTATTTCATATGTAATTTTTAATTATAAGCTAGGATGTATAAGGGTACAACTCGGCTACCCAACTTTTTTTTTGTGGTGTATGATAGTACCCGGCTACACTGACCTTCTATTATTTTATGAAATCTAAATGTTTGATTATTATGTTTAGATTGTGCAATAGAAATAGCATAATTTTTATAGTTTTTTTGAATGTGTGTATGCATGATGTGTGGCCTGGATGTGGTAGGCTCTTTAAAATAAAATTAATATTTTTAACCTCACAAAATAACTCATAATAGAATTATAATGCAACTCACAACTTCACTCTAAAGTCTAAGTATATAAACAAGACAATAAAAGATTTAGAAACTCCTTAGCTTAATGGTTGTATGCTATAACAACATGCATGTAATATTATTTCATTCTTGAATATAGAATATTATCTGACTAAATCACTATCCTAATTCATTCTACAGTTTCCTTAAGGGGTTAGATTGGATCATCTGACTAAATCATGACCATCCATTCCAAATAGAAGGATTAGATGGCGGAGATTATATCCAGCAAATTATGGTGAGAGACTGACACCATCTATCATTTTCAGCAAAAATTTGATGAACATCGACAAATTTTTGACTCATTTTTTATTGCAAAATAATCAAAGATCATTTTTTATTACAAAGTAATCAAGGATCATTTTGTGACCCATTCATGCGGTTTGATCCACTTGGGGATCAATTTCCTTTTGAAAAGGACCAAAATTGAATAGCTAAAAGATTAGTGGTGGAGCGTACCTCATTTACTGTGATCACCGAATGTGGGATCAACTCTATTAGCATCATCTCGATGTAACAAAGCTATGTATGGAATTTGGTGGCTTGCCTCTCCATGGATTGCCTAGTAGACCAACTTTGGATTAAAATCTAGTGGCTATGGTCATTCTCTGGCTCGCTGATGCAAAGGGATGAGGTGGTGATTCGATTGAGGTTGCCTCAACCTCTAGAACATGTTGGAATGTTCAATTTGATGTAGGAGAGTCTCCCTTGCATTTCACCATTAAAGGTCGTTCATTTTCTGGCATGCCAATGGTGGGGAGTAGGGGGAAGGGTCTCCTCCTTTATCTCTACCCTAGGTGAATAATTTGAGATGAAAAGAGATAGGGAATTGGCCCTCCCTCCCCTCTTTCCATGCTTGGCCAAGAGGCATGTTGATGGCCTTCTAGCTGGCCAGATTTAGGCCACCAGAGGCAGCAAGGTTAGCGAAGAGTTGGGTTCAATCACCCTTGGCCTTATGAACAAGTTTGGATGAATAATTGGAAGGGAAGTGGGCATCTCCTCCCATTTCCTTGCTTGGCCAAACCTTCCTTCTTCCTTTCCTTGGCTATGGTCATTCTCTGGCTCGCTGATGTAAGGGGATGAGGTGGTGATTCGATTGAGGTGGCCTCAACATCTAGAACATGTTGGAATGTTTATTTTGATGTAGGAGAGTCTCCTTAGCATTTCACCATTAAAGGAGATTAATGGTCATTCATTTTCTAGCATGCCGATGGTGAGGATTCGAGGGATGGGTCTCCTCCTTTATCTCTACCCTAGGTGAACAATTTGAAAGAGATAGGGAATTTGCCCTCCCTCCCCTTTCCATGCTTGGCCAAGAAGCATGTTGATGGCCTTCTAGGTGGCCAGATTTAGGCCACCATAGACAACAAGGTCAGTGATGAGGTGGGTTCAATCTCCCTTGGCCTTGTGAACAAGTTTGGATGAATAATTGGAAGGGAAACGGACATCTCCTCCCTTTTCCTTGCTTGGCCAAGCCTTCCTTCTTCCTTTCCTTTTCTTGGCTTCTCCTTGGGTTTTCCTTGGATGAAGGCAAATGCCTTTTGGATTGATTACTCATCCCATCCATTTTCTTGCTTAAGAACTATTATCCCAAGGGGTGGTCAAAGTCCAAGGTTGATTGGATAAAATATAAGTGATTTCTATATTAAAAAGGGGAGGAATCTTCCCTTAGTCAAAGATTTCCACCCTATTTATTTGGTTTCATTTTCTTTGTCTTTAGCTTTAGGCATCAATTATCAAAGTCCTTAGAGTAATGTGTGGCTGGCTACATCAAACTCAATATGAGTTTGAGTTCAAATTTAAATCCATTTGAATTGGATTGGAAGCTTTGAATCCAATCCAAGTATTTGGATTCAAAGAAATTGGTTTTTTATTAAATTCTTGTAATTTTGAGTTTAATCATCTTTGATTGATGATTGATTAGGTTTTGATTTAATTTATTCATTTAGAATTGAATTAATTTTGGATTTCATTTTATTTCAACCCATTTAAACATAAATGGGTTAAGTTTGATTCCAATTGGGTTGAAATGACCAATTTGACCTAATTGGATTGGATTTGAACTCCAATCATGCTTGATAACATGATTTGGACTGGTTGATTTCATTTAATTTCAAGTTCAATTCAATTTGAACCCATTTGACCCAAAGTGAGCTTAATTGGTTAAGCTTAGGTTCCATTTAACTAATTTGACCAAATTAGACCAAATTATGGGTTGGATTATTTTTAATTATCATTTCCAAATGATTTTGAGCAATCAAATTGAATTGATTTCAATATGATTTAAGTTTGAACCTAATAGGACCCATTTAAGGTTATTTAGACTAACTGGTTTAATGAACCTAATTAAGGCCTAAATGAATTTTAATTTTTTTATATTTATGATCAAATATGTTTATTTGATCATTTGAAACATTTGAATTTGTTTAATTTGGTCAAATGTTTGGTGGGTTGGCCTTTTGACTTAGTGGGACCCACCTAAATTCAAACTTATGTCAAATGGGTTTACTAGATTTGACTTTATTTTAATTTTAGATTTATTCCTTTGTTTTTATTTGATTTAATTTTGATTTATTTAGATTTGATTTTATTTAATCCAAATTTTAAAATTGGGTCAAGTTTACCTAAGCTCATTAGGTTAGATTAAACCTAAGGAGGGTGTAATAAGTCACTGAGAATAGTGTCTAAACATTAAATTAGGATATTCCTATTTAATATTAGGACATCCTAATTATTGATTTCAAAATGATATTAACCTTATCCAAAAATGAGGTCAACAGGTATCATTAAGATAAAAGATGTTTTTTTTAGTTGGCTTCATAATTAGGCAGACACTATAGACAACTATATTAATTATTTCCAAAACTTTCTTGCATCCAAGGGTGATGACTTTGCTAATTTTAGAGCTGACTTATTTGAAGAAGACAAAATTCTCATAGATGACATTGATCTAGCTAAATTCCTTAAGGAGTAAAGAATCTTCATGGCATTAAAATCTATGGATGATAATAACATTGCAAGGTTGGATGGGTTCTCTACCCTTTTTTTATAAACAAAGTTTAAAGTATCATTAAAGGGGATATCATTGAGGCAATCTATGACTTGTTTAAGGGCCACAGAATGCACAAGTATTTCAAATCTTATTCTATTACATTAATCACTAAAACTAATGATAAAAACTAGGATAACTTTAGACTTATTAGCCTAGACATTATATTAATTTGAATTATTAGTAAAATAGTTGCCAAAACATTTTAACCACTCTCCCCAAGCTAATTTCTAAAACCTATTTGTTTGCCCTTGAAATCATTATGGATATTGATAATAAAGGTAAAGGAGATAATATCTTTATGAAGTTAGACATTAAAAAAGCATTTGATATTATTAAGTGGAACTTTACATTAGCTATAAGGAAAGCATGACGTTTTAGCACTATCTCTTGTAGCATTATTCAAAGAATTCTAGATGGCAACTACTTCTATGTTATTATTAATGGCACCTCCATTGACTTCCTCCAAACATATAAAGGCATCAAAGAAAGTGATCAACTTTCTCCAAATATATTTATTATGGCTCTTGACTACCTTTCTAGGATCCTCAACAAGGAGCTTGTCATTCACCCCCACTGAATTTGCAAGGTAATAAGTAAAATTCTTATCATACACTATGAATTTGCATATGATGTGTAACTATTTAATAATACTTATTATGGGAACAATTTATGACGCCGCATAGAGTTTAAAATTTTTATATTTAGGTAATCAAATGCGTCATTAAGGAGTAAACATATTATCTCAAAAGATAAATATGTCAACCTATAATTGATTCAATCATTTAAGAAAAAAATTCTAAGGCTAATGGATCTTTCATGTACCAGAGAGTTTTCCCCTGAACTACATTAGAAAGTAGAACAGAGTTTATTTTAAACTAATTGATAGTTAACTATAAGGGCAAGCCCTTATAGTTAATTACATCTTCGAAAGAAGAGTCTCTTCTTAAGAATACTCTCGATTAAAGAAATAAGATATTATTTCTATGAAGTTATAGGCTTGTTTTCAAATGAATGATATTTGGAATTACCAATTGGGAATAATCCAAATAAGAAAGAGTTCTTTTCGAAGCCAAACGGGATGAAGTACGAAATACCTATTGATATTGGGGTGCCTAGTAGGCATTTCAACTATCATATCATTGGGCTTTGAATTTTAAAATTTAATTTAGATTTTGAGTTGATATTTCTTAGCAGTATAGGGCTTAGATTCTAGCATCACAATATTGTAGAAATTCCTAGGGTTGAAGACTTACTCTAAGGAGGATGCTTTAATAACTAAGCTTACATGTACTCCTAGCACAAGTTAGATGCCTAACCTAGTTTTAATTTAAGAATTATCAGCTATTCCTCTCACTTGAGGGAACAAACTTATCCCTGACTCTTATGGACTTACAAACCGCATAGAAAGGCTACTAGCTAACACCACCTAAGTGCATTTTAAATTCATGATGCCAAGTCTTATATATGCAAGAGGGCTATGTTGTTGTTATTTTAGGAAAGGAATCTAAGAACCTAGACTCACTCCCTAATTCCTAGGATCATGTAAGGTATGAAATGCATCTAACTATTGCACATTTTATAGATTTTAAATATTTTGACTCATAATTATTTTGAGGTCTTGTGTATGCATTCTTATGCCTAAATACCATGCAATTAGAAATAGTTATGGACCAAGTAAATAAGAGAAAGGTAGACATCCCCAAGAAGGTGGCCATCCTCACAAGTCAGATGCCCTTTTTATTTAATGGGTAAAGTGCCCAATTTAACAGTTTAGAGAAATATGATTGCATTATTTTTTAGAGCTAATTATTTCTAATTAATTTTAAGTTATTCTGGGGGCATTAGTTTATGTGAGGTTTTGAGTTTCTTTATTTCTTTGTTTAAACTGTTAAGATTTAATTGGGCAGAAAGTTTACTTTTTTCCTATGAGCCTATGCCCATACATTCATCATAGAAAGAAAAACATAAAAAGAAACCTAGAAAAACTTATTAATTTTATTACACATCCAAAATAAATTAAGCCAATTTGATTTAAAGAAAGGTCAATGTGGCTAGGTACCATTGTACACCTTAGAAGAAAGAGCAAATGGGAAGCCGAGCTCCACCTTTATACCGCCCGATCTAGAACTACAAGTTTAGATCTATGGGTCTTCTTTCCAAGACCGTTTCCTTCTTCAAGGACCTCCAATGGGCTTTCACAGGGGACCACTATAACCATCTACGGGTAAGGTCAACTCCTACTAATCATAGACCCCATATAACCTAACATGATTCTAAGTTCAAATTTATATTATAAATTCAAAATTAAATCCTAAGTCCTACAAAATAAATATCAAGAAAATACATAGAACACCTAGTAGTTATATTTTACAAACATGTGGGCTTAGCATTAATTGCTTAAAAAGTCTCCTATCTTATTGAGCTATGCTTCAGGACTTAAACACACCTACAAAAAATAGCATTTTTAATTTACTTATGATAGAAGACCTATATAGCATAGCCCCTTGTACAGGACAATGTTAGTTCAAAAAAGAACATCGTATCATTCAATCTAACAGGAAAATAATCTTAGATATAGTCTAAAATAGTACACCACAATGACATGAAATGCACATCACATCACAACATAAAGTATCATATAAAGAAATCACATAATGGCCTAACCTAAGTCTAAGGTCCATGACCTAATGATCTAGTGTGTGAAGGGAATAGGCTTATGTAACAAGACTTTGCTAGGCCTTTTTAGCTTAAATTTCAATTTGGGTTTTGAGTTTGTTTGATTTTACCTTTTGATGGCTTCAATTCAAGGGATTAATGATTTTATTTTCATTTTTAATTTTAAGTTCACTTTTATTTGTTAAAGTGAAGTTTAGGTTTTCTAGAATGAAGAGTAGAATAGATTCCACTTTTGGTGGAACCCATTACATTCAACACCCTAACCCCTTGTGCAATGAAACATTCATCTTAAGATGAAGAATCATCCCAAAATTCTAACTAAGATTTTTAAGTATCTGAATTAAACCTTTTAGATTCATTTAGATGATTTGGTTTTGAATTTAGTTTGGATTTTAGATTAATATTTCAATTATTTTGAAATTTAATTCTTCATTTCATTCTTTTGATTTGATTAAATCTTCTTGATTTAATTGATTTTTAATTTGATTTATTTTATTTTATTTGAATGGGTTTAACATTTATTTTCATTATTGTTTAGTTTGAATTATATTTATCTTTGTTGAATTCATTTTCATTTCAGTTATGGATTTAAGGTTTCATTAATTTGTTTAATTATGAGTTCATTAGCCTTAAGGTTTAATTAAACTTAATATGAATTATTAATTCCATTAACCATTAAGTATGTAAGTGATCAAATTCTTTGATTTAGGATATTGGAGAATTCTTTTTGAATGTTCTGATGTTGGTGAAGATGGTTCAAACAATTTTATGAATTTTGTAATTTATGATTTTATTATTTATTATTTATTTATAATGAGTTAGAGATTTGGAAATTCAATAATTTTCAATCCACCATTCAATTGGGTTTAAAATTTTTATGGTAAGTGGGGTTCCTTGCCAATTTCATATTTCCAAAGTTTCATTTTGGTTACATACATAATTAGGGTGTAATTAAGATTTTAATTGTTCCAAGAAAACTTAAATTAAGCCTAATTTAATGAGAATTAGTTTGGGCTTTTATTTTTCTTTCATTCCTTTCTAAAAGATGCATGCATAGAGGGTTTATTCATAATTTCTAGAATTATAGTTGATTTATTATGATTTTCCTAAATTCTAGTTAATTATTTAAATTATTATTTCAATTAATTACTAAATTAAGAAATTTTGTGGTTTATTAAGTTTTTGTGGGTTTCATTAATGTATTTAAGTTTAGTAGGGTTTATTATGTCAATTTGAAATGATCTAATTCATTTTATGATTTATTTTTATTTAATTATAATTAAAGTTTGGAGTTCGAAATTTGATATTTATTGAATTATAATGTAATAATTCATGAAAATTTTTCTGAAGGTGAATTTTAACCTCAATTTCAGTTCCCCAAAGTTTCATTTTAGTTGGATTAATGATTTATGATTAATTTAAGTTAATTTTAATTAAAGTCAAATTAAACAAAATTTACCCAAAATTAATTGAGGATTTTGGGCTCAATGGATTCTACTCATTAAGATAAATCCATAGGGCCATCATTTGCATTATTTATATTTATATTTAATTTTGTTATGATTTATTTTAACCATCAGGCATTTTTAATGATTGTTTATTTAGTTAAAATGAGAATTACTATTTTAAAATAGCGGGGCTGACATGGCACCTTCGCTATATGGCGCAACGCTACTAGGCAATGCAGATTCCATGTGGCGGTAATGTCAAAAGCAGTGCCACGCGAGATGGATCTCGACTGTCTGATTGAAGATCAAATGATCCTCATTCATTCCACAATTTTCTTAATTGGTTTAAACAAATCAAGCAGCTAGATCTCGGTCATCCATTTCAGATAGAAGGTATGGATGTCGGACAACACTCCTTGTTCATCTGTGGAGAGAGACGGATGTTGTTCATTGGATTCAATGGATTTCTAGGGATCTGAGGACAATTTTATGTTATCTTGATTGCAACATGGTCAAGGATCGATTTTTAATCAATTTATATGGTTTGATTTTTATGGGGATCAAATTGTCTTCATAAAAGACCAAACTTGAATGTTATAGAGGTCGGTTGTGTGGCATACCTCAACCCTAACGATCTTCGATTGTGGGATTGACTCAAACACCATCACCTCCATGGGGCGATGTTTTAGATGTGATTTGGTGGCTTGCCTCCCCACCAAACTCCTTCGAGACCAATGTGCAATAATTTTCCATCAAGTTTGACCATTCTTTGAGTCGCCAGGAGTGAGGGGTCACATTGAGGATTCGTTTGAGGGTGCTTTGACCTCTCGAATGTGTTATAATGTTCAATTTGAGGTTAAACACTCCCCACAGTGTTTTTGCATCAAAGGTCAAATGGTGATCGCAGATTTGGCTGATCTGGAGCTTGCCGATGGCGAGGGGTTTAGGGAATGGTTTCCTTCTTCTTCTCTTCATTTTGTGGATTTTTGAGATGAAATGAGGGAGAGGAAATTACCTCTCTCCCCTCTTTTCATACAAGGTCGAGAGCCATGTATTAGTGCTTTTGGATGGCTTAATTCTAGCTACTAGCAACGAAAGCTTAGCTAGAGGGGGGATTTAGTCCGCCTTGGCCTTGTGAGTATCTTATGATAATAAATTTTAGGGGAAGAATTCATTTCATCCCCTTTCCTCCTTTGACAAAGGGCTTGCTTCCATGGCCTTCTCCCTTTGCTCTTCTTCTTCTTCATGGAGGAGAGCAAGTCCTGCTTGACTTCTTTTTTGAGGCACTCAAGTAATTTGAATGAATCCAAACAAAAAAAAAACTTCAAGGCAAGAGATAGAAGAGGTATGGAGGAGGGGAAATGAAACTTCAATTCCCTTCATGGATTCTAGCTCTTCTACTCTCATAATTCCACACCTTTGATTGATTTTTTTATTTTTATTTTCATTACTTTTTGCATCACCATCAAAGCCCTTAGGCTAGTGTTTGGCTGCCCAAATCAAACCTAATGTGAATTTGAGATCAAATCTAAATCCATTTGAATTGGATTTGACATTTGAACTCAATTCAAGCATTTGGATTCAAAGTGTTTGATTTTGATTTAATTCATTAAATTTTATGTATAGTTATGTTTAATTTTTTCTTGATTAAGTTTTGATTTAATTAATTCATTTAGGATTTGAATTAATTCTCAATTTCATTTCTCCTTAACCCATTTAAGCTTAAATTGGTTGAGCTTGATTTCAATTGGGTTCAAATGACCTATGACTTAATTGAATTTTGTTCATACTCCAATCATGCTTGATCACATGTGTGAGATGATTTGGAGTGATTTATTTCATTTGATTTTAATTTTATTTCAATTTGATCCCATTTGACACAAATTAGGCCTAATGATGGGTTGGATTATGTTTAATTATCATTTTCAAATAATTTTAAACAATCAAATTGAATTGATTTCAATTTGATTTGGGTTTGAACTAAGTAGCATCCATTTAGGTTCATTTAGATTAAGTGGTCCAATTAACCTAAGTAAGGCCTAAATAAATTTAAATTTCTTTAGATTCATGATTAAACATCTTTATTTTATGATTTGGAATATTTGAAATGATTTCAATTGGTCAAATTTTGGTGAGTTAACCCTTGACTTGGTGGGACCCACTTAAGTCGAACCTATGTCAAATGGGTTGCCTAGATTTGACATTGATTTTGACTTGGATTCATTCATTTTGATTTATATTAAAGTCATGTTAATCTAGTTCAAGTTAAAAATTTGGGTTGAGTATAGCTAAGACCATTAGTTAGATCAAGCCCAAGGAAGATGCACTTGGTCACTAGGTATAGTGTCCTAATCACTTAATTAAAGGATTCCTAATCTAAGATTAAGTGTCCTAATTATTAATTTTAGTAGTGTTATTGATATCATCTTGTATAAGGTCAACACTTGTAAGGAGTACATTCAGAGTATAATGAATAATATCCAACACTTGATAGATTAAACTAGATAAAAGATTACACAAGTTTCAATAAATCAAACTTCTCTTTGAAATACCTCGGCATCAATTTAAAGAAGGGAGAATCACTTCCAACTTATTTTATGAAATAATTACCAAAGTTCAATCCCAAATTAATGCTTGTGAGATCACTTTACTTTCCTTTGGTGGTAGAATTACCCTTATAAAAAGGTGTGCTATGCTCCATCCCTCTTTATACCATCCAAGTGCTCAATATGCCATTCAAATCCTAGTACAAGCTTGAAAAGATATTGAACAAATTGCTTTGGAGCTACTAACACAAAATAATTCACTAGGCTAGCTTGAAACGCATCTATGAATAATGCGAGAGGGAGGGGGTGTGTGGTGGGGACATGGTCTTGGATTTAGACAACATTAAAGTATGGGAAAGATTCATGGAAAATAATACTCTTTGGGCTAGATATGCAAAGCAAATATATTTTGAGAAGGGGGCGCAAGGCAGAACCTCTGGATTTAGACCACTTGTTGAATCTATCAAAATCAACAACATTAAAGTATGGACAGATTCATGGAAAATAATACTCTTTTGGGCCAGATATGCAAAGAAAATATATTTTGAGCTCCTATCCCTCCCTTGCTAACTTAAAGATTACTAATTCGGCCACGTGGAAAGATATGGTATAACATATAGAATTAGAAGAAGACTTACCTTTTTGTAATGTTAACACTAGCAACTTAAGCATTTGGTATAATAACTAGCACATGGATGAACCTTTAAAAGGTAGTCTACATATTCAAGAGGACTTAATCTTAAAAGTTTCGGACTACTGGACCAACAACAACTAGGATCTAAGAAAACTATAGTAAAGTTTACCTAAAAACTAATGCAAGGGAATCATGAAGAATCCCATAAAAACTAAAAATCTAGCCTTGTTTGAGGTTGTCATATCTGGAATAGATTGGTCAAGCATTCCATCTCATTCTTCATTTGAAGAGTCATTCATAGGCTAATCATAATTGATGATTTTTTTCAACTTAAAGGGCTGAGGCTCACTTCCAAATGCTGTCTTGCAGATCTGATGAAGAGAAATTCAATCATTTATTATTCAAATATAGTTATAGAAATGATATCTGATATAAATTGGAGTGATCTTCAGCATTAAAATCCCAACTCATGGCTCTAGATAACTCATGGACTAATTATTTGGAAGGTCCTTCAGCAACCCAGAAGCTATATCCTCACATCAAATCCACAATTACATTATTAACTTACTCATTAATATGGATGTCTTGAAATAATGCTAAACATGATAGCAATCTAGTCCAGCCAACATTATACTTCATTAGATAATGTCATATTTAGAGAAGGCTGATATGGTTTACTATACTTCTCAACTCCTTATGTTGCTTAATCCCACTCCAAGTTGAAATACATGGTTGTCTCACAACTGTGAAACTTGCCTCTACTCGTAGTATGAATAATATTTGGTTTAAATCTAACTCCTCCAACATAGTTAATATACTCAAATAGGACCACTGAACCCCCTTGGTACTTGATAAATGCTCTAAAATAATTGAAAAAAATATTGAATTATATTGTCATAGGGGCTATTTGGTAGCGTGCATTTGGAATGCACTGCATTCCAAATGCATGATTTTGAACATTTCAAGCATTTAGTTGCAAGTAAAGTAAAAATTTCAGTGTAATGTAATGTAATCTAAATACATTAGATAGGCAAATTTGCGTGCATTTGGAATTCGCCTGATTTGGGAGAATTCCAAATACACCGGTCAATGTAAAGTGATGTGGTGGGGACGCACCCGCCTGATACCGCCGCCATCATGCTTCGCTCGCCGCCGCCGCTCGCTGGCCGCCGTGGCCGCCACGCTGCCACCCACCACCAGCCAATCATGCCATCGCTGGCACCGCTTATCGCCACTACCGCTTACTGCCCATCCCTTGCATCGCCTGGCTCGCTGACCAGTCAGACTGCTTCCCACATTATCGCTAAAACCTTCGCTTTTACATTACATTTTGTAGACCAAAAAAAGAAAAGTCATGAATTTGTAAAGCTCTCAACAAAACAATTATAAAGCAATCCTTTTACACTGAATTCCTTTTACACTGCATTCCTTTTACACTGCATTCCAATATAGCCAACCAAACAGCCCCTAAGTGGACCATGTGCATCATGATGGAAATCAACTGCAGACCTCCTTGCTAAGCGTGGTTCCTCTACAGACCTCCCATGTGCATCATGTGCTCTCAATTTTAAACCACTTTTAGCAACACATAGTTTCTACATATTGCCCTTGTAATCATTTTGTGATCATTTTACATTTGTCTACTTTTGGGATTACTTATAAATCACAGTAATCAATAAAAAATTTTATTTTCTTAAAAAATACATATTTATAAAATAAGTATATTTATAATGCACAATAAATAGTCATATGATATATTTCACTAACTATTTTTGCCTATTACAATAATAATCTAGCTATATATGTTGACCTCTTTTTTGGATGAGGATAATATCATTCTGAAATCAGTAATTAAGATGTCCAAATTTAAAATAGGAATCTCTCAATTCAATGCTTATGAAACTATACTTAGTGACCTAGTGCACCCTCCTTGGGTTTGATCTAACCTAATGAGCTTACGTAAACTTGACCTAATTTTTAAATTTGGATTAAATTAAATCAAGTCCAAATAAATCAAAATCAAATCAAATTAATACAAAGAAAAAATCAAAAACTAAATCAAAGTCAAATCTAGTTAATCCATTTGGCATAGGTTTGACTTAATTAGGTCCCACCAAGTCAATGGTTAACTCACTAAGAATTTGACTAAATTAAATCCTTCGAAGAGTTTCAAATGATTAAATAAATATGTTTAATCATGAATCTAAATAGAATTAAATTTATTTAGGTCTTAATGGGGTGAATTAGACCACTTAGTCTAAATGAACCTAAATGGGTCATATTGGGTTCAAACATAAATCAAATTGAAATCAATTCAATTTGATAGCTCAAAACTAATTGGAAATGATACTCAAATACAATTCAATTCATCATTGGGTCTAATTTGGTCAAATTGGTCATTTGCTCCAAATTAAACATATGCTTAACCTAGTAATCTCACTTTGGGTCAAATGGTTCAAATTGAAATCCACTTGATATTAAATAAAATAAATCACTCTAAATCATTTCACACATGTGATTAAACATGATTGGAGTGTGAAAATAATTTAATTTAGTT
Organism: Cymbidium sinense; assembly: GCA_021442155.1. NCBI lineage: Eukaryota > Viridiplantae > Streptophyta > Magnoliopsida > Asparagales > Orchidaceae > Cymbidium > Cymbidium sinense. The sequence goes on from CM038219.1 coordinate 70,242,048, forward strand.
AAATTTGGTCATTTGACTCAACCAAATACAACTTAACCCATTTAAGGCAAAATGGGTCAAGTTGACTTGGAGATGGACTAAACCCTCATGTGGCATGGGTTAAGTCAGTTCCTAATCATCCAATGGGCAATCAAGAATGATCCAAATCATAATTTAAAGTTAATTAATGGTGGTTAAAGCATTTGGAACTTAAATTAAATCTAATTCTAAGATCAATCACCAAATGTATTCAAATTGAAACTAAACCTATGCAAATTTATCTAAGTTCATCCTTGCATGGGATAAAAGAAATTGTCAAATAATCTTAATCTAACTAATCAAATATAAATCTAGCTAAAATGATAGATTATCAAATGGCAAAGAGGGATTGCATGAAACAAAGTCCAATTTAATTTCACTGATCTCTCATCTCCTTTTTATTCCACCTCTTAGCTTTAAGAGGATTGGATTGAGGCTAGTTACTTAAAGGCCACCAAAAAGAAGCAAAAAAGAAGCTTTGCATTTTCCAAGAGAAGAAGCAAGAGAGAAAAGAAAGAAAACCAAGTAATCCATGGCTCACTACCAAGCAAAGAAGGAAGGAAAATTGCCTTTCTCCCTATGAATCCTTTATCTAAACTTGTTCACAAGGCCAAGGGGGATTAAATCCACCCCTTGACTGGCCTTGCCACTGTTGATGTCAAAAATCTGACCACCTAGAAGGCATACAATATAGCTATTGACCATATATAAAAAGGGCAGAGGTAGGGCTTCTTCCCTCCCTGTTTTCATCTCAAATTGTTCACCAAGGGTATTGATGAGGAAAGCTACCCTTCCCCAGATTCCTCGCCACTGACACATCAGAAAATGAATGAATATGGTGGCCACTGAGCTCCCTTTAATGGTGAAATACAAAGGAGAGTTTCCCACATCAAATTGAACATTCCAACAAGTTCTAGAGGTCAAGATGACCTCAAACAAATTGCCACCCAATCCTCTCGTAGCCAGAAAGCTGAAAAATGATCAAACCTGATGGAATGCATGCTAAAGTTGGTCTAAGAGGCAGTCCACATGGAGGCAAGCCACAAAATTACAAGCATGACATCATCACATCGAGGCGAAGCTAATGGAGTCGATCCCACCACCAGTGATTTCCAGAAATGAGGTATGTTCCACCCTTTAGACAATCTATTTTGGTCATTTATGAAGGGAATTTGATCTCCATGAGGGTCAAACTGCATGGATTGGTTGTGAAATGATCTTTGATCATTTTATAATCAAAATTGAGTTGAAATTCACTAGAGATTGCTCAAAATTTGGAAAAAATGGTAGATGGTGTTCGTCTCTCGCTGGAAACTCTTGAAATTTGATCTCTGCCATCAGATCCATCTATTTGGATTGGACAGCTGAGATCTAGCTAGATTATCCGATTTTAACCCTTAAGGATGGTGCAGAATGAGATTCATCTCACATGGAACCACTTTTGATGTAGACACCATGCACGATCTACATGGCCCAATGCCATCATGCCACGTAGTGACAGTGCCTTGTTGGCTATCACGTCAGCCACCCTCTCAAAGTAGTAATTCCCCTTTCAATTAATTAAAAATTAAAGAAAATTTAGAAAATCTTAAAAAATTAAATATGAATTCAAAAAGAATGTAAACTTGGGTTCTATGGATTCATCTTGATAAGTGGAATCCATTAAAATTAAAATCCCCAATTAATTATTTGGTGGATATTTTAGTCTTAATTTAGGTTTGAATGAAATCAATTAATCCCCAATTAGTCACAAACCATTAATCCAATTCAAATGAAACTTTGGGAGATTAAAATTGAAGTTAAAACACACCCTAGGAAAATTTCCATAAATTATTGCATTGTAATTCATGAGATATTAAATTCTAAATCCCAAACCTCAATTGTAATTAAATAAATTAAAATAAAATGAAATAAATAATCAAAATGGATCAAATAACTTCAAATTAACTTAATAAACTCTAATGAACTTAAAATCATCAATGAAACTCATTAGAACATAATATATCATAAATTGGCTTAATTAAGTAATTAATTAAATTAAATAATTCACATAATCAAACTAAAATTAATTAAATCATAATAACTCAGTCAAATTATGAATTTAATCAAGATGAAACTTTCATAGAGGAAATAATAAAAAATTGAAATTCTTAAATGATATTTATCAAATTAGACCTAATTTGGGTTTTAATATAAAAAATTAAAACCTTAATTATTAATCTAATCAAGATGAAACTTTGAAAATATGAAATTAGCATGAAACCCCACTTGACATAAAATTTCAAACCCAATTGACCTTTGGATTTGAAATTGTTGAGTTTCTAAAAATCTAGGTCAATAAAAATCAAATAATTAATAAAGAAATTTCATAAATTCATAAAATTATGAAGTAATTTGAAATAATCTTCATTAACATTAGAAACACTTAGGATAATTTTTCAACTTCCTGAACCAAAGAACATAATCATTTTCACACTTAAGGGGTAAGGAAATTAATAAGGCATATTAAGAGTAATTAATCCTTAAGCTAATGAAATCACAATCAAATAATTTAATGAAACTTTAATCCATAATCAATCTAAATTTAAAATGAATTCCAACATTAACTTAAGTTCCTTAGGTCAACATAAATTAAACCAAAAGAAATGAATATAATTCAACAAACCTAAACATAACTTGAACCAAAGCATAAATGCAAACCAAAACCAATTCAAACTAAATTAAATGAACTGATTCAAATAAAATCAAATGAAATAATTCAAACCAAATCAAATTAAAAGAATAAACTAAACCAATAATCAAAATTAAATCAAATCAATGAATGAAATGAAAATTCAAATTCCAAAGAAAAGAATTGAACATTAATCCAAAGCCAAATTAAATTCAAACCCAAGTCATCTAAATGAAATTAAAATTATTAATTATGATACTTAAGGATTTTATTAGACATTTGGGATGGATCTTTATCTTAGGATGAAGGTTTCATTCTATTATAAGTTAGGATATTGAATGGAATGGGTTCCTCTCAGAAGTGAAATCTATTCTACTTTTCATTCTTGAAAACTTAAACTTCACATTAACAAAATTAAAGTGAAAATGAAATTAAAATAAATCACTAAATCATTTGAATTGAAACCATCCATTAGTAAAATTCAAACAAACTCAAAACCTCAAATTGTAACTTCAATTAAAGAAGCCTAACAAAGTCTTGCTACATAAGCCTATTTTTTTCACACACTTAATCATTAGGTCATGGACCCTAGACTTAGATAAGTTGTTATGTGATACCTTTTTATGATTTTTTGTATTGTGATGCGATGTGCTTCATATGTCTTTATAGTGTACTATTATAGGCTGCATGTCTAGGATTTTTTGCTTGATAGAGTGAATGATAGGATGCTCTTTGTAGATATAACATTATTTTTTATAGGGGACTATGCTAGAAAGGACTACTATCATAAATAAACTAAAATGTTATTTTCTTGTAGGTATGCTTAAGTCCTTAACCATAGCCCATAAGATAGGTGGGCTTAGCAAGCAACTAATGCTAAGATTGTATATTTATGAAATATAATTATTTTGTGCTATTTGTATGTACCTAACATCTATTTTGCAAGGCTTAGGATTTATTTTTGAGTTTCAAATTGTAAATCTAAGTTTAGAATTAGGTTAAGATCTATGGGGTCTAGGATTCTACCAGAAAAAGGTGCAATGGTCCCCTATGAAGCCTAGTGGATGTCCCTGAAAGAGGAGACTATCCCAGAAAAAAGAACCATAAGTTCAGACTTGTAGTTCAAGGCCAAGAGTTGTATAATGGTGTACAGCGATACCCGACCTCATTGGCCTTTTTCTTAAATTAAAAATTATCTTGATTTATTTTGGGTGAGTAATAAAATCAACCCACTTTTTTAGATTTATTTCTATGATGTACTTACCTTTGATTGAATGCCTCGATGATTAGGATCATAAGAAAAACTAAATTTTGTACCCAACTTAAATCAAAACAACTAAAAAATAATAATATAACATGAAACCCCACTTAAATTAAATCCTTAGGTAAAATTTAAAATCATATTATTCTAATCCTTGAAATGGGCACTTCACCTATTGCACATAGAGGGCATCTAACCTGTGAGGATGATCAACTTCTTGGGGAAGCCTCCCATATATTATTGGCTCATAACCATTTCTAATTACATGGTATTAGGCATAAGAATGCATACCCAATACTTCAAATAAATCTTGAGTCAAAACATTTAAAATATAAATGATGTGTATTAGTTAGATGCATTTTATCTTACGTATTAGGGAGTGAGTCTAGGTTCATAGATTCCTTTTCTAAAAATACAACAGCTCAGCCATCTTGCATTTATGAGACTTAGCATCATGAATTTAAAATGCACATAAGTGGTGCTAGCTTGCAACCCTTTCTGGGTAGGTTGTAAGTACATAAGAGTCAAGGATATGTTAGTTTTTTTCAAGTGACAGGAATGGTCGATAATTCCCAAAATGAAACTATGTCAAGCAATTGACATGTGCTAGAAGCACTTGAAGACTAGGTTCTGAAGCATCCTTCTCAAGTGTAATTCTTCAACCCTAGGTACTTCTGTAGTCTTGTGTTGTTAGAATCTAAGTCCAAGACTTCTAAGAAAATGTAATTCAAAATCTAATTAAAATTCTAAAATTTAAAGCTGAATTATAAGATAGTTGAAGTGCTTATTGAGTATCCCAATATCAATTGGCATTTCCTACTTTATCCCATTTGAATTCCAAAAATAACCCTCTCCAATTTGGATCATTCCCAATTGTACTTCAAAATATTATTCCTTTGAAAACTACTTTAGAAATCTTTATAAATAACAACTTATTTCTTTAATCTAGAGTATTCTTAGGAAGAGACCCTTCTTAAGATGTAATTAACTATAGAGGCTTGCCTCTATAAAGAACCATGAACCTATTTTAAAATAAACATTATTCTATCTTCTATGTAGTTCAAGAGAAAAGTCTCTGGTACACAAAAGACCCATTAACTTTAGGAGTCTTTTATTAAAAGATTAAATCCATTATAAAAAAATATGTTTATCTTCCAAGATAATATGCTTACTTCTTAATGACACATTTGATCATCTAAATAAGAAATTCTTATACTCTATGTGGTTCCATAAATTTTCCCAACAATATACAACACTTCTATAATCATAATTCTTTACCAATCTAAATGACATCAATCATTTTACTTTTTTTAAAGAATTTTATAATAAAACAAAGTTTAGTTTAAATTTTGTTCAGATGACTAGAGATATTATTGCATGATTCAAGCAATAGAACAACTGTTATGAATGGCGACTTAATGATAGATTGGGGTGGTATGAATTATTTTTTTATATTTTTAATTTCTTTTCTATCCAATTATTATTTTTATTTAGCTTGCACCCTAATTGCACTTTTGTAGTTACTCGATTCATCTCTAATTTATAAAATCACATACATCTACACTAATATTTATGTACAAAATTATTTGTCATAAATGTAAAGAAAAATATAGTAAAAGGTAAGATGTGATTTATATAAAAAATTATAGTAAATAGTTATGCACATCCTCATAGAAAAATATTAGGGTATTTTGTTAGGTTAGTGATTCAACATTCTACTTCTTAGATTTTTTATATTCTAAATATTATTTAATTACAAGTTTGCAATTAGTTTAAAGAAAACATTACATTAATTACTAATTTACAATTAGAAGTTGTATAAAAAATGTGACTAATGCAATAATTATAAATTCTGACTACTGCAATAGATATAAAATGTATCAACTAATACTTAATTGGGTGCAAAACATAATAGCTAAAGAAGAAGGATAAAAAAGACTACATCAAATACAAAAGAAATGGTAAAGGCAAAATAAATTATAATAAATGTAAAAAGAAAAGAGAAAATATTAAATTGAGATGGTTCCACATGTCATGGTGGTGGTGGTTACAAGATGCTATGGAGTAAATTAAACTAAGCTTAAAACCACATTTTATCTCTAGTATTCTATTGTTCGTACTCCTTGTGGAAAATTTTATTTAGAACATAATGTAGATCTTGGGGATTCTTATTTAAGTAATTAAATACATCAATAAGGGATAAATATAATATCATAAAAGATAAACATATTGCCTTATAATGGATTTGATTACTTAATAAGGACTCCTATGATTGATGGGTCTTTGATGTTCAAAAAATTCTTCCCCTAAACTACATGGAGAGGTAGAATAGCTTTATTTTATTATAGGGTTCACAGTTCCCTATAAGGGCAAGCTCCTATAGCTAATTAATCTTAAAAGACATATAATTTCTCCTAAGAATACTCTCATTTAAAGAAACTAACTTTCATCTCTATGGATTTCAAATCTTGTCTCAAAAGGATTGTTTAATTTGGAAATTCAAAAGGGAATGCTTCAAGGAGGAAGAGTTCTTCTTGGAAGCCAATTAGGAATAAGTAAGAAATTTTTTAATTAGGAAGCCTAGTTAGCATTTCAACTATCATAACATTGGGCTTTATATTTTTGATGTTGAATTTATTAGAGTTATGAGTTTGATATTTTATTAAAAATCTAGGATTTAGATTCTAACATCACAAGAATATAAAAATGCCAAATGGTTAAAGACATATTCTAACAAGATACTTTAGAACCTAAGTCTAAAAGTTCTTCTAACATAAGTTAGATGCTTGATTTATTCTAAGTTCTAGGAATTATAGATTCATTTTCTTACTTAAGAAAATAAAACAATGCCTAACTCTTCTAGACTTATTTTTTACCTAGAATTGTTGCCAGCTAACACCACCTAAGCAATTTTAAAACCATGACTTCAGTCTTATGAATGTAAGATAGCTAAGCTATTACAATTAAGAAAGAAGCTAAGAACTTAGACTCACTTCTTATCCCTAAGATAATGTTAGGTATGTTATGCACCTAGCTAATGCAATAAATTTTTTATTTTTATGTATTTTGACTCATATTTTTATTTAAATTCCTTGGATATGCAATTCATGCCTAATATGCGATACAATTAAAAATGGTTATGGGCCAAATCAAAATGAGAAGGCTTACTTCCCTCGGAAGGGTGTCATCCTCACAGGTCAGATTCCCCCTTATGTGCAATAACTGAAGCACCCAATTCAAGAATTATGAACAATATGCAGGCATGGCTCACAAAGTCTAGTTGTTCCTAGTTGCTTTTGTGTTATGCCTAGGGATTTTAATTATAGTGAGGTTATAAATTTTTCATTTATGTTTGAGTTATTTTTTATTTAATGAGGTAGAAAAATTATTTTTTTTCAAGGAGCTTAATGTTCTAGGTATTCCATAATAGAATATATCATAGAAAGAAACCTAGAAATAGCATGTTGTTTATATTATGCACCTTAAAATAAATCAAGCCAAATTCAAATAAATTAAGGTAGTGTGGTCGGGTATTTATACATCATGTAAAATAAAAAAAATAAGCAATCAAGCTCTATTTTTATACAAGCCAGCTAAAACTAAATGTTGGATTTATGGGGTATTTGTCAACTTCAGAATCATCACCTTCTTTAGGGACCTCCTTAGACTCCACCGGGGACCATGAAATAGGTACAATCAACTCCTATTAATCCTAAACCTCATAGATTCTAACCAAATTCTAAGCTAAACTTATATTTTAAATTTCCAAAATAAAATCCTAAACCTTGTAAAATAGATGGTAGAAAAAACATACAGTACACAAGTAGTTTATATTTTAAACATATGAGCTTAACATCAATGATTGCCAAGCCCACCTATCTTATTGAGCTATACTTAGGGACATAAGTTAGACGTGTAAGTAAATAATATTTATTTTATTTAATGATAGCGGTCCCTTTAAGAATAATCCCTTATATAAAATAGTATTAGCCTAAAAAGATCATCCTAACATCCACACTAGCAAGCAAACAATCCTAATCATCCTATTTAAAATAGTCTCCACAAAATAAATAAAAAGGTATCACATCACAATCAACATATTGGCCTAACCTAATTCTAGGGTCAATGGCCTATTAATCTAGTGTATGAAAAGAGGGGCATATGTTGTATGGCTACACTAAGCCTTTTTAGGTTCAAGTTTTAATTCAAAGTAAGGATTTATTCAAAATTATCATTTAGGTTTTAATTAAAGTGATTTTATTGATTTATAATTTTTTTTTAATTTTAAGTTTGTTTTTGTGTTAAAGTTGAATCTAAGTTTTAAAGAATAAAGAATAAAATAAATTCTATTTAGGGCATAACTCATTCTATTCAACAACCTAATCCTAATAGAATGAGATCCCCACCATGAGGTGAGAATTCATTCTAGGGGTTAAACTAAGAATCTATGTATCTAAATTAACCTATTTGAATTTATTGGAATGCTTTAATTGAATTGAGTTTGATTTAATTATCTTTTTGTTTGATTTAATTAAGCTTTCAAGAATTATATTTATTAAGATTATTGGACTTTATGTATTTTGTTTGTAGATTCGTTGAATTTTAACTTGATTTAATTTAATTTTAGTAATATAATCAACATTTGATTTACTTCTTCGAGTTTGTATTTAATTTATTTCCTTAAGTTTCACTTTAATGATTTGATTTTATATGATTTGTATTGATTAAATCATTTTTAATGTTATTTAAATTTGATATTTTTATCTTTTTATTTATGTTAGGTTTTAATTGGTTACTATATTTTAATTTAATTGACTTATGATTTGATTGACATTTAATGTGATCTTTTATTTGAATTCCAATTAAAAGGTTTATTATTTGTTAAGTTAATAATTTGATTTTATATTGATTATTTTAGTTTAATAATTGTTTAGTTTAGTTTGACCTTTTCTTAGTTGATTTGACTAATTTGATTTGTTTGATTGACTTTATTTATTTAAGTTTTATGTTGATTGATCTACTTTGATGTTGTTTGGAATTGATAGTAATTGAATATAAATTAATGATTTAGAGTTTATATTTAACTTTAAATGTATTTGATTTGATTGAGGTTTATTTATTTATTGGTTGGATAAGATTAAGTGAATTAAAGGTTTGCTTTGATTTCAATTAGATCTTGTTATTTATAATGAAATTTTCATTTAAGTTGATTCATTTGTTATGTTAGTTAGAGTTTTGTTAGTGACCCTAATCAATAGGTTATGTTTTAACTTGATTATTAAACTTTTAAATTTGAAAGTTAATTATTTCACCTTATTAAAATAGGTTGGATTAGATATAATTTGGTAATGTATTTAATTATATTGATTTAAGTTTATCTTTATTTTATTTAATATAGTAAGTAATTTTTATTAATATGCAATGTTTATTAAAAATGAATTTAATTTATAATTAATTTGATTTAAGGTTTAATAATTAAAAAATGTTCAATTTTAATGGTTATTGAATCTAAATGGATCATATGGTTGTAATTCAAAACTTAAGTACGTTAGCTAATCATTGACTTGTTTATTTTGTTTATTTGTTTAAAGTTTGGTTTTAATAATTGATTTAATTAGATTCCTTAATTCCATCATGATTAATTTGGTTAAAATATGATTAATGATTAATTGAATATTCGTGATTAACTTGATTCACTTATTACAGATGGAGTTTGAGTAATAATTATTTTTATTTATCTTATTTAAATTGATTCATATTAGGTTTAACTTAGATGTTTAGTTGATTTAATTAAATTAAAGACTATTTAAATTTAATATCATTGACCTAATTATGTAATTAACTTGATTAATGAGTGTGATTAAAGTAATTTTAAACTAATTAATGATCTAATTTACCATGAGTGCTTGACTTAATTAAATTATTTAATTCCATCATGATTAATTTGATTAAAATATGAATAGTGATTAATTGGGTATTAGTTATTAAGTTGATTCAATTGATGTAATTGGAGTTTGATTAATAATTATTTTGGTTTATCTTATCTAAACTAATTTGTTCCTATTATGTTTAATTTAGATGTTTGGATAATTAAATTAAGGATTGTTTAAGTTCAATATGATGCATTTAATTGTGTGCTTAACTTGATATGTTTAATTAGAGATTGAAGCTAAATTACACATTATTGATTTTGATTTAAAGAGTGTTCATTATAGACTTAAGAATTATAAGTTTGGTTGGCTTCATTTCAAGTAAATTATAAATTTTCATGAGGGTTTATTTATAAGATTGTTTATTATTGGCTTTATTTAAGTTTAATTGACCTAAGAACTATTACATTTATTATTTTATATGGTTTATTTAATTTAATTTTGATTTAGTTAAAATATTGATTAATTTGGATTTAAAGTTTCATTGGTTATGGGTTAGCCTTAATTAGAACTTGATGAGTTGATTATGTCTAATTTAATTAGTTTCAATTATTATTGGATTTGCGATATTTAAGCTTTTAATTTATTAGATTTTTGGTTGGATTAAGAATTTAATGATCAATTGATTTGATTAGTCAATATCCTAAGTTATTCATTTAATTGAGATTGGATTAATAATTACTCCAATTTGGTTTTTAATTAAATGATTAATTTTAGTTGGACAATGAATATTAAGCTTAATTGAAGATTACATGAGTGGTTTGATTAAAGAATAATCATTTCATTTACATTTAGCTTAATCAAAATTTAATTATGGGTTGATCATGATCTTTTTATCAAGTTAATTATGTTTTTGATTTGATTTAGGTTAATTAGTTATTGAAGCTTTTAATTTGATTTCATGCGTTTGGATTAATGATGTTCATAATATTTTGATGATTTAAGTTTATTTACTTAAGTTTAAATTGGAATTTAATTAATATTTAGTTGAGTTTCACATAATCAATTTAATTAAGTTCTAGGTTATGTTAGGTTTAATCTTAATTTAATTTCAATTAAAGATTATGTGATATTTACTTGATTTGGGGTTTGATTAATAATGGTTTAAGTATTATTTTATTTCTGATTTTGGTTTAACATTTAAATTATTGGGAAATTAGTTTTAATTCATTCAATAAATATTTATTTATTTTATTTAATCATAACTTAAAGTGATTTTTAGGTTTAGCAAGCTTCAAAGGATTATATTATTTTCATAAGGTTCTTTGATATTAATTAGAATAACTTAAACCATTTTGATGATTCTTATAATTTTCTAGAGTTTTAATTAATTATTTCATGAAATTAGGCATTCAAACTTTGAAATGTAATAACTTTTAATCCATTGTGCATTATAACTTGAAATTTTTATGATAGGGAGTTTTTAGCATCAATCTCATTCCCTAAAAATTTTAGGTCAGTTTGATTAATATTTTTGGTTTAATTAGGGTTTGAATCTTTCTAATAAACTCAAATTAACCTAAAATTACCCAATATGATTTAGAGATTTTGAGTTTAATGTATTCCTCTCAAAGAGATGATTCTATAGAGCCCTCATTTGTATTTTTTTTTTGGATGAGTTTTTTATTTTTTTATGAATTATTGAAGTTCTATGAATTTTTTCTAGCATTTTAAAATGCAAAAATTTTATTTTCTTCTTCTTAATCTAGTCAATGACACATGCACTAATGCGGCGGGACTTTTTGCTTGACCATGGATTGCTCATGTAGAATATACATGGATCCCATGAAATAATGGTGGGGACACTACTTCGAGAAGGACCATCTAATCACAGATCATATGGTCCAAATTTGATATGTGGTTTTCTATAAGAATTCAATTTGAGTAGTCTGACTACATCTCGACCATCCATTCCAATTTAAAAGAACAAACGGTGGAGATTTAGCCTCCCACTTCTTGCTAGAAAATTGAGAACTATCCACCATTGGATTTTTATTTTTGTCGATCTGAGTGGCAATAGCATGAGATTTTGATTTCATATTGGTCAAAGATGAATTTGCAAGCAATCTCTATGATTTGAACCCAATGGGGATCAGATTTTCTTTACAATGTGCCAACCCATGTAAACTAAGGATTGGTATTGAAGCATACCTTGCTAGAGCCCATGTTCAAAAGTGTTGATGGTTCAAACACTTTCATTGGAAGGAAAAGAACTTTTCAAAAGAAGAATTGAGTTGTCTCCTCCCAGATCAGCTTGGAGACCAAGGCTCTGTACCTTCCCATCGCCCTTGGTTATTTTTTGGCTCGCCAGTGTCGGGAGGGTTTGATGAATGGTCGGTTGTGTTTCACTCCTAGTACTATAATGTGTGGGAATGATCGATTTGGGTTGGGGGCGGGGGGGCAATGGTCCCCACTTTCATTGGTATTGAAGCATACCATGCTAGAGCCTATGTTCGAAAGTGTTGATGGTTCACACACTTTCATTGGAATGAAAAGAACTTCTCAAAAAGAAGAATTGAGACGTCACCTCCCAGATTAGCTTGGAGACCAAGGCTCCCCCCCTTCCATTTCCAGATTTGGCCGAGAGCCTACATACTAATTTTGGCCAATTTTGAGGTCAATGGCGGTACGACGGTGAGGGGTCTAGTGAAGAGCTCGATTCTTCTTCTTCTCTTCCCTTCAAGAATATGTTAGTGGAGTTGAAATGAGGAGAAGAAGTTTATCTTCTTCTCTCCATGATTGGCCAAAAACTACAACCATGGGAGGAGTTTAAGGTGGCCAAAATTTAATAATTGTGATGAGAGACTTGACGATGGATTTAGCACATCTCCTCTCTCTCTCTCTCTCTCTCTCTCTTGAATGTGTTGGAATGGGTCTTATTCCGCTTGCAACTCTCCTTCCCCACCTTTTATTCTTGGTTGAGAGCTTCTCTCATGGAGAAGCTAAAAGCATGGAATCCTTGTCCTCCTGCTACGAAAAGTCCACAATCTTGGTTGTAGGATTAGCTCCACTCAATGGGGAAATAGGGAGAAGTTAGGTGTTTTTGACTTTTTAAATGAGTGTTGGATTCTATTTGATTTTAATCTATGGAATCATCTCATCTTCATTGGTTTCCCACCCTCTTTAACTTCACTTCATCATCTTATGGGTTTATGCCACTTACTTAAGTTAAGGCTAAGATCGGTTAGAGGTTATAGGTAGTTCACTTGACTTAATTTTGTGTTGCAGAGTTTTATTTGAACACAACTTACACTTGGATTAATTTAAGTTTTAAGTTATTTTGTGTTGAATTCTTTTAATTAATTAACATATAGATCTTAGTTTGCAATTAAGATTATTTCCCTTTAGATGATTGGTAAATTAATGTGCTAAGGCTTTATGTAGCTTTGACATGGTTTAAGTCTTTAGGTTTGATCTTTTTGATTAATTTTAGTTAGTTTATTTCAATTGATTGATTAGATTTAATTTTAAGTTATAAGTGTGCTTAATTGCCCATTGGAAAGTCTAAAGTCCAATCGATCCAAGGTTTACTTAGGTTTAATGTGGTTTAGCTAAGCATTGACCTAGATGAACCAAATTGACCAAAATAGCCTAATTGGTCAGTTTGAATTTATTTTAGGCTTCATTTGCATTTATGCATTGATTCTATGCTTTTGGTTTGGTTTAATTTGGTTTGTTTTTTATTTTATTTAATTTTATTTAGATTTAGGTGAGGTTGGGCTTAAATGGGTTAGTTTGTTTAAATAACTCAATTACCCCAATTTAGGATTAATTTAATTTAGATTTCAATTCAAATGTGTTTGATTTTATTGAATTTCATTAGATTTAGGTTTAGTTTTAGTTTGCATAATCAAATTGGATTAAGTCAAGTCCTAGAAAGGTTCACTAGGATGACTTGGGCTTTCTTTCATTAGGGTATTTAATTTGATTTAATTTCAAGTTAGTTTTGATTTTAGATTTTATATTTTTATATTTGATTTAGTTTGTTATTTATTTTTAATTTGTTCATACACCTTAGCCATTAAGCATAGTGTCCTAAGTACTTAATTAGGGAGATCCTAATTTAAGATTAAGGATCCTTATTACTAAGATTAGGGATGATGTTTAACCACATCCAAAAATTAGGTCAACACTCCTCCTAGTGAGTTCCATGCTCTTTAACATGCTTATCAACTTTGTGCTCAAGTCATGCGAAATCCTTAGTCTAGGACTTCTTAGGATAGGGTAATGTGCTTGTGGTTCCCCCACTCTAACAGTTTACTCTTCATCTACCATTATTGTGGCCTAAACTGGTCATCACTTCTAACGATAAATGACATAAAAGGAATAATCTGTAAAGTGAGAACGAGTGCGGTCTAGTGCCTATGAAAAAGTGATGTTTATTGACCTCATTTTTGGATGAGGCAAACAACATCTTTAACCCCAGTGATTAGGACACCTAATTCTGGATTAGGGGCCTCTTAATTTGGCACTTAGGACACTATACTTGGTGACATAGTGAATCTTTCTAGTATTTGACTTAACACAATAGGATTATGTGAACACAAACTAAACTCACATTTAAATAAATGATTAAATCAAATACATTTTAATTGAAATCTAAAATCTAATTAAGCTTGAACTAAGGTAATTGGAGTGGTCAACCCAATTAACTTACCTAAGCTCAAAATTACCTAAACTTAAATAAAAATTAAATTAAATGAAAACAAAATGAAATCAAATCAAACAAAAAAACCTAAAATCAATGCATGAACATTAATGAATCTAAAACCAAACATAAATCAGGTTCAAGATGGTTAATAATGTCATTTGACCTAGAGTTGACCTATGTGGGCCCTACCAAGTCAAAGATCAATTCACCAAAATTTGAACAATTGGAACATGTAAAAATATAAATTGAATCTAAATCAAATAAGATCTTAAATGGACTAATTAGCTTGATCCAAATGAACCCAAATGAATTTTATTGAAACCTAAATCAAAATAAAAATTGAAATTAACTTAAATTAAACATCCAAAATCATTTGAAAGTCATAAGTGAATAAAACTCAACTAATTATTGGAATTATTCTGACCATTTTGGTCTTTTAACCCAAATAAACCCATTAAGCTTAATTTAAAATTTTAAATTAAACTTAAATGAAATAAAACTAATTAATCTAAATCAACTTAATTAAATATAATTGAAATCCAATTACATTTTAATTATGCTAAATTAGCCATTAGACTTAATTAAATCAAACTTAATCTATGATGGGTTCATTTGGGTTTAAAATTAAAATTAATTCTAAATCCTATAAAATAATTTAATTGGAAACATCATAAATGGCTAAACTAAAATAATTGAATCTAGATTTAAATCCATTAATCAAATGAATTGATCAAATTCAATGCAAAAATAAAAAATAGCCAAATGGACTAAACTCAAACACTTAAACTCAAATGTAACTCAAATGAACTTTAGTTTAATCCATGTTGCACTTAAGGCCTAACTTGGATAGCTAATCATTAATCTAAAGAGGTGAATAATGAGCATTCAATTCTAATTCATCACACATAACCCAATCTAAGTCAAGTTAAATCCAAATGAATCAAACTTAGGTATTTAAGCTCAAACTCAAACCAATCACACTTGGAATCAATTAAACACATCCTACGATGAACCCCGCGATAGCTACCAACAAAAAATAAATGTCTAAGGATGTCCCAATCAATCGAAAGAGGAAAAAAATATGCCATGGAGGAGAAGAAGCCAAATTGAGCTAATCCCCTCGTAATTCTTTCAAAATCTCTTTCATGTGTGTTGTCCTAGCTTCCCTAAGGATTCAAACATATGCTTTGACCTTCTAACTATCGTTAGCACCATCATTGGAGTGCAAATTCTCATGGCCAATGACCTCCATTGAAAGCCAGTAGAGAAGTTCTCGACCAAGCTTAAAAACCAAAGGAGAGATAAATGTCAATGCTTCTTTTGATTCTAATACCTTCCTTGAATGAAATCTAGCATGAGCACACCTTCCCCCTCCTCTTAAGCTCCTTCAATAGTTCCTAACACCAAACTTCAGTGAGTGATGGCAGACGTTCATCTCCACACCAATCCAAAGAGAGGCAATGCATGATTTCTTCTCCAAAAGCTTCACTTAACTCCCTTGAATGTTTTTGAAACCCAAACCCTACTGGCAAGATATGGCCGAAACTAACCTCCATTTAATTTTACATTTGTCAGTTATGAAACAAAAACTAGTTTTAGGATCAATCAAACTATACAGATCTCTCTGAAATCATGTCTTGAATGTTTTATAATCAAAATCTTATGATTTCGTTGTGTAGATCGTTGATGATTAGCTTACAAAATTGGATTATTCTCGATAGCTACTGCAGATGAAAGAGACAGAATCATAGTCATATGTTCCTTCTATTTGGAATGAAAGGCCATGATTTAGTAGAACCAATTGATTAAATCCCTTAAGGAAATTGTAGCTTGATCCGGAGCCATCCAATCGTTGATCGGAAGGTCCAGACCAAATTGCATCCCTTCCACTAAATTAACACAGGATCCACATGGATCTAGCATGGCCTAACCATGCCCCACCCTATGTAATGGGGCATTGTGTCAAAAATACAAACTTTTTGTGGATTTATTAATGATCGAATTGAAAGATACAAAATTTTTAATCTCTAATGGTTAATTTAAAGAAATAAATTAATGAAAATTAAAAAAATTGAGTAAAACTATGAAATCAATTTAAAATATTATAATACACATTAAAAAACCTAAGATAAATATTAAGAGCCATTTAAACCCATTAATCTTTAAAATGACCTAATTAGTTAATTAGGTGAATTAATTTATTTATTTAATTGATCTCTTCTTTAAAAAAATAATAATAAATTAACCAAGAATCCAAAAAATCATAAATAAGCCCTCTATGGATTCATCTTCTTAAGAAGAATTAAGAACCATTAAAATAGCTAAAATGTTTTAATAATTTTGGATTAATTTAAGTTTTACTGAAATTAGTAAAATATTAATTAGTACAAAAATACATATATACAATTAAGATAAATTTATGAAATTGGCAAGGAACCCCACTTGCCATAAACATTTTTAAGCCAAATGACTTCTATATTAGAAGTTATAGAATTTATAAATTCTAGATCAATTTAAATCAATTAATAAATTAAAAAGATTTTATAAATTAAAAAATTAATGGAATCAATTTAAAATGTCTTAAACAACATCAGAAGACTTTAGGAAAAAATTTTAATCCTCTGAAGTTGAGATTGTTAATTGATCATTCACTTAGGATTCATGGAATTAATTTGAAAAAAAAGAAATTAATTAAGTCTTAAAGTACTAAATTATTAAATTTGGAATAAAATAAATATTTAGCTAAAAATTGTAACTAAATAATCTTTAAATTTAATTTTTAAACAAGGAATTCGTTAACATTAACATTAAAGCCACCTTAAGCTTACTTAACATCAAATGAAAGACATTAATGATTAAAATTAAATCTTTAAACTTAAATGGCCAATGAATTAGAAATGCCTAAATTAGGTTTGGCACTGAAATAGTTTGTTCTTTAAATTTCTTAGGTTATAATTAATAATTAGATATTGATAGGCAAAATTCATCTTAAGGAATTTAATTAAATATTAAAACCTTAATATAAAAATATCCCACTAAGACTAATCTGAATAATGGGTTAAATACATAAATCAATAAGCATCTTAAGTCATGAAATTTAAATGTAATAAATTGCCTAAATAATGAAACCAAAACTTCTTAAGTAAGCTTAAATTAAAAAATCAACTTAAATCAACTAAGTTAGATTATTAAAGTTATTAAGAATTCATAATAGTTAAATGAAATAAGTAAAATAAAATTAAATCAAATCAATTAAATTAAAATATGTGAAATTAAATAATCATTTTCTATCTTAAATCTTAATCAAGCAAAAGATATATAAAATGGAATCTAAACTTGAGCTATGAAACTATATACATTTTAAATAATATCAAAATCAACCAATGTAAAATATAAGTAAAGAAAATCATTTGAAACCAAATTTAAATGATAAAATTAAGATAAATATGAAGTTAAACTTAATCATGTTAAATGATTAGAATTTTAATCAAAATTTAAGGAACTATTTTAAATTTTAATTCATGGTCATAAATTAAACTAAGAAACATTTATCAGGTTAAATGAAATGAAGAAGAATAAAATCTTTAAATATTAACTATATTTAAAATTGATTGAATGATACAAACTTTAGCCTTAAAAGAAGGATTAAACATTAATCCATTAAACCCAACTCAAAATAAACTATTCAAATGAATTTAAAATATTTTAATTAAAATACTTATGATCTTAGCAAAAAGGATTTTTATCTTAAGATTAAAATCTCATTCTTCTAGGATTAGGATGTTGAATGAAATAGGCGCTTCCCAAAGTAGAATTTAATTTTATTCTTCATTATTTAAAAGTAAAATTCAACCTTAACATAAAAATAGACCTAAAATTGAAATAAATTATAACTAAATTAAATCATTTAAATTGAAATAACTCAATGATATATTAAATGAACTTTGAACTTAAACTAAATTAAAATTAAAACAAGGTTAGTGTAACCATACCACACAAACTCTTCTTTCACACACTAGATTATTAAGTCACTCACCTTAGAATTAGGTTAGGTTGATGATTTGTGATGTTTTATGATGGTATATGATATTTTTCTTATTTTGTGGTATACTATTTTAGAATAGATGGCTAGGATTGTTTGTTTTCTAGCATGAATGTTAGAGTGTTTATTTTATGCTAATGTTATTTTTTGCATGGGGCTAAAGAGATAGTTATATATAAATAAAAAAAAATGAATGATATTTTAATTATAGGTGCTACTTAAGTCCTTATGTATAGCCCAATATGATAGGTGGAATTCAAAAACTGGTTCTAACCGGTATGTTGAGAATATAAACTTTTGGTGTGTTGTATGTATTTCCTGACATCTATTTTATAAGGATTAAAGTTTTATTTTAAAATTTTAAAATAAAATTTTGAACCTAAAATTTGGTTAGGATCTATGGATTTAGGAATAATAGAAGCTGACTTTATGAGCTGGTGGTCCCCTGTGAAGCCCATTGAGGTCTTTGAAGAAGGTGACCATCTTGGATGAAGACTCCCATAGATTGAAACTTTTTAATTCTAGGCTAAGTTGTATAAGAGTAGAGCTCAGCTGCACATTTTTATTAACTTTCGGAGTGTACAATAGTACCTGGCTGCATTGGCCTATTTTATTAATTTAACTTTGCCTGATTTATATTTAGGTGTGTAATAGAATTGCATGCTTTTTTATTTTTCTTTTTATGATATGTTCTGTGATGAATTTCCTTGAAATGTTAGGCTCCTAGGAAAGCTAAATTTTCTACCCCACTAAAATTAAATAACTTAAAATTTAAAATAAAAAATTATAAACTAACTTTAATTAAAGGTATAGGCATAACTTAAAAGTAAATAAACACAACTAGATATTATAAGCCATGAGAGAATATTGTTCATTTCTTTTGAATTGGGTGCCTAACCCGTTGCACATAAGGGATAATTTGAGCTTTGAGGGGGACCACCTTTTATGAGGAAGTGCACCTTCTCATTTTTTATTTGACCAATAATCACTTTCTAATTGCATCTCATTGTAAGCATAAATTTCATACCCAAGCCTAAAAATGAATCATGAGTCAAAATACATAAAATAAATTAAAATTTGTTCCATTAGCTAGCTGCATAACATTCCAAACATCATCTTAGGGTTAGAGAATGAGTTTAGGTTCTTAGCTTCCCTCCTAAATGATACAGCCCAACCAGCTTGCATACATTAGACTAGAATCATGGTTTTAAAAATCATTTAGGGAGTGTTAACTAACAACACTTCTAGGTGGGTAATAAGTCCAGAAGATCCTGGGATAGGTTCATTTTCTCAAATAAGAAAGAGAGTCAATAATTCTCATAAATTAAATTTGGTCGAGCCTCTAACTTATGTCAAAAGCATTTGTAGACTTAGGGTCTGAAGCATCTTATTAGAATAAGTCTTTAACCACTAAGCATTTTTACAATCTTGTACTGTTAGAATTTAAGCCCTAGGTTTCTAATAAAATATTAACTCAAAATCTCAATAATTTTAAATTCAAAATTTATAAAGTCCAATGATAGGATAATTGAAATGCTTACTCGTCATCCTAGTTTCAATAAGCATTTCCTTCTTAATTCCTATTAGCTTAAAAAAAAGAACTCTTCCCATTTGAAGTATTTCTTGATGAATATCTGAATTAACAATCCTTTAAGACAAGCTTTGAAAACCATAGAAATAAAAGACATTAATTGAGAGTAGTCTTGGGGGGAATTCCTATGTTTCTAGGATATAATTAACTATAGAGGCTTGCCTTACAGAAAACTATTAACCATGTATAAAATATTCCATGTTCTACTTCTTTATATAGTTCAGAAAAAAAATATCTAGAATATTAAAGACTCGTTAGCTTTAGGAATCCTTATTAAGTAATTGAATCCATTATAAGATAACATGTTTATATTTCAAGATAAAATGTTGATTTCTTAATGACGTATTTGATTAGCTAAATATGAAATTTCTAAAATCTATGTGGTGTCATAAATTATCCCCACAAGGTTGTGTTTGACATTTAGCATAAATAAATCTTACGTACTTAAGCTAGGTTGTATTTTCCTAAGATTTGAGATTTTTAATTATGGTGAGGCTTTTTATGTAATGAATTAAAATATCCATATTATTGAACTGCATATGAGTAATGTAAAAGTACGTAATGATAGAAAGCAAAGGTGAGATGTTTATGTGTTTACTAGAATTGATAATAACATTGTTCTTAAGCGTGTGTTGGATTACATGAGCATTCAACCCGTCTCCACTAGCTAATGGTTGATGTTGGTGAAGTTGAGACTCTTTAATGACCATGCTAATGGATGACTAATTAAAAGTGGGTCATTAGCTATACAATTGGTAAATAAACTAACATTTGACATGTGAAGATCAATATCATAGATAGAAATTTTCCTACTATGAACTCTAGATTGGAGGATGGTATGGTTGATGTTGATAATAAGATTTCTAGAAATTAAAAAAGAAAGTAAGAGTGAAAGGTGTAGGTGAGAGATATCAAGAATGGAAGGGTTTCTCCAACAAAAAATTTGAGTAAGGATAATATAACTTATTTTATAAGACAGACTTTCAATTAGTGATCCCATACTCCTTATATTTCAAGTAGGTAGCTTCATCATTATCTGATTTAAAGTAGTTATTATGCTTGCTTCATGTTCTTTAACTAGCCATGGAATGAATCTTGCACATAATGAAAAGAGGTTTAGAAAACTTGTGAGAAGGAATGAAAAAAATGATGAGCTATTAATAGAGTTTTGGGTTTATGAAATTCTATAGTATGAAATTGGTTCATACAATCATCGCATGATCTTACAACCCAAAGCTCCTTCAATTAAACCAAACCTAATTGAATTTCATAAAAGAACTCCAACCATTCAAATCATCATTCCAAAGTATTCCAAAACCTACAATCAAACTAATTGACCAAATCATTATAATTAATCCAAGTTATCCCATTTGAACCTAAAATGCCAAATGAGCCAAAATCCAATTAAATCCAAACCAATTGTAATCAAAGCTTATAATCAATCCTAAGTCCATCATTGAACTCAACTCAACACTCAATTCCAAAAATCCAACTCAATTGGCCCATTTGGTTCACTTGACCCGAAGTGACCTAAATGACCCATTTGATCAAAACTTCGATCCAGTCCAAATTGGATTGAACCAACCAATCCAATATCTTCTACAATGATTTTTGGCCATTCTTGATTGTCTAATTGCAATCAGTTGGGTCAAACCAAGCTAATTGGATCACTTGACCTAATTTGACACAAGTAGCCTATATGAACCAAATTGAACCAAACTTCATTTCAAACTCAATTGATTTAAACCAATGCCTCCAATCAATCATAAATAAACCCTTGAACATGACTTAACTACCAATTGAACCAAACCAAGGCAATTTGGCCTCTTTGACCCAAGTTGACTTAATTTGACCTAAAGGGACAAATTGAGTCAAATCTCATTATAAACCAAAATGATTGAAACCATTGCTTCCAATCAATCACAAATTTATTATTGAACATGATCAAGCCATCAATTGAACCCAATTTGACCAAGTCAACCCAATTGACCCATTTAGCCCAAATTGACCTAAAAGGTCAAATTGATATAAATCATTCTCAAATCCAAATTAATTGAAATCAACACCTACAATCATCTTCAAATCATCAATTGAACCTAAACCAACACCTAACATAAACTAATTTGGTCAATTTGACCAAATTAGTCAACTTAGCCCATTTGACCCATATGAACTCATATGAGCCTGTTGACCAAACTTTTGCAGTGAGGATTGACTCATCCTATCTTAGACTTAGAATTTTTCTAGACACTAGAACCTCCATAGTCATAGGACACTTCTACTGGTTAGGTGAACACAAAACCTAATCCTAGAGACTATGCTTTAGGACCTAAGAAAACCAACTCATCTTATGGCCTAACTCATAACTTATGCCTATCCCCTTTGTAAGACCAAACCTCAAGCCAAACCTCTAACTAATCCAATCAAAACACAATTGAATCCCACATTATATCCAAGCTCCTAGCCAAAATAATCTAAACCCATCATAATCCAATCCTATGGACCTAAAACAAGTTCCTTCAATCAAACCTAATTTCACGAAAGCACTCCAACCATTCAAATCTTCATTTCAAACTCTCCCTAAACCTACAATCAAGCCAGTTGATCAAACCTATCCACTTAACCCAAGCTAGCCCATTTAAACCCAAAAAATCCAAATGAGCCAAAATCTAAATTAAACCTAAATCAACTGCAACCAAAGCCATCAATCAATCCCAGACCAATTATTAAACTCAATTCAACAATCAATTCCCTTAATCCAACTCAATTGACTCGTTTTGTTCACTTGACCCAAAGTGACCTAAAGTACCCATTTGAGCCAAACTTCAATCCAACCCAAATAGGATTGAACCAATTCTTTCAAAGCCTCCAATATTGATTGTTGATCACCCTTGATTGATTAATTGATATCAATTGGGTCAAACCAAGCTAATTTAACTACTTGATCCAAGTTGACCTGATTATCCTACATGAACTAAATTGGACCAAACTTCATGTTAAACTCAATAATTGAAACCAATGATTCCTACCAATTTTAACTTGAACCTTGAAGCCAAACCAAGTCCAATTGACATCTTGACCCAAGTTGACCCTATTTGACCTAAAAGACCAAATTAAACCAAATCAAATCCTAATTCAAAATGATTGAAACCAATGACTAAAATCCATCTCAAATTGATTATTGAACATGATCAAACCTTTATCTGAACCCAATTTGACCAAGTCAACCTAAACTACCCAATTAGCCCAAATTGACTTAAAGGGTCAAATTGGTCTAAATCAAATCTAAATACAAATTAATTAAAATCAACACCTACAATAATCTTTAAGTCATCAATTGAATCTAACCTAACATTAACCCAAGCCAATTTGGTCAATTTGACCAAATTGGTCAACTTAGCCCATTTGGCCCATATGAACCCATATGAGACAAATCTAAATCCAATCGAAATCAAACCAAACCAATTGATATTAAGCATCCCAAATACTCATTTGAACATGTCTCAACCCTTGGATTGACCCAATTTGATCCATGGGTCAACCTAACCCCAACCTAGCCCAATTTGACCTACATGGGTCAAAGTGAGCCAAACACAACCAAACCAACTTCAAACCCACTCAAACTTGGCCTTGGGTCACCATGGGTCAACCCAAACCAAACCCAACCCATTTCAAACCCAAATTGACCTAGTACCCATTGGGTAATGCACTCTAAATGTGACAATACCCACTTTTGGGTGGTCTTACCTACCCTTTGCATTGGCAACCTCCTTTAGCTGAAATTGGACCCATAGACCATTGGCTAACTTGACCCAAAGCTGGTTGGGTCAACCATGGTCAAGAAAGGTAACTGAACTCATCTCCTCTCAGTAGCTCACTTATAGAAGCAAGGATACTCCACTCAGCCATGGCAATTCACCTCCCTTCACTCACCCACTCAAGTCAAGCCACCTCAGCACCTCTCTGATGTCCCCGACCACCTGCGCTGGCTGGATGTCTGCCAATGGCAAAAATCATCTAACCCATTGGATTTGAGGGGGAGGATAGTATACTTCTCCCCATCTCATTCTAATAGACATAAAACTAATCTTAAATCTAGAGTGAGTGAAAATGAGTCTCCTCAAGCTTTCCCAAAGTTCCCTTGGCCTTCCCATCATCGACAACATCAAAACCAAGCAAAATCGAGGCCTATCTCTATCCAACCTCACCAAACTTCACCATTTTCTAATTAACTTCACCCACATGTTTCCCAAGCTCTGACAATCAAGAAAAGATCAATTTCAGATCAATTCCAGCACTAGATTCCAACACTAACTATGATGAGGATTTTGGCGATACTTGGTCCACAGACCCACCGACAAGGAAGCATCCTTAGAGATGCTCAGTAGGGCTTCATCTTTTTAAGACTAAGCTACCTTAGTTGAGAGACCACCAATCCTGAGCTCAGACGAGGTAAACTCTAGCTAACTATAGAAATCCACTAAGTTCTTGGTCTTTTGTGAAAAAAAATTGTATTTTCATGGGAATCCTACTATAGGATCACTCTAGATCTCCTCCTTGAAGCTTTTAGAGTCAATCCTGAGGCCTCATGAGCTCCAATAAGCTTGAATCAAGCAGAGGAGGGTGAACATTGTCTATATTCCATTGCTAGGGGGATGACAAATCATCTGTCATCCATTTCACATGATTGAAATGGATGACCATGATTAATCTGATTAAAAATTTTGATTTATTCTTATTGGAACTGTGGGATTAATCCCCACCATCCAATCTAAGATCGAATGGCAGGCACAAAAGTGCATCCACCGCCCCTGACTCATTTGTTGTGTCAAATCATTTAAGGGATCAATCCCATGGTGCCACATGGAAAGCGCTGACATGTTAACTCTCACGTGGCGTCGATGGGATTAGAGATTAATTAGGGTTTGAAATATACTTAATTGCTCTAAAACTTTTTTAAATTCATAATTAATTGTATAAAAATAAAAAATATAAATAAACTCATTTTAGAAAGGTTAAATAAAGGAGAATTTAATAAAAATAAATTCATTAAGTTTTGAACAATGAATAAAGCTTAATTAGGGTTTCAATATCTTCTTAATTAGCTTAATTAAGCTTTAATTACTTTGGAAATTAATCCCAAACTTGGCATGTTGATTTAATGGGATGACCTATGCCTCCCATGATTTTCTTGGGATTTATTGGCTATGTAATTAGGGGTAATTGAAATTCAAACCCTAATTACCCTCTTAAGTGATTTAATGATTATTTAAAAGTCTAAATAGTAAAAATTAATTAACTAAGCTTCATTAATCACTAATTACTAGTGAGATGATGAGGAAGAGTGATTAAGACCTCTTTCTTAATTATTTTTTCAAATTAATTTCATTAAAATAGAGTTAATTAAAGTATGGGTTAACTCAGAGATTAATTAATCAATCATTAACAAAAATTAACTAAATTAAAATTACTATCACTTAAGATAATTTAATTTCAAATAATGGGTTCCTCTTTATGTGTTTAATAACATAAGGACCTTTAAGGAAATTATGATTAACCCATGGGTATTGGAAAATCATGAAATTACTTAATTAGGTTCTTTAATTTAATTAACATTTAAGCATGAGCCTATTGCATTAGGTACTTTAGGAGCATTGTAATTTCAATTTTTCATTTGCATATCATTTGAGGCTCATGAATAAGTGATTAATTAAATTAAAGAAGTATAGGAATGGGTGATTAAATGGATTGCCTAATTATTCCAACTTAATTTCTTCATAAAATTCATCGAATTACCTCTCTTTAAACACATTAAATCATCAACCTGGGATGGGATAAAAATAGCAAGTGTTTCCTCCTCTTTAAGTTAAATTAAAATATAATAAAATTAAAATTAATAAGAAGCTTTGGATTTCCTTAAGTGATTTTATTTGATGTGATTGTCTTTAGGAATTAGTGTAGTTGAATGAATTATGTGGAGATGTTTTACTATAATTTTTTTAATTACCATAAATATTGTATGTCATGTGATATCATGCATTCATATTTTCAAAATCAAATGATCAAATGAAATTTACTTATGCAAAATTGCATGTGTTAGCTTTATCTTATTATATGTGTGGATACTATTACAAATAAATCTCAAAATTATTTTCAAAATTATAAATTGATAATAAACATTTAAAGTGATGTTAGCTATGAATATATGTATAAGATTTGTATATATTTATAGCCTAAGCATGTCAATGTTTTGCTTTCTCTCCAACATTCATGTATGGATTTACATATGTTTGAATGATGATAAGCATATAGTATGGACATCATGGGAATACAAGGCTTTAAGTAGCCCCAAGGAGGTCATTTGATTATCTCACTTCTTTTTTAACAAAGGCACGTGCTTATTTAATCTCATTCGTATGTGTATTTGCATTAGAATTTGCATAGAGCTTTACTTTACATGTATAAACAATTCATCCAAAAGTATAATCTTTTGCATGATATTCATTCTTATAGTTGTGTATACATTCATATGTATTTGAGATAACAATTATATAGTCTAGACATCTAGAGAATATGAGGATTTAAGTAGCCCTAAGGATGTCATTTGATTATCTCACTTCCCTGGTTTAAACAACGACACCTACTTGCTTATATCTTTTATACATGTGTGTGTGTGTATTTGATTAAAGAATTAAGATCCCCTTTTCTACCAAAAATATATGCATTCATAATCATTTAAGTATACCAAAATATATTGCATATAGGTATACTAAGTGTTGAATCATGTGCAAGTTTTGGGTGATGAAAATGAATGGTGTAAAATGTTCTATGTAATGGTAATCCAACCACATTAATCTTAAGATGCCTTTTAAGTTGAATAGGATTCTTTAAGATTAACCTAAACTTAGGACTAATAAAATATTTGCTAAAAGAAACTAAAATCCTAAAAATGTGCTTTTAGAAAACAACTTAAGGTAGGTATGAAGGAGGTTAAGTCTCCTTCTTCTCTTTACAATACTTAGATGCTAACTGTATATCAAATGAAACCAACAAAATATAAAATTAAAATTTGTAAATTTTCTAAGCAACTTAAATTGAAACCACCTATCATGCTAAATTAAATGTCCCCAAACATAAATAATTATAATTATAAAGCCTAGTTAATACATACTGCATTAAGCCTAAACACACACATTAGAATGCTAAGTCACCACATCTAGCTATAGGTTAGGACGGCGAGTGTAATGATATTGTGTTTTATTTTATGATGAAATATTTTAGACTTGATGTCAAGAATGTGGCTCGTAGACTAGAAGTTAGGTCATTGATAGTCTAATATAATCTTTTGAAAGGGATTATGTATAAGGGGCTGCTAAAAATAAATATAGATGTTTTGCTTGCAGGTTACTTATGCCCCTAAGAAAAATCCATATTAGGACAGATCGACTTGGTTACCTATGTGCAGGGTACTAAGTCCAAACTCTGAAATATAACTATTTGGGCTTGTATGTATATTTAGCTAACATCTATTTTGTAGGTATAATTAGATTTACATTCCATAAAATATAATTTTTGCAATAGGAATTAGTATTAGTGCTATGGGGTTTAAGATGAGAAATGGCTAGAAGGATTAGTCTTAGGATGTCTTGTGATGCCTTGAAGTAAATCAAATCAAAAGAAAGAAGGAAGAAGAATGAATGAAGAATGAAGACCACCAAAGCTTGTATTCAATACAAAATTGTAATATTATTTTATAATCTGGGTTGTATAAAGGTAGAGTTCGATTACCCAAGTTTTCTCTTTTTTGAAGTGTACGGTGGTACCCGGCCACACCAACCTTTTATTCTTTTATGAAATCTATACACAAATGATTGCTTTTATTTTTAGATTACATAATAAAATTGCATCTTCTTCATAGTTTCTTAAGCTTGTTGTTTGTATGTGTGGCTCGGATGTGATATGCTCTTAAGGAAAAAAAATTTTTTTTCTACCCTAATAAATAACTCATAACTAAACTTTAAAACAACTTTCAACCTCACTTTAAAGCTTAGGGTATAATCAAGATAATTAAAAGATTTAGTAACCCCTTAGTTGAATGTTGTATGGCTAATATCATGCATGTATTATTATACTACTCTTGTAAAATTGAGGGGCTCCATTCTTACACTTTAGGGACCGCTTGACCTATGAGAGCACCCCCTTATGGTGGAGATTCACCCTCTTTCTTTCTTGATTTGGCCAATAACTAAATTTTATCATGCATTTAGTTATAAAATATCTCAAGCCTTTGTTCAAGAAATTATGTCAAAATAATCTAAAACTTGTAAAATTTTGCATTTTAGACTAAGTCATATGCTCATTACAATCACGCTCTAGTCTCTTTCGAAATTAAATAACAATCATAACTATCTTTCAATTACATGAAACTAGATTATATGGTTTTGAATCATAGGAGTTGTTAGCAGGTGGCCACCCCAGGCGATTGTAAGTCTAAAAGCGTCAGATAGGTCTACTCTCTCTTATGAAAATAAACCCTTATATCCCCTTTTTGTTTAGATCTAAGT
Source organism: Cymbidium sinense (assembly GCA_021442155.1). Classification (NCBI taxonomy): domain Eukaryota; kingdom Viridiplantae; phylum Streptophyta; class Magnoliopsida; order Asparagales; family Orchidaceae; genus Cymbidium; species Cymbidium sinense. Next base: position 70,270,776 of record CM038219.1, read on the forward strand.
TGTGCTCTAGCTCGTGCTAAAGCTCTCTAGATTTAGGATCTGAGGTTGCTTGTTTTCTTTGTACTATAAGTATAAATCCTTACCTCTTAAGTATTTCCACAATCTTGTGTTGATGGACTATAAGCCTTAGCTTTCTAATAAAATTTCAACTCAAACAAAATAAATCCTCTCACCTTCAAACATATATAGCCTCATTTTAAGATATGTTGGACTTCTCACTAGGATTCCTAGTATCATGAGTACTTCCTACTTATCTTTCTTTGGATTCCAAAATAAGTTATAATTGAACAATCCCTTTTGATTTTCCAAAACATCCAATTTATTTATAGCCTTCACCTTGAAATCTTTGGATATAATTGATAGTCTCATTTGTTAAGATGTAATTAACTATAGAGGCTTGCCTCCATAGGGTACTAAGGATCCTAGCTTAAAATAAACCCTACTTTACTTTTCTATATAAAGTAGGGGAAATATCTTTGTTACATTTGAAGACCCATCATGCCTTAGGAGTCCTTATTGGGTGATTAGGTCCATTATAGGGTGATGTTTCTATTCTTTGAGATAGTGCATCATCTCTCAATGTTGAACTTGATCTCTTTGATAAGTACCCCATAAGATCTGTGTGGTGTTCACCTGACATCCGAAATAAAACACCATATATTTTTCTAGCGACTCTACTAAGGATGGTTCCTCTCTTCATCTTTAGTGGTCAATTATTATCTCCAAGCATAGATAGTGGACTTGTATTTTATATAAACCTAAGACTATCTCTCTTTCAGTTGACCCTTTGCTTATCTCATCCTTAAGCAAAGGTGGACAACATACTTTAGGTTTTAGGACCTCACTCTAAGTAGGTTTTAAAACCCCTATTGGGTCCCCCGAATTGGTAAAAATCAATCAATCAAAGAAAAATAATCAAACAAAACTGAGAACCTCTCACCACTAGCTTAATGAAGTAAGGTTCATCCAATATTTAGCAAAATTTCAATAAAGTCCAAAGCAAAAGAAAAGATAACTCTTCTCCAAAATTCTAAACTTCTCCAACAAATTTAATGAAACCTATTTATCATAATCAAATTTGTTGAATGAGGGTTCCAACTCAAAATCAAAAAATCAAAACCAAACAACCATTAAAAGCAAAAGCCTCTTTGCCAAAACTCCAAAATTATTTCTATCAAATAATTGAACCCTGATTAGCATAATCAAATTTTTTAAATGAGGGTTCCCACCTAAAATCAAAATCAATTAATACAACAACAATAATCAAAACAACAAAAATGCCTTCTTCAAAAATTTCAAAATCTTTTCAGTTAAAATTAATTAACCCCATTTAGCATCATTAAATTTGTTGAATGAGGGTTCCAAATAAATATCAAATACCAACAATCAAAGCAAAAGTCCATTCCCCAAAGATTTTCAAAAATCTCTCCAAAATAATTGAACCAAAATCCAACAACAAAGCATAATCAAATTTGTTGATTGAGGGTTCTAACTTAAAATGAAAAGCCCAAAATCCAACAACAATCCGAAGCAACAATCTCTTTCCCAAAATCTCCAAATCACTCCAACATGTAATTGAATCCCATTCAACATAATCAAATTTGTTGAATAAGTGTTCCAATTCAAAGAAATCAAAATCAACAATTCAAGTCAACAACAACAAAGTAAAGGCTAACACGATTCTCTCTTTATAATAATGCAGTAGAGATGCTAGCCTTGTCTTCTCTCTCTTCTTTCAGTCAGTCTTCCATCATGTCTTTCGGTAAGCTGATATTTTCCTTCTCCTCTGGTGTGGATTTGGCCCTAGATCAGGACATACTCACCACTACCCCCATCATTAAGTTTGTGCTTGGATTTGAACACATCAAAGTCACGTGCGAGGGGCCTACCCTCACTAAGATCAGCAAAGAGGAGTTGCCATACAAGAAGTCACTTCTGCAAATTGATTTCCACTCAGACTCTGAATTTTCCTCACTCAAGAGGAAGGCATTAGAGGTTCCCCAACCAGTGTTGCTAGTTCAGTCAGTTTCCCCTGCTGCAGTTTCAGCACAGGATAGTATCGCCTCTATGGTTTCCCCTATTCTAAAGGGGAAAACTATCTTGGCTTCTAAGATAGTCTCCCCCACCTTTGAGGATCATTCTAATTTTCATCCAACCCCAATCACCAAAACCCAATGCTGTAATGAGAACCAAAAAATAAAAAGACATTACGAGCATGTGGCCAATGAGGTAGAAGAAGCCTCCCATGTTGCTGAGGAGGGTTCCCCTCGTAAGACCTCTCCTCTTTTAGGTGACAGTAGGTTTCACCTCCTCTCTTTAGAGGAAGAGGAGGACTACTAGAGGATAGCTACATTATCCCCACCACCTTTAGAGTATAAGACACCAACAAGGGAGAGGAAGAGGCCTTATGCTGGTCTATGGTCTATGCTCTATAGAGTTGGGGGAGCCCACAAATGCTTGGAGTTCAATACACTGCATGACCTAGGGAGATTGATCCCTAGAAGTGTTAAGGATCAGATTCATAGAGAAAGGGTCACTGAGGCCAAGATAGCTGCCAAAGCAGGCAAGCAGAAGAGGCGGAGGGTCGCTAGACATTCAGAGGCCTCCACTTTGATTGATTTTCCTAATCTGTGGGATGATAGAGCCATTCATTCTGACCGTATAGTCCTTACCAGTTCCACCAATCATAAGAGAAGATCTCTGGTGAAGAGGTAGCCAGTGTTACCACCGTTTCATCGCTCCACTCACCGACCACCTTCATATGTTCAAGTCCTACCATCTGTAGTCCCCACCAAGTTCCATAAGCCCCCATCTATAGAGAGAATTTTACCTTTGGTGATTTGATTGCAGCACGAGGACCCTACTTATTCTACTCCACCTATTGAGGTGACGACGAGCTCCCTTGCTCGACATTCCATCCCAATAATGGTGAAGAAGGAGTGACGAATCAAGAGTGTCGTGGTCACACAACCACCATAAGTTGGAGGAGAAATAGGAAGGGGATGCCGAGCTGACCCCTATGGCAGTTGAGTTAGCCAGGGAGAGTATGCAACATATTCAAAGTATTCAGTGCATAGCACCCATAAAGCTCTATCCAATAGGCAATCATCAACAAACCTATGTTCTAGTAACACTAGATCGGGTAGATGACCAATCTTTGGATGACATTTTAGTGGACTATTATGCCGTGGTGAGGCAGATAATTAGGGATGATTATTCTTACTAGGAGAAGGGTAAGATAGACTTTGATATTGATAAGGATGACATGCTAGATGACTTAGTAAAAGTCTACATAGTTGATACCCAAGGATCCCTACACAAGGAGCAGCCTAGCTAGGAAGGCATTATAGTTGAGTAGGGTGAGGCACTAGACTCAACTTAATGCCTCCTCCACCAAATCAGGAAGAAGGATGATTAAATTGATGGGATGGAGAGAAGGGTAGAAGAGTTGTTGGTAGTGGTCCTAGCCTTGCAGAACCAAGCCCGAATTTCAAAACCTTCCCCCATGGAGATCGATCGGCCTGAGCTAGTTCATATTCTAGATCATCCCAAGTGCACTCCCATGGATGAGCACGGTGGTAGCTTACATAGGAAGGTCATCGATAGCACCTCCATGCATGAAAATGACATCAAGCAAATGGTGGAGCAGTATGTGAAGGAAGTGTTGGCGCAAGCCTGGGGGAGCTCACTTATTTTATAAGGTAGACCCTACCCAGAAGAATTTGATGTAGTTCAATACCCCAAGAGTTTTGTTCCACCATCCTTCAAAGTTTCTGATGACAGGGAGAACCTAAGGCAACACATAGTGCATTTACAATCCAGTTGTTGTAATGCTGGTAGAAGTTTTCTATTTGTCGAGCTTTGTCGGTAGCTTTTATTAGTATATGTCAAGCCAATGATTGAAAGTCTTTATAGAGTTAGAGCATCTCTTCATCAAAAGATTTATAGGAGCTTAGCAGAGGGTATCTACAGGGGACCTCATTGTAGAGAAACAAAAACCAAATGAGTCCCTTATTCATTACATTCTTAGATGGTGCAACCTGAGTATGAAATACGAACCACAATTACAGGAGCATCATACCCTTAATATTATACTCATGAATATCCATGGCCTTGTCACCTTCATGCTTAAGGGCTTCACCATTAAGATGTTTGAGGAGCTAATCAGCAAGGCAGCTAACCTACAAGAGGAAGCAAAATAGTTACCCTTTTCAGATAATTCATACAATCCAAAGCCTCAAAGGGTCTTTGAAAAGAAGCCTGGCATAGTAGTGGTAGCTGATAAGGGGAAGCAGTCAATGAGAGCTCAGTTTGAGAGTCCTAGATTTCAACAACCTCTGCTACAGCCTCCCCTTCCACTACCACAGGCGCCACAATGGCCACCACCACCACCACAACATCCTAATCAGCAGCGACACCAATATCCACTGCTAGGTAATTGCTTTTCAAATACTCTTATAAATAAACTCAATAAATCATACTCATTCAAGAGGGAGGTAGTCAAGAAAATCTTCAAGAACCTTGTGAAGAAGCTTGATTTTTAGCAACCCGAGCCTAGTAAGCCAAGGAAGTGGGCAGCAGTGATGATCCTAATTACTGCCCCTACCATCGCATCCTAGGCCATGTCATAAAAGATTATTTCACTTTTAAGGATTAGCTTGAGCATAACTACAAGTCAAAAGCCATAGTTATCCCTAATAAATACTTAGCAAAACAACCATATGGTTCCATTAAAGTAATCCTTTGGGATACTTCCGATCTTCTCAACAAAAAAGAAGGTTAGGATATTTTCATATCCTGAACCTCTAAAAAAATATTTTCTAAAATCAAGAAACTTTATTTATAGTGCCTAACTTAGCTCAAACCTCCAACATCAAGGAAGGTTTGCTAGCTATAAGGGACAACTTCGAGGTGGGGGTTTGCCCATTAGCAGTAGCAATAGCATCATCCACTTTCCCGGGATAGATTCATAGCACAACCATTGTCTGAGTCCAGCACTCCATCCACCGTCTTAGTTACTACCACCTCCACTAGCTCCTCCACCTTTAGCAAGAGCATTATACCAGCAGATCATGAAACTAAACCCTTCATCCCACTTACTTTACTTGATTTATATCATGTACCTCTACCAAAATTCAAGAAATCAATGAAGAGTGTTGATTCCACTTACATTCTGTCTACTTTTGATGATCTCAATAAATTCATTCTAATTGAAAGTTCACTAAGGAAAAATAATAATAATTCAAATAATTTTGATCAATCCCAATCTGATTCAAAAATAAATTTTCCTTTTTTGAATCATTAGGGTTCCCCTTTGAGATTGACTTGGAGTCATCTAACTCTGAGAATCTATTAGGAGAAGTTATAGGTATATCCAATGATCAGGTAAAACTTTCCACAAACCCCTCATTTCAAGAAGTCACTAAAGTCAACCTTTGCATTGGCAAAGTTCCACCTCATAGGGTAACACTTCAGGAAAAGAAAAAGTATGTCATTGGTTCTAGTGAGCAGATAGCCCCTCCACAGGATACTCCACCAATAGATATGTAAATAGAAGACCAACCTAAAGTTAATTACAATGTCCTCGGACAACTTAGAAAGTTTCCAACTAAGTTAAGCATATATGATGCCCTTGTCTTATCCAAAGAGATGAGGGAGTCATTAATTAATGGTTTATTTAATCCAAAAATATTCTTAGCTTAGTTGAACACTATAGAAAGGAAGCATGCTATTCAAAGGAGGTCTTAGGAGTTACATTCAAAGATGAGGACTTACTTCTAGGAACAATCGAGCACAACTGTCCTCTCTACATTACAATGGATGTTTGCATATTCATGCTATCAAGAGTTCTAGTTGATCCTGATGCATTGGTTAACATTATGACTCTAACAACCCTTGCCTACTCAAATATTGACATCTTTAAACTCTAAATAGAGTGGATGATGTTGAAAGGATTCATTGAATAAGGAAAAATGGCCTTAGGCTCTATAGTGTTCCATTAGATATTCATGATTAGAAGACTGAAGCCAAGTTTCACATAATAGACTCTGATTCTTCTTTCAATGCTTTTCTTAGGAGACCGTGGATACACACAAATAACATGGTTCCATCCTCTTTAAATTAGTGCATCAAGTTTCTTAGAGGTGGAATCGAGTATTGTGCCAAAGGAGATCATAAGCCATTTGCAGTTCATGAGGTCAAGATATATGAGGATGCGGCCTACTATCTCCCTAAGAAATAAAATGTCTATTCTCATGCACTTAGCAAAAATATAAATGTAAGAAAAAAAGAAAAAGAAATAAAAATAAAAGAAAAGAAAAAGAAAAATAAAGAAAAGAAACAGAAAAAGAAAATGAAAAGGAAAAGAAAAGGGAATGAGAAGAAGACCTTAGGGATGAAGTGGATCCCGAGATTAGATTCCACACATAGTTTATTACTCCATTCGAACAAGTGGGGAGGATGATTCAACCTCCATCGAGATGAGGAAGAGGCAAGTCCAGAGGGAGTCCTCAAGGTGGAAAACCTCCATACTTACTACCCACTAGGAGATTCGTTCCAACTTCTAGGAGAACACCTATTATCTGCATAGACATAGAATCTAGTTCAGAGGATGAATCTTATGAAGTTAACACACTGGCCAGCTCTTCTCAATAGCAGATCCCATTGAAGGTGACACTCGAGCCAAACAACAATGAAGATTGGATTCCCAAGTGAAGCATAAGTGTATCCAAGTCTTTATTATGTGAAACTGTAAGGCATCAAATAGGAACCTTAGCTCTAACCCCACTTTCCTCACAAAAAGTTGAGAGCTTGGAAGTTAAGGAGGCCCCAAAAACATGTGCAACCATGAAGATTTAGAGGTTCTATCCTAGAGCATTATCCTCAAGTCAAGAAGTTGATGTAGAACTTAAGGATGATTCATATAAAGAATAAATAGAATTACCTTTTGATTGGTACTTGCCTTGTGTTCATATCTTAGCAAATAAAGGTTTAATTCCATATGCATGGTCTAAGCATAGGTCATAATACTTTGAAAGGCTATGGAATATCAAATGCAAAAGCTCTTAATCAAGACCAGGACTAGGTCTTGGTATAGTAGGCTTAGTCAATGATGATGATTATTGCTTGGTCATCACCCATCATTTGGAATATGATAGGTTATTTTCAAGTCACATTAACTCGTATGACGAGGTGTGCTTAGAAACTTTAGCTGATCAAGATAATTTTAAAGTCAAAGATGCACTGCTAGAATTTGAAGAAGAAATCAAATCAATATTGACGAACTTAAGAAATCAACTTAGGAACTAAAGATAATGCACGCTTGATGTACTTTAGCTCCCTATTGAATGAAACTAAAACCAATGACTTTGTTAGAATACTCACTGAATTTAAGGACTATTTTGCATGGAGTTATGAAATAATTCTTAGATTAGCTCCTAATGTAGCAGTTCATAAGCTACCGATACAGCCTGACGCTAACCCTATCAAGCAAGCACCTAGATGAATGCAATTAGACATTGAACAATAGGTCATTTCTAAAGTAAATAAATTGATCAATGTTGGTTTCATCCTGGATGCAAAATACCCCACCTGGTTGGCTAACATCATCCAAGTTAAGAAGAAGAACACCCAAATTCACATACGCATTAATTTTAGGGATCTTAATAAGGCATGTCCAAATGACGAGTTTTCATACCAGAACTGATAGTGGATGTTGCCTCATCTCATTTAGTCTTCTCTTTCATGGATGGTTCATCAAAATTTAACCAAATAAAGATGGTACCTAAAGATTAAAGGAACATTAATTTTAGAACCTCAATCAGAATTTATTACTATAAGGTCATGCCTTTCGGCCTTAAAAATGCATGTGCCACATACCAGTAGGCCATAACTTGAATCTTCGATGAACTCATTCATCACCAAGTTGAATGTTACTTTGATGACTTCATGGTAAAAAGCAAAGAAAATGAAGACCATCTCTTTGACTTGAGAGTAGTTATTGAGTAGTTAACAAAATACAACCTCAAAATGAACCCTAAGAAGTGTGCATTCGGAGTAGCTTCAAAGAAAATTCTTGGGTTCATTGTCCGACACTGCGAAATTGAAATCAACTGGGAGAAGATTAAAGTGATATTAGAAAAGTCTAACTTAACTTAGATTATTCCAAGGGAGGTTGGTGTATCTAAGATGCTTTTTATCTAATTTGTCAGGCAGATAATAACTATTCTCAGCACTGGTCAAGAAGGACACCAAGTTCAAGCGGGATGACTAATGTCAGCATGCCTTCGAGAGCATCAAGCAGTATCTCATGACGTCGCTAGTCCTACTTGCCCTTATTTTGAGCAAGCCTCTGATACTGTACACTACTGCATTAGACAACTCCCTTGGTGATTTATTGGCCCAAGCCAATGACGAAGGGAAGGAGAAAGCACTCTTTTATCTCAGCCATCATTTAATCCCTGCTGAAGCAAACTATCCATCCATTGAGAAGCATTGCCTAGTTTTAATCTTTGCATCCCAAAAGATACGACATTATATGCTTTCTCATAATGTAAACATGATTACTAATATCAATCCACTATAATATCTCATGATATTATCGACACTATCCGTATGGTTGGCATAGTGGTCTATGATTCTATCATAGTTTGATATCATATTTGTACCCCCTCCATGCGGTGAAAGGATAATCACTCATAGATTTCTTAGCAGCACACCCAATTCCTATAGATTCTCTGCTCAGTGATGATCTCCCCAATGAACAAATCATGAAACTTGGGGAGACAAACATTCACCACTAAGAGATGTACTTTTATGGTGTAGCTTCCCCTCAAAGAGGAGGAGAACCACAATCTACTCTTCTAGGAAATTCAAGAGTAAGAATAATTCTCCTAATGCCATACCATGATATGATGAGATTCTCATATCATCTATTTGATCCTTGCACCAATAACAAAGCCAAATATGAGGCTCTGATTGCCAGTTTAGAGTTAGCCATTTCACAAGGCATCAGAACGTCAATATCTTTGGGAATTCTCAGCTAGTAGTCAACCAGATTGATGGGTCCTACAAGGTACTCAAGATGAGACTCCATCACTAACACAAGTACACCATGGAGTTACTAGTCCAAATCCCAGAGGTCACAGTCTATAAAATTTCTTGAGAAGAAAATGCCATAGCTGATGCCTTAGTAAAGCTTGCCAAGGAGTTAACATGTCCGGAAGATGAGTCCATATCAATAGAGGGCCATAATAGGCAAGTCATGCCTCTTATTGATGTCAAACTCATTAATAAGTACTCTCTTGAAGGGGATGTTGCTGTTTCCAAAAATAGTTGAAGAACTAGATTGGAGAAAACCCTTTATTAATTATCTAAACAAGGGCAAACTACCTTAAGTGTGGTCCCAAGCACATCAAGTGAAGTGAAGGGCACTTTCATATTCCCTCATGGATGGTGTCTTATATCGACGGTCCTTCGATCATATATGGTTACATTGTTTAGACAAGTATGAAGCCTGTAAGATCATGACTGAGGTCCATTTAGGATTATGTAAAGCTCATCAATCTAGTCCCATTCGGATACTATTGGCTGACGATGATTACAGATTGCATGAACGTATCCAAGAGGTGCCATCAGTACTAAGTAGATTGAGTGGTCCTACACCAACCATCAAACATTCTACATCCAAAATTAGCCTCAAGGTTATTCGAGTGCTGGGGTACTTACATAGTTGGTCTGATTGATCCTCCTTCATCTAAGGGTCATCGATTCATATTTGCTGCTACAAACTACTTTTCTAAGAGGGCGGAGACAATTCCACTCAGGGAGGTCAAAGCTCAGCATGTGCTCCAGTTTTTCAAGAACTATATCATATATAGATTTGGGGTACCCCACCAAATTATATCTGATAATGATACTACATTCAAGAGCACCAAAAGTAATAACTTCATCTAGAGATACTCTACCATCTATTACCCATGAGTGAATGGTTTAACAGAAGCCTTCAACAAATCCCTAATCCAAATACTCAATAAGATGCTCGAAGATAATAAGTGATATTGGCATGAGCAGTTAGTTGAAGCATTGTTGGCCTACCGTACTACCTACAAAACTCCAACTCAATTTACCCCTATCTCCTTAGTGTTTGGGTCCAAAGCCTTTATACCATTAGATGTCCAACTTGCATCACTAAGGATAGCTATGGGTAGAAAAATCATAACTGAATAGAATGCCAGGTTATGATTAGAAGAGCTCAAAGGCTTGGAGAAAAGATGCTTACTAGCATGCGAAAACCTCAAGTTATATAAGGAAAATTAATTCTATCTCACAACAAGTTGGTCCTCTCTAGAGCTTTTCAAGTAGGAAAGCTTGTTTTAGTTCTAAGAAGACCAATTATTATCCGTTGCAAGATGAAAGGCAAGTCTGAAACCACTTGGGAAGACCCTTTTGCCATAGAGAAGGCCTACCAAGTAGAATCATATCAATTCATCAACCATAAAGGAGAATGCCCAATGCTTCCATTCAATGAGCTTTACCTTAAAAAAAAGCATCCATAAAACAATGTTTAAAAATAATTTTCATCAATAAAATTTCATTTCAAATCAAAAACCTCTTCAAATTAAAAGCATTTCATTTTCCAAACTTATGTGGGGTGTTTAGGGTAGGTATAAGAGAACCTGAGCGGCATCCTATCCCTCATTAACACAACACAAACAAAAAATTGCACAAGAACACAAACAAATCAAACATAAATCTAATTGCTTCAAGCTACTTTGAGTTGAAATAATCCCCTAACAGCCCTCACTCAATAGCTGCTTTAGGTCGGGCATGATTTACTACTTGGCTAGTGTATCTCTCGAGTGGTCTTTTCAACTAAGGAGGATATGAGACCCCGTGCTTGCTTTCTAGCTTGACCATTGTAAACTAAGGAGCACTTGTTAGTGTGGTATGCCTTATTGCATGACCAATAAGCTACCTTGATGTTGGCTTTGCTTAAGAAGATTTGAGTCCCCAAGCTTTCTTCTTGAACTAGATGACGTGCACTGACTAGGTCCGAGTTTATATCTGAGGATTAGGGTAAGGCCCCCAGTGGCTCCACTTCCTCTCAACTACTTCAAGTTTGGGTCCAGTCCTTCTTTGTGACTCCCCACTTGGTAGTCATCCTAGGTTGAATGGTAGATGTATAGCCGATGATAGCCTATCCCGATGATCAGTTTTGCTTAACAAAATGTGAGTCCCTAATGCTTTCTTCCTAGAATGATCATCGCCAACTATTGGGAACCATAGATTGGTTGGTGTTCACTTTGCTGGCAGCAACCCACCGGGTGGAAAACACTGCTCAGGCAAATGTGAGTCCCCATGCTTTCTCTTGGAGTCAGGTGTCATATACCTATACGCTTTCTTTTCCAGGGAAGAGGATAAGACCCCTAGAGGCACCTTCTTAATGGGCATTCTAGTGGAATTATGTCTTCACGACCCCATATAGATATGACCCAGGTTACTTTTGGATTGGACAGTTCCTCTTTCCTACTAGCCACCCTTGTGGTTGGAAATTTTGTACTGTAAATGTCCGAACTCTCCCTTGTGCCAGTAAATTTGAGTTAGGCCGAAGTCCTTGTGGCTCCTTCTTAGTGTGGCTTCTCACAAACCAATGATGTCCACACTAATAAAATAAACAAAATAAACAATCAATCAAAAAAATAAATAAACAAAATGAAATGAAATCTCTTATGGATTAGGATAAGACCCCCTAAAGACACCTTTTTTCAAGTAGACATCCTATCTTTTGGCCAGTGTCAGCAAAACTCCCTGTAAGAATCACCTTGACTACTCTTCAGTTGAGATAAGACCCCCAGCAACATTTACTTAGTAGTCACCCTAGGTCGGGTTTGACTCGTTATGCCATCAACAAATCACCCCAATGATTTATTTTACTTTGAAAGATGTAAGTCCCCGAGTTTTCTTCCTAGTATAGCCATTACAATCTGACGAGCAATCTTTAGGTTGTATAGTCTATACTCTTCGACTGTTAGACTACCCCCTTTGGATTAATAAACCTAAGGTAGGTCCAGGATTTCATAGCCCCTCCTTAGTGTGGTCGACTGAAAACTGATAGGATCAAATAAATTAATCAAAACCCAAAACATTAATTCAATCAACAATCAAAATAAATTCAAATTCAAACTTACTTCCCTAGTGGAGTCAACAACAAACTAATCAAACTAGATCAAATAAACTCAAACTTACTTCCCTAGTAGAGTCAAAATAAATCAATTCAAACTTAATCTGCCAATTAAATCATAATAAATTCAAACCCAAACTTGCTTCCCCACTGGTCAAAACAAATAAATCAAACCACCAAACTAAACCAACGCCATAATTTTAATCCCTAGCAAATTATACCTAAATCCAATCACAATCTTAATCCCCAGTGGATTCCAAGAAACTCAATCAAACTCATATCCCTAATGGAACCCTCTTCCATTAATTAAATTTACATAAACTAAACTAAACAAACTAAATCAAATCTATATCCCCAATGAATATCAAATAAACAAATTCAATCAAACTTCAATCCCCCATCGGATCTAACCCTTTATGACCTTGGCATAAATCAATCTATAATCCAACCAATTCATTTTCGCATCCCCAGTGGATCTTCCTTCGTGCCCTTAATATGAAGCTAATTCTAAACCAATCTAAACAAAATTGATTCCTCGCATCACATTAGGATCCATGGTTCCATTTACCTCTCTGTTTAAATTTGGATATCCATCTTTAATGCCTATGATATTTCTTGGATGTTGTTGATTTCCTCGATCAATGTTAATGCCTGCAGTGTGCCTTGTTAATTACACCACGCCTATTAGGGTTCCTTTTATTGACCTCACTTTTGGAGTGAGGATTGACTCATCCTTTCTTAGACTTAGGAGTCTTCTAGACACTAGAACCTCCCTAATCATAGGACAATTCTAGTTGTTAGGTGAACACTAAACCTAAGCCTAGAGACTTAAAGATGGCATGCCTTAGGACCTAAGGAAAGTTACTCATCCTATGGCTTAACCCAAAACCTATGCCTATCCCCTTTGCAAGTCCAAACCTCAAACCAAACCTCTAACTAATCCAATCAAAACCCAATTGAATCCAACATCATATCCAAGCTTCAAGCCAAAATAATCAAAACCCATCCTAAACCTATCCTAATCCAATCCTATTGACCTAACCTATGTTCCTTCAATCAAACCAAACTCAGTTGGTTTTCATAAAAGCACTCCAACCATTCAAATCTTCATTTCAAAATTTTCTTAAATCTATAATTAAGCCAATTGATCAAACTAATCTAATTAAGCCAAGCTAGCCCATTTGAACCCAAAATGTCCAAATGGGCCAAAATCTAATTATTCCAAAATCAACCAAAGCCATCATTCAATCCCAAGCCAATTATCAAACTCAACTCAACACCCAATTCCCTTACTCCAACTCAACTGACTCATTTGGATCACTAGACCCAAAGTGACCTAAAGGAACCATTTGAGCTAAACTCCAATCCAACCGAAATTGGATTGAACCGATCCATTCAAAACCTCCTATATTAATTGTTGATCACCCTTGATTGATCAATTACTATCAAATAGGTCAAACTGACCTAATTTGATCACGTAACCCAAATTGATCCAATTAGCCTACATGAACCAAATTGAACCAAATTTCATGCCAAACTAAATTAATTGAAACCTACCAACTTTAACTTGATCCTTGAATATCCTTGACCATTAATTGAGCCAAACCAAGTCCAATTGGCCTCTTAACCCAAGTTGATCTAATTTGACCTAAAATATTAAATTAAATCAAATCAAATCCTAATTCAAATTGATTAAGACCAATGACTCAAATCCATCTCAAATTGATTAGTTAACATGATCAAACCCTTTGTTGAAACTAATTTGACCAAGTCAGCCTAATTGACCCACTTAGCCCAAATTGTCCTAAAGGGTCAAATTGGTCTAAATAATTCCTAAATCCAAATTGATTGAAATAAATACCTACAATCATCTTCAAGTCATCAATTGAACCTAAACCAACACCTAACCCAAGACAATTTGGTCAATTTGACCAAATTGGTCAACTTAGCCCATTTGACCCATATGAACCAATATGAGCCAAATCCAATTCGAACCAAATGATCCTAAACATCCCAAATACTCAGTTGAACATGTCTCAACCTCTAGTTTGACCCAAATTGACAAATTAGTCAACCTAACCCAACCTTGTCCAATTTGACCTACATGGGTTAAATTGAGCCAAATCTAACCAAACTAACTCCAAACTCACTCAAACTTGACATGACCCATCCTTGGACCACCATGAGTCAGCTCAAACCAAATGCAACTCATTTCAAACACAAATTGACTTAACAACCATTGGGTAAAGCACTCCAAATGGGACAAAACCCACTTAGGTGGTCTTACCTACCCTTTAACATTTGGTAGCCTCCTTTAGCTCAAATTAGACCCTTGGACAACTGGCTAACCTGACCAAATTTGAGCTAGTTTAGGTATGGTCAAAAGAGGTAACCTAACCCATCTCCTCTCATTAGCTCACTTAAGGAAGAAAGGACACTCCACCTCAGTCATGGCAGCCCACCTCCTTTCACTCACCCACACAAGTCAAGCCACCTCAACACCTCTCTGACATCTCCGACCACTTACACCAACCGGATGTCTACCAATGGGAGAAATCATGAAAGCCATTGGATTTGAGGGGAAAGAGAGTATACTCCCTCCCATCTCATTCCAACAGACACCAAGCCATTCTTAGAGTTAGAGAGAGTGGATACAAGTCTCCTGAAGCTTTCCCCAAGCTTCTTTGGCCTTCCCATCACTAGTGATGTTAAAATTAAGTGAAACCAAGGTGTAACTCCATCCAATCTCACCTAACCTTTACCACTTCCTAATTATCTTCACCCACACATTCCCCAAGCCTCAGTGATCAAGAACAAATCAATTCCCAATCGATTCAAGCACCAGAGACCCTTCCAAGACCAACTCCGATGAGGATTCTGGTGGCGCTTGGTCCATAGAGCCACTAGTCAGGAGGCATCATGTGAGCTTCTCAATAGAGCTTCATCTCTCAAGATGAAGCTAGCTCGATCAATAGGCCACTCATTTTGAGCTTCGATGAGGTAAACTCCTATAGGATCCCTCTAGATCTCCTTCTTAAAGCTTTTAGAATCAATCCTGAGGCCTCACGAGCTTTAGTGAGCTTAGATCAAGTGGAGGTGGGTGGATGATGTTCTTCTTCCATTGCTCAGGGTACGATGGTTCATCCACCATCGATTCTATGTGATTGGAATGGATGGCCCTGATTAATCTGATTAGAAATTCTGATTTAATATTATTAGAACTAAGAGATTAATCCCCACGGTCTAATCTAAGATTGGATGGTAGAGACGAAAGTGCATCCGTCGCCGCTGACTCAACTGCCATGCTGGATTGTTTAAGTGGCAATCCTACGATGCCACATGGAAAAAGCTACCACATTAGCTCCTGCATGGCACTGATGGGATTAAGGATTAATTAGGGTTTAAAATATGCTTAATTGATCTAAAACTTCATAAAATAATAACTATTTGTAGAAAATCCAAAAAATATGAATAAAACTATTTTAAAAAGGTTAAAAAAATGAGAATTTAATAAAAATAATTCCATTCAGTTTTGAACAGTGAATAAAGCTTAATTAGGGTTTGACTATTTTTTAATTAGCTTAATTAAGCCTTAATTACTTGGACGTTTAAGCCTAAACTTGGCATATTGATTTAATGAGATGACCTCTACCTCCCATGATTTTTTTTAGGATTTATTGGTTATGTAATTATGCGCAATTGAAATTCAAACCCTAATTATCCTCTTAAGTTATTTAATGATTATTTAAAATTCTAAATGATGAAATTTAATTAATTAAGCTTCATTAATCATTGATTAAAAATGGGATTATGAGGAAGAGTGATTAGGACCTCTTTCCTAATTAGTTTTCCAATCTCATTTCATTAAAAGAGTTTTAATTAATGTATAGGTTAATTAAGAGATTAATTAATCAATCATTAATAAAAATTAACTAAATTAAAATGATAATCACTTTAGATAATTTAATTTAAAATCATGGGTTCTTCTTTATGTGTTTAATAACATAAAGATCTTTAAGAAAATTATGATTAACCCATGGGTATGGGAAAATCATGAAATTACTTAATTAGATTCTTTAATTTAATTAACACTAAAGGATGAGCCTATTGCATTAGGTCCTTTAGGAGTATTGAAATTTCAATTTCTCATTTGCATGTCATTTGAGGCTCATGAATAAGTAATTAATTAAATTAAAGAAGCATAGGAAAGGGTAATTAAATGGATTGCCTAATGATTCCAACTTAATTAATTCATAAAATTCATCTAATTGCCTCTCTTTAAACACATTGAATCATCAACATAGTATGGGATAAAAATAGTAAGTGTTTCCTCCTCTTTAAGTTTAATAAAAATCTAAAAAAATCAAAATTAATAAGAAGATTTGGTTTTCCTTAAGTGATTTTATTTGATATAATTATCCTTAGGAATTAGTGTAGTTGAATGAATTATGTGAAGATGATTGGCTATTCTTTTTTTAAATCACCATAAATGTTGTATATCATGTGATATCATTCATTCATATTTTCAAAATCAAATGATCAAATGAAATTTACTTATGCAAATTTGCATGTATTGGCTTAACCTTATTATTTATGTTGCTATTATCACTAGTAAATCTCAAAATTATTTTCAAAATTAAAAATTAATAATAAACATTTATAGTGATTTTAGCTATGAATTTTGTATAAGATTTGTTTGTGTTTATAGCCTAAGCAAGTCAAAGTTTTGCTTTCTCTCCTATATTCATGTATGGATTTACATATGTTTCGATAATGATAAGTATATAGTTTGGACATCCCGGGAATACGAGGCTTTTAGTACCCCTAAGGAGGTCATTTGATTATCTCACTTTCATGGTTAACAAAGTTACGTACTTATTTAATCTCATTCTTATGTATATTTGTATAAGAATTTGGATAGAGCTTCACTTTATATGTATAAATAATTCAACCAATAGTATAATCTTTTGCATGATTTTCATTCTTATAGTTGTATTTGAGATAGAAATTATATAGTCTGGACATCTCGAGAATATGAGGCTTTACGTAGCCCAAAGATGGTCATTTGATTATCTCACTTCCCTAGTTTAAATAATGACACATATTTTTTATATAACTTTTCTACTAAAAATATATGCATTCATAATCATATGCCAAAATATATTACATGTATAAGCATACTAAGTGTTGAATCATATGCATGTTCTGGGTGATGAAAAAGAGTGGTATATCATGTTCTATGCAATGGTAATCCAACCACATAAATCTTAAGATACCTCTCAAGTTGAAAAGGATGCTTTAATATTAACCTAAACTTAGGACTAATAAAACATTTTATAAATCATTCACTAAAAGAAACTAAAATCATAAAAATGTGCTTTTAGAAAATAACTTAAGGTAGGGATGAAGGAGGTTAAGTCTCATTCTTCTCTATACAACACTTAGATGCTAAGTGTATATGAAATGAAACCAACAAAATATAAAATTAAAATTTACAAATTCTCTAAGCAACTTAGAATGAAACCACCTATCATGCTAAATTAAATGTTCCCAAACTTAGAAAATCATAATTCTAAGCTTAGTTAAGACATACTACACTAATCATAAACACACACATTAGATTGCTAAGTCACCACTTCAAGCTTTAGGTTATAATATGTATGTAATGATGTTGTATTTTGTTTGATGCTACAATGTTTTAGGCTGGATGGTAGGAGTATGGCTCGTAGACTAGATGTTAGGTCTTTGGTAGTCTAATATTATTTTTTCTGTAGGGGATTGTGCTTAAGAGGTAGCTAAAAATAAATATAGATGTATTGCTTAAAGTTGCTTATGCCCCTAAGCATAATCCATATTAGAATAGGTGGGCTTAGTTACCCATGTGCAGGGTGCTAAACCAAACTATGAAATATAACTGCTTGGGGTTGTATGTATGTTTAGCTAACTTCTATTTTTCATGTGTAGCCAGATTTACTTTCCATAAAATGTAATTTTTGCAATAGGAATTAAGATTAGTACTATGTGGTTTAGGATGAACAGTGGCTAGAAGGCTTAGTCCTAGATGCCCTGTGATTCCTTTAAGCAAATCAATTCAAAACAAATAAGGAAGAAGAAGGAATGAAGAATGAAGACTCCCAAAGCATGTATTCAATTCTAAATTGTAATATTATTTTGTAATCCGGTTTTTCTAAGGGTAGAGCTCGGCAACCCAACTTTTTCTTTTTTGGGGTGTACGGTGGTACCCGACAGCACTAGCCTTTTATTGCTTATGAAATCTATGCACAAATGATTGTTATTATGTTTAGATTGTGCAATAGAATTACATCTTCTTCATAATTTTCTAAGCTTGATGTTTGTATGTGTGGCCTGGATGTGGTAGGCTCTTAGGATAAAATTAATTTTTCTACCCTAATTAATAACTCATAACTCAACTTTAAAGCAACTTTCAACCTCACTCTAAAGCTTATGGCATAATTAAGGTAATAAAAAGATTTAACAACCCCATAGCTGAATGTTGTATGATTAATATCATGCATATCATATTATACCACTCTTGTAAAAATGAAGGCCTCCATTCTTGCACTTTAGGGACCACTTGACCTATGAGAGGACCCACTTATGGTGGAGACTTACCGTCTTTCTTCCTTTATTTGGCAAATAACCAAATTTCATCATGCATTTAGGCATAAAATTTCTCAAGCCTTTGTTTAAAATATTGTGTCAAAATAAAATAAAACATGTAAAATTTTGCATTTTAGACTATGTCATATGCTCATGCCAATCATGCTCTAGTCTCTTAGGGAGTGAGTTTATGACTCTAGTCTCTTTCCAAATAAAATAGCAAGCCTAATTATCATGTAATTACCGGCCTACTTAATTTTGAATTGTAGGAGGTGTTAGCTCGCGGCCACCCAAAGCGATTGTAAATCTAGAAGAGTCATATAGGTCTACTCAGTCTTATGTAAGTAAACCCTTATGTCCCCTTTTCATTTAGATATAGGTCATGCTCTAGCTTGTGTTGAAGCTCTCTAGATTTAAGATCTGAGGCTGCTTGTTTCCTTCGGACTACAAGTATAAATTCTCACCTCTTAGGCATTTCCACAATCTTATGTTGATGGACTATAAGCCCTAGCTTCCTAATAAATTTTCAACTCAAACAAAATAAATCCTCTCATCTTCAAACATATAAAGCCTCATTTTAGGATAGTTTGGAGTGCTTCGAAGGCTTCCTTGTATCATGAATACTTCCTACTTATCTTCCTTTGGATTCAAAAATAAGTCTTCCAATTGAACAATCCCATTTAATTTTTCAAAGCATCCAATTTTTTGATAGTCTTAACCTAGAAATCTTTGGAGATAATTAATTGACTACTTTAATCGAGAGTGTTCTTATGAAGTTTAATTTCCTATGATGAAATTAACTATGGAGGCTTGCCTCCATAGGGAACTAAAGAACCTGGCTTAAAATAAACCCTACTTTACTTTTCCATGTAAGGTAGGGAAAAGGTCTCTAGTACATTCAAATATCCATCATGCCTTAGGAGTCCTTATTAGGTAATTAAGTCCATTATAGGGTGATGTTTCTATATTTTGAGATAGTACATCATCCCTTAATGTTGTACTCAATCACTTCAATAAATACCCCCTAAGATCTGTGTGGTGTCCACCTGGCATCCCAAATAAAATACCATAGATGCAAAATCAAATCCATTCCAAATTAAGATAGACCAATTGAATTTAAACATCTCAAATCATCAATTGAACATCATCCAACCCTTCATTTAACCCAATTTGTCCAATTGGTCAACCTAACCCAATTGAACCCTATTTGACCTACATAGGTCAAATTGAGCCAAACCCAAGCAAACTTGGCACTTCCTTAGGTCACGATGGGTCAGCCTAAATCAAACTCAACCCATCTTGGACCCGAATTGGGGCTACGACCATCCAAATGGGATAAAATATCCAATTGGATGGTCAAACCCACTCTCCTACCCCCTAGTAACCACCCTAGTGCTCAAATTGGACATGAGGACCAATGGTTCACCTAACCCAAAGTTGATTGGGTCAGCCATGAGCTAAGTGGAGGTGAGCTAACCCAAACCACCCCACTAGCACACCTGGAGGAGGTGGTACACTCTACCTTAGCCCTTACCAACCCACTCCCTGCCTTCATCCACTCAAGGTGCACCACCTCAGCAACTCACTGCCATCTCTGGCAGCCTGCGTCAGCTAGATGCCTGCCAAAAGCTGAAATCATCATAGTCATTGAATTAATTTAAGAGGAGGTTATACTCCTCCCCATCTCATTTCAAACACATAAATAACTTTAGAGAGTTAAAATGAACTTCCCTAGAGCCTTCCTGAGTTCCCCTGAGCTTCCCATTACCATAAAGAGAAAACTCGAGTGAAATAGAGCCTCATCTCCCTCCAAACTCATTGAAACTCCACAAAAACCAAATTAACTTCTCCCAAACATTGCCCAAGCTCTGACGAGGTAAAACAAATTGATTCTTGATCGATACAAGCACCAGAGCTCATCTCTAGACCTACTCCAACAAGACGCTTCATCCATAAAGCCATAGGTGAGGAGGAAAATCTTGGGCTTCTCAATAGGTATTCGTCTCTTCAAGATGAAGCTACCTCAATCATTAGACCACTGGTCTTGAGCTCCTGAAAGGTAAACTCCAGCAAACTATAGAAAATCCAATAGGAGTTGGTCTTTTGTGAAAGATTTTGTCATTTCATGTGATTCCCAATGTAGGATCTCATTAGATCTATCCCTTGAAGCTTTCAGAGTCGAACTTAATGCCTCATGAGCTCTGGCAAACTCAGATCGAGTGGAGGAGGTTGGATGATGTATGTCTTCCATCGCTTGGGGGATGAAGGATCATCCATTGTCCATTCTACATGATTGGAATGGATGGCTGTGATTAATCTGATTAGATTTATTCAACTTAGAACCATAGGATTAATCCCCACCATCCAATCTGAGATCAGACAAGTGGATAAAAGCATGTCCAGCACTGCTGACTCAGCATGCTGTGTTAGACATTTTAAGTGGCCAATCCAGTGGTGCCATGTGAAAATTTTCGCCACGTTAGCTCTCGCGTGACGCCAAAGAGATTAGGGGTTAATTAAGGTTAAAAATGAGTTCAATCGCTCAAAACTTCATAAATTCATAACTAATTATAAAAAAATCAATAAAATACAAATAAATCCATTTTGGAAAGGGTAAATAGAGAAGAATTTAATAAAAAGATTTTCCCTATGGTTTGAATTGTGATTAGAGCTTAATTAGGGTTTGATGATTTTCTTAATTATCTTTATTATGCCCTAATTACTTGGCCAACTAATCTCAAATTTGAACTATTGATGTAAGGGGATGTCCTTTGCCTCCCATAATTTTCTTGGGATTTATTGGCTAGGTATCCAGGAGAATCTAAAATTCAAACCTTAAATACCATATTAATTAATTTAATAATTATTAAAAATACTAAATAGCAAAAGTTAAATGATTAAAAATTATTAATCACTGATTAACAGTGAAATGATGAGGGAGAATGATTAGGACCTCTTTCTAAATTACTTTCCCAAACTCATTTTATTGAAGAGTGTAATTAACTCAAAATTTAATTAAAGTTAAATTAAATAATTAATGATGAAATTAAATCAAACTAAGATGAGAATTACTTCAGTTAATCTAATTTGAATTCATGGGTTCCTCTTTATGTGTTCAGTAATATAAAGACCCTTAAGGAAATTATGATTTACCAATGGGTATTAGAAAATCATTAAAGTACTTAAGCATGAGCCTATTGCATTAGGTCCTCTTAGGAGCATTGTAATTTTAATTTCTCATTTGCATATCATTTGAGGCTCATGAATAAGTGATTAATTAAATTAAAGAGGAATAGGGAAGGGTAATAAAATGAATTTCTAAATTATTCAAATTTAACTAACTCATAAAATTCACTTTACTTCCCTTTAAACAGATTAAATTACTAACATGGGATGGGGTAAGAAACAATAAATGATTCCTCCTCTTCGAGTCTAATAACTAAAATCCAAAATCAAATTTTATTAGAAGCTTTGGTTTTTCTTAAATAGTTTTATTTAATGTGATTGTCCTTAGGAATGAAGGTGGTTGAATGAATTATGTAGAAATGTTTAATAATTCCTTTTCAATCATTATAAATGATGTATGCCATGTGATATCATGCATTCATGTTTTCAAAATAAGAGAATTAATGGAATTTTTCTATGTGTATGTTGCATGTGTTGGCTTAATCCTAATAAATCTCAAAATTATTTTCAAAATTATAATTTAATAATTAAAAGTTAGAGTGATATTAGCTATGAATACTTCTATATGATTTGCATGTGCTTACATTTTAAGTATGTTACAACATCGATTTATCTTTATAATTCATGTATGTGTTTACATATATTTGAATGATAATAAATATATAGTCTAGACATCATAGGAATACAAGGCTTTAAGTAGCGCCATGGAGGTCATTTACTATCTCACTTCTCTGGTTAACAAAGGCACGTACTTATTTAATTTCATTCCTATGTGTATATGTCCTATAATTTGGATAGAACATTATTTTACATGCATAAATAATTCACTAAAAATATAATCTTTTGCATGATTTTCATTCTCATGGTTATATGTACATCCATATGTATTTAAGAAAGAAAGTATGTAGTCTAGACATCCTAGGTATATGAGGTTTTAAGTGGCCCCGTGGAGGTCATTGATTATCTCGCTTCCCAAGTTAAACAATGACATGTACTTGCTTAAAACTTTAATGCATGTGTGTGTGTATTTTGCTAAGAAATAGAATTCCTCTTTTCTACCTAAAAATATGCATTCATTGTCATTTAAGTGTATCAAAAATACATTGCATGTATAGGCATGTTATGTCTTAAATCATATGTATGTTATTGATGATGAAAAGGAATGGTGTAACATATTTTATATGATGGAAATTCAATCACACTAATCTTAAGATGCCTTTCATGTTGAAAAGGATTCTTTAAGGTTAACCCAAATCTAGGATCAATAAAACATTTAATAAATCATTCACTAAAAGAAACTAAATCATAACAACATGCTTTAGAAAATTATTTAGGATATGGATGGAGGAGGATAAGCTTTCTTCTTCTCTTCATAACACTTAGATGCTAAGTGATTTCATATGAAACAATTTAAAATTAAAATTAAAATTTACAAGTCCTTTAAATAACTTAAAATGAAATAACCTATCATGTTAAATTGAATAGTTCTAAACTTAGAAAATTATAAGTCTAATGCCTAGCTAAGACATACCACACTAAGCCTAATCACATACATCAAAATGCTAAGTCACCACTTATAGCTTTATGTTAGGGTGGTGTATGTGATGATGTTATGTTTTATTTTATGATGTAATATTTAGACTGGATGTTAGGATTATTATTTGTAGACTAGATGCTTGGTTGTTGTTAGCCTAATGTTATTTTCTATAGGAGATTATGTTAATGGGGCCAAAAAATTAATATAAATTCTTTTCTTATAGTTTGCTTATGCCCCTATGTATAATCCATATTTGGATAAGTGGGCTTAGTTACCCATGTGCAGGGTGCCAAATCAAAATTATAAAATATAATTGATTGGTATTGTATGGTTTGTTTAGCTAATATTTTTGTTTTACAGATGTAGTTAGATATACTTCTCCCATAAAAATGTAATTTTTTGTAATAGGAATTAGGATTAGTGCTATGGGATTTAGGATGAGCAATGGCCAGAAGGCAAAATCCTGGGGTGCCCTATGAATCTTTTAAACAAATCAAACTAAAGGAAGTAAAGATGAAGAAAGAAGAAATGAAGAATGAAGAACCCCATAACATTTATTGAATTTTAATTATAATATTCTTTTGTAATCTAAGTTGTATAATGATAGAGCTCGGCTACCCAAGTTTTTTTTCTAGGGTGTACGATGGTACCTGATTGCACCTGCTGTTTATTCTTTTATGGAATCTATACATGAATGATTGTTATTGTGTTTAGATTGTGCAATAGAACTGATCTTCTTTTTAGTTTCTTAAACTTGATGTTTGAATGTGTGGCCTAAATAGGTTAGGCTCTTTAGGGAAAAAATAATTTTTCTACTCCAATAACAACTCATAATTAAATTTTAAAATAATTCATAACCTCATCTTAAAGCTTAGGCTATATTCAAGATTATTAAAATATTTAGCAACCCCTTAGTTAAATGTTGAATGTTTTAACATCATGCATATCATCTTATGTTACTCTTGAATAAGGAGGGCCTCCATTCTTGCACATTAGGGAATGCTTGGCCTATGAGAACACCCCCTCATGATGGAGATCTCCCTCTCTCTCTTTCTAAATTGGTCAATTACTCTATTTCATCATGCATTTAGGTATAATTATCCTAAAAGCCTATGACCAAAATATTATATCAAAATAATATAAAATTTGTAAGATTTTGCATTTAAACTAAGTCATATACTCTGTCAGTCATGCTCTAGGCTCTTAGGGAGTGGGTTTAGGACTCTAGTCTCTTTATTTTTAAATAACAAGCCTATCTATCTTGAATAACATTGAACCAGCCTACATGGGTTTAAATCATAGGAGGTGTTAGTTGGCAGCCACTCTAGGAAGTTGTAAATCCAAACGTTGGGATGGTTTGCTCTCTCTTACGGAGGTAGACCGCTATATCCCCCTTGCCATTTAGATTTAGGTCATGCCTTTAGCTTGTGCTAAAGCTCCCTAGATTAGGATCTGAGGTGTTTTATTTCTTTCAGGCAATGGGCATAAATTCTCACCTCTTAGGCATTTTGACAATCTTGTATTGATGAATTATAAGCCCTCACATTCTAATAAAATTTCAACTCAAATTAAAATAAATCTTCACTTTCAAAAATAGAAATCCTCACTTTAGGGTAAATTGGAGTACTCACTAGACTTCCTAGTATCATGAGTGCTTCTTACTTATCCTCTTTTAGAACCCAAAATAAGCCTCCCTAATTAAACATCCCCATTGATTTCCAAAAATAACTAATCCTTTGATATTATAACCTTAAAATTTTTAGAGATATGATTGACTACTTTAATCAAGAGTTTTCTTAAGAAATCTTATTTCTTAGAATGTAATTAACTGTAGAGGCTTGCCTCCATAGGCAATTAAAGGACCCAGCATAAAATAAACCCTACTTTACTTTTTCATGTAAAGTAGGGCAAAAAAATCTCTAGTATATACGAAGACCCATCAAGCCTTAAGAGTTCTTATTAGGTGATTAGTCCCATTATACAGTAATATTTCTATCTTTCAAGATAGTACATCATGCCTTAATGTAATACCTGATCACTTCAATAAGTACCCAATAAGATTTGCGTGGTATCCCAATAACTCCAAATTAAAATACCACAGATTTTTTATGGTGACTCCGCTGGGGATAGTTCCTCTCTCTATCTTTAGTAGCCAAACATTATCTCCGAGCATTGATAGTTGACTTATATTTTATATAAGTCCATGACTATCATTCTTGCCATTAGCATTTTGCTTATTTCAACCTTAAGCAAAGGTTGCTAACATCCTTTAGGTTTTAGGACCTCACTTCAAGTAGGTCTTAAAACCCCTATTAGGTCCCCGAATAGATGAAAAGAAAATTAATCAAATAAATTACCCAAAATAAATAAAAAAAAATCAAGAACCTCTTACCACTAGTTTGGTGAAGTAAGGTTCATCCAACATCTCCAATATTTCAATGATGCCCAAAGTAAAAGCAAAAAAATCTTCTCCAAAATTTCAGAAATTTCTTTAACAAATAAATGAACCCCATTTAACATAATGAAATGTGTTGGATGAGGTTTCCAACTTAAAGTCAAAAGACCAAAATCAAACAACAATAATCAAAAGAAAAAGTCGCTTCTCCATAATTTTCAAAATCTCTCCAACATACAATTAAACCACATTTAGCATAATCAAATTTATTAAATGAGGGATCCAATTCAAAACCAAAAGTGAAGTCAAGTCAACAAAAATCAAAGAATAAGTCTAATCCTATTCTCTTTCAATAGTTCAACAGAGATTCCAACCCTATTCAATTATTCCATCAATAAGTTCTCCACCTTGCCTTTTGGCAAGCTGATCTTCTCATTCTCCTCTAGTGTGGATTTGGCCCTAGATCAAGCAACACTCATCACTGCCCCTGTCATTAAGTTTAGCCTTAGCTTCAAGACTTCAAGGTCACATGTGAGGGACTTGCCCTCAACACTATCACTAGGGAGGAGGTGGCTAACAAGAAGCCACTTCTACAGTTTGATCTGCATTTTGATTCTGAGTTCCCCTCGCTGAATAGGAAGGAGATTGCCCGCTAGTGCTTCTTCCGATGTTCCCTCAGCCTCACAAGTTAGTAGCTCTATAGTTGCCCCTATCCTGAATGGGAAGGATACCTTAGCTTTGGAGATAGTATCTCCCACACTCAAGGTCAGTTTTAGTTCCCATTAGGGCATTGTCACTAGGACCCAATGTTGTAATAAGAGCAAAAAAATCCAGAGACATTACAAGTGTGAGGCAAAAGAGGTAGAGAAAGCCTCCCAAGTGGCTGAGGAGGGTACCCCATGTGAGACCTCTCCCTTTTTTGGTGGCAATAAGTTTCACCCCCTCTTAGCTTCAGAAGGAGAGAAGGACTATAGAATGATTTTTGCATTACCCACACCATCTGCAGAGTATGAGACACCAGCTAATGAGAGAAGGAAGCCCTATGCTGGTCTACTGTCCATACTTAGGAGAGTTGGGAGTGCCCACGGATGCATGTTGTCTGGTATAATGCATGACTTGAGGAGGTTAATCCCTAGAAGTGTTAGGGATCAGATTTATAGAGAAATGGCCTCTAAGGAAAAGATAACTGCCTAAGAGAAAAAAAAAAGAGAGGAGGAGGTTTGCTAGATAGTCGGTGATCTCTGCTTTGAATAACCATTGTAATCAGCAAGCTGATACAGCCAATTAATCTGACTATATAGTACTCATCGATTCAACCAGTTAAAGGAGATCTTTGATAGAGAGGAAGCCGATCTCACCCCCATTACTGCTCTACTCACCAACCACCTTCACCAGTTCAAGTTCCACCATCTAAAGTCCCCACTAAGTTAAACAAGCTGCCATCTGGAGAGAGAGCTTCACCCTTGGTGATCAGATTATGGCCCAAGGACCCCACTTCATCTACTCCACCCATTAAGGAAGGCCAAGCTCCCAACAGTGGTGATGAAGGTGTGGTGGCCCAAGAGTGTCATGGTTGATGCACCACCATAATTGAAGAAGGAGGAAGAGGATACCAAGGTGACCCCCATGATTGTTGAGTCAGTCAGGGAGAGTACTCTGCCATTTTAGAGAGTTCATTGCATAGCTTCTTCAGGGCTAAGTCTAGTTGTCAATCATCAATCAGCCTATGTTCTTGTAGCATCGGATGGGGTAGATGACTGATCTTCGGATGACATTTTGGAAGACTATCATGCCACAGTGAGGCAGAGAGTTGGGGATGACAGCTCAACCAAGTGGAGGGCATGATTGATTTCAACGTCGATGAAGATTACCTTTTGGATGACACAGCAGAAGTCCATATGGTTGATACTTGAGGATCCTAAGGAGCAGCCTAGCCTTGTAGTTGAGGAAAGTGAGGCACCGAACTCAACTCAATGCCTCCTCCAACAAATCAAGTAGAAAGATGACCAGATTAATAATAGAGAGAATGGTAGAGGAGTTGATGGCAGTGATCTTAGCCTTGTGGAACCAAGCCCTAGATTCACAACCTTCCCCCGTTAAGGCTGATCAGCCTAAACTAGTACATACCCTAGATTATACTCAGTGCACCCCCATAGATGAGAACACTGGTAATTTGCACAGGAAGGTCACCGATAACACCTCCATGCATGAGAAAGACATTAAGCAAATGGTGGAGCAGGAAGTGAAGGAAGCATTGGCGCAAGATCAAGGGAGCTCATATGTTCCAAAGTGTAAATCATACCTAGAGGAATTTAATGTAGTTCAATACCCCAAGGGTTTGTGCCACCATCCTTCAAGGTCTTTGATGGCAGTGGGAACCCAATATAGCATTTAGCACACTTCCGAGCTAGTTGTTGTAATGCTGATGGCAGTGATGCATTACTATTTTATCAATTTATCGTGACCTGTGGTATTTGATTGACTAATAATAATTTGGTGAAGTCCTTTAAATAGCTAGAGTAGCTCTTCATTAAGATATTTGCAAGAGCTCAACAAAAAATTTTAGGGGACTTCAATGTCGAGAAGCAAAAGTCAAACGAGTCCCTTGTTGATTATATTCTTAGATGGCACAACCTAAGTATGAAATGTGGACCATAACTGCAGGAGCAATATGCCACTAAGATTTTACTCAAGAATATCCATGGCCCAGTCACCTTCATGCTCAAAGGTTTCACCATTAAGATATTTAAGAAATTAATCAACAAGGTAGCTAACCTATAGAAGGAAGCCAAATAGTTACTCTTCTGAGCCTAATCACCTAAGCCCTAGCCACAGAAGGTCTTTAAGAAGAAGCCAGGGATTTTAGTGGCAGTTTATAAGGGGAAGTAGCCAGTGAGAGCTCAGTTTGAGAGGCATTGATTTCAGTAGCCTCCACTATTACCTTCTCGTCCACTACCTCAACTGCCACAATGGCCAACACCACCATAATAACCTACATAGTAGTAACCGTATCAGTATCCAATGCCAAGTAGCTATTTTCCACCTTCTCTTGCCCATAAACTTAACAAGTCATACTCATTCTAGAGGGAGATTGTCAAAAAATCTTCAAGAATCTTTTGAAGAAGCCTGCTTTTTAACTAGCCGAGCCTAGAAAGCCGGAGGAGGTGGGCAAGAGTGATGATCCTAGCAACTACCCTTACCACCGCATGCTAGGCCATGTATTAAAGGATTATTTCACATTTAAAAATTGGCTTGAGCGTAGCTAGAAGTCAAGAGCTATAGTTATCCCTAAGGAATACTTAGTGGAACAACCTTCTAATTTTGTCAAAGAAATCTTTATGGATATATCTGATTCAATCAATACATAAGAAGGTTGAGATATCTCTTTATCTCGTACCTCTAAGAAAATAATTTCTAAAATCAAAAAGCTTTCTTTACAAGTGCTTGACTAGCTCTGACCTCCAACATCAAGGAAGGTTTGTCAGTTGTGAAGGATAATTTGGAGAGGGTGGAAGCCCATCAGAAGTAGCAGCAGCCTTCATTTGCTTGGGATAGATCTATAGCATAACCACCCTCTGAGTCGAGCACTCCTTCCATCATTGTAGCTATTACATCCACCAGCTCCTCCACCTCCAGCAGAAGCATTGTATCAGTGGATGAGGACACCAAACCCCTCATCCCACTTACTTTACTTGAATTCTACCATGTACCTATGCCAAATATAAATAAATCAATAAAGAAGATTGATTCCACTTCTGATGATCCAATTAATTTTATTCCAATTTAAAGCTCTACATGTCATTGCAATAATAACTTAAATAATTCTGATCAATCCCAATCCAATTTAGAAATGGATTTCCTTTTTCAAAATCATCAGGGTTCTTCTCTTGAGATTGATTTGGAGTCATCTAACTCCAATGATCCTTTATGAGAAGCTATAGGTATACCCGATGAGTAGGTAGAATTTTCCATAAACTCTTCATTTCAAGAAGTCACATAAGCCAACCTTTGCAGTGGCAAAGTTCTACCTTCTAGGGTAGCACCTCAGGATAAGGGTAAATTGGTCATTGGTTCCAATGAGCAGATTTCCCCTCCACAAGATGCTCTACCCATGGATATGTTTGTAGAGGACTAGCCAAAGATGATTACAATGTCCTCGCACACCTTAGAAATATGCTAGCTAAGTTAAGTATATATGATGCATTTGTCTTATCCAAAGAGATGAGGGAGTCATTAATTAATGCTTCGCTTGATCTAGAAATATGCTTAGCTTAGCTGACCACTACTAGAGAAGAAGCATAATTTTGAAAGAAGATTTTAGGAGTCACCTTCATAGATGAAGACCTACTTCGAGGGACAATCGATTATAATCATCCACTCTACATTATAGTGGATGTTAGAAGATTTAGGTTATCTAGAGTTCTAGTTGATCTAGGTGCATCAATTAACATTATGAGTCTAAGAACCCTTGCCTACTTGAGGATCAACATCTCCAAACTCTAAACAGAGAGGATGATGTTGAAAGGATTCAACGAACAAGGTGAGAGGGCCTTAGGCGCCATAGTGTTATCTTTGGAGAAACATGATTGGAAGATAGAAGCCAAGTTTCACATGATAGATTCGAAAACATCTTTCAATGATTTACTTGGGAGACCATGTATACATGAGAACAACATGGTTCCATCCACTTCACATCAATGCATCAAGTTCCTAAGAGGTGAAATTAAGTATTTTGTCAAGGGAGATCTCAAATCCTTTACAGTTCATGAGATCAGGATATATCAAGACATGGCCTACTACCTCCCTAAGAAGAAAAATGTCTATTCTCGTGAACTTAGTAAAAATCCAAATGTAAGAGAAAAAGAAAAATAAATAGGAAAAGAAAGAAAAGAAAATTAAAATGAAAATGAAAAAGAAAAAGAAAAGAAAAAGGAATGAGAAGAAGACCTTAGGGATGATATAGAGCATGACATTAGATTCCACCCACAATTTGTTAATCCATTTGAACAAGTGGGGAGGATGACCCAACCTCCACCAGGATGAGGAAGACGCAAGTCCAGAGGGAGTCCTAGATGTGGAAGGCTTCCATGCTTGCCACATACCTGGAGATCCATTCCAGCATCCAAGAGTACACCTATCATTTAAATAGACTTAGAATCTAGCTCAGAGGATGAGTATTATGTAGTTAGCACACTTGTTAGCTCTTCACATCAACAAATCTTATTGCAGGTGACATTCAAGCTAAACAGTGATGAAGACAAGGTTCCCAAGCAAAGCATGAATTTTTCCAAGTCACTATTATGTAAAACTATTAGGCATCAGATGGGAACCTTATCTCTGACCCCACTTTCCTCATAAAAAGTTGAGGGTTTGGTAGTTAAGGAAGCCCCTAAAATGTGTACAAGCATAAAAGATTCAGAGGTTCTATCCAGGAGCATCCTCTTCAAGTCAAGAAGTTGATGTAGAACTTCAAGATGATTCATATAAAGAATTAATAGAATTGCCTTTTGATAGGTACTCGCCTTGTGTTCATAATTTAGCCAAGAAAGGTTTAATTTACATGCATGGTCAAAGCGTAGGTCAAAATACTTTGAAAAACTATGGGACAACAAATGAAAGAATTCTCAATCAAGACCAAGACAAAGCTTCGACACAAAGGGGCCAGTCGACAATGATGGTTATTGCTTGGTCATCACCAATCATTTGGAATCTGATATATTCTTTTCAGATCACATTAACTCGTATGAGGAGGTGTACTTAGAAACTTCAAATGATCTAGATGATTTTAAATTTAAAGATGAACCTCTAGAATTTGAAGAAGAATTCAAATCAACCATTGATGAACTTAAGGAAATCAACTTAGGGGATAAAGATAATCCATGCCCGATGTACATCAGTTCCTTGTTGAATGAAGCTGAAACCAATGACTTAGTTAGGGTACTCCTTGAGTTTAAGGACTTCTTTGCATGGAGTTATAAAGAAATGCTCAGATTAGCTCTTGACGTAGCAGTTCATAAGCTACAGATATAGTCTGATGTTAATCCTATCAAGCAAGCTCTTAGACGCATGCAATTAGACATTAAACAACAGGTCATTTCTAAAGTTAAGAAACTTATCGATGTTGGTATCATCCGGGAGGAAAAATACCCCCACCTAGTTGGCTAGTGTTATTCCAGTTAAGAAAAAGAATGACCAATTTGCATATGCATTAATTTTAAAGACCTTAATAAGGCATGTCCCAAAGGTGAATTTCTACTACCAATACCAAAATTGATGGTGGACATTGTCTCATCTCATGCAGTCTTCTCTTTCATGGTTGATTCAACTAAATATAACTAAATAAAAATGGCTTCTGAAGATGAGAAGAA
This sequence comes from Cymbidium sinense, assembly GCA_021442155.1. Taxonomy (NCBI): domain Eukaryota; kingdom Viridiplantae; phylum Streptophyta; class Magnoliopsida; order Asparagales; family Orchidaceae; genus Cymbidium; species Cymbidium sinense. Next base: position 70,303,064 of record CM038219.1, read on the forward strand.
CACTGCTTTCAGAACCCCGATCAAAATTTATTGCTATAAGGTCATGCCTTTTGGCCTATAAAAGGCTTGTGTCACATACCAGCAAGACATTATCTGAATCTTCTATGAACTCATTCATCACCAAGACAATGCTACATCAATGATCTTGTGGTTAGAAGATAAGAAAAGAAAGACCACTTCTTTGACTTGAGAGTAATATTCAAGTGGTTAAGATAATATAACCTCAAAATGAACCCTCTAAAGTGTGCATACAGAGTATCTTCAAGAAAGTTTCTTGGTTTTATTGTCTAACACCATAAAATAGAAATCAACCCCAAGAAAATTAAGGTGATATTAGAAATGCCACCCCCTAAAAGTCTAACTCAGTGCAGATCATTCAAAGGGAGGTTGGCATATTTAAGACACTTTATATCCAACCTATCAACTAGATGCTAACCAATTTTAGCATTTGTCAAATAGCATGCCAAGTTCAAGTTAGATGACAAGTGCCAATATGCCTTTGAGGACATCAAGCAGTACCTCATGATGCTGCCAGTCTTAGCCGCCCTTATCCCGGACAAACTTCTCATAGTATATACTACTGCATTGAATGACTCCTGTTGACCTCATTTTTAGATTGTGTTCTCAACCCCTCCATCTTATACATAGGATGCCTCTTATACTTTAAGAGTTACTTAGTCCTAAGACACATCTAGTGATTAGGTGGACACTCAAACCTAGCCCTAGAGACTTAGAAGAGTTAGCCATAAGAATAGGTTATAACTTAGGGGTGTTAGGAGAATTCCATACCCTTAGCTTGAACCATTCCTCACTTTCCTTATTTCAAGTCAAACTCCAAATCAATTATATTTGGTTTTATCCAAATTTAAATCAACTCCATATGATTGAAATCCATGATTGAAAGCCATGATCAAAATTCATCAAAAATTCCTAAGTCCAAAATCATGATCAAAACCTATTTAAACCATTGAGATTTTCTTATAATTCATTTATATTATCATTTATGTTCACATATATAAATGAAATATAAATTCAAATCAATCAAACTAAACTCAAAATTCCAAATCAATTCATGAAATTTTCTTAAGTTCCTTACTTTTTCATTAATGGATTTAGCCTAAAGTTTGATCAAATCAATTCAAACTCATGGGATTTTCTCAAAACTCATTTATACTCCCATTTATATTCACATATATAAATGAAATATAAATATAAACTAATCAAATCAAACCCACAAATTAAATTCCAAATTTAAAATCTTTGAAATTCTCCATAAGTCCCTTAATTTTCCATTAATGCACTTAGCCTAAATCATGATCAAACCATTTCAAACTCATGGGAATTTTCCAAAACTCATTTATACTCTCATTTATATTCACATACATAAATGAAATATAAATATAGATCAATCAAATCAAAGGCAAAAATTAAATCTCCAATTTAAAATCCTTCTTAATTCATTAATTATCCATTAATGGACTTAGCCTAAATCTTGATCAAACCAATTCAAAGTCATGGGATTTTCTCATAATTCATTTATATTCTCATTTATATTCACATATATAAATGAAATATAAATATAAATCAATCAAATAAAATTCAAATTTCAAACTCCAAAATTTTCCTAAGTCCCTTAAATCCTTCTTAATGGACTTAGCCCAAATCATGATTAAACCACTTCAAATCCTTGAAATTTTCTCATAATCAATTTATATTCTCATGTATATTCACATATATAAATGAAATTTAAATTTGCACAATCAAAACCAATTCCAAATATCAAACTCAAATCCACTCAAAATCCAATCTAAGCCTTTCAAGTCAAAATCTTGAACTTAGCCAAATCAATTTCAAACCAAGCCAAACTCTTGATTTTCAGTCATGATTCAATCAAACCTACAATCATGAGTCCATATATAAATTCAAACTTTAATCACTAAGTCAAAATACAATTCAAAAATCAAAGCCAAAATCCTTTCATGTTCACCCTTTGAATATCAAATTTTCAAATGAATCAAAACCCATTTGACTTCAAATCACTTGTAAATGGATTTATATTTCAATCATAAGTCCATATACAAGATCAATCAAACTCAAATCAAGCTTTGACCAAGCCATTTGACCCACTTAGGCTCACTTGCCCAAAAGTAACCTAAAGTACCCTTATGAGCCAAATTCTAATCCTAACCAAATTTGATTGAACCAAACTCATATTTGCTTCTTATCCTGATCAAAATTCATCATGGGATGATCAATCAGTCAAATTGGGTCAAACCAAGTCAAACCTAAGGGTTGGCCAAGTCAACACTTAGCCCAAAAAGAAACCTAACATAGCCAAATTCCATTATATGCCAAATTGATTGAAACCATTGATCTAAGTTCATTCATGACCTATGTTTGAATTTGACCAAGCCAACATTTGAGCCTAACCTAGCCCAATTGACCTTAGACCCAACATGACCTAAAGGGGTCATGTTGAGCCAAATTTGAACTTAACCAAAGTTGATTGGAAACAAAAATATAAATCCACTCCATATGACTAACCTAACCTAAACTTACCCTTGACCTACCTTAAATAGGTCAAATGGGTCAAATAGGTCAACTTGACCCGTTTGACCTAAATGAAGTCATATGAGCCAAATCCAAAACCATACCAAATTGAATCAAACCAAAGCCACCGAAACATTTCAAATGGTCATATGAACTTGACCCAACCCTTGGTTTGACCCAATTTGACCTATTGGTCAACTTGACCCAAGTTGATCCATTTTGACCTAAATGGGTCAACATTAGCCAAACCCTATCAAATGAATACCAAATCTCATGAAACTTGGCCAAACCTAGTTTCTTCATAAACCCAACATACGCAAAGTAAAAAAAAAATAGCAAAATGACCACTCTACCCCTAGACTATAGAATAAATTTTGGGTTAATCCATGGGTAATTTGGTCATACCCTCTTCACATTCACTTGAGGCATTCCTAAAAGCTCAAGGGGACCTAAGGAAGAGTGGTGCACCCAACCCAATGGGTTTGAGTCAGTCCAATTGGTCCCTAGACTAAACCCGACCTTATGGGTCAAAATGCAAAATTCAGACTCCCTCTCAAACTCAAATTCAAGCACATGGGAGGTTGGCAATCCACTCCTTGGCTAAAATGGACCATGTGCACACTCTTAACTGATCAAACAACCCACTGCCTATGCTCAATTGGATCAAAATTGCTAGTGCATTGTCGGCCATCGGATCCTTCAACGAGGAGATATACTTCACCTAATTCAGTTCAATTCTCACTTCCCCTCTATCGATTGATGCTAAGAAACTCAAAGCAATCATCAGAGAGTACTCCCAAGCTTCTTAAAGAGGATTTAAAAAAAAATCCATTTCTTAGTTTTCAGAGCTTGAAAATAGGGAAGATCCATTGAAGAGCTAACTTCCTTTTCACTCAATTTCTATTCAATTGCTCTTGCATACTTCATCCAGGAGCTAAGTCGAGTGCACCCAAGCTTCCTTTGGAGTTCCCATAATAAGGAAGGATTTAATTGGATCAAATTTGAGCTCAAGCTAAGGAGGAGGTGACCCATAGGTAGATCCACTCAACCTTAAGTGCTCAAAATATTAGCAAGACTTCGTCTCAACCAGATGACGCTTCTCCAAGGGAATCGAGCGTTGGTGATCACCTCTGGTGAGGTATGGGATTTTTAGACCATTAAACTCAAAGTGGTGTGGAGCTTTCTGAAAGAAATTTTCACCCCATGGATTTTTTATCATTGGATTTGCCGCTCTTTAGCCTTAGATGGTGTGGGTTGAGTTTGATTTCAATCCATGCTAGATCGAGCTAGGATCTTTCCCTTGATCATGGATGGTCTCTCTTGATAAAGGGGAAGAACTTGGGACATCTCAGCCATCCATTCGTGCATTTTAGATGGAAGGATGAGATAATTCCCCATGTTTAGAAGTTCTTTATCCATTTTAAAACCACGGGGAGATCCTTGGCCATCCGATCTTTGATCAGACGGCAGTGATCAAACCGTGTGCGCCACCATCCGCCATCTAGGATTTGACTACTTAAGAAACCCCTCACGGTGCGACACCTGTAAAGTGCGCTGACCACCATCTCCATGCGTCACACCGTAAGCCACAAGATTAGTTAAATGCTTAATTAATTCCTAATTAACTTAGGGATTTTCTAAAATTTATAACACTTTCTAGAAACTTTAAAAAATTATGAAATAAAATTCTATGGAAAGATGATTCAACCTAGAATATTATAAATTTAATTTCAATGGGTTTTGAATTATATCTTTCTTTAGATTTAAGTTTTATTAGAAAGTTTATTTTGCTAATTACTTTTTATTTAAGCATCTGATTGATCCCAAATTTCTTGGGTATGTTTTAGGGGATGACTTTTTCCTCCCATAATTTTCTTGGGATTTATTGAAGGCTTGATTAGAACAATTGCATATTAATTTCCTAATTACTCTCTTTATGTAATTAAGGATAATTAAGGTGTAATCAGTTATTTTAACCCATGATTAGGGTTGATTAAAGTCAGATCCAATAAGTAGGTGGCTTATTAAATATTTTTGGGGCATTTCCCCTAAGCTATTCTCTAAACTCCTTTTTCTCTCCTTAATCTCTTCATAATTAAGGGTTAATTCATTAATTATCCACTTAATTAATTTCTAAAAATTCAAAAAAGTTCTAAAACTTAATTAATCTACTTTGGGTAGATGCTTAGGTATTTAATAGCTTAAGTTGAAATTAAGAAAATTAAACCCCAATACATAAGTATGAAAGGGTGTTTTGAAATTACTTAAGCTAAACCCCTTAGATTAATTAACTTTAAATTATGAGCCAAATTGCATTAGGCCTCTTTCCTATTAGGTGCATTGCAAATTTAAATTCCTTATGGGTTTTAAGTCATTTCATTGGTTCATAATTATTTGGTTAATTATTCTAAGGTTGTGTAGGTAAGGGTTAATTAAGTTACTTAATTCATACCTTAACCTAATCAATGCATAAAATTGGATCTAATTATCTAAAAATTAAACAAAAATATCAAACACATGTGGTAATGGGTTAGGAATAGCAAACTTATCTCACCTTTTCAAAATTAAATCAAACTCCAAACTAAACAAAAACCACTATGAATTCACCTTGATTTATTTTAAACTTTTGTATTCCATAAGAATGTCTTTAGGATTTAAGTGAAGTGAACTTATTTACATGCTTTCATTACTTTGAATCTTTCCCCAACATGTTAAATTTATATTTCATGTAGTTTCATGTATTCATATTTTTCAAAATTCAAGTTTAAAAATGAAGTTGTTTACTTTATGTCAAATATTCATGTGTTGGCTAAAGTAGAGATATAAATGGCTATTATCACTACTAAATCCAAATTATTTTTAAAACACATAAATCAAATACCAAATCTAAAAGTGTGCTACTTATACTTTAATTATAAGTTTACATGTGATAGATTATAAAGGCATGTTTAGCATAAGTTTCCTTTCTTTCTTATGTTGGTATAGTTTTGAATAAGAGTTAGTAAAATGTAAGGTTCATTTAAAAAGAACCTAACACTTACTTAATTTCATACCCTATTTATCCCTATGCTATCACCTATGAAGGATTACCTATACTTCCATACATAAATTGCAAAAAATAAAATGAATCCATTAAACAACTTTTTCATTCTCCTTTTCCATTTCATTTCTTTTATACACATGTTTGTATTGAAGGAAAGTGGTATATTAGTCTGGGCAACCCCGAGGTTGCAAGGCTTTAAGCAACCCTAAGTTGTTCTTATACCTTACACCTCTGGTTAACAATGGCGTTGTACTCACTTATGTCTTTCTTACTTTCATGTGTGTATGTGAAAATTTTGATAACAAAAACCCTTTCTACTTAAGAAAAATCATGCATATTCAACTTCTAAATTTCCTTAAATGGATTACTTAGCATGCATCATAAAATGTGTTAAGTGCTCTCATTTTTATATATAGATATGCTTAGGGTCCATCCATATGCATGTTATATATATGTTGGGAAAGATATGAAGTAATGTGTGTTATGTGAATTTTGGTTCATTTTATTTAATCTTAAAATGCCTTTATTTTTGAATAGGTTTGTTTAGAGTTTATCTAAACTTAGGATTAATTAAAAAATTTAATCAGAACATTCACCTAAATAAAACTAAAATGTGAATCTACTTTAGAAATTACTTAGGTTAGGGAATGAAAGAGAAGTTCTCTTCTCTTTCCCTCTCTTCATAACTTAGTAATTAATTGTAGGATCCTCTTAAATTAAATCAAAATATGAAATAAAATAAATCCAAAATAATTAGACAACTTAAATGAAACCCTCCTCTAAGTTGAACATATTTTTCACACTTAGAAAATTTAAACCTAAATCCATAGCTAAGCATACCACACAAGCATTCAAAGCACACGCATTGCCCTAAGTCACCACTTCTAACTTTATGTTAGGTCAGTCCATGGTTTGATGTTTAATTTTGTTTTGTGATATATGTTTTAGATTGGATGTTAGGGTGTATGCTCATATAATGAATGGTAGGATGTTCTTAGTCTAACTATTCTTCTCTGCAGGGGATTATGCTTAAGGGGCACTATCATAACTAAAAATATAAATGCTTTTGCTTGCAGGTGCTTTATACCCCTAAGCATAATCCATAGGCCAGGTGGGCTTAGTCACCCATGTGTGGGGTGACAAGTCTAGTATTCATGCTTGGGATTTGTGTGGTTTGCTTTAGTTAATCTCTATTTTGCAAGTGTTAGTTAGATTTCCATTCTTTTCATTTTCATGTAAATTTGTGCAATTAGGATTTTGGAATGATTATTATAGGGAATTAAGATGAGCATTGGTCATAAGATCTTGTCTTATACACCATGTGATGCCTTGGAGAATCCACTTTCCAACCATCCAAGGGAAGGAACAAAAGAAGAAGGAAGAAAAGAAGAAGAAAGAAGAAATAAAGCTTAAAGACCCCCACAATAATGAATTCTTTTCTAAATTGTAATTTAATTCATTTGTAATATGGGTTGTATAAGGGTAGAGCTCGGCTACCCACATTTGATATTTTTAGGTTTGTGCAGTGGTGCCTGGCCACAATGGCCTTTTATTCATTTTGCGATTAGCTTTATAAATTGATTGATGATTTATTTAGCTTTTGGATTAAGTGGCATGTTTTTGCTAGTTTCTTCCTTTCTTTATGTATGGCCTCATTGTGGATTAGGCTCTTTAGGTAAAAATAAATCTTTTACCCAACTTAACAACTCAAAATAAAAATTAAACAACTCATAACCTCACCTAAAGATTAGGTTTAAAATCAAGATAAAAGAATTAGCAACGCCTTAGCTGGATGAGCATTTATTTTGTAATATCATGCACAAATGCATCTTATTTCACTCTTGATTGGAGGGCTTCCACCTTTGCTAGAAAGACTTGGCTTGACCTTTCAGAGCCATGTTGGAAACTCACCTCCTCCCTTCTCACTGATTTTGGCCAATAACCTTCCTTCTCATGCATTAGTCATATGAATCCTATTAGCCGGAGTCAAAATAATTGTCCAAAATAAAAATAAAATAAAATTTAAATTGCATTAGATTTAGGTCATTTGAAGCATGCCCTTTTGATGTAGAACATCATGAGGATCAACAAATTAGAGCCCAAGGCCCATTTACAAGATCTCAAGCTAAAGCCCAAGAAAATTCAAGAAAGAAGAAGACTTAGCCCATTAGCCTACTAAGGCCCATTTTATGATTTCATCTTTTTTTATTTATGTAATTTTTAATTTTCTTCTAGAAACTCCATGTTTGAAATTTTGCATTTAAATATTCAAAGCATGACATGTGAGGTGGTTGAATCCACATAAAATAATAGCATGTGAAATGGGTGGATGGCATAAAATAATGAGGCAATTTATTGCTTCACATTAATGTGGCCACCCACCTTTCCCTCCATGTTTTGAATTCTTTTCTTTTGAAAGATGCTTGTAATGGCTATAAATAGCCCCTCTTATTAGAATGAAGGAGAACTTTTGGCAATTGCAAAATTTTGAGTTATTCTTGTGGTTTGAGAGCTTGGTGGCCAAACCTTGGCAATCCTTGGAGCGCTAGTTATCCAACATATCTTCTTCCTTCTCCCCAATACCCACGTTCTCTCAATCTCATCAAAAGAAAGCCCACCTCTATCAAATTTGGTATCGAGTGAGCCTGGAGAAGGAGCAAATTTGGTCAAAAGTTTGCTTCAACAAAGGGAGAAACTCAAGTGTTGGACTTGTCTTCAAACCTGTGAGTTTTTCTTGTGAGGTTAATTAATTTTCTTTTATGTGATAGTTTAAAAGCATATTAGTAGCTTGGAAAGATATATATTGCTTGCACAAGTGATAGCATAAAATTTAAATTAGTAAGCTCTATTATATATTTAGCCATTTTCCAATTGTGTGCACCCTCCCCTCCCTCAAAAAAAAAAAAAAGAGAAAAAAAATTAAGAGAGTACCTTGGTGAGGTAGTTCATCACCTAAAGCAACCTAGCCATTAGTGCAAATCAAAATCTAATTACTTGCTTTATTATCTTTGTTATTGTTTATGGTTAATTTTAGAAGTTTCTTTGATTAACTTATGATAACTTGCTTTCTTAAAAGAAAAAAAGAGGCTTGATAAATTTGAGCATTTTTATTTCATTGCATTAAAAATATATATATATATATATATAAAATATGCATGCATAATAATATAAGGGTGTTAAACTTGGTGATTTTGGAAGCTAAATAGAACTTTGTCAAAAAGACCTAAACTGTCTAAGGAGAGCTTGGGATTTAAGTGGTCTTGTACCCCCTCCTCACCTGGAAGTTCTCTTAGCTTAAAATTTCACTTTGATTGCACAATTATATTATACTTATTTATTATTTTTTTATTTTTTTCATTGGTCCCTTTTCATATATCTTTTTTTTCTTCCTTAAAAAAAAAAAAAATCTCATGGCACCAAAATCTATCTCTCAAGATCAAGTTGAAAATTTGACTAGATTAGTTGATACCTTAGATCTTAGGATCCAAGACAATGAACTAAAAACTCAACAAATATTATAAGAAAGTAAGAATCAAATGCAAGAACTTAAACAACAAATACAAACTCTTTTAGTGCATCTACAAAATAATAGAGTACCAACTCCTCCTCCAATACCTACTCAAACTGCGTACAATAGGGATAGATGAAGAAGATTCATATCCAAACCATAGAGAAAATCAACCACTTAGAAGACAATCAATTGCTAGAAATGGTGGAAGGGGAGAAAATTATTTTAAGACTATAGAAGACTCTAATGATCCATCTCAAGAGTTAAAGTAGAAGCCCCAACTTATGATGGTATACATGATCCAAATAAATTTCTTGATTGGTTAGTTCAAATGGATGACTTCTTTGATTGGTATAAAATGGATGATTACCAAAGGGTTACTTTTGCTAAAATGAAATTGATAGGACATGCTAAAATTTATTGGACAAATACTTTAGCTAAAGAACAAAGATTAGGAAGGACAAACCTCACTTGGATAGAAATGAAAGAAATGTTAAGAGCAAAGTGCTGTCCTAGGCATCATGATAAGAAGCTACATAGCCAATTATTAACTTTGAGACAAGGTAATTATCTTGTAATGAATACTTGAACACTTTTGAAGATCTAGTTTCTAGAACCGATGTTGATAATGATTAATAATAAATTTGTTATTGGACTTATGAAATTAAAATGAAGTTGAATTATTTGACCCACAATCTTTAGAGGATGCATTTCATTATGCATTATTAATTGAACAACAAAAGAAATCGCCTCCCTCTAAAATTAAAAGTCAAGTACCTTCCATTTCATCCAATAGATCTATGTTAGACCCATCCAAATGGTCCATCCCTCCTAAAACTTCAATTAAAGGGAGCTCTAAGAACATTAGGGAAGTAATATGTTTTAAATGTCATAAAAAAGGTCATATGCAAAATCAATGTAAAGCTCAAATCTTATTTTTAGAAGAAGTTGAAAATCCAATAGATGATAATAGAAGAAGTTTATGATGACACTCCATTATCTCGATGAAGAATTGGAATTAATCGATGACCCTCATGTTAATGTGATGAGATGTCTTACGTAATAAAAAATGAGGCGAAGATTGGAGGAGAAAGAACATTTTAGCATGTATGTTTTGTGTAATGAAAAGAGATGTAGGTTAGTTATAGATGGAGGGAGTGCAATGTCATTTCAACACATACCTTAACTCGAGCCAACCTAAAATCGAACCCCACCTCAACCATTTCATGTTAGTTGGGTAAATCATACATCTCTTCCCATCACTAATCGGTGTTTAGTTCCTATTAAAATAGGAAGCTATGAGGACCAAATTTGGTGTGATGTTCTCCGCTCTCACATGGACATTTCTGTATTCTCTTGAGACGCGTGCTATATGATATGAATGTTATTCACTATGGTAGGGAAAATACTTATGTTTTAAACATAATAATAAGACTATTAAACTCCTACCAATAAAGGTAGAAAAACACCCTCCATAACACCACACAAAACAACTTCGACTTGCAACCTAAGCCTCTATTGAAGAAAAATGCCAAACTTCAATTAATTATCATAGAAAATCCTCTTGACACTATCATTTAATCCTTATTTTAAAACACCTACTCTTTCTCCTTTGACCCCAAAGATAGAAATAATAGGTTTTGGCTTCTAAAAGAATTTTGATCCATTTCTTCTTCACATATTACATGTAAAAGAAGTCATACAGACTCTAATGAGACTCACATACTGCGTGGTCTCTTCTCTTCTTCGATTTTAACGATGTATTGATGAGCTTCTCATGAGCTACCTCCTCTAAGAGACATTCAACATGCTATTGAGTTCGTTCTCAACCTAATCTTCCACATTATAGGATGAACCCTACCGAGCATGTTGAGATTAAAAGACAAGTTGAGGAATTATTAAGAAAGGGTTTTATTCAAGAGAGTCTTAGCCCTTGTGCAGTCCCAGCATTATTAACTCCAAAGAAAGATGGAACATGGCGAATGTGTGTTGATAGTCGAGCAATAAATAAAATTACTATCAAATATAGGTTTCTATTCCTCATTAGATGATATGTTAGATTTAATCTCGAGGAGCAAATTTTTTTCAAAGATTGATCTAAAAGTGGATATCATCAAATTCGGATTAGATCGAGATGAGTGGAAGGCGGCTTTTAAGACCCACGATGGACTTTATGAATGGCTTGTCATGCCCTTTGGACTTTCAAATGCTCACCTAGCATTCATGAGATTAATGAATCTTGTTAAACCATATATAGGTAAATTTTGGTGGTGTATTTTGATGATATTCGATTTTTAGTCCAAGTGAAAATGAACATCTACAACACCTACAAAAGTATTTGAACTACTTAAACAAGAGAAATTATACATTAATTTAAAAGTGTTTCTTTTGCAAAGGAGGTAATCTTTTTTAGGCTTTATTATATCCACTATTGGGCTTAAACCTGATCCTTCTAAAGTGAAAGCAATCTTAGATTGGCCACCACCTAAAAGTTTTATTGAAGTTAGAAGCTTCCATGGTTTAGCCACTTTTTATCGGAGATTTATTAAGAATTTTAGTACCATTGTTGCTCCAATAACTGATATACTAAAATTAGATAAATTTTGTTGGACTTTTAATGCACAAAAGGCCTTAGAGAAAATTAAAGTTCTTATCACTTCTGCACCAATCCTTAGGCTTCCTGATTTTTCTAAAGCCTTTGAAGTGACATGTGATGCTTCAGGAATTGGGATAGGTGGAATTTTAAGTCAAGAGAATCATCCCATAGTCTTTACTGAAAAGTTAAATGAAGCCAAACAACGATATTCCACTTATGATAAGGAGTTTTATGTTGTAATTCAATCTTTAAGTCATTGGCGACACCATCTCTTACATAGATAATTTATACTTAATTCAGATCATCATGCGTTAAAATTCATTAATACTCAACGAAAATTAAGTCATAGGCATGCAAAATGGGTTGAATTTTACAAGACTACTCTTTTGTTCTAAAGCATAAGCACGGAATTGAGAATAAGCTGAGCTTTATCCAGGGTAAACCTAATGATTTCCTCTTTAGAATTGAGAATCCCAGGATTTGATAGAATTAAAGATGATTATATTGTGTGCCCTGACTTTCACCTAATTTATCTTGAACACCTAGATAAACCAATAACTTTACAAGGGACATTCTTGATAACAAATGGATATTTATATAAAGGAAAACAATTATGCATTCCTCGATCTTCTCTTAGAGAATTCCTTATCATTGAGCTACATGCTGGGGGTATAGCTGGTCATTTTGGAAAGGATAAGACCATATGTTTATTAGAAAATAGATTTTATTGGCCTTCATTAAAACGAGATGTTCAAAATTAGTGGCTCAATGCTTAATTTGTAAGCAGGCTAAAACTATCAAACAAAGGTCTGGACAATACACCTTACTTTATAGGCCTTGGGAAGACCTATCAATGGATTTTATTCTAGGATTACCTAGGGGGACTCGAGGACATGATAGTATTTTTTGTTGTAGTGGATAGGTTCTCAAAATGGCTCATTTCTTACCTTGTTCAAAACAAATGATGCTTCTTATATAGCCAAATTATTTTTTTAAGGAAATAGTGCGACTCCATGGTCTCCCTTTAACCATTGTTTACGAGATGTTAAGTTTGTCTCATATTTTGGAAAACATTATGGAAATTATTAGGTACCAAATTAAAATTCTCTTCACTTTCACCCACAAACGATGGACAAAGCAAGTAGTTAATTACCTTAGGAAATTTCTTAGATGTTTGGTAGGTAAAAGTTTAGGAAATTGGGATTTACATTTACCAACCTCGAATTTGCTATAATAGTACTATATCTAGAACTACAAAAAAATCACCATTTGAGATAGTCTATGGTCAAAACCCACGACAACCAATAGATGTAGCAAACCTACCATCTCATATATTTTCTGATGTAGCATTCTCATTTGCTAAAGATTTTGAAAGCCTCCATGAAGATATAAGAAAGCAAATTACTATAAGTAATGATAATTATGCTTCTAAGGCAAATCATAATCGTTCAACGAAAGAATATAAAGAAGGTGATGTATTGATTGATTCGCATGGCGTTATCAAACTACTAAATATATAAGAAATTACATACGAGCTTGTGGTCCCTTTAAAATTCTCAAGAAAATTGGAACTAATGCTTATCACCTTGATTTGCCGATATGTTCATTCATCCGGTTATTAATATTGAAGATATTCTATCATATGAAGGAATTAGAAAACCTCCACTTGTTGGTCTAACTCTTTAGCGGAGATATAGCACCGTACTTCGAAGCCCTCTTCCCTTGAAGTTGACTATATTATCAGAAGCACCCATTAATCCCAGCTTACGAACATCGTTTTCTAGTTCGTTGGAAGAATAAGCCACCGGTGAAGACACATGGTTGACCGTAGTGATTTGGAGACTCCAATTAGTAGAAGACTTCTTAGATTTCAACTCTACGGAGCAGAGTTCAATTGAGCCCAGGGGAGTTGATGTAGAACATCATGAGGATCAACAAATTAGAGCCCAAGGCCCATTTACAAGATCTCAAGCTAAAGCCCAAGAAAATTCAAGAAAGAAGAAGACTTAGCCCATTAGCCTACTAAGGCCCATTTTATGATTTCATCTTTTTTTATTTATGTAATTTTTAATTTTCTTCTAGAAACTCCATGTTTGAAATTTTGCATTTAAATATTCAAAGAATGACATGTGAGGTGGTTGAATCCACATAAAATAATAGCATGTGAAATGGGTGGATGGCATAAAATAATGAGGCAATTTATTGCTTCACATTAATGTACCCACCTTTCCCTCCATGTTTTGAATTCTTTTCTTTTGAAAGATGCTTGTAATGGCTATAAATAGCCCTCTTATTAGAATGAAGGAGAACTTTTGGCAATTGCAAAATTTTGAGTTATTCTTGTGGTTTGAGAGCTTGGTGGCCAAACCTTGGCAATCCTTGGTGGGAGCGCTAGTTATCCAACATATCTTCTTCCTTCTCCCCCAATACCCACGTTCTCTCAATCTCATCAAAAGAAAGAAGCCCACCTCCATCACCTTTACTTGATCTAGTCTCTTCAGGGAGTGAGGTTAAGGACTTAGTTTCTTTCTAAATAATAATAGCCTAGCTATCTTGCATAAGCATAAAAACTTACCATCATGTATTTAAAATAGTAGGAAGAGTTAGTTGGTAGCCACCCCTAGGCAGTTGCAAGTCCAAGCTATCTGGTGTTTTTTCCTCTCTTTTGGAGGCAAACCAATTACCCATTTTATCCTTAGATTTAGGTTAGGCTTCCGACCCTCACCGAAGCTCCCTAGATTTAGGTTCTGAGGTTGCTTCTCCTCTTTCAGGGCCATAAGTTTAATTCCTCACCTCTTAGGCATTTCCTTAATCTTGTGTCAAGGAATCATAATTCCTAAATTTCTAGTAAAAATGCAACTCAAACAAACTAAATCAATTTTAAAAAATATAAAGCCCGATTATAGGATAGGTTGAGATGCTCGCTAGGTTTCCTAGCATTATGGGCATCTCATACTTATCTCCCATTTTGGCTTCAATAATAATTTTATCTTTTGATCAATACCATTTGATCTTCAAAATAAAACTAAATGATTGATAGTCCTTTTTTATTGAAATCTTCAAAGACAATGATCATTTACCTTAATCAAGAGTTTTCCTAAGGAATCCCCATTCCTTAGGATGTAATTAACTTTAGGGGCTTGCCCTTATATGGACCTTAACAAACCCAGTTCAAAATAAACCTTGCTTTACTTTTCCATGAACAGTAAAGGAAAAATCTATAGTACAACAAAGACCCATAGTCTTTAGGAGTCCTTATTGAGGTGATTAGGTCCATTAAAGGGAAGTGACTTTTGTCTTTCGAGATAGTACACTATTCTTTAATGACATACTCGATCACTTAAATAAGTACAAATGTGGATCTACGTGGCATCCTAAAAAGATGAATTTTTATAGGTATCCTCTTTCTTTTCTCACCACAGATTTAAAAGGTGACCCTTATAGGAATTTTTCAAACCAACAACTCCCTTGGTGCTTTGTTGGCCCAAGCCAATGATGAAGGAAAAGAGAATGCACTATACTATCTCAATCGTTGTTTAATACCTGCTAAAGCAAACTATCCACCCATTGAGAAGCATTGCCAAGATTTAATCTTTGCATCCCAAAAGCTATGGCATTACATTTTCTCTCATAAAATAAGCTTGATATCTAGAATCAATCCACTACAATATCTCATAACACGACTGATGCTATCTGGACGGTTGGCATGATGGTCCATAATTTTATTGCAGTTTGATATCACATTTACACACTTTCGTGCGAAAAAAGGATAAGCACTCACAGATTTCTTAGTAGCACACCCACATCCTGCTAACTCTCTACTTAGTTATGACCTCCTTAATGAATAAATCATGAACTTAGGGGATACCAGCTTTCACCACTAGAAGTTGTACTTTAATGGTGTGGCTTCCTATGAAAGAGGAGAATAACCATAATCTACTATTCCAGGAAAGACACAAGTAAGAATAGTTCTTCTAATGCAAGACTGCGATATGATGAGATTCTCATATCATCTATCTGATCCTTGCACCAACAACGAAGCTGAATATGAGGCTTTGATTGCTAGTTTGGAGTTAGCCATTTTGCTAAGCATATAGAATATCATCATTTTTGGGGATTCTCAGCTAGTAGTCAACTTGATCACTGGGTCTTATAAAGTCTTGAAGCCCAAACTCCATCACTACCCCAAGTACACCATGGAGTTGCTAGCCCAAATCCCAAAATTTACCATTTACAAGATTCCTCAAAGAGAAAATGTCATAGCAAATGCCTTAGCTAAGTTTGCCAAGGAGTTGGCATGTCCGGAAGATGAGTCCATATTAATAGAGGTCAACAATAGGCAAGTCTTGCCTCTTATTGATGTTAAACTCATCGATAAATACTCTCTTGAAGGGGGTGTTTCCATTTCCAAAAAGGATGAAGAACTATATTAGAGGAAACCCTTAATTGATTACCTAAACAAACACAAACTACCTCAAGAGAAGTCTCAAGTACATTAAGTGAAGCAAAGGGCACTCTCTTATGCCCTCATAGATGGTGTCCTATATCGACGACCATTCGATCATATGTGGTTTTATTATTTAGGCAAACACAAAGCCCATAAGGTCGTGACCTAGGTATGTTCAGGATTATGCAGAGCTCATCAATCTTGTCTTGAGATGAAAGCCTAAATTTAAAAACTTGGATACTATTGTCTGATGATGATTATAGATTGCATGGATGTCGTAAAGTGATGCCACCAATGCCAACTACACGGAGTGGTCCTCATCCACTCAACATTCTACATCCAACATTGGCCTCATGGCCATTCGAGTGTTAGGGTATGTACATAGTGGGTCCGATTGACCCTCCTTCATCCAAGGGTCACCAGTTCATCCATGTAGCTACGGACTACTTTTCCAAGTGGGCATAGGCAATTCCGCTTAGGGAGACCAAAGCTCAGCATATGCTCCAATTTCTCAGGAACTATATCGTATATAAATTTAAGATACGACATCAAATCATATCTGATAATGGTATTGCTTTCAAAGGCACCAAAATCAACAACTTCCCCTAGAGACACAACATAGATTGGAAATACTCTACCATCTACTACCCACGAGCAAACAGTTTAGCAGAAGCTTTCAACAAAACCCTCATCTAGATACTCAAGAAGACACTCGATGATAACAAGCAATTATTGCATGGGCAATTAGTTGAAGCTTTGTGGGCCTACCATACCATCGATAGAACTCTAACTCAATCTACCCCTTTCTTCGTAGTTCATGGGTCTAAAGCCATTCTACCATTAGAGGCCTAACTCCCATCACTTAGGATAGTTGTGGCTAGCAAGATCACAACTGAACAAAATGTTAGGTTGTGGTTAAAAGAGCTATTTGGAGGGGAATGCTTATGAGCAAACAAGAACCTCAAGTTATACAAAGCAAAGATGGTTCAAGCTCACAATAAGTTGGTCCACCATAGAGCCTTTCAAGTAGAAGATCTTGTTTTAGTTCTAAGGAGACTAATTATTTCTTGTTGTAAGATAGGAGGCAAGTTTGAACCCACTTAGGAAGGCCCTTTCCCCATAGAAAAGACCTACCAAGGTGGATCCTACCAACTCATCAACCACAAAGGAGAATGCTCGATGCTTCCAATCAACAAGCTTTACCTTAAGAAATACTACCCGTAAAATAATGTTTAAAATAATTTTTCATTAATAAAATTCCATTTCTAATCAAAGATCTCTTCGAATTGAAAACTTTACATTTGTCAAATTTTCATGGTGTATGTTTAGGATAGGTATAAGAGAACTCGAGTTGCATCCTATCCCTCATTAGCTCAACACAAATACAAAATTACACACAAGCACAAATAAATCAAATACAAATCCAATCGCTTTGGGCAACCTTGAGTTAAGATAAGGCCCCCAACAATCCTCACTCAGTAGCTGCTATAGATTGGGCCTGATTCATTACCTAGCTAGTATGTCCCCTTAGTGGTTTTTTTTTGTATAGGAAGATGTGAGTCCCCATGCTTTCTTCCTAACTTAACCACTATAAACCAATGGGCACCTTGTTAATGTGATATGCTTTATTGCATAATCAATAAGCTACCTTGATGTTGACTTTGTTTAAGAAGATTGGAGTCTCTGAGCTATCTTCTTGAACTAGCCATCATACATTGACTGGGTCTGAGTTTACATATCTGAGGATTAGGGTAAGACCTCTAGTGGCTCCTCTTCCTCTTGACTACTTCAAGCTTGGGTTCAGTCCTTCTTTATGACTAAGTCGCCCTAAGTCGAATAGTAGTTTTCTAGCCAATGATAGACTATCATGATGATCCATTCTGCTTAGAAGATGTGAGTCCCCAATGCTTTCTTCCTAGATTGATATCATAAACTGATGGATGCCTTAGGTTGGCTAGTGTTTGTCTTACTGATGGTAATCCACCCAGTGGATAATACCACTTAGGAAGATATGAGTCCTCGCGCTTTCTCCTTGAGCCAACCACTATATACGTATAGGTTTTATTTCTAAGAGATTAGGATAAGACACCCAGAGGCACCTCCCTTATGGGCATTCTATTTAGATTACATGATCATAACCCCATCTAGACTTAACCAAGGTTATTATCGGATTGAATAGTTCTCCTTTCATAGTAGCTACTCCTATGGTTGAAGCTCTGTACTATGATTGTATGGACTATCTCTTGAGCCAGTAAATCTAAGATATGTCAAAACACCCATGACTCCTTCTTAATGTGGTCCCTTGCAAACTGATAGGTCCATGCTAAATAAATAATAAAATAAATAAATAAATAAACAAAATGAAATCACTTGTGGATTAGGATAAGACTCCTAAAGGTACCTCTTCCCAAGTAGGCATCTTATCTTTTAGGATAGTGTCAGTAAAACTCCCTATAAAATCACCTTGAGTACTCAGAGCTGAGATAAGACCCCTAGAGGCACTCACTTGGTAGTCACTCTAGGTCAAATTTGACTTATTGTGCCATCAACATGTCACCCTAGTGGTTGATTCTACATTGGAAGATGTCAGTCCCCGAGCTTTCTTCCAAAGTAGGATAATTTCTTATTGTGCCATCTTATCTTTTAGGGTTGCAAATGAATGGGCAACCCTTAAGTTGGATAATTTCTACTCTTTGGCCAATAGACTATCTCTTTGGACTAGTAAATCTGAGGTAGGTCTAGGCTTACAAAGCCCCTCCTCAGTGTGGCCATCATAAATTGACACGGTCCACATTAAATCAATGAACACAAATTAAATCAAATCAAAACTCAAATGCAAATTAAATTAATCAAGCAAAATCACAAATCAAAATAAACTCAAACTCAAAATTACATCCCTAGAGAAAAATTAAAATTAAAATAAATTCAAATTCAAACTCACATCCCAAGTGGAAACAAATCAACCAAACTTCAAACCAAATAAATCAACCCAAATCTATCAAAATCAAATTAAATGAATAAACTAAATCAAATTAGAATAAGTCTCATAATGGCACCTCTTCCCAAGTAGGAATCCTATCTTTTAGGATAGTGTCAGTAAAACTCCATATAAGAATCACCTTGAGTACTTTGAGCCGAGATAAGACCACTAGAGGCACTCACTTGATAGTCACTCTAGGTCAAATTTGACTTATTATGCCATCAACATGTCGCCCTAATGGTTGATTCTACTTTGGAAGATGTGAGTCCCCGAACTTTCTTCCTTGGGCTACCATTGCAAACAAATGGGGAACCCTTACGTTGGATAATTTTTACTCTTTAGCCAATATACTAACTCTTTGGACTGGTAAATCTGAGATAGGTCTAGGCTTACAGAGCCCCTCAGTGTGTTTCATCATAAATTGACAGGGTCCACATTAAATCAATGAACACAATTAAATCAAATCAAAAATCAAATGCAAATTAAATCAATCAAGCAAAATCATAAATCAAAATAAATTCAAACTCAAAATTACATCCCTAGTGGAGCAAAATTAAAATTAAACAAATTCAATTTCAAACTCACATCCCAAGTGGAAACAAATCAACCAAACTTCAAACCAAATCAATCGACCCAAATCAATCAAAAATCAAATTAAATGAACAAACCAAATCAAACAAATTCAATCGAGTCTATATCCCTAATTAACATTCCTCCAAATTAATCAACCAAATTCAAATTAAACTAACAAATAAAATCAAATCAATCAAACTAAACCAAATAAACTCAATCTTAATCCCCAGTGAATTTCAATCTACCTCAAATCCAATATTAATTCCTAGCAGATTCCAACCTAACTCAATCAAAACCATATCCCCAGCAGATTACCCCTTTATTCCCTTGGCATAAACCAATCTATAAACTAATCAAATTCATGTGTGAATCCCCAGTGGATCTCTCTTCGTGTCCTTGGCACTAAGTCATTTTCAACAAATCAAACCAAAGCAACTCATCATCCTCATGCCCTGGCATGATGGCTAATTACATTGTGATATGATTCGTGATTCCATCTACCTTATGATTCGGGTATGAATGATCATCCATAGGAGAACTTCTTGGATGTTGTTGATCATCTCAATCAACACCAATACATTCAGTGTGCCTTGTCAATTACACCACACCTATTGGGGGTCCTTTCGTTGACCTCATTTTGGGAGGGAGGATTCTTCCTCCCTTCCTTAGGCTTAGGAGTCCCTTAGACACTAGGCTCTCCTTAGTCATAGGACACTTCTAGTGACTAAGTGAACACCAAACCCAAGCATAGAAGACTTAAGAAGGCTTGTCATAAGCTTAGGCTATACCTTGGGACTAAGGAACTTACTTACCCTATGACCTAGACTAAGACCTATGCCTATCCATTCATGCAAAACCATACCTCAAATCAATATAATCAAACCCAATTTAATCCTATTACATATCGAAGCTCCAAGCCAAAATCAAATTAACCCTTAACCCAAACCAATCCTACAATCATCCCATGATCCTACAACCCAAAGCTCCTTTAATTAAACCCAACCCAATAAACTTTCACAAAAGCACTCCAACCATTAAAACCATCATTCCAAACTCTTCCAAAACCTACAATCAAACCAATTGACCAAATCATTTCAATTAACCCAAGTTAACACATTTGAACTTAAAATGTCCAAATGAGCCAATATCTAATTAAATCCAAATAGATTGCAATCAAAGCCAATAATCAATCCTAAATCCATCATTAAACTCAACTCAACACTCAATATAATCAATCACTCAATTGGCCCATTTGGTTCACTTGACCCAAAGTGACCTAATGGACCCATTTGATCTAAAATCCAATCCAAATTGGATTGAACCAACCACCCAATCTTTTCTATAATGGTTGCTAATCACCCTTGATTGTCTAATTGCAATCAGTTGGGCCAAACTAAGCTGAGTGCATCACTTGACCCAAGTTGACCTAATTAGCCTAAATCAACCAAATTGAACCAAACTTCATTCTAAACTCAATTGATTGAAACCAATACATCCAATTAATCATAACATGACTTAACCACCAATTGACCCAAACCAAGCCAATTTGGCCCCTTTGACTTAAGTTGACCCAATTTGACCTAAAGGGCCAAATTGAGTCAAATCTCTTTATAAACTTAATTGATTGAAACCATTGCTTCCAATCAATCACAAAATGATTATTGAACATGACCAAGCCATTAATTGAACCCAATTTGACCAAGTCAACCCAATTGATCCATTTAGCCCAAATTGACATAAAGGGTCAAATTGATCTAAATCATTCTCAAATCCAAATTAATTAAAATCAACACCTACAATCATCTTCAAATCATTAATTGAACCTAACCCAAACCAATTGGTCAATTTGACCAAATTGGTCAACTTAGCCCATTTGACCCATATGAGCCCTTATAAGCAAAAATCAAATACATTCTAAATTAAACCAAACAAATTAAACCTAAACATCCAATAAAGGGTCATGCCAGATTTTGAAGAACCATATTCAATATAGGTTTGAGGTGCTTTGACAAATTAAATCTGATAATGGTACTGCATTCAAGACCACCAAAATCAATAACTTTGCCCAGAGACATAGTATAGATTTGAGATATTCTACCATCTACTACATGAGGGCAAACGACTTAGTAGAAGCCTTCAACAAAACTCTCATCCAAATATTGAAGAAGACACTCAATGATAATAAGCGAAAGTAGCACGAATAGTTAGCTGAAGCCTTGTGGGCCTACCACACCACATATTGAACTCCAACTCAGTCTACTCCCTTCTCCTTAGTGTATGGGTCTAAAGTCATTCTATAATTTGAAGTTTAACTCCCATCACCAAAGATAGTTATGGGTAGCAAGATCACAACCCTTGGTTTTACCCAATTTGACCTGTTAGTCAACCTAACCCAATTGAACCCAATTTAACATGCATGGGTTAAATTGAGCCAAACCCAACCAAACTTGGCATGACCCTTCCTTGGGTCACCATAGGCAAGCCCAAATCAAACCCAATTCATCTTAGACATGAATTGGGCTAAGACCCATTAGGTAAACCCATTTAAATGGTCCAAAATCTCCATTTGGATGGTTAAACCCACTATCCTACCCTTAGCAACCACCCTAAAGCTAAAATTTGACTTGGGGATCATTGAGTCACCTAACCCAAAGCTGATTGGGTCAGCCATGAGCCAACTGGAGGTAAGCTAACCCAAGCTACCCCATTAGCACACTTGGAGAAGGTGGTACACTCCCTCGACCCTTGCCCACTCCACCCTACACATAAGGACCACCTCAGCACCTCAGTACCATCTCTAGCCGCCAGCTCCGGTTGGATGCTTGCCAAAACTTGAACTAATCCTAGCCATTGGATCGATCAGGGAGGATGGTATACTCCTACCTATCTCATTTCAAACACACAGAGAGCTTCAAAGAGTTAAAATTAACATCCTTAGAGCCTTCCAATATCCCCTGAGCTTTCCATAAACAGTGAGAGAAAACCCAAGCAAAATAGAGCATCAACTCCATCTAACCTTACCTAAACTCCACCAAATCCAAATTAACTTCACCCACACATTTCCCAAGCTCTAGCGAGGTGAAACGAATTGATTCCTGGTCAATTTGAGCACCAGAGATCATCCTTAGACCAACTCCGGTGACATTTCTGGCAGCGCTCCATCCACTGAGCCACCAATGAGGAGGAAAATCTCGGGCTTCTCAACAGGGCTTTGTCTCTTCAAGATGAAGTTAGCTCATTTATTAGACTACTATCTTGAACTCTATCAAGGTAAACTTTGGCAAACCATAGAAAATCCAATAGGAGTTAGTCTTTTGTGAAGGATTTTATCATTTTGTGCAATTCCCACCATAGGATATCCTTAGATCTATCCCTTGAAGCTTTTGGAGTCGATCCTGATGCCTCACGAGCTCTGGTGATCTCAAATTGAGCTGAGGAGGGAGGACGGTGTTCGTCTTCCATCGCTCAGGGGATGAAGGATCATCCATCATTTGTTCCATGTGATTGAAATGGATGACTGTAATTAATCTGATTAGATTTTTTCCATTTAACCTTTAAGAACTGTGGGATTAAACCCCACCAACCAATCTAAGATCAGGCAGGGGATGAAAGCATGTCCACCATCGTTGACTCAGCATGCTGCGTCGGACAGTTTAAGTGGCCAATCCCACGGCTCCATGTGGAAAGCATTGTCATGTCAGCACCCGCATGACACCAACGAGATTAGGGATTAATTAAGGTTTAAAATGTGTTTAATTAGTCAAAACCTCATAATTTTATAACTAATTGTAGAAAAAATAAAAAAAATACAAATAAACCCATTTTGGAAAGGGCAAATAATGGAGATTTTTCCCTATAGTTTGAATAGTGATTTAATTTGAAAATTTAGAAAATACAAATAAACCCTTTTTTCTTCTCCTTTTGATTTAGTTTGCTCCAAGGCTTCATAGGGCACCCCAAGACTATGCCACCTAGGCACTACTAATCCTAAACCCCATAACACTAATCTTAATTCTTATTACAAAAATTACATTTTATGGAAATTAAATCTAACTACACCTACAAAATAGTTGTTAGCTGAATATATATACATCCTAAGCAATTGTATTTCTTAATTTAGACTTAGCACCCTGCACATGTGTAACCAAACCCACATGTCTTAATGTTGGTTATGCTTAGGGGCATAATCAACCTGCAAACAAAGCATTTATAATTATTTTTGGAAGCCCTTTAAGCACAATCCCCTACAACAAATAATATTAATCTAACAATGGCCTAACATCTAGTCTACGAACACCAATCCTAACATCCAGTCTAAAATATTACATCACAAAATAAAACACAATATCATTACATACACCATCCTAACCTAAGGCTAGAAGTGGTGACTTAGCATTCTAATGTGTGTGCTTAGGCTTAGTGTGATATGTCTTAGCTAGGCATTAGAATTATAATTTTATAAATTTAGAATTATTTAATTTAACATGATAGATGGTTTAGTTTTAACTCATTAAGTGGATATGTAAATTTTCATTTGTATTTTTATTTTGTTTTATTTGATATTTACTTAGTATCTAAGCATTGTAAAGAGAAGAAAGAGGCTTAACCCCTTTCATCCTTACCTTAAGTTGCTCATAAGAGTATATTATTATGATTTTATTTTCCTTTAGTGAATAGTTTAAATATTTTATTCTTATTGATCCTAGATTTGGGTTAACCTTAAAGATTACTATTCAAGGATGATAGTAATCTTAAGATTAATATGATTTAATTCCTACCATATGGACAATGCCATATCATTCCTATTCATTATCAATAGCATGTGAATTTATGTATTTCTAACTTATACATATGATATATATATATATATATATATATATATATATATATATATATATATATATATATATATATATATATATATATATATATATATATATATATATCACTTAATGATATTTTAAATGCATGAATTTTGGTAGAAAAGTGGGACTTCAATCCTTAGTTAAGTATATAAATACATATATCAATAATTAAGCAAATGCATGCCATTGTTAAACCAAGGAAGTGAGGTAATCTAAGACCTCCTTGGGGCAACTTAAAGCCTTGTATTCCCAGGATGTCTAGACTATATACTTGCTAACTTAGATACACATAAACATATGCATGACATAGGAAATGAAATCATGCAAAATATTGTATTTTAGTGGTTTATTTATTCTTATAAAGTAAAGCTCTATCAAAATTTTAGCACAAATACACATATGAATGAAATTAAGTAAGTATGTGACATTGTTAAACTAGGGAAGTGAGGTAATTGAAGACCTCCTTGAGGCTATGTAAAGCCTCATATTCCTGGGATGTCTAGACTAAATACTTATTAACATTCAAACACATGTGAGTATATATAAGAACATAGGATATAAAGCTACACTTTAATATGCTTAGTCTATAAATAATTACATGTCACATATATTACTTACAATTAAAATCATTTCAGATTTCTATTATTAATTTATATATTTGTAAATAATTTGAAATTTATTAATTATAATAGCCACACCATATATTAGGATTAAACCAAAGCATGCAATTTAAAAATAAGTATATTCTCTTTTAATTTCTTTAAAATAAATGTGAATGAATAAAACAAATGTCATACAAATTTATGATAATTGAAAAGAAATGAATGAACATCATCACATGATACATTCAATCACACTAATTTCTAAGGACAATCATATTAAATAATATTCTTTAAGGAAAACCAAGGCTTTTTATGCAATTTAATTTTGGATTTGAATTATTGAATTCCAAAGAGGAGTGATGATTTTGCTATTTTACCCCATTCCGATGTTGGTAATTTTAATATGTTTAAGAAAAGAAAATTTCAGTGACTTTTACGATTTAATTAAATTCAAATTATTAAGCAATCCATTTAATTTCCCTTTCTATACTTCTTTAATTTGATTAACCATTTAATCATGAGCCTCAAATTATATGCATATGAGGAAAATAAAATTTCAATGCATGTAGGGACCTAATGCAATAAGCTCATGATTAAAGAGTAATTAAATTGAAGAAGTATCTAATTAAGTACTTTTATGATTTTCTCATAGCCTTGGATTAATCATAATTTACTTAGTGGTATTTACGTTATTAAACACATAAAGAGGAACCCATGAATTTAATTTGAGTTATCTGATCTAATTACCATTTTAATTTGATTAAATTTTTATTATTAATTGCTTAATTAATTTTTTAATCACTCCATGCATTAATTACCCATTTTTATGAAATAACTTTGGAAAAGTGATTAAGAAAGAGGTCCCAATCATGCTTCTTCATCCACTCACTATTAATCAATTATTAATGAAGCTTAATAAGTCAAATTTAACAATTTAGAATTTTTAAATAGCCATTAGATCACTTAATAAGGGTAATTAAGGTTTGAATTTTAAATTCCCTAATTACATAGCCAATAAATCTCAAAAGAATTATGGGAGGCAGAGAATATCCCATTAACTCAAAATACCAATGTTGAGACCAATTAGGAAAGTAATTAGGACTTAATTAAGCCACCTAAAGAAGAATTTAAACCCTAATTAAGCTATAATCACTATTCAAATCATAAAGAAATCATTTTTTATTCATATTTACCTTAGAAAGAGATATTTTTTGGGTTTTTTGAGAATTTTTTTACTTACCTCTAATCCCATCGGCTCCCCACGATAGACGTGGCAGCACTTTCCACATGGAATTGTGGGATTGGCCACTTAAATCGTTCGACAGGGCATGCTGAGTTAGTGGCGGAGGACGCACTTTCGTCCCTATCTTCTGATCTCAGATCGGATGGTGGGGATTAATCTCATGATTCCTAAGGATTAAATCAAATAAATATAATTGGATTAATCATGGCTGTCCATTCTAATCACAAAGAATTAACAAAGGATGATTTGTCATACCATGAGCAATAGAAGTCCACCCTCTTCTTCTAGATCTGAGCTCACCAAAGCTTGTGAGCCATCGGGATTGACTCCAAATCATTTAAGGAGGGAATATAAAGGGATCGTATGATGGGATTCAAACAAAATTACAAAATTCTTCACAAAAGGCCAACACCTAAGGGATTTCTATAATTTTCCAGAGTTTACCTCACCGAAGCTCAAGAATGGCAGTTCAATGATTGAGGTAGTTTCATCTTGAAGAGATAAAGCCCTATTGAAAAGCTCGCATGATGCCTCCCCATAGGTGGCTCTATCGACCAAATGACACTAGAATCCTCATCAATGTTGATCTAAGCGTGGTCTCCGGTGCTCAAATCAATTGGGAGTCAATTCATTTTGGATCGTCGGAGCTTGTGGAAGGTGTGGGTGAAGTTAATTTGGATTTGGCTGAGTTTGAGTGGAGTAGGATGGAGTGGAGGCTCAATTTCACTTAGGTTTGCTATCGTCGGTGATGGTGAGCTCAGGGGAACTTGGGAATGCA
The DNA here is from genome assembly GCA_021442155.1 of Cymbidium sinense. NCBI lineage: Eukaryota > Viridiplantae > Streptophyta > Magnoliopsida > Asparagales > Orchidaceae > Cymbidium > Cymbidium sinense. The sequence goes on from CM038219.1 coordinate 70,330,249, forward strand.
CTAGGGAAGATTGTCTCCTCACTCTGAAGCTCTCTAGATGCCTTGGTGTGTGTTGGAATGGAATGGGGAGGAGTATTCCCTCATCCCCAATGTGACCCGATGGCTGAGCTCTCTAGACATTTGGCAGTCATCCAGCTGGCCCAGGCAGTTGGAGATGTCACAAAGGTGCTGAGGTGGTGCGCCTTCAGTGGGTGAAGGCCTGTGGTGGGCTATCGTGGCTAGGGTCGAGTGTACCAACTCCCCCAAGTGAGCTTATGGAAATGTAAGGGTTAGCTCTCCTATTTTGACCAATGGCTGAGCCAACCAACTTTAGGTCAAGCTATCCAATGGTCAAAAGATCTAATCTAAGCTAAGGAGGGCTTTCATGTGCAAAGGGATATGTAAGACCACTCAAATGTAGGGTTTGTCCCATTTAGGGAGCTTTATCCAATGGGTATTAGGCTAATTCGAGCTTCAAATGGGTTGGCTTTGATTTTGGCTGACCCATAGTTACCCAAGGATGGGTCATGCCAAGTTTGGTTAGGTTTGGGCTTGGTTTGAATGGGTTTAGCTCAAGTTGACCCATATAGGTCAAATTGGGCTAGGTTGGGTTGGGTTGACCCATGGGTCAAATTAGGTTAAACCATGGGCTACGACATGTTCAAATGACCATTTAGTATATTTTGATTCAATTGGTTTGAATTAATTTGGAGTAGCATATGAGTCCATATGGGTTAAATGAGCTAAGTTGACCAAATTGGCCAAATTAGCTTAGGACTTGGTTTGGTTTAGGTTCAATTGATCATTTGAAGATGATTGTAGGTGTTGATTTTAATAAATTTAGATTTAGTAATGAATTATGTCAATTTGGGATAAATAATTCATTTGGGTTGACTTGGTCAAACTGGGTATCAATCAAGGGTTTGATCATATTCAACAATCAATTTGTGATGAATTTGAGTCATTGGTTTCAATTAATTTGATTTAGAATTTAATTTGGCCCAATTTAGCCCTTTAGGTTAAATTGGGTCAACTTGCATTAAGAGGCCAACTGGATGATTAGTTTATGTTCAAAGATCAATTTATGGTTAGTAAGGATCGTTGGTTTCAATCATTTTCGTATGGAATGAAGTTTAGTTCAATTGATTCATGTAGGCTAATTGGTCAACTTGGGTCAAGTGATCAAATTAGCTAGGTTTGACCCCATTTATTGCAATTGGATAATCAAAACTGATCAACAATCATTATAAAAAAATATTGGATGGGTTGGTTCAATCTAATTTGGATTAGATTGAGGTTTGGTTCAAATGGATACTTTAGGTCACATTGGCTCAAGTGAACTAAATGCGATAATTGAATTGATTGATGGAATTGAGTGTTATGTTGAGTTCAATAATGGATTTAGGATTGATTGTTGGCTTTGATTATAATTGGCTTGGGATTGATTGGATTTTAACCTATTTAAACCCTTTAGGTCAGAATTGCTAAGATTGGTTAATTGAATTGGCTTGATTGGATTAATTTAATTGTAGGTTTTAGATAGGTTTGGAATGGAGGTTTAAAGGGTTGGAATGTTTTTGTGAAGATTAACTGAATTGAGATCCATTGAATGGGCTTTAGATTGGGTCCATGGGGTTGGATGATGGGATTAAGATGGGATTGATTTGATTCATTTGGCTTAAATCTTGGATATGAAATAAGATTCAATTGGGTTTGATTGTATTGATTTGAGATTGGGTTTTACATGAATGGGTAAGCATGGGTTTGGTTTAGGCCATAGGGTAAGTATGTCCACTTACTCTTAATGTATAGTTATGGTGTTTATTTTTGGCTTATTTTGTGTGTGCATATGTGAGGGGACACCAAGCAGATCTGAGGATGTACTTATTGAACTGATCAGATATGACATTAAGAAATAGTATACTATCTCAAGAGATAGAAGTCACTACCCTATAATGGAACTAATAACCTAATAAGGACCCCAAAGGCATAATGGGTCTTCGAATATACAAGAGATTTTTCCCCTACTTTATATAGAAAAGTAAATCAGGGTTTATTTAAACCAGGTTCGTTAAGTTCCCTATAGAGGTAAGCCTCCATAGTTAATTACATCTTAAGAAAAATGAATCCCTTAATAAAACTCTCGATTAAAGTAAGAGATTGTTATCTCCAAAGAATTCAAAGATGGGACTATCAATAAATTGGCTATATTTTAGAAAATCAAGTGGGATAGATCAAAAGCTGAGAGTTATTATTGAAAATCAAAGGAGATGAGTAGGGAGTGCTCATGATACTAGGAAACCTAGTGAGCACTCCAATATATTCTATGGTTGGGCATTATGTATTTGAAATTGAGAAGATTTATTCATTTGAGTTGAAATTTTATAAGAAATCTAGGACTTATAATTTCATAATACAAGATTATGGAAATGCCTAAGAGGTGAGGATTTATGCTTATAGCCTGCATAAGGAAATAACAATCTCATATCCTAAATCTAGGTAGCTTTGGTCAGGGCCAAAGCACAACCTAAATCTAAGGTGGAAGTGGGTATATGATTTACCTCCATAAAAGAGAGTACGCCACCCAACTGTTGGACATATTATTACCTGGAGTGGCAGCCAGCTAACTCCTCCTACACTTTAAATCCATGTGGTCAAGTTATATACTTTGCAAGATGGTTAAACTATTATTTATTTAGAAGAAAAACTAAGTCCTTAAACCCACTCCCAAAGAGACTAGACCATGAGGCGTATGGATAATGACTTAATTTAATGCAAATTTTTATCAAATTTTATTGATTTTGGGACTCTTTATTTTAAGACAGGCTATAGGATTTTCTATGCCTAAATGCATAAGAAGGTAATTACGGGCCAAATCAAAAGAGAAAGAGGTGTTCTTTCATCACAGGCTCTTAAAAGTTAAGCCCATTTCTATCTAACAGAGATGGAAGCCCTCTCTGATCAAGAGAGGAACAAGATCAATATGCATGATATTAAACATTCAACATCTAGCTAAGGGGTTACTAAATATTTTATTATCTTGATTTAATTTCTAGGCTTTATTTGAGGTTGTGAGTTGATTTAGATGTCATTTAGCCAAGTTCAAAAGTTTGGCTAAAAGGGATAAACTTGGGAATTTGATTTGATTTGGATTTGGTTTGGACCATTTGAATTTGTATTTTATTTATATTTATGAATATAAATGAATATATAAATGGGTTATGAGAAATCACTTGAGTTTGAAGTGATTTGGAAGCAAATTTGACCAAATTAAAGGATATAGGTCAAAAGAGGCTAACTTGGATTTTGAATTGGTTTGATTTATTTTTGATTTGGTTTGAAGGGTTTAAACCTGAATTTCATATATATTTATAAATATAAATGAATGAATGAATGATTCATAAGGAAATCGACCAGGTTTGAGTTAGTTTGAAGGAGTTTTGACTAAGTATATGAAGGTGGTTCCTATGACTTAAGAAGAGATTTTGAAATTTGGGCATAATCATGGGTTTCAATCATTTGGAGTTTGGAATTGATTTATGATTTGAAATTTGATTTGAGATTGATTTTGATAATTAAGAAAGTCAGTTGGATTTGGATTTTAAGGCTAAGTCCATAAGATAAAATCAAAGGGCTTAGGAAGGGATTTAAAGTTTGAATTTAGTGATGGATTTCAATCATTGGATAGTTGGATTTGATTTTGGGGTTTGAATTTGAATTTGAAGTTTTGGTTTGAAAGAAGGAAGCAGGGATTGGCTTTGGGCTATAGGGTAGGCAAGTTCTCCTAAATCCTTAAGGCACAACCTATTCTTATGATTGACCCTTCTAAGTCTCTAGGGTTAGGTTAGGTGTTCACCTAATCACTAGGAGTGTCTTAAGACTAAGGAACTCTTAATGTCTATAAGAGTCCTAGATCTATGTTGAGGAAGCTAAGAGATCACTTTGAAAGTGAGGTCAATAAAGGGTGCCTAATAGGTGTGGTGTGACTGACAAGGCACACCGTACGTATTAGTGTTGACCGAGTCGATCAACAATGTCCAAAGGATCACAAACACTAACATAAATGATCTACTACTAAACTCGAGATGTAGAAGGAATCAAGATCTTAATGTAATGTGATTCCACTCATGTGGAGAGCATAAGGGAGGAAGAAGGGATCCACTAAGGGATCAAGCATGTGAACCTTCAACTAGGGAAGTAGGTTCAAGTTATCCACTAGGGATAAGAGGTTTGGATTTGAATGCCAGGTATGATTTGGGTAGAGTATTCCTTGGGGATTAGGATTTATAACTTTCTAGGGATAGATGCATGAACCTTCCACTAAGGAAGCAGGTTCAGGTTATCCAGTACGGATAAGGATTTGATGGGATTTCTTTTAAGGGTGCACTCATTGGGGAATGCAAGTTTGAATTGGGTTTAATTGACTTCACTGGGGAGGTTAGGATGATTGATGTATCACTAAGGAGAAGTTGGTTGATTTTTTGTTTAAGTTTAGATTTAAAGATGGACCTTATCAGTTTGTGATTGACCGTACTGAGAATGGGCTATGTCGACTTAGGCCTATCTCAGATTTACCAATCCAAAGGGGTAGTCCATCAGCCACAAGGTAGAACTATCCAACCTATGGGGTTTCCTTTCAGTGTACAACAACTGTGTCAGGGAGAAAGTGTAGTATACTTACATCTCCAAAAGTAGAGGACAACTACTGTGGTGATCTGTTGGATGCAATAACTCAGACCCAACATAGGGCAACTATTGAATGAATGCCACTAGGGGACTTATATCAACTTGGAAGCAGTCCATGTAATGTCATTTGATTGAATTGCATTTATTTTAATTTGATGGATCCCTCGATAGATCCACTAAGAAAAAGCTAGACCTATCTTAGATTTACAAATCTAAAGGGATAGTCTACCGATCGTGAGGTAGAACTAACTAACTCAAGGAGTGCTTTTCGATGTGCAATGGTAAGTTAGGAAGAAATCATGGGGACTCACATCCTCCTACATAAGGAACCATTAGGGGGATCGATTATTTGTGCAATAAATCAAACCCGATCTAAGGCTGCCCGTTAGTTTGCGACGGTCGTGTTGGAAAGAAAGCATAATAGAGTTATATCTTTCAAAGCAAAGATGACCATCGGGGTAACTTGTTGATGGCACAAGTTGAACCCATCCTAAGGGGTGACTATTGAGAGACTGTCGACCTGAGGACTTATCTCAACTCAAAGTAGTCCGAAAATTACTATAGGGAGTTTTGTTGACACTACCCTAAAGATATGATGCCTGCTTGGGAAAGAGGCTGTTGGGGACTTGAATTCTTAATTTACAAGCGAAGATATATTTTCTTTATTTTATATTTGCATGGACCCTATTGGTTTGTGAAGGATCACACTAAGAAGGAGCTTATATCAGCCTAGTCCTATCTCCGACTTACTAGACTAAGGAGAATCACGATCCAAACAAATTCTCCAACCGAGGGTGGTGGCAAAGAAAGGGGACTATCCAATCCAAGAGTAATCGGGATAGAGTCTAAATGGGATCGCTAAGGATGTGATCCAAATAGAGTGCCCATAGGGGAGGTGCCACTGGGGGCATTATCCAAAACCCTATAAAATAAAGTCTGTAGGTATTCGATGGCCAACATAATGAGAAAGCGTGAGGACTCACATCTACCAATAGTGGTGTATCCACGGGGTGGATCACCGTCAGCATAGCGATAACCAATCAACCTTAGGTGCCCATCAGTTTACAACAATCAATTTAGAAAGAAGGCGTGTAGGCTTACATCTTCCTAAGGTGAACCTAATTATTGGGATAGTCTGTTTTCAGCTCGACAGGGGCTATCTGACCTAGGGTGACTACTAAGTGAGGAGTCCTATGTAAGGACTAAACCCAAGCTTGAAGTAGTCCGGAAGAAAGGAGCCACTAGGGGACTTACCCTAAACCTCGCATATACTCAACCTAGTAATGCGTGATGGCCAGTCTAAGAAAAAAGCATGTAGGCTTACATCCTCTTTAATAAAGTCAACATAGGGTAGTTTACCGGTTGCATGGTATGGCCTACCAAACCATCAAGGCACTCATTGGTTTGCAATGGTCAAGTCAAGAAGAAAACATGGAGACTCACATCAGCTAGACAAGTGACCATTGGGGTAACACACTAACAAGGTAGCATATCGGCTCGACCTAGAGCAACTAATGAGTGAGTGTCACAGGGGCTTACTCACATATCAAAGTAGCCCAAGATAAAAGATATGTGTTTATTTATTATGTGAAAGAAGGAATAGGATGTCACTTGGGTTTTCTTGTACCTACCTTAAACTCATAGAAATGTTACTCCACCAAGAAAGGATGTCACTTGGGTTCTCTTTCACCTAACTTAGTTGTAATAGTTGAAATAGGATGCCTTTTGGGTTCTCTTACACCTATCCTAGTAGCACTGGAGGATTGATTGTAGTTTGTGTTTGTGTTGTGGAGGGATAAGATACCGCTTGGGTTCTCTTACACCTACCCTAAACACATCATGGAGGATTCATAAGCAAAAGACATTTCTAACACATAAGAGGTGGAATTTGATATGTAAAAAAGTTTTATTTATGATTATTTTCAAAAAAGATTTATGGATAATATTTCTATAGGTAGAGCCTATTTATTGGAAGCATAGGGCACTCTCCCTTACAATTTATGAGCTGATAAGATCTTCCTTGGTAGGCCTTCTCTATGGAAAAAGGGCCTTCCCAAGTAGTTTCAAACTTTCCTCCCATCTTTCGATGGGTAATAATTGGTCTCCTTAAAACTAAAATAAGCTCTCCTACTTAAAAAGCTCTAGGATGGACCAACTTGTTGTGAGCTTGAATCATTTTGGCTTTGCATAACTCGAGATTTTAGTATGCCTAGAGTTGTCTCTCCTCCAAACCTTCGAGCTCTTCCAACCACAACTAGGCATTCTGTTATATAGTAATCTTGCTACCCACAGCTATCCTTAGTGATGGGAGTTGCACTTCTAATGGTAGAACTGCTTCAGACCCATACACTAAAGAAAATGGGGTAGATTGAGTTGGAGTTCTGTACGTGGTGTGGTAGGCCCACAAGGCTTCAACCAACTAGTCATGCCACTGTCACTTGTTATCGTTGAGTGTCTTCTTCAATATTTGAATGAGAGTTTTGTTGAATGCTTCTACTAGATCGTTTGCCCTTGGATAGTGGATGGTAGAATATCTCCAATCTATGTTATGTCTTTGGGAAAAGTTGTTAATCTTAGTGCTTTTGAATGTAGTACCATTATCGAATATAATTTTTTGAGGTACCCCAAATCTATATATGATATGGTTCCTGAAAAACTAGAGCACATGTTGAGCTATGACTTCTCTAAGTGGGATTGCCTTTGCCCACTTGGAAAAGTAGTCGGTGGCAACTAGAATGAACCAATGACCCTAAGAAAAAGGAGGATCGATTCAACCCACTATGTTAGTGCCCTAGCACTCAAATGGTCACAAGGCCAATGTAGGATGTATAATGTTGGGTGCTTAACGCAAGACCACACAGTGCACCTGATATTAGTGGCACCTCCTAGCTACATCCATGCAGCTTGTAATCATTGAAGGCCAGTAGAATCTTAGTCTTTTGATCTTGGCTTTCATCTTCAGCCTAGACTGGTGAGCTCCACATAAACTTGAATGTTCCTTTATCATGATCTTACGGGCTTTATGTTTGGCTAAACAACATAACCACATATGATCGAAAGATTGCCAATATAGGGTTCCATCCATAAGAGCATAGGAGAGAGCTCTCTATTTCACTTGATGGGCTAATGACTTCTCTTAAGGTAGTTTACCTGTGTTTAGGTAATCCATGGATGGTTGCCTCTAATCTGACTTGTCATCCTTTTTGGTAACGACAACCTCCCCGTCAAGAGAGAGTCTCTCGATGAGTTCAACATCAATAAGGGAAAAGACTTGTCTGTTTTGGACCTTTATTAGAATGGACTCAACTTCTAGGCATGCTAACTCTTTGGCAAGCTTGGCTAATGCACATGCTATAGCATTATCTCCTCAAAGAATCTTGTAGATGGTAACCTCTGAGATTTGGGCCAATAACTCCATGGTGTACTTATGGTAATGATGGAGCTTAAGTTTTAGAACTTTGTAGGACCCAATGATTTAGTTGATGATGAGTTGAGAATCCCCAAAGATATTGATTCTCTAGATGCATAGTGTAATGTCTAACTCCAGATAGACAATCAGAGCCTCATATTCAGCCTCATTATTGGTGCATGGATTAGACAGATGATATAAGAATCTCATCACATTATGTTCCGGAGTTAGGAGAATTACTCCTACCCCTGCCTTCCCTGGAAGAGTAGATCGTGATTCTTTTTCTTTTTGATAGGAAGCACCATCAAAATACATCTTCCAATTTTGAATGCTTGAATCCCTTAAGTTCATGATTTGTTCATCGGGGAGGTCATCACTATGTGGAGAATCAGCAGAAAGTTGGTGTGCTACTAAGAAATATTCTAGTGTCTATCTTTTCATAGCACGAAGGGGTATGAATGGGATGTCAAACTACGATAAAATCATGGACCATCATGCCAACCATCCAGATAACATTGGTCGTGTGATGAGATATTATAGATGATTGATTATAGAGATCAGATTTACCTTGTGAGAAAGCATGTAAATCCATAGCTTTTGGGATGCAAAGATTAAAGCTAGACATTTTTTCAATAGGTGGGTAGTTTTCCTCACCAGGGATTAAACAATGACTAAGATAGTATAAAACATGTTCTTTCCCTTCATCATTGGTTTGGGCCAACAAAGAGCCAAGCGAGTCATCTAATGCAGTGGTGTAGAGGATCAATGGCTTGCTCAAAATAGGGGCTGCTAGAATTGGTGTTATTATTAGGTAGTTCTTGATATCTTTAAAAGCATGCTGGCAGTTGTCATCCCACTTGAACTTGGAATCCTTTTTTACAAGTGCTAAGAATGGCTACCATATTCTTAATAAGTTGGATATGAAGCATCTTAGATACACCTACTACCCTTGAAATGATCTGAGTTGAGTTAACCTTTTAGGGGGTGTCATTTTTAAGATAGCTTCGATCTTCTCTTGGTCGATCTCTATTCCTAGATGTCAGACAACAAACCCAAGGAATTTCCCTAAAGCTTCTCCGAATGCACACTTCAGGGGATTCATTTTGAGATTAAATTATCATAACCATTCAAAAACTACTCTCAAAGTGAAGAGATGGTCTTCCATTTCTTTGTTTTTGACTACTAGATCACTAACATTGCATTCAACTTGATGATGGATGAGTTCATTGAAAATATGAGCCTTGGTTGAAAGGCATGACCTTATAATAATAGATTTCGATCGGGGTTTTAAAAGAAGTATTTATTTCATCCTCGGGAGCCATCTTGCTTTAGTTATAGCCATATGACCAATTCATAAAAGGGAATACTGCATGAGATTAGGCAATGTCCACCATCAATTCTAAAATACGAAGTGGAAATTCATCTTTAGGACGTGTCTTATTCAGATCCCTAAAATCGATGAATATGCAGATTTGGCCATTCTTTTGCTTAACTAGGATGACACTGACTAACCATGTAGGATATTTTTCTTCCCTGATAAAGCAAGCATTGATCAATTTCTTGATTTCAGAAGTGACTTATTGTTCAATTTCTAATTACATGCATCTAGGAGCTTGCTTGATAGGGTTAGCATTAGGATCTATTGGTAGTTTATGGACTGCTAAATTAGGAGATAAACCAGGCATTTCTTCATAACTCTATACAAAGCAGTCCTTAAACTCAACTAATAGCCAAACAAAATCATTGGTTTCTTCTTCATTCAATAAGGAACTGATGTATATCAGGCGTGGATCTTCTTTTATTCCCAAGTTGATTTCTTTGAGTTCATTAATGGTTGATCTGATTTCTTCTTCAAACCCTGGTGGTTCCTCTTTGACTTAAAGCTCATTTGAGTCATCTAAAGTTTCTAAACATACCTCCTCATAAGAATTAGCATGATTTGAGAAGAACCTATCAAACCCCAAATGAGTGGCGATGACTAGGGAATGGTTGTCATCATCGACGAGACCCACTGTGCCAAATCCTAGTTCTTGTCTTGATTGAGAGTGTCTTCTTTGGTTATCCCATAGTTTTTCAAAGTAGTCTGACCTATGCTTAGACCAAGTGTGTAGGATTAATGCCTTCTTTGCTAAGTTAATGACACAAGGATAATACCAATTAAAAGGAAGTTGTATTAAATCTTTATATGAATTATCCTCAAGTTCTATATTGGCTTCTTAACTTGAGGATGATGCTCATAACAAAAACCACTTTGGCTTGACATCTGTGGATGATTTGGGGGCCTTCTAACTACTAAACCTTCAACTTTCCAGGAAGAAAGTGAGGTAAGAGCTAACGTTACCTACTACTACCTGACTATTCTACATAATGATGATTTGGATACATTGATGCTTTGCTTGGAAGCCTGGTCTTCATCATTGTATGGCTCGAATGTCTCCTCCAAAGGGATCTGTTGAGAAGAGTTGGTCTGTGTGCTAACCACATGAGACTTATCCTCAACTAGGTGGGATAGCCAGGGTACTCCCGCGGGAGTCCGGAACATAGTCGCTACGGCCACCAAAGAAAGAGGTCCTCCACCTCTGGAGCTACCTCTGGACTTGCCTCTTCCTCAACCTGGTGGGGGTCGACTCATCCTACCCATGTGTTCGGAAAATGAACGGAGTGAACTGTTATCTACCAACTTCTTCCTGTCTCTGCTTCGCCACTCACTTAACTTTCTTTTTTCTTTTCCCTTTTATTTTTCTTTTTATTTTTCTTCTTTTTCTTCTATTTTTGAACTTTCACCAAGTTCATGAGAATATACTTTTTGATTTGTAGGAAGATAATAGGCTAGATCTTCATATATCTCAACCTCCCTAAGTGAAAATGGCTTCAAGTCTCTTTTGATAAAGTACTCAATTTCACCTCTTCAGAATTTGATGCATTGATGTAAAAAAGATGGAACTGTGTTGTTTCTATTTATCCAAGGCCTACCGAGCAAAGCAGTGAAAGATGTATCTGAATCAATTATGTAGAACTTGGCTTCTATTTTTCCATCATCTATCTCCAATGGCAACACTATGGAGTATAAAGCCATCTCGTCTTGCTCATTGAATCCTCTCAACATCATCTGATCTCCTCAGAGTTTAGAGATGTCGATCCTCAAGTAGGCAAGCGTCTTTAGACTCATAATAATCACTGATGCACTTGGATCAACTAACACCCTAGAGAGTCTGAATCTGCCCATGTCCACTGTGATGTAGAGGGAACGGTTGTGCTCCGTTGTCCCAAAAAGAAGGTCTTCAATGATGAATGTAACTTCATGGGCTTCTCTTGAAAAACATGCCTCCTCTCCAATAGCGATCAACTGAGCTAAGCATATTTTTGGATCAAGAAGGGCTTTGATCAATGACTCCCTCATCTCTTTGGATAAGACAAGGGCACCATATATGCTTAGTTTAGCTGGCAACTTTCTTAGGTGAGCAAGAACATTGTATTCTACTATGGGTTGGTCCTCCATAGCCATATCCATAGGTGGAGCATCCTATGCAGGGGCTTCTTAATTGCTAGAACCAATGACTTATTTACCCTTATCATGAGGTGCTACCTTAAGAGGTAGAACTTTTCCACTGTGAAGGATGACTTCATGAGATGGTTTAATGGAAAGTTTTACCTACTCATCAGGTTCATGTACAACTTCTCTTATAGGATCATCGGAGTTGGATGACTCCAAATCTATCTCAATGGGTGAACTCAAGTGATTTAGGAATGGGTAATCCATTTATAAATCAGAAAGGAGTGGATCAAAATTGTTATAATTATTAGCACTTGGAGAGCTTTCTATAAGAATGAAATCATCAAGATCATAAAATGTAGAGAGGATTTAAATGGAATCAGTCTTCTTCTTCATTGATGTTTTAGATTTGGATGAAGGTACAAAGTAGAAATCAAGTAAAGTAAGAGTGAGGGATTTGGCACCCCCCTCTGCTGATACAATATGGCTTCTAGAAGAAGAGCCAACTGGAGGAACTATAGTTGCAACTATGGAAGGAATGCTAGAATCGGTCGATGGTTGTGCTACTATGCTATCCCGGGAAAGTGAAGGCTGTCGTTGCTGCTGTTGGGCTTCTACCTCCCTCAAGTTGTCCTTAGCAACTTGCAAACCTTTCTTAGAGTTGGAGGTTTGAGCTGCTTTAGGAACCTACAAGGATAACTTTTTTTATCTTAGAAATGATTTTCTTGGAGGTTCGGGATAGGGAGACATCCCAACCTTTCTCTGTCTTGAGAAGATCGCGTGTATCCTTAAGGATTATCCTAATAGAACTAAATGGTTGTTCTAGTAGGTATTCTTTAGAGATCACAATGGCACCCGACTTGTAGCTATGCTCAAGCCAGTCCATAAAGGTATAGCAATCTTCTAAGACATGACATAGCATGCGGTGGTAGGGGCAATAATTTGGATCATGACTGTTGCCCACATCCTCTAGCCTTCTAGGCTCTAGTAACTGAAAATAAGGCTTATTTAAGAGGTTCTTAAAGATCTTCCAGACTACGTCCCTTTTAAATAAATAAGGTTTATTTAATTTGTTGGCAATAGTAGGAAAGTGATAGCTACCTGGTGGTGGATACAAATACTACTGTTGATGTTGCAGATGAGGTGGTGGTAGTGGTGGCCACTATGATAACTGAGGTGGCCGGTCTGACGGCCAAAGTGGAGGTAGAGGAGGTGGTAGAGGAGACTGTTAAGCTCAAGACCTATCTGACTACAACCTAGCTGGCTGTTTCCACTTATCAACTACCGTAACTACCCTTGGCTTTTCCTCAAATGCCTTATGTGGTATGGGCTTGGATGATTGATCTTGGAAAGGTAACTATTTGACCTCCTTTTGTAGATTAGCCACCTTATTAATTAATTTCTCAAATATATTAATGGTAAACCCTTTTAGCATGAAGGCTACCGGGCCATGAATATTCTTGAGTAAAATTTCAATGGCATGATGTTTAGAGAGCTGTGGTTTGCATTTCATACTTAAATTACATCATCTAAGAATGTAATCAATAAAGGACTCACTGGGGTGTTGTTGAGCTATAGCGAGATCGCCCACAGTTACCCTTTATTGAGCTTCATCAAATCTCTTAATAAAGGGTTGCTCCAACTCAGCAAATATCTTCACTAAACCATTGGGTAGTTTAGCGTATCAATCAAATGAGATGCATGTCAAGCTACTGAACAAGAGGCAGAATAAGAGTGCATTCCTTCCACCAGCATTGCAACATCTAGCACTAAAATTTGCTATATACTATTGGGGTTCCCACTGCCATCAACAATTTTGAAGGACAGAGGCACAAAGCCCTAAGGGTATTGAACACCATGAAATTCCTTTAGGTAAGGTCTACCTTTTGAAACAAATGAGCCACCTCGGGCTTGCGCTAATGCATCCCTCACCTATTGCTCCACCATGTGTTTGATATCTTTTTCATACACAAAGGTGCTATCCATTACCTTCCTATGCAAGCTACCACTGTCTCCCTCTATAGGATTGCATCTAGGATGATCTAAAGTGTGTGGCAACTCTGCTCTGTTGGCTACTATGGGAGAAGTCTGTGAAACCAAAGCTGAATTTTGCAATGCTGACACCACTGCCATCAACTCTTTAATCTTCTTCCACATTTGGTCAATATGAGCATCCCTCTGTCTAAGCTACTAGAGGAGGTGCTGAATTGAATGGACGGTATCATCTTCTTCAACTATAATACCTTTCTGACTATGCTGGTCTCTATGGAGGGACCCCCTAGTATCAACCATGTGAACTTCAGTAGAAACCTTAAGAAGATCATCCTCATCTAGATCAAAGCTGACCTTTACCTCCTCATAATCTAACCGGTCACTCCCTAGAAGTTCTCTCTTCTCTACAAAGTACCATTCTAAAATATCATCTAGGGAGCGGTCTAACCATGTAGGTACAAATATGCATTGCTGATCGGTAGAGGGTTGTGCTCACTGATAGAGATACACCTAACATTGCCTGTCACTAGAGTGCTGGCTCTTGGAAGGTCATGCTCATTGAAAGAGATATGCTCGTGACTGCTCATGGGTGGAGTGGTGTCCTTGGGGAGATCCACTGCATGGGAACTACAAACTATCCCCTTCCCTCTCTACAACTACTGTTGTCACTAGCTCTGATGGTGGTGGTGTTGGTGTTGCAACCACAATGTTGTGGAGTCGCCAATCCTTCTTCACCAAGACTGAAGTAGGAGGTTGAGTAGGGGAACTCATCCTCATCTCAATCAATGGAGTAGATGAAGTGGGATCCTTTGGTTGTAGCCGAATCACCAAGGGGACTTTCTTCTCCCTGGATGCTATTTTCTATGCCTTTGTAGGAACGGTGGATGGTAGGACTTAAATTAGTGATAGTGGGAGAGGAGTAGATCAGTGTCATGGAAACAACACTAGCTCTACCCTCACCGGGGCTTTTCCCCTACAACTGGTGGTACCCATCAACACTATGCTATCGGTCCTATCGACTTTGGTGGCTCGATGATCGGAGAAATCAACTAGAGTGGAGGCCGCTGACTGCTTGGCAAACCTCCGCCGCCCCCCGCTCAAGCTACTACCGGTCTCGATTCTCTCACTATGAGTATTCCCCGTAACACTCCTGGGATGATCAAGTCAAATAATGTGTCGGTGGTCAGGTGTCCTGCCTACCTAGTGTAATACCATTTGTAGACCGGCATAGCACTTCCTCCTATCCCTAGCTGAAACCTCGTGGTATGTGGGAGGTGGAGGCAATGCAACTATCTTTTGGTAGTCTTCCTCTCCGTCTGATGCTGAGAGGGTGTGGAACTTGTTGCTTGTCAGAAATGGAGAGACCTCGTAGAGAGAACCCTCCTCTGTGATGTGGGATGCGGCATCTATCTCTCAGGAAACACGCTTAAGGTGCCGCTGATCTTATATGCATCACAGTGTGTGTGGCGCAGCGATGTGAGAGCTAGATCCTACCTCAAAGGTAGGGGAGACTATCTCCGAAGTTAGGATAACCTTCCCCTTAGAGGGGACCAATGAGGAGGTGCTAGCATGCACTTGAGAAGCTTTGGGAGCAACTGATTGAATGGGAACTGGAATGACTGGCAGAACTTGGACCGCCTTTCTCTTCAAGGAAGGATACTTAGTGTCAGAAGGCAGGTCAATGCGAATGACTGGCTTTTACCCAGCCATCTCATCCCTGCTGAAAGTGGTGAGGGTCACCCCCTCATAGGTAATGCGGGCTCCCTCAAATCCCCAGCCGAAGAAATCCAATTAGGTTGAGTCAGTCTGAGGGAGGCTAGCCTGAACCAAGGCCAAATCCATATTGAACAAAAAGGTGAAAATAATTTTTTGAGAAGCCATGTGTACTGATTATTAAGACTGCACTGACAGATCTAAGCTGTATGTCTACATATGTTGAAATATAACTTGTATCAGATTTCTGTCATGATATTTGTTTGAAGAAAGTAATAGAGGTCTGGAGTTTTGAACCCACACTCAACAATTTAAATAAGTGGGGTTCATTTGAGTGATTTGGATGTTTGGAGGAGAGTCTTTTACCATTTGATTTTTAATTTTCGAACCCATACTCAACCAATTTAAGTAGGTTGGGTGGGGTTAAAATTTTGAGGAGAGATTTCTTTTTTGGAGATTGTTTACATTTTATGTTTCTTGTTTGAAAGTATGGATAGTTTGAAAGAACCTCTACTTAGCAAATTTGGGTATGCTAAGAAGAGATTGTGATTGTGTGTTTGAAATATTTGTTTTTCTATAAAGAATTGATTGTGTGATATTTTGATTTGAAAATGGGGCTTCTTACTTAACAAATTTGGTATATTAAGTAGAGGCCACATGTGTTTGATTTGTGCTTGAAGATGAGACATTCACTTAACAAATTTGGTATGTTAAGTGAAAGCCAAATGTGATTGTGAGATAGATTTGCTTTTCTTTGAAAGTGGGAGTCCCACTTAATAAATTTGGTATGTTAAGTGAAAGCCCCAAATATGTTTGAGATATGTTTATTTTTCTTTAAAAATGAGACTCTCACTTAACAAATTTGGTATGCTATGTGAAAGCTCAAGTGTGGCTGATATGAAAAATTGGATACTTACTTGACAAATTTGGTATGTTAAATAGAGAGCAAATATGTGTTTAAAAGAGACCATCATGTAACAAATTTGGTATGTTAAGTGAAAACCTAAATGTGTTTGATATATATTTGAAAATAGGACTCCCACTTAACAATTTGGTGTGTTAAGTGAAAATCAAAGTAAGATATGACTTGAGAATGGGATTCTCAATTAACAAATCTAGTATTTTAAGTGGGAATCCAATATGGCATGATTATATGATTCTTACTTAACAAATCTGATGCGCTAAGTAGAACCAAATATATGCTTTGATAGTGAGACTCTTACTTAGTAAATTGGATATGATAAGTGAAAGTCTAAATGTATGTTTTGAAAATGGAACCCTCACTTAACAAATTGAATATGTTAAGCGAAAGTCAAATTTTATGTTTTGAAATAGACCCCACTTAACAAATTGTTAAATTGTTAAGTGAAAGTCAAAATCATGTTTTGAAAATGAGACCCCCACTTAACAAATTTAAATTTTTAAGTGAAGGTCAAATTCATGTTTTGAAAATGAGCCTCACTTAGCAAATTGAAATTGTCAAGTGAAGATCGAATTCATGTTTTGAAAATGAGAACCCCACTTAAAAAATTAAAATTGTCAACTGAAGGTCAAATTTATGTTTTGAAAATAAGACCCCCACTTAACAAATTGAAATTGTTAAGTGAAGGTCAAATTTATGTTAGACTTAAAAAGACATTCTCACTTAACAAGTTTGGATATGTTAAGTGAGAATCAAATATGGCATGATTTTCTCTTGAAAAGAAGGAAGCATCAACTCCAACATATGTGAAATATGTTGAGTGGAGCTTCAATTTCATTTTATGATTTGAAAGTAGAATCTTCATTCAACAAATTTGAGTATGTAGAATGAAGATGACTATTTTTGAAAAGAAGTGCTTTTGGAAAGTGTCATTTTGTGAAAGAAATTATTTTCTTTAAATTTTATGATGAATCTTTCCTCACCAAGCTAATGGTGAGGAGGTTCTAAAATTCTTTGTTGATAAAATCTATTCTCACCTATTGGGGAACCCAATAGGGGTTTCAAGACCTACACGGAGTGAGGTCCTAAAACCTAAAGGATATTGACTAACTTTTCTTAAGAATGAAATAAGCTAAGTGCCAATGGAAGTAAACATAGTCTCTGACTCACATAAAATGCAAGTCTACTATCGATGCTCGGAGACAATAATCGTTTACTAGAGATGGAGAGAGGAACCATCCCTAGCAGAGTTGCCCAAAAAATCTATGGTGTTTATTTTTGGTTTGTGTTGTGTCTGTATATGTGAGGAGACACCACACAGATCTGAGGATGTACTTATTAAGGTGATTGGGTATGACATTAAAGAATAGTGCACTATCTCGATAGATAGAAGTCACTACTCTATAATGGACCTAATCACCTAATAAGGACCCCTAAGGCATGATGGGTCTTCAAATATACTAGAGATTTTTCTCCTACTTTACATTGAAAAGTAAAGTTGGGTTTATTTAAATCAGGTTCATTAGGTTCCATATAGAGGAAAGCCTTTATTGTTAATTACATCTTAAGGAAAGTGAATCCCTTAAGAATACTCTCGATCAAAGTAGGTGATTGTTGTCTCCAAAGAATTCAAAGATAGGACTACCAATAAATTGGTTATATTTTAGAAAATCAAGTGGGATAGATCAAAAGGTGAGAGTTATTAACGAAAACCAAAGGGGATGAGTAGGGAGTGCTCATGATACTAGGAAACCTACTGAGTACTCCAATCTATCATATGGTTGGTCTTTATGTATTTTAAATTGAAGAGATTTATTCATTTGAGTTGAAATTTTATTAACAATCTAAGACTTATAATTTCACAATACAAGATTGTGGAAATACCTAAGAGGTAAGGATTTATGCTTGTAGCCTGCAAACAGATATAATATTCTCAGATCCTAAATTTAGGGAGCTTTGGCAAAGGCCAAAGCATGACCTAAATCTAAAGTGAATGTGGGTATATGGTATACCTCCACAAGAGAGAGTAAGCCACCCGACTGCTGGACTTATTATCGCCTAAAGTGACAGCAAGCTAACTCCTCCTACACTTTAAATTCATGTGGTCAAGTCATATTCTTTGCAATATGGTTAAGCTATTATTTATTTAAAATAAAAACTAAGTCTTTAAATCACTCACTAAGAGATTAGAGCATGAGGGGTATGGATAATGACTTAATCTAATGCAAAATTTTATCAAATTTTATTTAATTTTATACTCTTTATTTTGACACTTGCTATAGGATTTTATATACCTAAATGCATGAGAATTTTATTATGGGCCAAATCAAAAAAGAAAGAGGGTTCTGCCATCATAGGCTCTTAAAGGTTAAGCCCATTTCTATCTAGAAAAGATGGAAGCCCTCTCTTATCAAGAGCAAAAAAGATGATTTGGCATGATATTAAACATTCAATATCCAGCAAAGGGGTTGCTAAATATTTTATTATCTTGATTTAATGCCTAGGCTTTTATATGAGGTTGTGAGTTGATTTAGATGTCATTTAGCTAAGTTCAAAAGTTTGGCTAAAAGAGATAAAATTGGGAATTTTATTTGATTTAGATTTAGTTTGGACCATTTGAATTTATATTTCATTTATATTTTTGAATATAAATGAAGATATAAATGGGTTATGAGAAACTCACTTGAGTTTGGAGTGATTTGGAAGAAAATTTGACCAAATTAAGGGATATAGGTCAAAAGAGGCTAACTTGGATTTTGAATTGGTTTGATTTATTTTTGATTTAGTTTGAAGGGTTTGAACATGTATTTCATTGATATTTGTGAATATAAATGAATGAATGAATGATTCATAAAGAAATTGACTAATTTTGAGTTAGTTTGAAGGAGTTTTGACTAAGCATATGAAGGTGGTTCATATGGCTTAGGAAAAGATTTTGGAATTTTGACTTAATCATGGGTTTCAATCATTTTGGAATTGATTTATGATTTGGAATTTGATTTTGAGATTGAATTTGATAATTGAGAAAGTTAGTTGGATTGGGGTTGATTCGGATTTGGTTAAGGCTAAGTCCATAAGATAAAATCAAAAAGCTTAGCAAGGGATTTAGAGTTTGAATTTAGTGATGGATTTTAATCATTGGATAGTTGGATTTGATTTTAAGGTTTGAATTTGATTTTGAGATTTGGGTTTGATAGAAGGAAGCAAGGATTAGCTTTGGGCTATAGGGTAGGCAAGTCCTCCTAAATCTCTAAGGCACAACCTATACCTATGGCTAACCCTTCTAAGTCTCTAGGGTTAGGTTAGGTGTTCACCTAATCACTAGAAGTGTCTTAACACTAAGAAACTCTTAGTGTCTATAAGAGTCTTAGATCTATGATGAGGAAGCTGAGAGCTCACTCCAAAAGTTAGGTCAACAATAATCTAAACCTAAGGCATACCTTCCTAAGTCTCTAGGATTAAGTTTATTGTTCACCTAATCACTAGAAGTGTTTTATGGATAAATATGATCTAGTGTTTAAAAGACTCTTAAGCCTAAGGAAGGATGAGTCAATCCTCACTCAAAAAGTGAGGTCAACAAGGTCGTGCTTTTATCTTGCACTAAATCTCCCTAGATTAGGATACGAGGTTGTTAGTTTCCTTCAGGCTATGGGCATAAATCCTCACCTCTTAGGCATTTTCACAATCTTGTATTGATGGATTACAAGCCTTAGCATTCTAATAAAGTTTCAACTCAAATTAAAATAAATCTTCACTTTCAAAAATATAAAGCGTCACTTTAGGGTAAATTAGAGTACTAACTAGGCTTCTTAGTATTAAGAGTGCTCCCTACTTATCCTCCTTTGGAATCCAAAATAAGTCTTCCCAATTGAACAATCCCACTTAATTTCCAAAAATGTCCAATCCTTTGATAGTCTAACCTTAAAATCATTGGAGATATGATTGCCTACTTTAATCAAGAGTTTTATTAGGAAATCCTATATCTTATGATGTAATTAACTATGGAGGCTTGCCTCCATAGGAATTAAAGAACCCAACATAAAATAAACCCTACTTTAATTTTTTATGTAAAGTAGGAGAAAGATCTCTAGTATATACGAAGACCCATCATGCCTTAGGAGTCCTTATTAGGTGATTAAGCCCATTATAGGGTGATGTTTCTATCATTTGAGATAGTACATCATACCTTAATATTGTACCCGATCACTTCAATAAGTACCTCCTAAGATCGGCATGGAGTTCTAATGACTCCAAATTAAAATACCACAGCTAATTAAATTAAATGATTGCATGACTATCATCTCCCTATATGATTATAAATCTCACCAATATCATATGCCTATGTATACTTACAAACATTTGTTTATTTCTCCCTTGTTGTTCCTCTATGACATTTTTGATATCTTTATCTCGCACATGATTTTAAATTTGTAATTTTCCATATTAAAAGTAAATTAAGCATTAATAAAAACATAATAACAGAAGAAATCAAACACAATATAATTACTTTAAACATCAGAAAACATTATCCATAATAAACAATACAAGACTCTTCAAATCAGAACATAATGCACTTAGCTACACATTATAAAAAATAAAACAACAATACAATGATAATAATGAATACATCAATAACATAAACAAGGAAACAAATCATCATGAAATTTCATTCTTTGTTTATTCTTCCTTCCTCTTAAAGATTATTTTCCATCACCTTCTTCTCACACTATTCACTTCAAGTTCCTAGGTAACTATAACACTTACATACCCACACACACCCGCAAACTCTAGAAAAGACCCAAAATCATAAAACAATACTCTTTTAATCTATCCCCAAAGTCACTTCAAAGTAACTCTTCAAACTGTACTTAAAACACCCTAAATAGGCTATAAAATTGCCTCAAAATTAAATTGTCAAGTTATAGGACCTCAATGCTTGTTAGTAGCACCTAAGTGTTACTTTGTTTGAATTTATCTTCAAATCTCATGTTATGGAGCCCCAGCATTGCAAATGTAAAATCGTGGTGCTTCATTCTTTATTTCTACACAACTTTATTCTAATACTGAGCTACAAATGTAAAGCCTAGCTGATTTAATAAATTTATATATTTTTCTCCTTTTTTTCTCCAATAAGAGGTTTCATATCATAAATAGATAAAATTATGAAATTAAATCATAAAATGACATTATTTTGACTTAAAAGGACATGCTAATTTCATTAAATTCTCACTTATCACTTATGTTTAATTTCTTTTTTCATAATTGATCCTCCATGCTTAATACCATCATTCTTTACATGTACCCATATGATAGGATCATTTTGTCTTACATTGGTACCTTACTTCAGCTCTTGCGATTATACTCCTTGTGCTTATTTTACATCATTTTACTTGCACCCCAAAGAACTCTTCTCTATAAAGTTAAATTGGCATGTAATAGGTGGTGGATATAGGAAGATCACCATATGATACCACTTGTTAAAAAAGTTTTCTGCTCTCTCAAAATTTATTAGATTGAAACCATTTGCAAATATTTATAATTATTGAAGTTTTCATTGCAACATATTGACCATTTTAAATTACTAAAGAAAAATTGAAGCCATGTGGATGGCTGTTAGAATTATATGATGGGAACATAGTAGAGAAAGTGATGACAATAGTATTAACTTTAATAATGTCATTAAGGTTAGTTCCTTTTGGCTTAGAAATATTATTTATTTCAAGTGACTCACAAGAAGTATCACTTTACATTTTATTATTTAAATAATTTATTAAATTTTTTAATTTTCTTAAAAAATTTAAAATCATCTTTCTTGCATTAATAATCAATTTGATTATACTATGCAATCGATCAAAAATATCTTATAATAACCATGTGTCTAAAGGAAGTATTTTAATTTCACACCATATAATTAAGTTTATAGAAATTTTTTATGGTGAATTACAAATATGGTAATTCAATTACATAGATTTACTGAATATGTTTTTACCACTATTTATAATCACTTTGCAAATAATCCACTCCCCTTAGTAATCACCTTCCAAATATGTCCACAAAACCTGAACTCTGATACTAAATGATGGTGTGGGTTGTGGTGGCTTTAGTTAGGATGACCAAATTAGTAGATGGGAGCTATCTTAAGATGGCTAGGATAGCATGGAAGGCTCATGTGGGGTTCCATTTGAAGTCGTGGTAATGATAATTTATGGTTTAGGATTGGCCAATACATAATAGACATTAGATTGAAAAATGAAACTCAAACTTCTAACACTTTGAAATTCTCCTCTAGAAGCTCAAATCACATAAAGTTAAAACAAAATTATAGTGTGGTAAGTTTGTTGGTGATTTAAAATTTTTTATGAATTTTCAAGTTGTATAAGTGCATTTTAATGATATTATTTCAAGAATTGTGACAAAGAAAATTGATAGGTAGACTAACTAGATCAACCCTTAAGATCAATTAAACTTTTAGAAACATTAGACTTAAACCTTAAATAATGCTCTTAATTTAAAGAAAAATTTTTTGCAATAATTCTAAAAACTTTACTATATTTTATAGATAAAAAGTGCACCAAACATTAACCTCTTCAAGATTTAGGATATTCAGCACCAGGCTTGGTTGAACACTTCAAAAAGTAAGAAAAAAGTACTTTCTATATAAAAAAAACTAGTACAATTTACTTTCTGGCATGGAGAGGAACTACTATAACAATCTATAATAAAAATTCCATAAAAACATAAGTAGATGAAATTAGAACTTCACACCAATGTAGCATAACAAGTAGGATCATCAAATCCTCCTTTTCAAGGATCATCAAATCCTCTTCTTTGGTTGGCTGCCAGCCTTACCAAACTTTGGGATTTCTTTCTAAATTTCATCCATACATAAAAACTAACTTTAATTCCAGCACTAATAAGTACTATATAGTTTTTGCACTACTTGCTACACACACACATGCACAAGAGAGGGAAAGTATGATGGGGCTAGCCAATACAAGAAGTCTATATAGCTAAAGCATTAGAATTTGAATTGGAGTAGTTATACTTTCCCCAAGAAAATCCCTCCTATAGAGTTTCCAACCAATACAAGAAGAAGTGTAAATCATCATTTAGTTAATGCAAATATTTTTTAACTTAATTTTATATAATTTCTACTTCTTTTTTTTATATATCTTCACAAATAACACCTTAGTACAACACCAACACATATATCCATACATAAAAAATAAATAAATCTAAGCTCACAAAAAATAATAATAATATAATCAAAATATTCTAATCTTTAATTTTCTTCTTATAATTAATCTTTCATGCTTAACACTATCATTACTTGCTTGTACCATATAAATGGATATTTTCTATTAGGATTTATGTTGTATTTTAGCTACTATGATTATACCTTCTTTTGCTTGGGCTACACCATTTCACCTATGCATCAAAGAGCTCATGTTAGAAAAGTTAAATTGGCATGTAAAAAATTGCAGAGTATTTGTTGGTGCAGGAAGACCATCTTATGATACCACCTATAAAAGAAGTGCTCTACACCATTCAAATGGATTAGATTTAAACCATTTGCTAGTATTTAAAATTATTAAAATTTTCATGGCAACATATTGACTCTAAAATTATTATAAATAAATAAAGGATGCTCGAAAGCCAATAGAATTATATGTTGGAATTATAGTGTAGAAAGTGATTACAACAATATCAACATTAATAATGTCTTCAAGGTTAGTTCCTTGTGCCATAAAAGTATTATTATTTTCAAGTGATTCACAAGAATTATCAATCTCCCATTTAGTATTTAAACCATTTTAAAATATATTATAATTCTTATAATTTAAAATTCAATTTTCTTTTATCAACAATTATTTTTATTATATTATGCAAGTGAACCAAAATATCTTGTAATAATAATGTTTCTAATGGAAGCATTTTGAATTTCACACCTTTTAACTATGTTTGTAGAATTTCAAATATGATAATTCAATAACATAATTTAGTGAATGATTTCTTACCACCCTTTGGAAGAACTTTGGTAAATTCACTCCCCTTAGTGATCGCCTTCCTAATATGTCCACCAAACGTGAACCCTAGTACCAAATGAGGTTGTGAACCATCGTGGGTTCACTTGGGGTTACTCAATTAGTAGATGGTGGCTCTCCTAAGATGGCTTGGATAGTAGGGAGGCTTAGCTGGGGTTTAATTTGAAGTGGTTGTAAAGATACATTAGGGTTTATAGTTGGCCAACCAAAAATAAATAATTGATTGGAATTTCAAATGTATATGTTTGACATTTAGAACTTTTTTTTTTTGTAAAAGTATAAATTACATGAAGTAAAAAACCAAATTGTAAGGGGGATGTATGTTGGTGATCTAAAAATTTTCATAAATTTTCCAGATGGTCTATAAATTTTTTTTAAGATTCTCCCAGGACATATCACAAAAAGAAAACAGACTTGCTAGTTAATTAGATTAGTACTTAAGGTTCTTTAAACTTTTAAAATGGAAAAATCAAACTTTAAATAATGCTTTAATATAAAATATTTCTTTTTAATAATTATAAAAAAATTTCACTCAATTTCTTAGAGAATAAGTACACCAAATATCAATCACAATAGAACTTGGTTAGTTCAACCTTGAGCTTGGTTGACCATTTCAATTACTTAAAAATTTTAATGTAACTTAGTACGTACGATCACCAAATCCTGTTTTTATTTGGCCACCAAGCCTCATGAAATTTTAGAATTTCACTCCAAATTTTATGCAAATGGAAAACTAACTTTTATTTCAACACAAATAAACATTAAATAGTATTTACACTACTTGCTACCAACACACACACGCACAAAGATATGGAAAGTAAGTGGGGGCAGGCCAAGACTATTGAATTTGAATTGGAGTAATTGTAACTACACCAACATAAGTACCTCTTATGGAGTGGCCTACCAATACAAAAGAAATAGTGTAAATTTGCATTAAATTAATGCAAATATTTTTTTTGACTTTATTATAATTAATGTCTAACCTATTTCTAACTATCTCTACAAATAACATATTAGTAAAACACCAATATATAAATCCATACCAAAACTAATATATAAGTCCAAGTCTACATAAAATATAAAAACTTATTAAAATTATCCCAATCTTCAATTTGTCATCATTAATTTTCTTCATGTAGTTATTCTTCCATGTATAGTAGCATCTTTCCATGCTTTTGCCATTATAATTGGATAATTTATTATTGCATTGGCACCTTACTTTAGCTTTTGTGAGTGGAAATGCTTGTGCTTTTGCTAACCAACACATTTCATAATTTATTATATTATTTCATTTAATTATGTTATTACAACATTATGCTATTTGGTTTATATGATATAATTTAATTTAATGATTTACTAAATATAAACATAATGTGCAATATATGTCAAATGCTTTTCTTTAAATTGGTCAAATCATAATTTATCATTAACCAAGAACTAATAAGTATTACAGCTATTATATATCATTATCATGACATATTTCCTTCAATGTATCACAATATTGGTTTATAGTTAACGCGAAGGCATTGTTGCTTCATAAACCTTTCTATGAAATATTTGATTCTTAGTATTTTGGGGGAAATTATGTCTAAGCAATGCATTGAATATTTGATTATAGCTATTTAAAGGTAATCTTTATATTTCTAAGAACTTTTAGCTATGAATATATGCTCCCTGCCATTATATTTTTGGTAAAAATTTTGAAGACAATTGGTTGGAATAACTAATTTGTCTTTATATTATTTATTGCTTTTTGAGTCCTGTTTGATCTTAAAGATTGACTTACATCCAATTTTCTTAGAACCGATTGTCAACTTAATAAGATCTCATATTTTATTGTAATCCATTGATTTCAGCTCTTGTTTGATGACTTCTATGAACTTAATAGAATTAATACTTTCTATGGCATTTGGAAATGAAATTGGATCATCAATTAAATTTAAGTTAAATTCTAACTCTTGTAAATAATCACATATCATCTGAAATAAAAGGTATTCTTTCTATTTAAGAACATCTTAATGGTTCTTCTTGTGGTTTATCAATTCTAAGGCCTTTGGAGACAACATTATTTTAGGTGTTTGTTTATCCACTTATTATTCTTGTAATTTCTTAAGTTGTTCAGCAACTATAGGGGTAAAGGACAAATGAGTTTCTACACAAACTTCTTGAATTTTTATATTTCATAGTTTAATACTTCCACAAATTTTACCACTTTAAAAGAACATAAAATTTTGAGTTTCAATAATTTTTTTGTCAAGATAAAGACAATAAACCCTCCACCCTCTAGACTTTTCTAGACAACTAAAGAAAAATTCTCTAACTATTCTAAAGTTTATTTTTTTTCATGTCAAATGAGTAACTCCAACATGAAAGTGCCTTAAACTTGGTTTCTTTGAATATATATATATATATATATATATATATATATATATATATATATATGGTATGGTATCACTAATTGAGATTTTTACACAAAAATATTCATAGCCATAATATGAAAAATCATCAATAAAGATAATGAAATGTTTTATCCAGCAAAAGATGGAACATCAAAAGGTCCACAAATATTAGCTTGTATAATTATTAAAAGTAGTGTGCTTCATATGGCTATCTTCATAATTGTGACTATTCCAATTTTTTTTTGTAACAATCCACACATACAATTCGATCAATAAAATATAAATAAAAAACTTTTTATTTTTCACCAATCTTCATAGTCTTGCTATAGATATATGATCCAAATATTTATTCCACAAGTCAGCTAATCTTTTATCAATTAAACCATATTTTATTCTAAAATTATGATGCAAGGTCAATAATTTTGAGGATATAAGTCATCAATCTTTAATTTATACAAAACATCACAGAAAAAACCATATCCAATAAAATGTTTGTGCTTACAGAAATTAAAATATCCATTTTTAAACTTAAAATAATATCCAATTGTATCAAGTTTAGGTAATAAGATTAAGTTTCTAGAAATAGATGAAACATAAATAGTTTTTATAAATCAAAATGTTGTCCAATATATAAAATTAAGCAACTCTTTCTAATGGCAATTGGAGGTTTGACCTAATTTTCTATGAAGACAAACTTTTCATTCTTCTTTATAGTTTAGAATATAAAGAATGTATGCACTATATTTGAAATATTAGTGGTACAACTAAAATAAATCCATTGAGTATTATAAGAAACTTCTTCCAACTTTAATTTTAAACATACATAAGCATAGTTTTACATTTCTTTTCAAACCAAGCCATACATTTATGGCAATCCTTTTAATACTGTCCATGCTTGTAATAGAAATAATTTCTATACTTTTTTGCCTCTTCTTTTGAATTTGGATCAATAATATGTTCACTTCTAAGTGTTATTTATTTCTCTTAACATTCTTCTTTACTAGTTTCTTTTTTGCTTTTGATTGACTCATGAGATTAGATGAGTGAAATTTTTATTTGTTATGCCTTTCTTCCTCTTGAATAAACATGCTATATAATTTAGTCACATGCAATTTATTATTATTAGTGTTGTAATTTATTTGGAATGGACCATATTTAAGAATAAGGACTTTAAAATAAATTGCTTAAGAAATTCTTACTCACTTCAAATCCTATGGAGTTTAATCTTGACATAATTTTCTCATTTCAATGATGTGCTCTTCCTATGGCACATGATTCATCAAACTTCATGGCATACTCATTAGTATCTCAGCGGGTAACTTATTAGTAGATTCAAACTAAAACAAATCTTCCAAGAATTTTGTAAATTTCTTTGCATTATCAATTTTAAAAAGTTCTCCATTAGGTGATACCATAATATGCAATAATAAGTTATGATTGATACTCAATTTAAATTTCACTTAATTGACAATCATAAAAACTTCAATTAATTATGTTAGTTATCCTTGGAAATACTAAGCTTATCTAACTAAGTATATTAATTAATCACAATCATGTTCATGATTACAAAATTTACAAATCAAACTTTGGGTAACTTTTAAATAATTTATTACCTTTTGAACTTTAATAACTCAAGATAAGATTTATAAAACTTTATTATGTCATTTCATTATTTACATAGCATACTCGAGAGTAATTAAATAAAATTTAATTTAATTTTTATGGTAACTTTCTAATTCGATCACTTTGGTGATTAACAAATTATGCTTGATATAAAAATCAAATTAAATAACATAAGAATCTAAGCCTGTTGTTAAGATTCAGAGAAAGAAAACCAGTAACATTTGTAATTAACTTAATATTACAGTTAAACTGGGTTAATAACAGCAAGAACATATTGCAATACACGGTAAAAAATTGCCCATGAAATTCAACGAAATACTGCTAATCATTAAGGGACGTTTGAAATGAAACAGTAAAAAAAATTAATCATTAAAACAAGATTACAACTTAATGTAAAATTGATAACATAAGATGAATTAAAATCGCTCAAAAACGTCAATCTGTCATTTCATGTGATTCGATCTCATTTAAGAGAAATATAAAGTAATCTTTAATGTAAAATCACAATTTCTTAAATAATTAATTCTACATTAAATAATAATTAATGTGAATAACACTTCGTAATTAATTATATTATTTAATTGTTTGTTTTTTTTTACATTTGTTCACATCGAACGCAGCCAAATAGGCCCTAATTATGAATCAAATATAAATCATAATAAAAAAAAAGTCAATAATCAATGCATAAAACTCATGCATGCAGTCGGTGATAACGTTTAAGTTTGGATGGATTGATATGCACATTTTTCGGTGGCACCAACCCGAAGCCTTTAAATTTAATGCATTTTAACTTTTTCTGATCTTAGCTCCAATTTAAACCTTGGTTCCTTCATCAAAACGCTTAATCCTAACATTATAATGGTAACGCAGTAGTGATTACGATCTGTAGGCCAAATAATACCACCGAACTTAACTTACCAGCCTTCGTTAAAAGAAAATTTAATTCCATAATCTTTACGTCAATTTCGATCATTTTATATACTCATTTTGTCCAGAGGCTTTTTTCTTTCTTTGTTTTATCTAACTATTTGATGGTAAGGTATGAATGAGTTGGGTCATTTTATGAACTATCTCATTAAACTAAGCTGAGGATCAACTTCATTACTACTGTTGGGATCATATTATTTAACATTGTGGATATATAAATTATATACATTTGTGAAGATCAGCAATTGATGCTCATAAAATTCTCATCCTATTTGCACAAATCTTCAAAAAAATTTTGAGTTGAATCCAATTTTAGCTATGAACTATACTGCAATTTTACTAACAAGATTTTATGTGAACAATATGATAAAAATTTATTAAAAGAAAATAATGCAATAGGGACTAAGAAAGGGAGAATTGAGAGAGGAGAGAGAGAGAGAAGTTGAAAGATTTTACTAAATTGCTAATAAATAAAGGATTTGAGCACTAATGATTTCTAGCCTCCTTATTGACCATCTATTTCATAAGCTTAGCTAGGAGTTTAGCATTGCTGATAACTATGTAAAAAATTTTAATTGCTCTTCAAAATTTCATTACAATGAAATGTGCATTATTCCTTTGTGAGGAATTTAACTAATCATATGTCATAATCTCAATCATAGTAAATTCATCAGCCTATATGTAAGAAGTTCACTATGTTATAGTGTGAACTAGTTTATCCTAAGGTGAGTAGGTCTACTTTAGTTGGGGTTGAATATATTTTAGTTAGTTTGTGACCTTAGTGAATTCATGATCCCTAGGAGTTCATGACCCTTGCAAATCAATGCTCCTAAACTAAATATTCTCTGTTATATTTACTGGAAATATAACAAAATATTGTCTTCATAAACTAAAAAATTTAATTTAATTTTAAATTTATCTATGATCAAATAGTACTTTTCATGTAGAGGAATCATAAAGTTAAAAAAGTTATACTTAAAATATTCTCTGTTAATTTTATATGGCCATTGTCATATTCCTTAAAAAAATAAAAAAAGTAAAAATTAAATATAGATAATTATTACGATAATGGCCTTAAAAATAATCTTGGCAAAGGGTTTCATTCTTTCTCTATATCAACTTCCTTTATTAGGCTTATGGATGTGGAATCTATAAGTTTGCATCATGATGAAGCATGCCCGAATTTATTAGTAAACATAAAAAAAAAAATACTAAATTCTAGGTGATTTGATATTTTTGGTGATGAATAGTTTTAACCTAGAACGTTATAAACTTTATATCCTCATAAGATTTCAACCTTTTGTTCATTCTAATAATCTTGCTAAATTTTTTAGTTGCTCCTATCATGTGGGAAGAACATTATCATTATCTAGTTTGATAAAACTTTAGACTAATATTTTCTAATGTAAACATTGAGCGGTCTATATATCATTACACAAAGCAAATTGATTATTTAAACTAATAAAATATTATTTTAAAAATGTATATATTTTTTTAAGTGATGTCTACTTTATTTTTTTAATCATCCTATATTTGTGATAATATAGATATTCATTGTAGTCCATTCTCCTTGATGATGATAGATTAAACAATAGGTTGTTATTACATGGGATGATTTTCTACTTCATGTGAGCCTTTCAAGCATACATCATAAAGGGCTGCCATTTTATTACCATTATAAAGAGTTAAGGGCCATTAAAGTATAATTATCCTAACCTAACAATCAATAATTTTTGATGGAAAGATTGGAAAGAAGGATGATGAATTTTCTTGTGTCGAATTTTCATTTGATACTAAATGATCTTAATCCAAGAACCACAAATTTCAGTAGTGAAAAGTGGTCAATCATTGGGATGGCATGACATTGACTGTAAGTTATAAAGGTGGAGAAAGGTTGAACTATTAAAGTTAAGCCTCTAGTGGGAGATACTTCCTAGCTAATAAAATAGGTTAGTTGGCACAATAAAGAAAAATTCATATAAAATTTGATTGTCCCCTGAGAGCGATCATGACTCTTAGGAAATGACCAGAGGGCATGGTGGTCAACTAGTTGGTACATGACAATATGAATAAAAATGTAGCAAGAAAAGTCCACTAAGATTAGTATAAAGTTGTCAATTCAAGCATTCTTTTAAAATTTAAATAGGTAAGCGAAGAATACAAAAAGGTGTAATTAAAGAAGTTAGATAGAACAATATAATTTAGGAGTGTTTAGTTCTAGTCAATGACAACTAACATTCTCCAAGTGTTGAGGGTGTGACCAAGAGATAGAGATAGTGACTTATCAGCCAATTGAAAGAAATGATGACTTTTTAACATCAAATTTTTTGAATTAGATGGTAATCAACTAAGTTTATCTCTAATCAAATCACTAAGACTAAGTAGTTCGGAATGGCAATCCAACCAAATATCCCCTTAAGGGATGAGTTTGAATTTTAATTGTTTAACATGTTTGTGATTCTGATATGATACAAAAAATACTATGTGTTCCTAAAACTTTGATGACATGTGGCTACTAAACTTTTCTTATGAGATGTGGTAACAAATAATTATTTGGTATTTTTTATAAATAAATCATAGATTTAAATTTCAATTCAAATAGTTTAAATGAATACATATATAAGACAACAAACTTAAATTAATATTTGCGTAGGCTTTTACATCGAGTATAAAATTGAGAGCCTATTCAACGTGAGGTAGCCTAGTAGTCTCACCCTTCTAAGGCTCTTAGGCTACACTTTTGATGGTGTGACCTCGCACATTTCATTTTTCCTTCACACATGCTCAAAAAAATTTCCACCTTCCTTTTTTGCACGACTTGCTTGAAATATTAATTTTATTCCAATTCTCAAATTTTACTTAAATTTAGATGATCTCCACTGAGAATAAGATGCCACACATTCCCACATTTTATTTATACTCCTAGCCATTGGAAATCTTAATGCTAAATCAATGAATTTTTCATAAGTTTGAACATTTTTTTTCTCTATTATGTGGTATCAGAAGTCACCATAAAATAGGTGCAAATTGTTTAAATTATCACATAAAAGCTGAGGCAAATTAAAAAAGTTTTAAAAACTATTTTAGAATGCATTCATATAAGAGACATATAATTTTCACAAGATATGATTTATTAGTTTAATATGGCCAAAAAAAAAGCTTAGAAAAATAATAATTAAAATATAAAATTAAGAGTTAGTTGGAACGGCACATCAAAGTCTTCACTGTCATCCAATTAGTTAAAGCGGCCCTAATTCTGATGAAAGATAATACCACATACAAGCCTATTCTCGACAGCTGCTTCACCTTCAACGTTGGCTATGATTGTGACTTCACTCCTACTCCATTGAAAACATTGAGGTTTACTTTAATCTCTACTTTGATACGGTTCGCTTATTAAAAAATAATGATGTGGATACTTTATAATTAGCTCACTGTCTTTGATTAAAAATCATAGTGCACGACGCCACTTTCTTCTTTTTTTCTTTTTTCTTTTTTATTTTGAAATAGTTGACAGTAACGCCTATCTCTAGAACAAAATTTTTATCAGAATTTCGTTTTTAAGAATTATTATATTTTTTAATTAATTATTTAATTAATATAAATTAACATTCTCCATTTTTATCATTAAAAGAAAAATATTTAAAGAACACAAATTTTTATATAAAAATTAAATAAAAATTTTAAATTGTTTACTCAATTGTATTGGTAACATTTTATTTATCATTAATTTTCTTTTATATTTAACCGCATTCAGCAAGATATTAATATGCCCATTATATAATAAAAGATCAACCTCCTTTTGTAAATATAGTACAAAATATTTCCAATTATTATTGACCAAAATAAACTCTAGAGAAATTAAAAAAAAAAAAAAGAAAGAAAGTGAAAGGACCCATCGTTTTCTTGCCTTAATACGAAAGCTATAGCTTTTATGTAGCAACGAGGACCACCACTAATATGTTTTTTTTCTGTTTGCGAACTCATAATTTATGATTCAGTCATTTCATCCCCTTTTTTTTCTTTTCCATTAGAAAGCCAGAAACTTCCTAAAAAGTCAAATAAAGTTGTAAGAACAAAAAAAGAAGCAATAGCTTCTACATTTCTCCCATTTGCTACAAATATATTATTAGACAAAAAAAATACACAAATCAAAATATTAGCAAACATTGCTAATTAACAAAACAGAAAAGCCAAATACATGGCAGCAAAATTGACCAGCCAAATTCCCATCTCTCCTCTACAACAAGCATAAGCGGCCGAGGGTGGCGTTTGGTAGTACCAAGGAAACCATGGAATTATAGGATTTGGGGGTGGAGGTGCCGGAAAATAACCAGTGGGAGGAGAATAATATGGCACATAACTCGGCGGTGGCGGAGGAGAATAATAGTATACGGAGCCTGGTGGCGGCGGCGAATAGCTACTTGGTCGTGAAGGTGGTGGTGGGGGACAATCGATAGTCGTTGGCGGTGGTAGGCATGCTGGGCATTCGGGCGGCGGCGGATTATCCCATGACAACGAAATCAACGGTTTTGACATGAATACCAAAATGAGAAGAGACAGAAGAAGGGTGGTTGAGGAGTTTGCGGCCATGGAATAGAAGCTATTGCTAAAGGAAGGCTTGGTAGTGACGTTTAAGCCTTCTTTCTTATAACGTCAAGGAGTGGAATGAATTGTTTGTAATAGGGTGTGCAATGGAGACATTGGAATTTGACCATGAAAGGGACTTGAGGATGGATGTTTCGGGTTTAAGAAGGTTATTTATAAGTGGGTGTCGTAATTGTTCGGGTGTAACGGCAACGTGGGGAAGGCGAGAAGTATTTGTGTCTTTTGTAAGGGGTTGGAATCAATGGAAAATGATGTGGCGTCAACTCCGGTGGCTGATAGAACTGAAGCTGAGGGACCGCCCAGGGTATTGTTACCTTCGTTGAGAGAAAGGCTTCGGTCACCGCCTTCCTGAAACGGCCTTACCATACTAACTCATAGCAGCACCAGTAAACATGTGGAATCAAGTTCGAAAAGAGTTTGGCAACAAGAACTGTAAACTGTGGGAAATAGTATAGTTCTCTTGCGAAGGGAAAATCTTAAAATTGGATCATTCAAATGATTATTTGGGGATCGTTTTAGAGGTATTATATAATAAGAGTTATTAAATGAAAAATAGCGGTTTTTGATATCAGGTTCACATGCCTAGCAAGGCTGCCGAAGTTTAGTTGCGCAGAATACAATGTGGGGCTGAAATATTTTACTTTTGGACTTTTTTATTCCCCGGCCTTAAAATAGAATAGCCATCATCTAAGGCACTCAACGTTCACATGGCTTTGATAGTGACCCATAGCCGACAGCTAATCAGCGATTTTAGAAGGTAGAAATTATTATTTTTAACAAAGCTATATGCAAACATACATAATCTATAAATTTTATTTTTTGCATGCTAATACCAATGATGTTAGAAAGGTTCACATTCGTTCAATCAAAAGAAGAGTCAACTAAGATAATGTGTGGATAAACTTAAATATTACAATGCCCCGTTCTCCTAAGATTTTCTTCTAGTCCACCTCCTTCGATCTCCTGAAGTTTCCTTCTTCTCTTTGTTTTTGCTCAATTTTTATTGCTTTGATCTCTCTTTTTTGGCGAGGCTGTAAGGCCTTCGCCCTCCCCTCTTGCTATGGATTCCTCCGCTCTCCGTCAGACTCACGCCTCTTCTTCTTCTATTTTGGGAAGACCCTCTGCCCCCCTTCCCCTCATGTCAACCTTTAACTGGAAAAGTCTTCTCTCCTCATAGATCACAAACACTAACCCCTTCAATCTAATCTTCATACATTCTTCTGAGGAGATTGTGGTATTCTCTGAAGAGGAAATTGCTGATGGTTCGAGACAGTGGAACAATGCTCTTGTTGGATACGCCCTCAGTAGGAGATCCTTCTATGATAATCTCCTCCAGGAAATTAAGAAAATCTGGACTCTTCGCGGTAATGTTGATCTCATCTCACTAGTTGATAGTTTTTTTCTATTCATGTTTAACTGTGTGGAAGATCTGGATATGGTTCTTAACTAGGGACCGTGGTATATTCTGAGAAAGCCATTTATCTTTAAGAACTGGACTCTTGATTTTACTCCTATTTGAGATGATTTCAAAGAGGTTCCAATTTGAGTCAAATTCCCAAACCTGCCTCTACATTGCTGGTCAAAAAGGGGATTTCTAAAATTGCAAGTAAGATCGGTACCCCTTTAACTGTCGACCCCATCACTGTTAATGGCCGGCCAGTCTCTCTTACCCTCTCTCTCAATGGTAAAGAAATAGCTCAGTCAGTCATCTATGAATGGAAGCCTACTCCATGTGGTGTTTGTAATACATTTTCCCATAATTCCTCTAACTGTTAGGAATCCCCTAATTATAAATCTCTAATGG
This sequence comes from Cymbidium sinense, assembly GCA_021442155.1. Classification (NCBI taxonomy): domain Eukaryota; kingdom Viridiplantae; phylum Streptophyta; class Magnoliopsida; order Asparagales; family Orchidaceae; genus Cymbidium; species Cymbidium sinense. The sequence goes on from CM038219.1 coordinate 70,365,849, forward strand.
CTACTCTCTTATTCTGAGCTAGAAGTAGAAATCCGATCAGATCTTCTCCTCTTCTCCCTAGGGAACCCAGTTTAATTAGAGTAGTTAATCCCTATTCAAAATATGGATGAAAATGATTAATCAAATCAAGTAACTCTAAAATAACTTAGAACTTTGAAATGGCCTAGGTTAAGTTTTGTACTCAAGACAGCCTATGTCTCCTAGGTTATGATAAACATAATTTCATCTAAAGGGATTGAATTAATTGATGAAATCTTAACACATCGAAAATCAAAATCTAACCTAAGAATGAATCAAATCATTTGAAGGAAGTAACGTTAAATTAATGAATGAAATTAATTCAACTAAAATCAAACAAATTAAATAATTCAAACACATAAAATTAAATGAACATTTAATCAAAACAAAAAGAAAACTAAAATATTGAATGAACTAAATCATTTGAAAATAAATCAAATCAAGAAATATTTAATCAAATTAAAAGAAATGTGAAGAAGAATAAATCTTAAGTAAATTCTGAAATAAAATCAAAACTTTAATTAAACCAAATCTAACTTAAATGAATTCAAAAGAGGTTAAATAAGACATTTAAGATCTTAAGGTTGACCTCCTTAGAAGAATATTCACCTTAGGGTGAAAACCTCATTCTATAGGATTTAAGATGTTGAATAGAATGGGTTCTACCTAAAGTCAAATTTATTGTATTCTTCATTCTTGAAAACTTAAATGTCACTTCAACACAAAATGAATTTAAAAAAATAAAAAAATTTCAAATCAATTAACTCATTTAAACTAAAACTAGCCAATGGTAAATTAAAAAAAAAAACATTGAAACATGAAAAATCAAATCTAAAATGCCTAGTAAAGTCATACCATATAAGCTAATTTTTCTTCATACACTAGATTATTAGGTCACTAACCCTAGACTTAGGTTAGGTTGATATTCTATGATACTCTATGATGTGATGTGAAATATATATATATATATATATATATTGTGTACTATTTTATACTAGATGGCCAGGATTATTTGCTCTCTAATTAGAATGCTAGGATGTTATTTTTGGACTAACATTATTTTCTATAGGGGGCTGTGCTAAAAAGGACTTTTGTAACAAAAATAAATGAATAAATATTATTTTCTTGTAGGTATGCTTAAATCTTTAAGCATAGCCCAATAGCATAGGTGGGCTTGACAAGTAATTAATGCTAAGCCTGTATGCTTGCAAATTTAATTACTAGAATGTTGTTTGTATTTCTAAAAATATCTATTTTGTAAAATTTAGGAATTTTTTTTAATTTAAATGTAATTAGAACTTAGAATTATGTTATGATCTATGGGGTCTAGAAATAGCAAGAGCTGACCCTACTAGCTGGTGGTCCCCTGTAATCCCTAGAGAAAGAGAAGTTGCTAAAGAAAGCCGCATATGTCTAGACATTTAGTTCTAGGCTTGGTTGTATAAAGGTAGAACTCGATAGCCCATTTTCCTCTTCCATCCAGGGTGTACAATGGTACTCGATCGCACTAGTCTGTTCCTTTAAAATTAAATTTGTGTGATTTATTTTGAGTGCATAATAGAATCAACCTACTTTTCTAAGTTTCTTTCTTTGTTGAATTTGTGTGATGAAAAGCTTGAATGTTAGGCTCCTAGGAAAATTTAAATTTTCTAACCAACTTAAATTTAAATAAGTTAAACAAAAATAAACAAAATCATAAGTTCATATATATATATATATATATATATATATATATATATATATATATATATATATATATATATTAAAGCCTTAGGAACAACTTAAAAGCAACTAGAAATAATTAATTTTTGTGAACCATGATTATATATTATTCTAACTTGTTGAATTGGGCACTTCACCCATTGCACGTAAGGGGCATCTGACCTTTAAGGATGACTACCTTCTTGACGAAGTGTGTCTTCTTATTTTGATTTGATCTATGATTGCTTCTAACTACAACTCATTGCAATCATAAATTGCATATCCCAAAAGCCTTAAATGAATTGTGAGTCAAGACATAAAAAATAAAATATATTGCATTAGTTAGGAGCATGTAATGCCTATCATGATCCTAGGGATTAGGGAGTGAGTTTAGGTTCCTAGATTTGTTTCCTAACTTATAATAGCCCAGCCATCTTGCATAACATAAAGACTGACAACATGGATTTAAAAATTTTCTTTGGTGGTGTTAGTTGGCAGTCCTTCCAGGCAGGTTATAAGTCCAAAAAGTCAGGATATGTTCCTTTTCTCTGGTGAGAGAAGGAGCCAATAATTCCCAAAAGTCAAATTAGTCGAGCCTCTAACTTGTGTTAGAAGTAATTATATACTTAGGTTTTGAAGCATCCTTCTAGGAATAAGTCTTCAACCTTAAATATTTCTATAGTCTAGAATCTAAGTCCTAGATTTCTAATAAAATATCAATTCAAATCTTAAGGAATTTTATCTCAAAAATATAAAGCTTAATGGTAGGATAGTTGAAATGCCTATTAAGTACCACAATATCAATAGATATTTCCTACTTTATCCCATTTGACCTCGAAAAGAACTCTCTTCCCTTTAAAGTGTTCCATTTTGTAATTCCAATTTAACCATCCTTCAGAACCAGCTTTAAAATTTATAGGAATAAGAGTCTATTTCAGTAATTGAGAGTATTCTTAGGAAGAAATCCTCATTCCTAAGATGTAATTAACTATAAGGGCTTGGCCTTATAGGGAACTATGATCCTAGTATAAAATAACATTGTTCTACTTTTTCATGTAGTTCAAGGAAAGAATCTATAGGATATGATAGACCCATTAGCCTTAGAAGTCCTTATTTAAGCAATCAAATCCATTATAAGAAAACATGTTTATGTTTCAAGATAGAATATTTATTTCATAATGAAAAGTTTGATTACTTGAATAAAAAAATTTTAAATTCTAAGTGGGGTCACAAATTTTCCCCACAACACCGAGGCATTGATCCTTTACATTTTTAAGACACAAATACCTACCATAGAATGTTACAATACTAAGCACTCAATGCCAAGGCACCAATTTAATAACATTATTAAGTGCCTAAGCATTATGTTCCTGGTGTCAAGGTGCTACCCTAATAAATATATTTTCAGTGTCGAGGTGCTTAATAAAAATGGATCTGAATTACCTACATGGTCCCTGGCATAGTAACAATTGCCTAAGTTTAGTGTCTGAGGATGTCTCACAGATTAACATAAGAAAAATAATAATTTTGAATTGCCTCTATGTGTAAAAACTTATAGATTTAGGATACAATCTTAATCTCTGAATAGGATGCATAGGCTGAATTTAAAAATTAAATTAAAAATGCAAAAATTAATCTTTTAATTTCAAACAAAAATTATAAAATCACCTACATGTGCCCCAATACATGTTAAAATCTAAATGAGATGTCTGAGGGTATTGCGCAAGTAATTTTTTGGTTGGGTCTTATGATTGGGTCCAGATTAATAAAACATAATCATTTCTCGATGATGACAATGTTGGTTGTAAAATTCATCTATAGGGGATATGTTCAAATTGAATAAAGTTCATCATTCAAAATAACTAAAGTCAATAATCATCTACCCATCCATCATTATTTATCAAGGATAATAAGCTAAGAAAACCTTTGCTCATAAATAACTAATGTCAAATTAAATATAACTGTATTCATATTCAAATAATCTCATGCCAATAAGGACATGGCCTATGTCCTCTGACATTGTGATTTTGCTACCAAATGACACCATATGAAATGTGGATATGACCAGAACCCTTTGTCAAGGTGGCTTGGCTTCTATATGGCTCCACTATATTTCGATCATGATAATAGCCCATATGTTCCTTAATGGCTTTTCTCATTGAGCCATGAATTATGAAATATATTTAATAGGAAAAAAGCTTTATGTTAGTTAAGATTGACTTAAAATTAGTCACCTTAGACAAATATCACCCCAAATCTACAAGAACATCTTGGACGACGCAACCTATGACTACTGACAAGGATTCTTCAATCAAGATCTATTTTTCTTAGCTAAGTAGACTAAGGACCATGATAGCTCGGGATGACGAAACAATGGGATCTTGATGGAGCATGTCATCATCCCCTCTAATATATACTTTAAGTTGAATGGCTATCATTTATGTCATACTACGCACACCACTAGACACCAATGCATATCAAAGGGATATGTTTATTTCCAACCTTAATCTAGAGTGCTCACTTACTATGCTAAGAGGGATAATTAAAATGAAGGATTGCATTCATAGGAAGTAGAACTCTAAATATAAATAAACTCTAATGTATTGTTAGGGGAAATCTAGTTGAATATATATCAATCTATCTCACAAACAATATACTCTTAACCTTCTCAACAAAGGTGGCAGAGAGTATCCCCAAAGGTATTTTTCTGAGCAATCAAAGAATATCATCCATCTGATAAACTTCAAGGTGTGACATTTAAGATACATTCTCAGAGATCTACCACTAAAAGGTCCTGATCAATTTGGGTATCCAAAAAGTCCCAAGTCATCAATGATGAGACAACTTAATAAGAGCCAGCCCCACCATATGACAAAGGAAATGAATCTCTTATCATTAATTCGAAATGCCAGTTAAAAAAGAGTCAACCAACGGATGATGAGGCAGATAATGAAATCTTCTAGGAAGATGATCATTTCTTAATTAATGAAGAACAACAAATGCTAGAATTCTAAAATAATGAAGATAATGATTGTATGGAAGTCAAAGTTGTTGTCAATACACATTTATGTAATAGCAACATGGCACTCAACAAAAAAATGAAGAAGAACATTAAAAGAACCTAAATCATCAACAACTCAGAGGTAATGCCCAAGTAATAGTTGAGGTAACTGAAGATCTAATTGACATTGTAACAATGTTATAATGACAAATAGGTTCTCAACTCCAAACAATAATTGTCTCATTGAAAAGAATGGACAGATGAAAGAGTTGTTTGGTCAACTTAACCTTCTAGCAACTGCATTGTAACAAGTACCTCTGAGAAATCCTCCAAAGATTATCAATCCAACACCTGAAATAGGGGTCATACAAAATGTTACACCCAACTTGTCAACAACTTCAATATGAAGGCAAGAAACCCCATAAGAAGTTACATTAAATGCCCAACAAGAAGCTAATGTTGTCATCAAATCTCAAGTAGAAGACCTCATCAGCCAAAAAATCAAACCAGTCATGGCTTTAGAAGCTATTGAATAGCTAGTTGAAAAAGGCTGACCATACCTGGCTGAATATGACCAAGTACAGTATCCTAAAGGAACGTTGTGCAAGAATTTAACACTTTTTAGGCAGAAAAAAATCCATGATAAACCTAGTTTAAAGCTACTTGTGGAAATACCGGAGGAAATGATGCTTTATTGCTATGATAATTTTTTACCATACTTACCAACACAGCCTTTGAATTGTATGTTGAGTTACCCAATAAATCAATAAATACCTTTATGAAGTTAGAAACACTCATCGTTAAGAGATTTACAGGTGCAACCAAGAAAGTAATGATAGTAGATCTCGCCTTGGGAAAGAAAAGGAAAAATGAAAGGATTATAAAATACATTACAAGATGGAAGAATATAAGCATGCAATGTGATCAACAGCTCATAGAAAAGCATGCATTATAACTCCTTGTGTGAAACATTAATAATCATATGGCTCTATATCTAGCCATGGCTACGATCTATACGTTTCAAGAATTATTGGATAGTGTAGCCAAGTTTGAATGGCTGCCCATGCAAAAAGTCCATAATATCAATCATAATAATAGTCCCTTTGGGAAAGAGAAACAATCAAAATTGCATGATGCGAAGAAGAATTATGTGAATATAACATTCGCATTTATAGTTTACAAAAAAATGGAGGTGTGGCAACCTCACGACCAGCAGTAAAGTTGATAGAATACCCAAAAGAAAAGATGGCTAAATAGTACTCATTCAAAAATGAATACTCCTAATATCTTTAAACAAGCCCTAAAATTAGGATTACAATTTCCAGAGTCACATCGGCTAGACCAAGTAGACAAAGTTGATGATCCCAACTAGTATCTATTCCATAGATTTATAAGTCACCCAATTGATGATTATTTTGTCTTCAAATATTGGGTAGAAAAGAGCTATCGAAATAAGAAACTCACCTTATCAGACACTGTACTAATACATCTTAAAAAAAAAGGCAAATGTTGTTATAACACACCCAATCCAGGATGCAAAAGAACAAAAAATTTTGAGCTAACTAGAACTCAGAATATAAATGATGGTAAGGGGAAAGCTCTACAAACACAGAAAGAAGAAGGTGGGTTGGAGACCTTCATCTTAAATAAAACTAAAAGGATAATTAACATTCTTTCAACCATAGAATGCATCCGATGGAAGAATCCCTTAGAGCTTAAAATAGATTCAAGAAGGCTCTTTCCTAATAGGGGGCAATTTTTATATAATACAAAGAAGCAGATGGAAATTAATCAATCTTTATCATCAAAGCCTTGCAAATCAAAGAATAAGATAAAATAAAAAAACTAAAGTATGAAACACAAAAAATGATTGACTCTCCAAAAGAAGTATGAGCAACCTTCTTGAAGGCCAATTAAGTTGGTGGAATATATGCATCACTTATAACTTGATATGAAAAATCTAGAGGAAGAGGTTTTGAAAGAAACGTGTTTTTGGATTCTCCTCCCCAAATGAGATTTTTCCCAAAATGGCAAGTCAACTCCCTTCCTTTCCATGTGGCAGCCTCTTCATACCCAAATCAGGACTTAACATAGTCATCTAGCCCAACCCAAGTGGGTTAGGTTGGCCATGGACCAAAGAGAGGTGAGTTAGCTTACCTCCCCAACATAGCTGAAACCCATTGGATTGATGGGAGGAGGAAGTGAGCCACCCACCACGACCTCTAGCTAATGAAGTCAAGCCACCTCAGCTTAGATGTGACCACTCTGGTGCCCGGACGGTGGCTAGCCAGCCAAAATTCAGGCATCAATCTCGTCTATCCAATCCAAGGGAGGAGGGGAGGAGGGGTGGGGATATACCCCCCTCATTTCGATCCAAATCAAACATAGACACTCTTGGAAAGCTTCCATATGCCATTTCAAAATCCGAAGAGCCTTCCCTAAGCACCCCAAGCATCTCCATTGCTGAACTTCACTATCCCAAAATAGGATAGCATTCCACTTGACCCAACTACCTTAAATATCCACTAAATTTAAATTAACTTCATACACACCTTCCCTACACTCCGTCGAGCTAGAATGAATCATCTTCCAAGCTCCATAGCCACCAGAGGTGTGACTTCGATCAACGTTGACTTGCAATTTGATGATTCATGGCCTTCTAAGAAAATGGTGAGAAATCAACGCAAGTGCTGCTTAATTAGGCTTCATCTACACTTGACGAAGATTCCTCAATCGATTGCGTCGCTGGTCTTGAGCTCTGATGAGGTAATTCCACAAAATTGAGATCTTGCAAAATTTTTCTATGGCTTTTTGAAAAAAAGTTGCATGTCACACAAATCTAACTGATATATCCCTTTGGATTTACCTCATTAAGGTTTGGGTTGATTTTTGAATCGATCCGAGGTTGGGTGTGCTAGAATCGAGTGAGGGAAGTTGAACGGTGTCCAACTCTCTTCGCTTGGGAGATGATGGATCACACACTGTCCATTCTACATGATCACAATGGTCGGTCATGATTATTTGCTAGATTTATCTGATTTCAATCCTTTAAGAATTACAGGTTTGATCTGTGTCGTGCGACCTTAGATCTGATGGTGGAGATGAAAGCACGTTGGCCGCTAGCCACGTATGCACTGAGTTGGACGCACTTAAGTGGCCAATTTTGCAGCGCCACATGGAAAGCGCACCACGTTAGCAGTCTGCGTGGCACCGATGGGATTAGGCTTAATTAATTAGTTTTAATGACTGAAACTTCAAAAATCATAAAAAATTATAAAAAATTAGAAAAATATAAATAAATACTTATTTTGAAGTTATTTCAGAGGAGATTTATTTAAAACTAATTCCAATTGATTTTGAATAGTGATTAAAGCCTAATTAAAATTTAATTATAAACTTAATTAGTATCATTACTCCTCAATTACTTAAGTAATAAATCCCAAATTTTTTGAGTTAATTTAATGGGATGACTTCTGTCTCCCATAGTTTTCTTGTGATTTATTGCTTAGTTAATTAAGGTACTTGACTATTTATGCCCTAATCACTCTCTTAATTAGCATAATTAATTAATTAATCTCCTAAAAAAATGAAAATTAATTGGTTAAGCACACTAATCACTGTTGAGTGAATGGGCAAGGGGAATGGGGTTAGGACCTCCCTCCTAACTTTTTCGTAAGTCAATTTCTCTTTAAGAGAAAATTGATTAAAAATGACATTAATTAGGGAATAATTAGTTAATTAAAGTGTTTTAATTAATCAAATTAAAATCATAACCATATCATATAATTATTAATGGAATTAGGGGTTCCTCTTTATGTGTTTAATAACATAAAGACCCTTAAGAAAATCATGATTACCCATAAGTGTGGGAAAATCATAAAAGCACTTAATTAGGTTCTTTAAATTAATTAACCCTTAATCATGAGCCATTTGCATTAAGACCTTATAGGAGCATTGCAATTTTATTTTCTCACATGTTCATGTCATTTGTGGCTCATAATTAAGTGGTTAATCAAATTAAAGAAGCAAAGGTAAGGGAAATTAATTAATTTAATTATTGATCCAACTTAATTAATTCATAAAATCTACCTAATTACATTTTCTTAAACCAAATCAAATTAATAATGTGGGAATGGGATTAAACAGGAAGTGATAAATTCTTCTCTTTCAACTTAATCAAAATCCCAAATCATAAATTAATAAAGGAATTTTGGTTTTCTTTAAATGGGTTTATTTAATGTGATTGTCCTTAGGAATTAGTTTAACTGAATGAATCATGTGTTGATATTTAATTATTCCTTTCCAAGCACATTAAATGTTGTATGTCATTTTATTTGATGCATTCATGCTTTCAAATTTAAATAAATCACATAAATTTCCTTTATGTAAGTGTATTGGTATTGTGGAGTGTTGATAGATTTATGAATATAAATTGGATTTGCATGTGTTTATAGCTTAAGTATATTAAATAAAGCTCTCTTTCTTATAATTCACATATAGATTTACATGAGTTTGAACAATAATGGGTGTTTAGTCGGAACATCCTAGGAATATGAGGCTTTAAGTAGCACTAAGGAGGGCATTTGATTACCTCACTTCCCTGATTTAACAATGACACATACTCATTTGGTTTAATTATTATGTACTTTGATATTAGAATTTAGATAGAGCTTTAATCCATATGTCTAAATGATTTAATTAAAGAAAATACTATCTTTGCATGATTCTCATCTTTATGGTTATGTATACATTCACTTGTATTTAAGATAGAAACTGTTTAGTCTAGACATCCCAGGAATATGAGACTTTAATTAGCCCCAAGGAGGTCATTTGATTACCTCACTTTCCTGGTTAACAATGGCATGTACTTGCTCACATCTTTTAACATGAGTATGTGTGCTTAATCAAAAGATGAAGAATATCTTTTTGTTACTAAAAATACATGCATTCATATTCACCTAAGTCTTTAGTATGTGTGATATATAAATTAGCGCTATCTTTTCCTTATTCATGTATAACTTTACATAGTCTTGGAATGTTAAGAAGTATATAGTCTAGACATCCCAAGAATATGAGGCTTTAGCTAGCCCCAAGGAGGTCAATTCCCTAGTTAATAATGGCATGTACTTATGTGATTCCATCCTTATGTATTTTGATATTAGAATTTGTATAAAGCTTTAATCTATATGTTCATACAATCCAATCAAAATGAAAAAAAAATATAAACTTCAAACATATATAGTCATCATTCAAGTGTGCTAAAATATGTTGCATGTATAGATGTACTTAGGATTTGATCATATGCATGTTACATGTGATGGAAAAAATGACTTGCTACAATTTATATGATAGTAATTAAATTAGATTAATCTTAAGAATCCTTTCATATTGAATAGGGCCATTTAAGGTTAACTTAAACTTAAGTTTAATTAAAAATCATTTAATAAGCCATTCATTAAAGAGAACTAAATTAAATTAATATGCTTTAGAAAGTCGCTTGAGGAAGGGATGGAAGAGGGTAACCCTCTTCCTTCTCTTTATAACAATTAGATGCTAACTGTAAATCACAAGAAACAAAAATAAAATACAAATTATAATTTACAATTCAATTAAACAACTTCAAATGAAACCCACCATTATGTTAACTTAGAAAAATTTAACTCTAATATTTAGTTAAGACATACCACACAAGACCTTAACACACACATTAGAATTAAGTCACTACTTCTAGCTCTATGTTAAGATGGTGTATGATGTGATGTATATTTTATTTTATGATGTATTATTTTAGATTGGATGATAGGGTGTATGTTTTGTAGACTTGATGTTAGGCCGCTCTTATTCTAATCATATTTTTTGTAAGGGATTGTGCTTAAGGGGATGCTTAAAAATAAATATAGATGCTTTCTTTGTAGGTTGATTAAACCCTTAAGCATAATCCAAGTTAGGATAGGTGGGCTTGGTTACCAATGTGCAGGGTACTAAGTCCAGATTATACATATAACTGCTTAGGATTATATGTATGTTTAGCTAACCTGTATTTTGCAGGTGTAGTTAGATTTACTTTTCATATACATATGTAATCTTGCAATAGGAATTACAATTAATGCTATGGGGGATTAGGATGAGTAGTGGCCAGAAGGTTTTATCTTGGGGTGCCTTATGATGCCTTTGAAGTAAGCACATACAAATCAAAGAAGGAGGAGATGAAAGAGTGAAGAATGAAGGCCCACATAGAATCTAACACAATTGTAATTATTCTTTCATATTCCAGGTTGCATAAGGGTAGAGCTCAGCTACCAATCATTTCTTTTGGGTTATGCGGTGGTACCAGACCACACCAACCTCTTATTCTTTTATGATAGTTATAAAATTGTTTGATAATTTGTTTAAATTATGCAATAGAAATGGCATGCTTTTTATAGTTTCTTCATATTTGATGTTTCAGTGTGTGGCCTGGATACGGTAGGCTCTTAGCATAAAATAAATTTTTCACAAAAATAATCACTCATAATAAATTCTTAAATAACTCTTAACCTCACCATAAATCCTAGGTTATAATAAAAATAATTAGAAGATTTAGTAACCCCTTAGCTATATGGCTGTATGTCTCACATCATGAATATCATCTTGAATCACTCTTGCAAAATGAGGGCCTCCATCCTTACATGCATAAGGATCATTTGACCCATGAGAGCAACCCGTGTTGATGGAGCTTCACCCTCTCTCTTTTGATTTGACCAATAATCTACTTCATTGTGCATTTAGGCATATAAAAATATTAAAGCATTTGTCTAAAATATTGTGTCAAAATGAAATAAAATTTGAAAAATTTTTCCTACATAGATTAAGGAATATGCTCATATCACTCATGCTCTAGTCTCTTAGGGAGTGTGTTTAGGACTTTAGTCTCTTTCCATTTTAATAATGACCCTAGCTATCTTGCAATTCATAAGATTGGATTGTTAGTTTTACAATTGTAGGAAGAGTTAGCTGGCGACCACTCCGGGCGGTAATAAGTCAAGAAGTTGGTTGATTTATTCTCTATTCTAGAGGTAAACCCCCTATGTCCACCTGTTGCTTAGATTTAGGTCATTCTTTAGCTCTTACTAAAGCTCCTTAGATTTATGATCTGAGGTAGCTATTTTCTTCAGGATATTAGCATAAATCCTCTCCTCTTTGGCATTTCCACAACCTTGTGTTGGCCTAGCAATCTAATAAAAATTCAACTCAAATAAATAAAATCTCTTCACTATTAAATATATAAAGCCCAATTATTGATAAATTGAAATGATCACTAGGCCTCCTAGTATCATGAGCATTTCATACTTCCTCCCTTTGGATTCCAAAAATAAGTCTTCTCCTTAAACTTTCCCACTTGATTTTCTAAACATAACCAATCCTTTGATAGTCTAACCTTAAAATCTTTAGAGATGATAATTGTTTACTTTAATTGAGAGTATTCTTAGGGAATTTAATTCCCTAGTAATTATGGTGGCTTGCCTCCATAAGGAACTTAAGAACCAGGCTTAATATAAACCATATTTTATTAATCTATGCAAAGTAGGAAAAAAATCTTTAGTATATTCAAAGACTCATCATTCTTGTAGGAGTCCTTATTAGGTGAATAGGTCCAGTGATGCCTCTATCTTGTGAGATAGTATATCATACTTTAATGTCATACCCGATCACCTTAATAAGTATCCCCTATGATCTGCATAGTGTCCCCCCACATATAAAAATAAATACCACAAATATTGATGCAATAGCAATGTTGACTTCGTAAGTTGTGATCTTGTCTAAGAAATTAGATAGCTTAAGTGTTAACCATAACTTCAATCCTAATAATCAATTAGAAAATAGTAATGAAGCATTTAATATAGAAGAACTATACAACCAAAGAGTAAAAATGCTTAATTATGTGACCAATAGACCTACTGATCCCTTTTTAAATTCATATAATTCAGGTTGGAGAGATCACCCAAAATTTTCAAGGAATATTAATGCAAATTTTAATCAAAATGAAAATATAGGAAATTAGAATAATAGGTATTATAATAATCAAAATAAAAAGTTTAGACCTATAATTCCACTTAGATATCCCCCTCAAGACCAATCTAAAGAGAAAAAAACCTACTTTATAAGAGCTAGTGCTACAAATAAGGACTCAATTATAAAGCCAAGTAACCTTAGTTAGAAACTTAGAAATTCAATTAAGGAAATTAGCTAATAATCTTCCAAATAGACTTTTGGATAGTTTACCTAATAACATAGATAAAATTCCTAAAGAAAAGGATAAGGAGCAATATAAGCCATAAAATTGAGAATTGGAAAGGAATTAAAGGGAAATAGAAATTTATAGGAAAAAATTGGAAGATGGAAAAGAAAATAAAGAAAATTTGGATGATAAGAAAAAAGGGAATTAGAAGAAAAGAAAAAGGAGGTTGAGAGAAAATATTTTAGAAAAATTAGAGAGACCACCACCACCATATCCCTAAAGACTTCAAAAGCAAAAATTAGATAATCAATATATTAAAATCTTAGAAGTCCTTAAGAAATTTTCAATCAACATTCCTTTGTAGAAGCCTTAGAAAAAAATGAATTTAATGAAAATATTCATTAAATAAATTTTATATAAAAGAAGAAAATTAAGAGAAAATGAAATGGTCGCCCTAACTGAAGAGTGTTGCAATATAATCTAAGGAAAATTGCTTGAAAAAATTAAGGATCAATGTAGTTTCACCATTCCATGCACTATACAAGATATGTTCTTTGGGAAAGTACTATGTGATTTGGGATCAAGCATAATCTAATGCCTTTGTCCATCTTTAGGAAGCTAGGAGAAATATAACTCATTAGTGTGACCGAACAACAAGGTGATGGATTTTTGACCTATCCCAAAGGAATTATTGAGGATGCATTAGTGAATGGTGATAAGTTCATATTCCCTACTGATTTTATAGTCTTAAATATAAAGGAAGACAAGGAGATATCCTTTATCTTAGGTAGACACTTTTTAGCCACAAGGAGAACTATGATAGATGTATAAAATCTTGAATTGACCATGAGAGTTCAAGATCAAAAGATTAAATTTAATGTTTTTAATTTTATTAAATTTTTTGATGACAGGAATGAAGAGTGTTATATGATTTTGCTTACTGAAAATAAGATAGAAAAGGAGTTATATTCTCTTATAATGAATGATCTCTTAGAGAAAACCTAGAAATAAAGTTATAAGAAGACTGAAGATAATCAATACTTTAGATCTATACCTAATCAAATTAAGAAAAATTATAAATCTTTATAAATATCTAAAGGAACTTGTATTCTTAAATCATCTATAAAATAAGTCCTAGAATTATATTTGAAATCATTCTCGAGTTAATTAAAATATGCATACTTAAGAAAATCAACAACTTTACTAATAATAATTTCTCTTGATTTGGATGAAAATCAAGAGGACAAGTTGACTGAACTGCTTAGAAAACATAAAAGGTCTTTTGGGTGGACTATAGGAAATATTAGGGGAATTTTCTCTTGAATATATATGCATAGAATATTAATGGAAGAGAATAGCAAACCTTTTATACATAGCCAAAGAAGACTTAACCAAGTCATAAAAGAAGAAGTGAAGATGAAGAATTTAAAGTGGTTAGATGAAAGAATTATTTATCCTATTTTAGATAGCATATGGTTAGTCCAATCCATTGTGTGGCTAAAATGGGTGGGGTGAATATTATTGCTAATGTAAATAATGAAATCATATTCACTAGGTCAGTCACAGGGTGGAGAATTTGCATTGACTATAAGAAGCTAAATAAAGCCACTATAGAAGATTATTTTTCATTACTTTTTGTAGATCTGATGCTACAAAAGTTAACAAGACATTCATTTTATTATTTTTTTTATAGGTATTCTAGATATTATCAGATAGTTATAACACCTAAGGATCAAGAGGACACTACATTCACTTATCCTTATAGTACTTTTTCTTTTAGAAGAATACCTTTTGGTTTATGTTATACTTCTACTTTTTTCAAAGATGCATGTGTTGACCTCTTTTTCGGATGAGGCTAATATCACTCTGAAATCAATAATTAGGATGTCCTAATCTCAAGGAGGAACCTCTTAATTTAGTGCTTAGGACACTATACCTTGTGACCTGGTGCACCTTCCTTGGGTTTGATCTAACCTAATTGGCATAGGTGGAATCATCCCAAATTTCAAATTTAGATTAACTCAAATAAAATCTAAACAAATCAAAATGAGATCAAACTAAAAGAAGAAAACTAAATCCAAAGCCAAATCTGGTCAACCCATCAAGAATTTGATCAAATTAAAGCATTCCAAATGTCTCAAATGATAAAATAAACATGTTCGACTAGAAATCTAAGGAAATTCTAATTTGTTTATGCATTAATTGGGTTAATTAGACCACTTAGTCTAAATAATCCTAAATGGGTCCTATTGGGTTCATACCCAAATCAAATTGAAATCAACTCAATATGATTGCTCAAAATTATTTGGAAATGATAACTAAACACAATTCAACCCATCATTGGGTCTAATTTGATCAAAATTTTCATTTGACCTAAATGAAACTCAAGCTTAACCCATTAAGCTCACTTTGGGTCAAATGGGTTTAAATTGAAATTAAATTAAAATTAAGTGAAATCAATCACTTCAATTCATCTCACACATGTGATCAAAGCATGATTGGAGTCCAAACCCAATCTAATTGAGTCAGATTGGTCATTTGAACTCAATTGGAATCAAACTTAACCCATTTAAGTTTAAATGGGTTGAAATGAAATGAAGTTAAAAATTGATTTAATATTAAATAAATTAATAAACTAAAAACTCAATCAATCATCAATTAATGATGATTGAATTAAAAATTAAAAAGGTTTAAATTAAAATCAAATACTTTGACTCAAAGTACTTGGTTTGGATTCCATTTTTCAATCCAAGTCAAATTGGGTTTAGATTTAAACTCAAACTCATATTGAGTTTGATGTAGGCAGCCACATATTAGTCTAAGGATTCTAATAAATGATGCCTAAAGCCAAAAGTAAAGAAAAAAATAAACCAAAGGAGGGAGTGGAGATTTTTGACCAAGAGAAGATTCTTCCCCCTTTTCCATCATGATAATGACTTGGATTTATCCAAGTAGTTATGGACTTTGACCACCTCTTAGAATAATAATTCCAAAGGTTGAATTGAAGGAAACCAAGCCCTCAAGCCAAAATGAACTTGGCTTCTCCAAGGAGATGCCAAGAGAAAAAGGAAGAAGAAAAAAAAGGGGCATATGGCTTGGCCTAGCAAGGAAAGCAAGGTAGATGCCATCCTCTCTTCCATGTGATCATTCAAGCATGTTCACAAGGCCATTGGGAGTTGAATCTACCCCTTGGCTAGCCTTCCTGCTGCCGATGGCCAGATTCTAGCCACATAAAAGGCCCAAAAGCAAGTTTTCGGCTAACCATGGAAAGAGGGGAGGGAGAGCCTATTCCTCCCCTCCCCTTTTCATTCCAAAATGTCCACCAAGGCAAGAGATGAAGAAAGGGACCCTTCCCTTGACCTCTTACCACTGAAATGCCAATTAATGGAGAGAAATCAAGCCTCTCTCATGGTGAAATCCAAGGGAGTGGTTTTCTCATCAAATTGAAGGTTCTAATACATTCTACATGTCGAGATGACCTTAAACGAATTGCCACCATGACCCCTCACTGCCAACGATCCAAAAAATGATCGAGACTGCTACAAAATCAAGTTGACGTTGGTCTAGGGATCAATCCATGGGGAGGCAAGCCGTCAAACTTCACCGACACTTTCGTTGAGTCAAAACGAAGCTAATGGAGTTGAACCCATCACCGGTGATTGCCAAAATCAAGGTACACATTCTCACCACCTCCCTAGGCTATCAGTTTTGGTCATTTTTGAAAGAAATTTGATCCCCAAGTGGATTAAACTATATAGATGGGTCCTAAATTGATCACTGATCAATTTGCAATCAAAATTATGATGAAAAATGCTGATGATCATCATAAATTAGGCAACAAAGATGGGTAGTGTCTGTCTCTCACCGGTGAATCACAGGATTGAATCTTTGATGTCCAATCCTTCTATTAGAGATGAACAACCTTGATTTAGTCGAACAGATTGATTTAGTCCCTTAAGGAACTACAGAATGAATTGGGATTGTCCAACCTTTGATTGGACGATCGAGGATCCTCCAGTGTGGCATCGCATTAGACATCGATGCCATTGGGATTTGTGTGGTCAAATGGTGCTACGGTAGCTGCCACGTCAGCCGGTCATTAGAAAATGCTAAATTCCCCTTAAAAATTAATTAAAAATTAATTAAAAACCATAAAAAAATTAAAAAATTCATAAAAAATAAATATAAATTAAAAAAAAATGCAAACTTAGGCTCTATGGATCCTCTATATAAGAGGAATCCCTTTAAAATAAAATTCCCAATTAATTTTGGGTATTTTAGCCTTAATTTAGATTTAAATGAAATCAATTAAACCTTAATTTACAAACCATTAATTAAATTCAAATGAAACTTTAGGGAACTAAAATTTATGTTAAAACATACCTTAGGAAAACTTTTCATGAATTATTGCAATGTAATTAATGAGAAATGAAATTTCAAATCCTAAACCTCCATTTTAATTAAATAAATTAATATAAAATGAATTAACTCTTGAAAATGAATTAAGTATCCTTAAATTAACTCAATGAACACTAATGAACATAAAAACAATAATGAAACTCATTGGAACTTAATAAATCACAAAATTACTTAATTAAGTGATTAATTGAATTAAATAATTTAAATAATTAAGCATAAATTAATTAAATCATAATAAATTAACCAACTATCCAAAAATTATGAATGAACCCTCATTGAAAACATCTTTTAGAGAGGAATCAATAAAAAATAAAATCCCTAAATGATCTGCATTAAATTTAGCCTAATTATGGTTTTAGAAAAATAATTAAAATTTTAATTACACCCTAATTATGAATTTAATCAAGATGAAACTTTGAAAATATAAAATTGGCATGTAACTCCACTTGCCATAAATATTTCTAATACAATTGACCTTTGGATTGGTAATTGTTGATTTTCAAATCTCTAAGTCAATATTAATCAAATAATGAATAAAGAAAATTCATTAATCCATTAGATTATGAAACTACTTGAACTAATCTCAATCAAACATCAGAAACTCTTAGGAAGGTTTTTCAACATCCTAAGTCAAAGAACTAAGTCATTTTTAGTTACTAATGAAATTAATAAATCATAATAAGAATAATTAAACCTTAAGTTAATTAGATTAATACAAACTTAATGAACCCATAAATTTACAATCAAATTAACCTAAGATTGAATTCAAATCTTAAACTAAATGTCTTAGGTTAATATACACCAAAATCAAATAACTCAAAACACCAAGTCAAACTAAATCAAATGGAACAAATGAAATGAATTAAATGAAATGAACTAGTTCGAATAAAATCAAATAAAATAGTTCAATCGAACCAAATTAAAATCAAATGGAAATCAAATCAAATCTAAATTTAAAAGAAAACAAATGAAGGATAAATTCAAATTCAAAATAATTAAATGAAATCAATTAGACCTTTGGGATGGATCTTCATCTTAGGATGAAGATTTCATTTGATTAGATGCTAGGATGTATAATAGAATAAATTCCATGCAAAAGTGGAATTCATTCTACTCTTCATTCTTGAAAACCTAAATGTTACTTTAACCAAATAAAACTGGAAATAAAATAAAAATTATTATTTAGTTATTTGAGTTGGAACAATCCAAAGGTAAAATTCAAAAAAACTCAAACTCTAAATTGAAACTTGAATTAAAGAGGTTTAGAAAAGTCTTGCTACAGAAGCCTATTTGCTTCACACATTAGATTATTTGGTCAAGGACCTTAAACTTAGGTTAGGCCATTCTATGATCCTTTTATGATTTCTTATGATGCATTGTGATATGATGTGCTTCACATGTATTTGTGGTGTACTATTTTAGACAACATGTCTAGGATTGTTTGCCCATTAGACTAGCTGATAACACGTTCTTTTTAGATCTAATATTATCTCTTACAAGGGAAATGTTATAAAGGACAGCTATTATGAATAAAAATTAAAATGTTATTTTTTGCAGGTATGCTTAAGTCCTTAAGCATAGCCCATAGAACAGGTAGGCTTGGCAAGCAACTATTGCTAAACATAGTGAAATATAACTGTTGTGTGCTATTTATATTTTGCTAACATTTGTTTTGCAAAGCTTAAGATTTAGTTTTGAATTTAAAAATGTAATTTGAGCTTAGAATCAGATAGGATCTATGGGGTCTAGGAGCTGACCCTACTTGAAGGTAGGTATAGTGGTCCCCTATGGCTCCTAAATGGATGGCCCTAAAGAAGGAGATTATCCTTGAATGAAGACTCATCTATCTAGACTTTAGTTCTAGGTCAGGCTGTATTAGGGCAGAGCTTAGCTGCCCATTTGCCCATTCTTCTAGGGTGTATAGTGGTATTCGGCCACATTGGCCCTTTTATTATATTCAATTGGCTTGATTTATTTTGAGTGCGTAATAGAATCAACCTACTTTTCTAGGTTTTTTTTGTGAAGTACTTTCCTATGATTGAATGCCTAGACGTAGGCTCATAGGCAAAATTAAATTTTATACACAACTTAAATCTAAACAACTGAAATGAAATAAAAGAAAACTTGAAACCTCACGTAAACTAAAGCCTTAGGTAAAACCTAAAAAACAATTAGAAATAATTAAGTTTTGAAACCATGAAATCGTATTGCTCTAATCATTGAATTGGGCAACTTCTCCCATTGCATATAATGGGCATCTGACCTATGAGGATGACCACCTTCTTGGGGAAGCCAGTCTTCTATTATTGATTTGGCCCATAACCATTTCTAATTGCATGGCATTAGGCATAAAAATGCATACCCAAGACCTTAAATAAATCTTGAATCAAAACATTTAAAAATCTAAAAAATGTTCATTATTTAGATGCATTTCATACCATATATGATCATAGAGATTAGGGAGAGAGTCTAGGTTCATTGATTTCTTTCTTAAAAATATAATAGCCCAGCCATCTTACACTCATAATACTTGGCATCATGAATTTAAAATGTGCTTATGTGGTGTTAGCTAACAACCCTCTCAAAGCAGGTTGTAAGTCCAGAAGAGTCAGGGATAAGTTAGTTCTCTCAAGTGAGAGGAATGGCCGATACTTCTCAAAATAAAATTAGGTAAAGCATCTGACATGTGTCAAAAGTACTTGTTGACTAAGTTCTGAAGCATCCTTTTCAAGAATAATTCTTCAACCCTAAGCATTTATATAGTCTTGCGCTGCTAAAATCTAAGTCCTGGATTTTTAAGAAAATTTCAGCTCAAAATATAAATTAAATTCTAAAATTTAAAACCTAATTACAAGATAGTTGAAATGCCTACTAGGCATCCTAGTATCAATAGGCATTTCCTACTTCATCCTGTTTGGCCTCCAAAACAACTTTCTCCAATTTGAATCAATCCCAATTGAAAATTTTAAAAATCAATCCTTTGAAAACCAACATAAAAATCCTTAGAAATAACAACTAATTTCTTTAATCAAGAGTATTCTTAGGAATATATCCTTCCTAAGATGTAATTAACTATAAGGGTTTTCTCTATAGGGAACCATGAACCCAATTTATATTAAACCCTATTCTACCTTCTATATAGTTCAGAGAAAAAATCTCAGGTATATGAAAGACCCATTAACCTTAGGTGTCTTTTATTAAATGAATGAATCCATTATAGGATAACATGTTTATCTTTTGAGATAACATGTTTATTTCTTAATGATGCATTTGGACATCCGAATAAGAAATTCTTAAACCCTATGTTATGTCACAAATTTTCTCCACATTATGATGGCTATATTCTTTTATTTGATTGAAAACTGTATTGAAGTATTTATGGATAATTTCTCAATTTTGGGTTTGACATTTGAACAATGTTTAGAAACTTAGAAATCATTTTAAGGAGATGCGTGGAGGAAAAACTAGTACTTAATTAAAAAAATATTATTTTATGGTTAAAGAAGGAATAGTGCTAGGGCATAAAATATTTAAAATAAGAATAGAAGTCGATAGAGCAAAACTTCAGATCATAGAAAAAGTTTCTCCACTAATTAATGTTAAAGGATTTAGGAGTTTCTTAGAACATGCAAGTTTCTATATACCTAAAGAGAAGTTTGTTATGTGATTGTAACTTCAACTGGGTTCGAGGAAGAACTATGCTTTCATAGAGAAAAGCTATTAAATGAAAGGTCAAGTTAGGCTCAAAGAAATTATGTCCTATATTAGGCAGTAATTTTGAGACTACTGAAAACTTCAAAAGTCTAAAGAGACACAAAATTCAGAGACTTGTTTTGATAAAGAAGGTCAGACAGAAGAAGTAACTTAAGTCCAATCATAGAGTGAAAAATGAATTTCTCCACCTCCATAATAGAAAGTAACTGATATGGACAAAGAAATTCAAATCGATGAAAATGCCTTAACCTCATCACTAAATAAACCTTAAAAGTATGCCAAAATAGGAGTGAACTAAAATGTTCTGGCACATTTAAGCAAGCTCCCTTCTTTACTATGTATCTATAATGCTCTCTTATTGTCTAAGGATATACATAAGACATTAGTCAAAGTCTTACAAAATCTAGAATAATATGTAACATTCTTCACTGAAGAGAGGATAAAAAAGGACTAAACTTCTAAAAAATTAGTTACCATCACGTTCAGTGATGACATCCTATTGTTAGGGACAATTAAATATAATTGACCTCTTTATGTCACAGCTAAAATTAATTCTATCCATATAAAAAGGATATTGATTAACCTAGGTGCTTCAATCATTCTCTTAACAATTGAAACACTCAAAGCTTTAGCTTTTGATGCTCTTTATCTAGATAAAAGTGCAATGCTCTTATAAGGATTCCATGATTAAGAATAACAAACTTTAGGGTCTCTTCTTCTACTTATACACTTTGGAAAACTATACATATAGGTTAAATTTCATGTGATTGAAGCTAGTGCTGATTATATAGCATTTCTTTGATTCTATAAGATGTTTCAATTATTATTTCTAAATACTTCTCATCAGCTCTAAAGAAGCTAATTAAAAATAACATTCAACCTATACAATCAAAAGTTCCAGCTCAGTTATTTAAGAGGCTCTTTCATAAGATATGTGAAGTTCATCACATGGGGATTAGGATATATTACTTTCATTCAATGAGCTCATGTTATTCCAAATCCTATAAAGAAGAAGTCCCTTTTGAAACTACAAATGAACAAAGAGACATTTCACATGAAAATGAAAATATACCCAAAGAACTAATAATCAACCTTAAAGAGGCCCCAAAGGAATTTGAAGAAGGAAATCAAGCCATTGTTGATGAACATCAAAAAATTAACTTGGGTACTAAAGAAGAACCTAGGCTAACCTCACATCAAAAGGATTGGAGGAATTAAAAGCAGTACTCTATGAATATAAAGATTACTTCACATGAACTTACAGTGAAATGCTAGGCTTATTGCAAGACATAGTTATATGTAAGCTCTCTATTTAGCATGATGTGCATATTGTAAAGTAAGCATCAAGATAAATGCGATTAGAAATTGAAGATCAAGTAATCACTGAAATCTAAAAGCTGATTAAAGTTGGATTCATTCGAGAAGAGAAATATTCTGGCTAGATCGCCAATATTATCACAATAAGAAAAATAAATTGATAAATCTTTGTTTATATTGACTTCATGGATTTAAAAAAAGCATGCCTAAAGATGACTTCCCACTATCCAATGTAGAACTCATGGTAGACAACACATCAAACTATGATATGTTCTCCTTCATGGATGGTTCTTTGGGCTATAACCAAATTTAAATGGCTCTAGAAGATGAAAAGAATATATTCTTCCACACACTAATCAATATATATTGCTACAAAGTGATGCTATTTGGCTTGAAAAATGCCAGTACTACATACCAAAGGGAAATGACCGTATCTTCGATGACCTCATACATAAATATGTGAAATGTTATGACAATGATTTGGTTGTCAAGATCAAGAATCAAAGTGAGCACATAAGTGATTTAAAGTTGTATTCGATAAAATTTGAAGTTTCAACTTAAAGATGAATTCGCTAAAATATGCTTTCGGTGTGACTTCTAGAAAATTCTTAGGCTTTATTATGCACCATAGAGGGATTGAAATTGATCCATCTAAAATAAAAGAAATAATAGAAATGCTCTGCCTAAGACACTAAAGTAACTATGTTCACTACAAGGAAAATTGGCTTACATTTGAAGGTTCATTTCTAATCTTATGGGGATATGTCAATCTTTAGCTTGATTGTTATATGGGATGAGTCTTGTAATGAAGTATTTGATGGCATAAAATAATGTTTATTATATCCCCCAATTTTGGTAGCACTAATAATGGGAAGGCCATTGATATTGTATACAATAACTTTATAGGAATCATTGGGAGCTTTGTTAGCTTTGTACAATGAAGAAGGGAAGGAAAATGTCCTACAAAAGGTTATAAAAAGGTATATGGTTGACTTTCTAGCCGCTCATCCCTTACCAGTAGACTCTCCACTTAATGATGAGTTTCCTAATGAACAAATCTTCGAGGTGAAACAAGCTCAACAATCATCAGAATTGGAGCTCTACTTTGATGGGATTCATCAATAAAGCTAGCTAAACCACTCAATTTACTTACAGTACATATTGAAATTGGCTTAATATTTATGACACCACAAGGTGGTACTCTCCAATATTCATATACTCTGGCTAAACCTCGAACCAATAATAAAGTAGAGTACAAAACATTAATTATGTGTCTAAAGTTATCAATAAACATTAAAATTAAAAAGCTTCATGTTTATGAAGATTCTTAACTCATATTTCAGTAAATAATTGGGACTTTCAAGATAAATAAGCTTGAAGTGGTGTTTTATCTTCAGCATGTCTTGGAGCATCTGAAACAAATCCCTGAAGTCCGAATTATAAGGGTGTCACATTGGAACAATAGTAAAGCTAACACATTGGCTAAATTGTCTAAAATAATGGCAAACCCTCTAAGAGAACTAACTGCAATAATAGTGTGAAGCAGGAAAGCATTACCACCAACCCTCTTGCAATCCTTTAAAGCTATGGAAAATTAAGAGATTTTAGTGATAATAGAAGAAGATAACTCATGAGAATAGTTCATCACCTATCTTCAAGGCAGTGGGTTGCCAAAGGATAAATCAAAGGCTCATCAAATATCACAAAGAGTGTTATGATATGCCCTTATTAATAATACGTTATATTAGTGCTCATTCAACCAAATGTAATTATGCTACCTAGGACCTGTTGACCTTATTTTTGGATGAGATTAACATCATCCATAAATTAGCAATTAGGACACCTAATCTTATATTAGGAGCCTCCTCATTATGCACTTAGGATACTATACTTGGTGACCTTATGGATCCTTATAGGGATTGACCTAACCTAATAGGATTAGGTGAACTCAACCTAAACTCAAATCTAAACAAATAATAATAATTTGAATCGAACACATTGCAGTTGAAATCTAAATTCATTTGAGTTTAAAACAAGATAATTGGAGTGGTTAACCCAATTATCCTACTTAAGCTCAAAATCATCTAAACTCAAATAAATTCAAATAAATCAAAACAAATTGAAATTCAATCAAATAAAAAAACCAAAAGCATAAAGCCATTACATAAACATAAATGGATTTAAGACTAAATCCAAATGAAGGTCAAAATTGGTCAACCATTTGACATAAAGTTGACTTGTGTGGGTCTAACTAAGTTAAAGGTCAACCCACCAACATTTGACCAAATGAAGTCATTCCTAAGGCTCAAAATCATAAAATGAT
Organism: Cymbidium sinense; assembly: GCA_021442155.1. Taxonomy (NCBI): domain Eukaryota; kingdom Viridiplantae; phylum Streptophyta; class Magnoliopsida; order Asparagales; family Orchidaceae; genus Cymbidium; species Cymbidium sinense. The sequence continues at coordinate 70,390,560 of CM038219.1, forward strand.
CAGTTTTAAACATGAATCAACTGAATTTAAGTCCAATAAGGTTTTATTTTGGTTAATTAGATCACTTGATCCAAATAAACACAAATGATCTTTATTAAAACCAAAATACAAATTAAATTAAAAATAATCTAAATAACATACCCAAAGTCATTTGGAAATCATTATTAAACATAATCCAACCAATCATTGGGTCTAATTTGAGCAATTTGGTCATTTGACCTAAATAAGTCCAACTTAACCCATTAAGCCCAATTTGGGTTAAATGGGTCAAAATTGAAAGCAATTTCAAACTAAATGAAATTAATCACTCCAAATCATTCCACACATATGACTAAACATGATTAGAGTCTAAACATACCTTAATTATGTCGAATTGGTCATTTGATTTGATTGAACTTAACTTAACCCATTTAAGTCAAAATGGGTTAAGTTGAAAAAAAATCAAAATCAATTTAAAATATAAGGAAATTAATCTATTTAAAACTTTATAAATCATATTTAAATCTTAAAAGATCATTTAAACTAATGAATTCAACTTGAAATATTTAATACAAAAGAACTAAACTAAGCTCAAATCACATTAAACCTCAAATGGCATGAATCAATTGACCTCCAAATTATCCATTGGATAATCAACACTAATTGAAATTTAAATCTAAATTTAATTAATTAAAAGAAATACAATCAAATCACTTCAATCATATTGAAAGTCAAAATTGCATTTAACTAGGTTGAGTCTCCAGATTTAACTCAAATGGACTTAAGTTTGACCCATGATTCATCTTGGTTTGATTTGGCCAATCGACCACCAACCCAAAGGGGTGTTGTAGTGGTGCCAAAAGCCAAGAGAGGTCATGTGAGGTGAAATCATAAGGGATGAGGTGTAGCCATGGCAAGAAGGTGGGAAATCCATGCATATAAGTAAAATCCCATTTCTCTTTTCCATACCTCATCCACCTCCTCACCTTAACTAATTTGGACTATCTCCAATAAGTTAACCACCCTTCAGAGCTAGAGTCTAAGGGTGGCAATCAAAGAGCCAACCATAATTGACTTCCCCTTTTTAGAAGAATTCCATGTATTCCATGGGATATAACTCGTGGCCAAAGAAGAAAAAATAAGAGGGAAACTTTGTCTCCTCAAGATATTCATCCCAATACACTCACAAGGGGATGAAAGACCAAACCGATCCCTTGGTTGGAGATCACACCACCGATGGCCATATTCCAGCCATCCCAAATTCCCTATATATGGTTCTCGACCATACATGAAAGAAAAGAGATAGGAGGTTTTCTCTATCCAACCCAATCATCCTAACATATTTAGTAGGGTAGGAGAAGGTAATTGGAGTTATTACTTGAGCCTTTCAACACTGGCAAGCTGGAGAACCACCAAAATCAGTGGCTATGCTCTTAACCAAACTTGAAAAGGAGGAAAACAACCTCCTCAAGCTCAGTTGAAGCTTCCTACATGACTGTTGGATAGAAGCGACCTCAAAAAAATGTTCATTAGAGTTCCTCGCCACCGGTGAGCCAAATTTTAATAAAATTTGATGGCAAGCAGTAGAGCTTTGGTTTGCATGGTGATCCACGGGGAGGCAAGATATGAAACTTCTCCCAGAGGCTCACCAAACCCCCACAAAGTTTTTCAAATCATCCCCACCACCGAGGATCGATGTTGGTAAAGTATGCCTCAAAACTAACCCCCTTGCCATTTTGATTTGGTCCTTTGTGAAGTTAACTTGACTCTAATTAGATCAAGCCATCTAGATGGGTTGCAAATCGGTTTGATCAATTTGGAATTGAAATCACCCTAGCCCAGATCACCAGAAGTTTGCCCTTACTCTTGGTTCTCTAGTGGGAGGAAGAGAACAAAATCTTTGCCTTCGATTCCTTTTGTTAGAAATGGATGGTCGAGATATAGCCGGACTGTCTAATTTAAGTCCCTTCAGGAAATCAGATTAAATCAGGACTGTCAGATCTATGATTGAACTATCCTTATTAATCCCGCATGTGCAATTTAATAATGTGGGATCCATATGGACAAACCTCACGTTGCCACATGTAAAGAGATGCCACATCAACGCCATGTGGCGCAGACCATTTAAAGCAAAAAAATCAATTTTTCTTGAGTTAAAAATTACAAAAAAAAACAAATCTTTAAAAAATCATAAAAAATAAAATACTCAATAAAAAATACAAATAAAGGGTTTATGAATTCACCTCAGTGAGGAAAATCATGGAAAATTAAATAAAAATAATCAAAATCCCTAATTTTTATTTGGTATTTTTAGTTTTAATTTGAGTTAAATAAAAATAATCAAAATCGAATGAAATATAAACTATTAATCTAATTAACTTCAAACTTTAGGAAATTAAAATTAAGGTTAAAAAATACAACTTACATAATTTTATTAAGATTTATTGGCAAGTAAATAATAAAATATAAAATTTTCAAGCCATATGCCTTAATTTAATGAAATAAATTAATATTAAATAAGGAAAATCATGGAAAATTATAAATCAACTTGAATCATCATAATGAATTTTAATGAATCTAAACACATTATTAGAACTCTTTGGAATCTAATAAATCCTAAAATGACCTAATTTGTTAATTAATTGAATTAATTAATCTGAACTTCAAAAAATCATAATAAATCAACCAAATTTTCAAAAATTCTAAAAGAACCTTCTATAGATGCATATTTTAGAGTGGAGTTCAAAAAAATTAAAATTTGTAATTAATTATTTTTAATTTAGGCTTTATTTCTGTTTTATTAAAATAATTAAAATTTTAATTAATCTTAAATTATATATCTAATTAAAATAAAACTTTAAAGAATTTAAATTGGCAAAGAACCCCACTTTCCATATAACTTTTGATGTTAAATGACCTATGTATTATAAGTTGTTGAATTTTCAATCTTTAGGTCAATTTAAGTGAAATAATAAATAATAAAATCATAGAAATTATAGAAATTTATAGAATCAATTTAAAGCACTTTCATTAACATCATAATACTTAAGAAAAATCTCCTAATCGTTTGAAGTTATAGAATCTAGTTTTGCACGTAGAGTTTAAGGAAATAATAAAACCATTAAAAAAATTCTATTGACTTAAAGAATAAATGAAAAACGTATAAATTGATGAATTTTCTTAAGTTCCAAAATGAAAATAGAATAAGTCATTTAAATGATGAAATTAGAACCATTTTAAACTAAGCTTGAATTACAATATCAACTGAAATTGATTAAGTGAATTCATTTAAGCTAATGAATATAAACACTAATAACATAAGCATTAATAAACTAAATAAATAAAATTAATTGAAATTCAAGTAAATCAACTAATTAAAATTCAAAATAATCAAGGTTATCTAATCAAGTTAACTCATCCAAATTCATAAACATTAATGAAATGAATATGTAAGATCAAATCATATGAACATTTAATTAAATGAATGGAAACATAAGATTAAATATAAAGCTAAGTTATAAAAATAAATAACATAAAACATAAAGTAATGAAATCATTTGATAATCAAGATTTAAAAGATCATCTTAAAGTTTTATAAACCAAACTAAAGAAACATTAATCAAAGCCAAAAATAAACTAAAGAAACATTAATCTAAGCCCAAAAAAATGAAAAAAAAAATGAAATCTTCAAATCTTAATAAGGTTAGACTACATTAACTCTAAACTTTAAAAAGAATATTACATATTAATCAAATCAAACTTAAATTAAAATAAATTACTTTAATGAATTCAAAAAGGGATTAATTAAGATACATAGGATCTTAGTTGGTCCCTTTAGAATGGAAGAGAGTCCAATCTATTAGGATTTATGATGTTTAATAGAATGGATTCCACCCAAAAATGGGACTTATTTCAATCTTCATTCTTTAAAACCTAAATTCCATCTTAATATAAAAGAAAACTGAAAATGGAAATAAATTTATAAATCAATTAAGTCATTTAAATTGAAACTACCCAACAGTAAATTAAACAAAATTTGAAAATCAAATCAAAACTTAAACTTAAAATGTTTAGTAGGGTCATACCATACAAACCCATTTTCACACACATTAGATTATTAGGTCACTGACCTTAGACTTAGGTTAAGTCGATGTTCTATGATATTTTATGATGTGATGTAAAATATTTTTCTTGTTTTGTGGTGTACTATTTTAGACTGGATGGCTAGCATTATTTGCCTACTAGTCTGGATGGTAGGAAATTTGTTTTTAGGCTAACACTATTTTTTGCAAGGGGTTGTGCTAAAAGGGACTATCGTAATATGTAATAGTTGTTTGACATTTTATTTTATGTATAGGACTTAAGCATCCCATAAGAAAATAACATATATATATATATATATATATATATATATATATATATATATATATATATATATATATATATATATATATATATATATATATATATATATATATATATATATATATATGTTTGTGTGTGTGTGTGTGTGTGTTATTTTCTTATAAGGATGCTTAAGTCCTTATGCATAGACCAATAAGACAGGTGTACTTAGCAAGCAACTACTACTAAGCCTATTTGTTTGCATTATAACTATTGATGTGCTATATGTATTTTCTAACACTTATTTTGTAGGGTTTAAAATTTATTTTTAGAATTTTAAATGTAATTTGAGCCTAAAATTAGGTTCAGATCTATGGATTCTAGGAATGGTAAAGGTTGACCTACCAATACATACTCTTAGTGGTCCCCAATGATGCCTAAGGTCCCTAAAAAGGTGACGATCTTAGAAGAAGACTCACATAGATCAAACTTTTAAGTCTTGGCCAGGCTGTATAAGGGTAGAGCTCGACTGCCTTTTATTTTTCTTCTAGGGTGTACAGTGGTACCAGATCGCATTTGCTTGTTTTAATTAAATTGATTTGATCTATTTTGGGTGTGTAATAGAAACAACCTATTTTTTAAGTTTCTTTCTATGGTGTGTTTCTGTGATGAAATGTCTAGAATGTTAGGCTCCTAAGAAAACTAATTTTCTACCCCATCTAAATCTAAATAAAATGAACATAAAAGTTAAAAAAAAAAACTTGTAACCTCACATAAATTAAATCCCTAAAAATAAATTGAAACAAACTCAAAATAATTAGCTTTTGTGAAACATGATAGTATATTTTTCATTCTCCTTGAATTTAGTGCTTCACCTATTGCACATAAGGAGAAATCTGGCCTTTGAGGATGACCATCTTTCTTCAGGGAAGTGTGCCTTCTCTTTTTTATTTGGCTCCCGACCACTTCTAACTGCATATCATTGTAAGCATGAATTGCATACCTCAGCCTTAAAATACATTGTCAATCAAAAACATAATGTTTGCATACAAAAAAAGAACAATAAAACATTCTAGCCTAGAGCACCTAGGTGATGAAATCACGGTGCGTAAGAGTTGCCATCGCCTAGTGGAATTTAGTAGCCCAAACCACCCATGTAAGTTGTCTACTTAAATGACATAGCACTGCAGTGTTGTGATGACAGCACTGGGGTGCTATCATGATGATCTTTAATTTTAAAAGCAAGAAAAAAAACTATTGTTCCCACCCTAGTACCAATAACTGCACAAATGAGAGTGAGTGGAAAGGCTACGGAGCAAAAACCACCCTAGTAATGGAGAATTCTCTATAAAAAGGGGAGAACTACCCACTTAAGCTCTTTTTTCTATTTTTTTTCTCACTCTCCACCATAGCTTGAGCAATTTTCTACACTCTCTTCAATATATATCCTCTATATGCTCTCCTGTACTCTCTCCAATCTTTTCTCATGTGAAATGATTGAAATAAAGCGAAGATTATTAATGCAAATGCTGTCAGTTTTAGACCTCCGATTGATCTTGGATTTGGTGTGAAACAACAATCTTCCCTCTGTTGATTTTAGATCCATAGCAAGGGAGGAAAACCTAATTATGTTTAAAAAAAATATTTTAGCCAAACAAATCTCAAGAAACTTTAAATTTGAAGGCCTCTTCCATTGAACTTGGTTCTGGCATGAGAAGAACACCCGCCCTCCATCGATCTTAGATCTATAACAAGGGGGAAGAATGCTCTTGCACTAATAAAGTGTGAATTCTAGCACTGCTAAATTGCTATGCAATCAAAATTTTGAGAATTCGATGAATTTCCTCCCAAAGAAACTACCCAAAAATAGTGTTCCCGATATGTAGCCCATTAGTGTAGGGACAAACGCTGTAGCACTAGGCTACGATCCCATGTCTTGGTGTTGCAGTGCCATATTCTTAGCATCGCAGTGCTACCCTCTTGGGAAACTTGATAGTCTTAACGTCATAGCATTGTATTTGAAGCGATGCGGTGTTGCATTAATTTTTTTATTCTAATTACTTAAAAAACTACCGATCTCTCTTTATATCTAAAATCTAAATTCTATAATTTTAGCTCCATAGTGTTGTAAATCAAGCATAGAATGCTAGAATCTTAGGTTAGAACCCAAAAGATCTTCTATCTTTTAGCACCATAATGTTGTTAATAGACAACCACAATGCTAACCCCTTGGGTTGTTGATAAAAAATCATTTATCTTATAGTACCGTAGTGCTACCAATTTGGCACTCGACCCTCTCGGGTTAGATGATAAAACATTCTTAACCTATAGTACCATAACGCTGCCTCTTAGGCACTATAGCATTTTCTTCTCAAGTAATAAGCTAGATATCTCCATTTTATAGTGCCATAGTGCTACATATCTAGGACTATAGCATTGCCTTCTCGAGATAGTAAATTTGATAAATAAATAATATGATTTCATGGGCTCTGACATAATAAAAATTGCCTAAGTCTATTGCTTGAGGTTTTTTCATGGGTTAATATTCCCATTTGGGTATTATGATCGGGTTTGGGTCAACAAAACTTAATTATTCTCTGATGAGGGCCATGTTAATTGTTAAATTCATCTAGAGGGGATATATTTAAATTTGATGAAATCATCATAACTTAAAGTAAACAACCATCCACCCATCCATAATTTATTTATCAAGATAAGAAAACCCTTGCTCACAAAAGAGCCAATGTCAAATTAAATATATAATGGTGGAGTCGGGAATGAGGCTATAGGCTTAGATTTTGCTTTCCATGGCATCTTCTTTGGTTTTATATTTATTTGAAGTTGATTAAGTGGTTTTATTTTGGTTAGGAATCAACATTAATTAGATTTGTGAAAGGTTTAGTTACATCCTAAGGGAATTAGTTGAAGATTAGGTTGAGATCCTTTTTAATTATGTCATTTAATGATTTCTTTTATTGGTTTGATCTATGTTGCCTTACTTCATGGATTAGTCTTAGATCAATGTTGGACCATCTCCATTTAATCATTAATGAACTTGTTAATCAAATGGTTTTATGGATTTTAAAATTTATGGAGTGTTTACTTTAAGTTTAGTTCATTTTGATGTATTTGTATTTAGGTTAATTTTAATTAAGTCAAATGGTTTATTTGACTCAATTATAATGTGTTTAATTTTTAATAGGGTTAAGCTAAGCAATTTGGAATGCATTGGATCAAACAATTCCAATTTTATTTCATTTTGAACCCATTTGACCCAAGTTGGGCTTAATTGGTTAAGTTTAGATTCATTTGGGTCAAATGACCAAATTGGCCAAATTATACCTAATGATGGGTTAGTTTATATTCAATAATCAATTTCACATGATTTTGGATAATTGATTTGGGTTTATTTGAGTTTGATTTAGGTTTGAACCCAATAAGACCCATTTAGGCCCATTTAGGTCAAATGACCTAATTAGTGTAATTAAAGCCACATTGGAAATATTTTTTTTTTTAATTCATGTTTACATATGTTCATATCATAATCATAAAGAATGATTTTATTTGGTCAAATTTTGGTGGGTTGACCTATGACTTGTGGGACCCACATAAGTCAAATCCATGTAAGAAAAAAGTTGACCAATCTTTGACCTTCGATTTAGATTTGGATTTATTTAATTTTATGTCATGATTTTAAGCTTCTAGTTTCATTTAATTTAGGATTGTTTGGATTTAATTTGAATTTTTTTAGGTTTATATGGTCATTATCTATAATTAAGGTAATTAGGTTTAGTTCCTTAATTAATCCCTGATCTAGGCTTAATCAATTGCAAATTTATAGTAGTGTATGTTCAGGTTGAAGATTTGGGTTGAATCTAATGAAACCCATTAAGTTAGATTAATCCAAGGTGGGTGCACTAGATCATTAAGTGTGATGACATAGGTGCTTAGTTAGGAGACTTATAATTTAGGATTAGAAGTCATAAGATTGTCTTTATAAGAAATGCCAACCTTATCTAAAAATGAGGTTAACAAATTTCACTAGTGAATAAGATTTACTCATGAACCTGACCGCACAAATCCCAACATTGAGTACTAGGCTTCAAACCCCACTGACTATACCATATTTGATTAATTTAGTGCTTGTAAGAGGGGAAAACATTGAAATTCCTATAGATGAATACCCTATAAGAAGACCAAACCTAAAAAAGTGTCCTTAGATAAGAACATTTTAGGGTACAAGAAACATCATAAGAACTAACAAAATAAGTTAAGATAGAAGCCCAAACATATGATGACATTCATGACCCTAACAAATTTTTAGATTGGTTAACCTGAATAGATGATTTCTTCAATTGGTATTATATGGATGATAATCAATGAACATCATTTCCTAAAATAAAACTAGTAGGTCATACAAAAATTTATTTGAATAATATTTTAGCTAAAGAAAAAAGATACAGTAGAAACATCAACATATATGTATAAATGAAAGAAATCTTAAAGGAAAAATACTATCCTAGAAATCATGATAAAAGACTCCACAAACAATTGACAACTCTTAAGCAAGGAACTATGTTAGTAGTAAAACATATGAATTAGATTGAGGACTTAATAGCTTGAACTCAATGCACTGATCAAGAGTGGCAAATAACTAATAAAATTATTATTAGATTAATAGGAGATATTATGAATGAAGTAGAACTTCATGATCCCTAATATTTAGAGGACATATTTCACTATGCTTTACTCTTAGAAAAGGATAATAAAATTGCATCTTCATCCAAGATGAAAGCTCAGGCATGTGAGGAAAAATTATGACATCACATAGATTATAGGAATTTCTTATTTAGGCAATCAAATTTATCATTAAGAAATAAACATATTATCTCATAAGATAAATAGGTTATCCTATAATGGATTTGATTAATTAAACAAAGACTCCTAAGGCTAATAGGTCTTTCATATTCTAGATATTCTTCCCTTGAACTACATGAAAAAGTAGAACAAGATTTATTTTATATTGGATTCTAGTTCCCTATAAGTGCAAACCCTTATAGTTAATTACATCTTAAGAATGAAGGATCTCTTCCTAAGAATACTCTCAATTAAAAAACTAGGCTCTTATTTCTATGTATTTCAAAGTTCGTTCCAAAGGATGGTTAACTTGAAATTTCAAAAAGAGAACACATCAAAGGACAAAGTGTTCTTTTTTAGGTAAATTTGCGTAAAGTAGGAAATGTCAATAGATATTGGGATTCCTAGTAGGCATTTCAACTATCCTATCATTGGGCTTTATATTTTTTTTTAGATTGAGTTTATTAAAATTTAAATTAATATTTTATTAGAAATCTAGGACTTAGATTTTAACAACACAAGACTATGGAAATGCCTAGGGTTGAAGACTTATTCTTGAATAGATGATTCATAACCTAAGTCCATAAGTGCTTTTGACATAAGTCAGAGGCTCAATCTAGTTCATCTTCTGGGAATTATTGGCTCTTTCTATCACTTGAGAAAAGGAACATATCCCAAACACTTCTAGACTTATCACCCACTTGGAAGAGCTGTCAGTTAACACCACCAAATAAAATTTTAAATGCATGATGCCAATCTTATGTATGTAATATGGTTAGGTTGTTACATTTAGGAAAGAATCTAGGAACCTAAACTCACTCCATATATCCCTAGAATCATGTTAGGTATGATATACACCTAACTAATACAATAATTTTTTAGCTTTTAAATATTTTGACTCATAATTCATTTAAGGCCTTTGAGGTATACAATTTATGCCAATGAGGTATAGTTAGAAGCAGTTGTGGGCCAAATCAAAGCAAGAAGGCACACTTCCCCAAGAAGGTGGTCATTCTCAAAGGTTAGATGCCCCTTATGTGCGATGGGTGAAACGTCCAATTCAAGAATTTCAAATAATATACTAGCATGGTACACAAAAGAAAATTATTTCTAGTTGCTTTTAAGTTGCCCCTAAGGCTTTAATTTATGGATAAAGTTTTGAATTTATTTATTTTTGTTTAAGTTATTTATATTTAAGTTGGGTAGAAATTTATTTTTTCTAAGAGCCTAACGTCAAGGAATTCATCATAAAAACACAACGCAGAAAGAAGCCTATAAAAGCAAGTTGATTCTATTTCACACCCAAAGTAAATCACACTAATTTAATTAATAAGAATAGGCAAGTGCTACCTAGTACCGTTGTACACCCTAGAAGAAAGGGAAAAATAGATAGTTGAGCTCTGCCCTTATACTTCTTGACCTAGAACTAGAAGTCTAGATCTATGGGTCTTTCTCCAAGATCGTCTCCTTCTTCAAGGACCTCCTCTGACTTCATACGGGACCACCAACTAGTAGGGTCAGCTCCTGCTATTCCTAGACCCCACAAATCCAAACCTAATTCTAAGCTCAAATTACATTTAAAATTCTAAAATATATTCCTAATTTTTACAAAATCGATGCTAGGAAATACAAATAGTGCACCATCAATTATATTTGTGAACATACAAGCTCATCAATAGTTGCTCGCCAAGTCCACCTATCATAGTAGGCTATGCTCATGGACATATAGCACCTATAAGCAAATAATATTTATATGAATTTTATAACTACGGCCCCTTTAGCATAGCTCTTGTAGAAATTAGTATTAAGATAAAAAGAATGTCCTATTATCCAAACTAGTAGAAAAACCATATTAGCCATCCAATCTAAAATAGTACACCACAAATTAAGGAAAATATCTCATATCACATAACAGAGTATCATTCAATATTGACCTAACCTAAGTCTAAGGTCGGTGACTTAATAATCTAGTGTGTGAAGAAAAATGGGCTTGTGTGGTATGACTTTAGTAGGCATTTTAGATTTGAGTTTTAATATTTCATGGTTTATTTAATTTACCATTTGGTGGTTTTAATTTAAGTGATTTAATTGATTTATGATTTCATTTCCATTATTAATTCTATTTTTATGTTTTAAGTTTTCAAGAATGAAGGATAAAATAAATTCCACTTTAAGTGGAACCCATTCTATTCAACAACCTAAATCTTAATAGAATGAAGTTTTCACCCTAAGGTAAGGATTCATTCTATGGGTCAAACAAAGATCCTAAGCTTCTTAATTAACCTCTTTTGGATTCATTTGAATGATTCATTTTAAGTTAGGTTTGTTGTTATTAATCTTTTGATTTTCTTTGGAAATTTAATTAAAATTTTATTCTTCTTTTGATTTGATTAATGTTTAAATTTTGTTTCAGAGTTAATAAAGATTTATCCTTCTTTTCATTTCTTTTAATTTTATTACATGTTTCTTAGTTTGATTTATGATCTTTTGGTTGATAACCTTTTATTAAGATTTATTATGTTTCTTTAAATCTTATCTAAGAGTTTAACCATATGGCATGATCAAATTTAAATGTTAATTTTGATTTAATTAAATTTCAAATAATTTGATTTATTTGATATGAACTGGGCTTATTACTTATTTCATTAATGTTTGTATTCATTTAACTTGAATTAATTAACTTAATACATTTAGGTTGATGTCTTAATTCATTCTTAGTTTAGGTTAGTTTATTATATGTCAAAGCTTAATCTCTTAAGGTGGAATTTTTTTTATCAATTCATAATATAGGAAACCTTAGGATATTTTGGGCACCTAACCTAAACTAGGTGATTTCAAAATTTTAGGTTATTTAAGTTTAATTGATTTATTTAATCACTTTTATTTGCATTTGGAATTAAGTTAATCATTAAACTAAATGGATTGAAGAAATTTCTATGTTAATTAATTTCATATTTGGATATGAAATTTAGCACTTAATGAGTTTTGATTTTAATTGATTAATTAATTTATCAAGAATTTAATAAGTCAATAATTTAAGGTTTAATTAAATTTTATGTTCTTGATTATTTTATTAAAACCCTAAGTATGTGAGTAATTAAATTCCATGACTTTAAAGGGCTAGAAAATTTTCATTATGTGTTCTAATTTTAATGAAAATATTTTAAGTTGATTTTATGAATTTTTATAATATTTCTAGTTTTCTAATTTTTTTGTTTCACTTAAATTGACCTAAGGATTGGAAATTTAAAAACTTTTAATCCAAAGATCATTTAACCTTGAAATGTTTATGGAAAGTGGGGTTCCTTATTAATTTAAGTTTCCTAAAGTTTCATCCTAATCAAATGTGTAATTTAGAACTAATTAAGATTTTAGTTATTTCAATAAAATATAAATTAAGCCTAAATTTAAAAGAATTAATTCAGAGTTTTAATTGTTTGAAATTCCTTTATGGAAGATGCATCCATAGAAGGTTTATTTAGAATTTTTGAGATTTTGGTTGATTTGTTATGATCTTTCTAATTTCATACCATTTAATTGAATTAATTATTTAATTAGGTCATTTTAGGGCTTATAAGGTTTTAGTGAATTTTAATGATGTGTTTAGATACATTAAGGTTCATTATGATGCTTTAACTTGATTTATTCTAATTAATATTAATTTATGTCATTAAATCAAAGCTTATAACTTGGAAATTTTGTATTTTAAAATTTACTTCCCAATAAATCATGAAAAGTTTATCTAAGGTAGATTTTAACATTAATTTCAATTCCCTATAGTTTAAAGTTAATTGGATTAATGGTTTGAGTTTAATTTGAGATTGATTATTTTTATTTAAACATAAATTAATCTTAAATTACCCAACAAAAATTGGTGATTTTGGGTTAATGGATTCCTCTCATTGAGATAAACCCATAGAGCCCTTATTTTAATTTTGTTGGTAGAGTATTTCAAATTTTTTATAGTTTTTTAATAATTTTTTCATAAGGAAAAATTTATTTTTCTACTTATCCACATTGGCACCATGTGGCACTGAACCAGCATCGCTTTACATATGGCATAATGCCATAGACCACACGGATCCCACGTCAAAAGGTGGCGTAGACACAGAATCGATTAGAGTCATCCGATCATGAATTGGACGACTTGGATTGATCTCAATTTTCTTAAGAGATTGAATCAAGCGATGCTTCTAGATTTCAACTATCCATTCCAAACAAAAGGAATGGACGACAGAGATTTCCTCTTTGAGCTTTTGCTAAAGAACCAGGAGTTGTCCAACTTTGGATGGTGACTTCTGTCGATCTAAGCTATTGTTCTTCATGTTTTGGATTTCAAACTTATCATAGATTGATTTAGAATCAATCTATATGGTTTGTTCTCTATCAAACATAAATTTTCTTAATAAAGGACCAAACTATGTATGATGGTGATCGGTTTGAACCCACACCTCTCCTACATTGATCCTTGGTGGCTGCAATGCTTTGAGCATGTTCGCCTCATCAACGTGAGGCTTTGGTAAAGAAATCTCAGCTTGTCTTCCAATGGATTATCATGGAGACCAAGCTCCACCACCTAATCATTTACCTTAGTTGAATTCTAACTTGCCGATGATGGGAGACTCAAGGAAGAGCTCGTTTGAATTCACCTCTACCCATAGAAAGTGTAGGGACATCCAATTCAGGTGGAGGAATAGTCTTCCTCTAGTTTGACCTTTGCATGAGAGTATGGCCGCCGACTTTGGTAAATCTCAGGCTCACCGATGGTGAGTAGCTCAAGGAAGATCTTTATTCTCCTTCTCTTCACCTCAGGAGTGTGCGAGGATGCTAAGATTGTGTAGAGGAAGCACCCTTCCTCTCTTTCCATGTATGCTTGAGAGCCGCATATAGAAGATTTAGGGTGGCCGAAACCCGGCCACCGGCAGTGATAGCTCTAGCTGAGGGATCGGTTTGGCCTCTCCTCCCCTTGTGAGTGTATTGGGATGTATAACCTCAAGAGAGGAAGTCTCATTTCTCTCTTTTCTCCTTTGGCTGTGAGCTTCTCTTTTCATCCATTGAGAAGAGTTCATCTTCAAATTGAATTGTTAAAGGTAATTATCACTCTTGGAGGCTAGCTCTAAGGGGGTGTTTAGTTGATTGAGAACACTCCATATTAGTGAAGATAAGGAGTGGAGGAAGAATGGAGAAAATGCTTTTGGATTGGGAGAGTTTATCTCCATGTTCTAGCTCACTCTTCCTATAACATATTCCTCTCTTCCATGGCATCTTACATGGCTTTTCTACCTCATATGTTTCTTTTAGGTTGATGGTTAGTAGCCCAAACCAAGCCTAATAATGAGCTATGAGTAAGACTCAAGCTTGTTTGAGTTGAATTTGGATTTAAGTACTTTGGATTAATCCATTTGAATTTTTTGCTTTTGGATTAATTTTTTATTAATTCATTTGATTATTGAATTTATATTAAAGTTATAATTGTACTTAATTGCTTATGAGAAAGCTTAGAAGCCAATCGACCTATGGGATCATATTTCAATTTAATCTAAGCTAGTTTGATCCATTTGATTAAAGAAGAATCAAATTGGATCTTTCAGCTCAATTGGTCACTTTGACATTTAAATTAGAATTTATTTGTGTTTGTTTGATGGTTTATGATATTTTAAATTGATTAATTTCATTGGATTTGAATGGATTTTGATTTTATTTCAACTTGACCCATTTTGACTTAAATGGGTTAAATTGAGCTCAATCGAGTCAAATGATCAATTCAGCTCAATTAAGGTATTTTGGACTATAATCATGTTTGGTCACATTTGTGAAATGATTTCGAGTTATTAACTTCATTTAGTTTGAAATTGACTTCAATTTTGACCCATTTGACCCAAATTAAGCTTAATCGGTTACGTTGGACTCATTTGGGTCTATTGACCATATTGGTCATATTAGACTCAATGATTTGTTGGATTGTATTAGTTATGATTTTCAATTGATTTTGGATAAATAATTTGAATTGATTTAAATTTAATTTGGATTTCAATTTTAATATGGTTCATCTTAGTTTATTTGAATCAAATGATCTAATTAACCCAAGTAAAATTTTATGGGATTTAGATTCATTTGTTTCATATTTAAACATGTTTAATTATGATTTTAAGTCTTTGAAATGACTTAATTTGGTCAAATTTTAGTGGATTGACCTTTGACCTGGTGGGACTCATATAAGTCAACTATATGTCAAAGGGTTGACCATCTTTGACCTTCATTTAGATTTAGTAATAGGTTCATTTTTAATCTTGCATTAACTCTAATGCATTTCATTTGGTTTGATTTAAAGTTTGATTTTATTTAATTTTTTTAAGTTTAGTTGATTTTAAGCTTAAGTAGGATAATTAGTTAACCACTCTGATCATCTTACTTTAAACCCATATATATTCAAATTTCAAATGGAATGTATTTGATTCAAATCTTTTGTTTAGATTTGAGTCTGGGTTGAGTTTACCTAATTACATTAGGTTAGGTCAAACCCTAGAAGGATTCACTAGGTTACATAGGTGTAGTGTCCTAAGTGCCTAATTAGGAGGCTCATAATCTAAGATTAGGTGTCCTAATTACTAGTTTTAGAAAAAAATACTAAACTCAACCAAAAATGAGGTCAATAAAGTATCTTCTAAATACTCACCTTCATCTCAATCTCAAAAGCCCATTATTAGACTTAATCCTTCTACATCAAACAACCCCTCTAAAATGAACCCCACTTAACATACTACAAAAAAATGTGAAAGAGATAGTTTACTTTAAATATCATAAGAAGGGTCATATGGAAATCAATGTAGGGCAAAATTCATGTTCCTAGATGAATTGAAAGATTTAAAAGAAGAAGAGCATATTGAAGAGACACAAGAAAATACACCCATATGTGAAGAATAAGTATATCTAAATATAGATAATATAATGTCAATTATGAGGTGTATGACTGCTTCTAGGGAAAAAGAAGATTGGTAAAGGAGGAATATATTTTCTTGATGTATATTCTATGTAAGAAGAAGAGGTATAAATTAATAATAGGGAGTGTTATGAATGTCATATCAACCTATGTTATCATTAGAGCCAATCTTATAATTGAACTTGCCCAGAATCATTCCAAGTTAGTTGGGTAAATCACACATCCCTACCTATCACTAGCATATGGCTAGTATCAATTAAAATAGGTAGTTATAATGATCAAATTTAGTGTGATATTCTTTCAATAGAATTAACTCATATCCTAGCAGGAAGACCATGGCTTTTTGACTTGAATGTGATCCATTATGGGTGTGATAATGCTTACATCTTCAAATATAATGAAAAAAAAATTAATTATTCCTCAAAAAGCCTAACAAAAAGAGATCAATTACACCCCTAATTACAACCCCCTCATAGAATTCTTCATACATGTCCTTACAACCCAATCCCGAGCTACAACTCAAACCCAATCAAAAGAGAAATGTGAAAATCCAATTGATAGTGATATCACGATCTAGTGATAAGGAAGCCCTAATATTATTATGATATTCTTAGAACATGAATCTATGCCCTTGACCTTTGATAGCTCCTTTATCATTCTTGATGGATATCTTTACGAAGCCAAGAAATTATATATTCTTAAAATATCTCTTAGGGAATTCTTTATCTCTAAATTACTTTCAGAAGGTTTATCAAGTCATTTTGGCAATTTAAAGACCCAAATATTAGTCAATTAGAAGTTTTGTTAATCATCCCTATGAATGGATGTTGAACAAATTATCGCCCAACATTACACTTTCCATAAAGCTAAAACTATCAAACAAAGGGTGGGTCATTACACTTCCTTGTTTATTCCTTATAGATCATAGGAAGACCTATCATAGGTTTTACATTAGGTTTACCTAAAACACCTTACGGGCATGATAGTATCTTCATCGTAGTAGATTGATTTTCAAAGATAACATATTTCATACCCTATTCAAAATCAAATGATACATATCACACAGTAAGATTACTATTTTTAGAAATTCTCAGGTTGTACAGAGTTTTGTCCATTATAATGTTTGATAGAGATGTCAAATTTATATCCTGTTTTTAAAAAACTTTATTAAAACTAATGGGAACACAACTTAAATTGTCCTTTCCATTTCATCCACAAATAGATCAATAGACGAAAGTAATCAATAGGATATTAGGAAATCTACTAAGGTGCTTAATTGGGAAAATTTTAGGAAACTAGGATTTAACAATATCAACATCTGAATTTACACACAATAGTTCCATATATAAAATAACTCACAAATCAAAGATAATTTATGGATATAACCCTAAATTTTCTATTGACCTAGTTAATACACCTATTCATGCATTTTTTGATTCAACATATACATTTACATATATTTTCAAAATCTTCATGAGGACATAAGTAAATAATTGGAAATACAAGATACTAAGTATGTTGAACAAAAGAATAAAGATAAATATTTTAAGGAAGATGATATAGGTGTTTAAGTATTAATTTGTATCCATCCTAAAAAATTTCTTTCTACTAAATATAAAAAGTTACAAGAAAGAGAATATAGACCATTCAAAATTATTAGGAAATTTGGTATCAATGCTTATGTTCTTGAATTACCCCCTCATATATTTATTAACCCTATTTTTTAATGTGGAAGATCTAATATTTTTTTAAAAAGTAACCTAACCTCCAAATTTTGCAGGATGATATTTTTGTAGGAGAAAATAGAAATTATTTATAGGTACCTATCCAGCTAATTTTCTTTAAGGTAGAGAACCTCATCATAGTTGAGGCACCCAAAGAAGATAGTACTAGCCAAAGATTCTAAGTAAGATAGAAAGATAAGTCACCAACTGAAGATACATTGATGACTTTGGAAGAATTACAGAGCTTTGCCCTCAAACTTCTTCAAGACTTTCAGATTCCTAGCTCTTCAAAGTTTTTTTAGGCCCAAAGGAGTTAATGTAGTATATCAAAGGAGGAAAGGACATGTCATAAGGTCCCAAACCAAAGCTTGAACTTAAGTGGACTTTTACTAAACTTTATGTGTTGTGAATTTATATTTTATGTATTGTATTATGTAATAATCATTGTATTTAATCATGTTTATGTGTTGTATTTGAGTTATGGTTAAAACTATGTGAGTTCATGTGTTAATTTCTATAGGTGTCTTTTTGGCATCGAGGTGTTACCATTTTGGCGCTAAAGTGATGCACTCCATAGTTTTAGTGTTTGAAGACAAAGAAGTTAAAGCTTCGACACTAGATTGTGGCTCCATGGCATTGCGAAATGAAGGTTCCAACTTATTTTTATTTAGTTTTTGGATAGTTTTCTTCCAAGGGACACATCCCTTACAGTATTGTATCTATTTAAACACTATTTTTAATTGAATGAAGGACTTTTGGCTTTTGTGTATGAAAATTGAGAGAAAGTTCTTGGTTGGAGCTTGGTGGCCAGCCATTCGATGGATTCAGTGTTCGTTCGCTATAGTTCTACTTGGGTGAGTAGAACTACTTGTAGACTTTTTCCACTTTGGTGAGTGGAAAAACTTCATCTCTCTTCCACTTCGGTGAGTGGAAGATCATTGGAGCTTTTCTTTCTCTACATCCTTGTGATGTTTTCTTCTCTCCATGATCACATGCATCACCAATATCAATATAATTCATCACTTTGAATTTTCTCAATACATGGTTAGGTAGATTCCTGTAGCTCAACATCAAGAAATGAGTGCCTACTAGATTGTAACATTGACAATACATGAATTAACCATGTAGAGCATAATCTCTATGTTTTGTGGCTCCCATATCACTAGCAAATGAAGTATACACATAAGCCTTATTTGTAATAAATAAATTTAACTTTAAAAGAGTTTAAAATAAATATGATTCTAACTTGATTTTATAACAAGCCATTAATCTCATCTCTTTAATCCACATAATTGTAGGTAACAACCCTTTATTTAGTTATCATCAATCAGAAAATATTAGGAATGATCAATTCTTAGTAAAAAATAAACATGCATGAAAAAAAAACAATGTTATTGCAAGCTCACAAACTTGTGTACCTGTATCCCAAAGTCTTATTAATCTCTTTAGGATAAGGATATGAAACAAAGGTCTAATAATAGGTAAGCCCTCTCTGATCTAGACTTGTTGGAGATGTTTTTACCTAGATACACTTTGTTAGTCTTTGTGCCTGTCATAGTTCTCAATATAGATGCACTAGCAACACTCCACTAAAAGAGTACTTCAAAAGCTCAGATAAATCATCCATAAATGGTAGATACTGAAGGCACACCTCATATCTAAACATATCTGCAAGAGAAAGGTACCAAGTATGAAGAGAGCATATACACAAATGTGATGCAGAAACTAGATGCAACCCCTGTCAATGTATGACTAAAGATAGAATTTCCAATAAAGCAATCAAAGTGGTAAACATGCTAGTGTTTATGCTTGACCAATCTTAGAAGTATAAATAACACATGTAAGTTCTAAGTAATGGTATGAAACTCATGATTTTTGATGGGTCCCAGCCATGAATGTTATTTATGACCCTAAACAATAATATTTCACACAATCAAAGAGAGACCATCAATGTAAACAACTAGGATGAGCCTGACATCCATCTAGAAGGTGGAAGGTATAGGTCTCTAACATCTAGACCTCTAAAGTGATGTTAGTAGAAGATGGTCCAATCTGATGTATTAAATATATTTCTTGTAATTTAATCCAACTAATTATGTTCTTTCTATAATATGTGGGCATGTGAATGTCCATTCTCTAGCCATAAGTAGGTGAGAAATGACATATAATATTATGACTAGAGAAAAAGTAAAAAATTAATGAAAAGATTATAATTAACTTATGTTGTAAAAGTAAAAAAAATGCATTTTTAAACTTATAAAATTAAGATGTGGTGCATGATTAGACCACAAAACCATGCAACTTTAAGGCAAACCTCTAATGGGAAAACATTTTAAATGTCACTACTATGATTATGGCTCACTTCTACCATGAGACATACGAAAGAGTGAGTTAAAAATTTAATGGTATTTATAATTATAAAATTACATATCAATTTTAATTTTACATATGAACAATAAAATCATACTTATATTTTATGGGTTATTTTGATAGATTGATTTATTGTGACTTATTATTGAACAAACATCATAAATCCTAGTACTGTGTGTTATTAACTTATCTATGTTGTTCCTATACCATTTAGTGTAAGGTCAACAAACATCATTTGAAGTTTGGAGAGAGAAGTTATATGAAGCCTCACGATGCATTACAATCACACTACTTATGTTTATCTAGAATTATGTGAAACTATATGATATATGTCCTTTAATTGAGCTTTATTTTATAATACCTAGATACCTATGTGAGATGATTTAACTATAATAGACCCATGGTTGCAATCACATGAATGAAAGGTATGTGATTCCTGTATGATATATATTAGGAGTAGGATACTAATCCTTCTATAGTTAAATCATCATAAAATGAATGACACATAATGTCAAAAACTTCAAATTCTGACATATTGACATAAGTAGAAATCAAAAATCTATGAGCTTCAAGTTCATACTTCTACAACAAACGCTTGGTTCTAGGTGCAAAAGTGGATTTATTCCAACTCTTTAATTATGTTGCTTTACTTAGTCTCATAATGAAAAGTGCAACAAAATTGAAATTAATCAATAGAATTAAAGTCTAATTTGATAATCCTCTACCACATGTTAATGTACCATTAAAGTACTCAGAAGCATTAGTTATCATCATTCTATACCAATACCCACCATCATGTGTTAAAGTTCACTTGCTAACATCCACCCACATGCCTCAACTTCAATATTTTTAATATCCATTGAGCATTATGTGAATAGAGCATTACATACCTACTTCCAACTATATATATATATTTTTAGCACATTAACTATATATCAAGGACACCCATGTAACTTAATGCTTTTATATAATTCTCCCAAAAATGTATTAGATAATGACGTTAAGTAGATTATGGGAATATCTTTCTACAACTATGCACCAACTTAAGGTATTTATTGAATATTATACAAAAACCTTGTCTTGAACAAACTACAAGTAGAAGTCATGTAGGGTTTAAAGAAACCACGCCCTTGATTTGATGTTCTTTATTTCATCTACAACAAATGCTAATTAAAAAGGCCATTGTTGCATCTATTTAAAATGGTAAATAGCAATTGTCCCCATATTTCTCTTAAAAGAATGTTTCATCTAGGCTTAACACAAGATGATAATTTATCCATCCAACTATTGATTGCCCGAATTGCCCAAAGGATACAATTAAAAAAGTCAAACTAATCAACATGAATTCTATAAACTAATCTTCTTATCGGTGCATAATTTTTTTTGGTTTTAAATTAAATTTTTGAGAAATCCTTGGTAATTTGAAGTAGCTAATAAACCTAAAACTGCACTGCTTATGTCCACTTAATAAATTCATATAGGAGCATGTTTATGAGACAGCTATATTTAAAATTCTCAATGTACCTCCCAAATGCTTCCTACTCAATACATGTAATCACCAATGATAATGTCTAAGTGAGTGATTATACTACAAATGAATAATAATATATTAAATCATATTCGTATATATGATTTTATAAAACATATTATTTTTTACGAATCATTCACATCATGCATATTAAAGGCCAATCTTGCTTGAGAAAAGTATATCCTTCTGTAACTCCTGTGGGATATAAATTTCCTCGAAGAATGCTACATTATCCAAAGGTTCATCAAAATTTGTGATCTCATTCAAATTTCTGTGACCGTTATTAATGTATGAAATCATTTATGGGCATTATCTCGTTAACTCTATTTGGGCTAATGAATGCTTACTATTGTATTAAGTAGTATCCTATTAGTGCTTGTTTCTCTAAATTTCCTATATCAACTATTTCCATCACAACCACTAAAATCATTACAGATAAGCTATTGATTAATTCATATCATTATAGGGCAAATATGATGCATTAAGATCATGAGAATGTCGTTGAATGTTTTTAATTGGCGGTCGGATTAAGCTTCATCGAATAAGCTGACGTCCTTTGATGTCATAAATTATTCTCGAAGGTACGAAGCGGAGAAAAAGCCGCAGTTGGCGTTTCAGGAAAAGATGGAAAGATTCCCACGTAATTGAAGAAAAAGACTGGTGGCTTCTAATTAATCACTGTTTCTGAAAGCCATCATTGAATCACTTCCAAACAATCCTGTCCCAATTCTAAATTTAATCATTTTACATTCTTGGCACCATTCAATAATTAATTAATTAAATAAAGTAAACCAATTTGTTAATTTTAGGGCAAGAGTCTATTTATTTGATGTGTGAGAGGTTAGGTTGCATTGTCTTTTAGATATTTGGAATTATAATAGAAGTAAAAAATTGTCGAAATTATTCATGGGAAAAACCTTTAATCAAAATATCTTCATTTAATTTCAACCCTGATAAATTTCAAAATTATTTCACTTATTTTAAAATGAAGATAATATATCTCAAATTAATTTTATATTATAATTATTTTAAAATTTAAAAATCATTTGATTCGAAGAAATTTGAATTGAATATCCTTAGACAATTCTTTTTCTTATAGAACTAACTATAAAATTCGATTTCTAATGTTTGTTTATCTTAATAAAAAGCATCCTAGAACATTTTCAAACTCTACGGCGCATTTGGAGTTTTTTTTTACTTTTCCCATCATAATTGAATGAGTGCAACTATTGATACTAGGGAGATTTATATATGTACCACACAATTCTTATGTATTTACATATCTAATATCTACATTTTAATTTTTTTCTTATATATAACACCCTACCTAATCTTTAATATCACATCAAAAATGTTATCATCATTGACTTTTTAAAAGTGAAATATACTTTTTTAAGCAGTGAAGAGTGTTAGATAAATAAATATATAATTTTAGGTGTTAGATATGAAAATATATAAGAATTGTGTGGTATATATGTAAATCTCCCTTGATACTATGACTAAGTATTAATTAATTTTTTTAATAAAAATTTGCAAAAATCTTCAAGTAACATTGATAATAGTCGCACTTATATACTTAAAAGGTCAAAAGTGGGGCAAACAATTTCTGCTAATTCAACTAATACTGTTTTATTAGTGTTTTCTATGTTGGCGATATAAGTTTAAACAAATTTAATAATTACGTAGAAGCATAGAAAGCGATACATTTCATAAAAGTTTCATAACTATTGTAATCAAAGAATTGTATTGCTTGCATCAAAACCTTGTGTCATATTCATTCAAAAGTACCAATAAAAACATTCTTATTAAATTTCTCAAATCATTGTCTTTATCAGCAAAGTTTGTGATGTAAATGTCAAATCTTATCTTAAAAATACATTTTATAATTAAAATAAATTGTAATAATCACATTTATGTCGAATAACTTATCATCCAATCACAAAAATGCTTGAAAATTTTCATATACCTCTCCTTCGTTAACTTTTCATCCAACTTTAAAATTAAAAGATAAGTTAGTCATTTACCATTTAAACATATTTTATCAATTTTTAAATTGTTAAAAATTTATGTACCGGTTTAAAAAAAACATTAAATTTCTTCAAAGTTTAAGTGAAGTATATTGTAATTAAAATTCAGTTCAAAAATTAGATTAATTAAATTAATAATTTTAAATTAAATTTCGATTGATTGATACGGTTTGCCTTGATTTTAGATGTGAATCACTTCATTAAGATCAAGTAGAATAATGGATTAAAGATTATATTCTAGTTAAGTGTCTCTTTAAGATTATATTTTTAGGATAGAGATGTGCAAATGATATCTAGAGATTGTTTGGAATCAATTTTGTTTTTATATTTTTTTTAAAAATATATTTATTTAGTATGTTTTTTAAAGTATTTTTGCTTTTAAAAATAAGTAATATTATTTATTAAAATAATAAAAATATAATTTTAAGATGATTTGAGTATTTTAAAAATAACTATCACTATCAAATATATTTTATTTTGAAATAAAACGTAAACAAAATAATATAAAAACACAAAAAACAAAAATTGATCCCAAATGGCCCTATACTTCTTAGGTCATAATAAGGTATTTGAGCATGCCCTTTCTAAAATCCATCTTTCTAATTAAATAATTTCTATTACTACTTTTATTTAAGTATATCACATAACTCAAAATGGAATACCTAGATACCTTTGTTGGCCCATCAAATTATTAAACTACACCACTTAAGGGAATAACCTCAAAATATCTTCACACAAGAATGTATTTTTACACAAAGGTAGAGCTAAAATGGATTAAATAATTTGATTACTTTTAACGATGAAAAGTATCTCAAGATTTGAACAAATAGGAGTTGATTGATAGTTGCTTATGCACAATGCAATCATCAATGAGGATCATGTTATTAGCATCTATATAAATTCAAGAGTCAACTTCTTGATTGAAAATTGAGTATCATATTCTATATCTACATGTGTCTAGTAAAAATAGTTGATCAACCATCATTTGGGTTTGTTAAGCTCATTTGTCACAATATATTCTCATTTAGTCATTATCAGCTTGAGCTTACATAAAATTATTTGGAGCACTAAGGTGAAAAATTAATATTAACATTTCATATATGAAAGTATGGAATTTTGGATAAAATGACATGTCAATATTTAGATGTTGGGAAGAATCATATTGATTGCTTAATAGGTTCATTGAGTTTATATTGTGTATATATGGTGTAGTCGGCTAAGTAATTGTGCCCAATTTGTAGTGGTCAAACACATTGGCTATGAGAGAACTTTACCCAAAGGGTTGCTCGACCAACCTTTGGGGAATAGAGCCATCATATCGCAACTTGTTTACAAGAAAATTCAACTAGAAAGGTAGTTGATCTGAAAAGAAGGTCATTGAACTATTGATGTGCACGATGAGAGACAATCTACCTATCAAAAAGACCCATAGATTAAAAGAGAAAGCTTTCCATGAATTCAGTAAGTGTAATCTACTAAGAGGGCATCTAGCGTGCATGCATGAGGCACTCTATTCATACACTCAATTCAAATGCTCATCCCAAGTACTTGCACAAAGCACTTGGCTGAAGCACTCATTGTAGAAACTCACTTTATTGATTTCACTCATTGCATCCACCTAGGAACCATTAAACATGAGTATAGTCATAACAAATGAGGTATATGACTATATTATATTTTAGTCATTAGTCTATAGTCATTAGTCATTTATTAGTTTTTAATAGAGCCTTCATCACCCAAAAAAAAAGGGTTGAAAGGCCTTTTGAAGATTCATGTCACTTAAATTATTTATGTATTATAGTATATTTCTAAATCCCTTCTTCGCTTTCCTTCACTCTTCTTTTTGCATGTTTGTTATGTTTCATCTAACTAGTCTATCTAAGTGAGAATAGGTGACACTCATGAGTATAAATCCAATATTCTAAATTGTAATGTAAACATTGATTGATGCCATCAAAACAAGCTAAGCATTATGAGAAATGGAATGATCAAAGTAGAAGTCTCTAATAAATATAGATATCCAAGCTTTGAAACTCACCATGATCTAAGAAAGATACAAATATGAATCAAAAGGGAAAATTTACATATGAGTGAGCCAAAGAGGTCATCTGATTGGTTTCATAAATGGTGTGGCACAGTGGCACATTCATGACCTTAATCTTTGTTATAGAACAAACTCTCACACCAACAAAAAAGAGATGGCCCCAATAAGGTGAGAAAGAGATGAGCTCCCACTAACTAATGATTTCTTCGAAAATATTATAAAAGCTAAGCTAATGGAAAATTCACGATGTCCCCTTGGAATTATATGGAGAGTTGTGTGATCCCACAAACTACTTTGCTTACTTTGAGTCAGTGAGTTCTTTGATTGTTATGTATGACTCATAGATGTATTTTTTTGTTCTACAACCCCTTTATGGAGTCAGCTTTATATTGCCTTTCATGCAATGCCTCTTTATGAGAATAATTACCTCACTTATTAAATTTAAAAGGATATTCATACCAAATTAGAAAGTATATAGAAGCCAATGAAGAGGTCAAAAACCATTCTATTGATAAGGTAAGAGCTAGGGAAGTCATTAAGGCAATTATAGTTAAGTTTTAGAGAGAGATATTGCAAGTAGAGGATTTAGATCTAGTAGTCGCCTAAGTAGATCTGTCTCATCGTATAATGAGTTTCAATAGAATTAGGCTAAATTATCTAGTTTCCTTGATTTTGATGAGTATAGCAATTTGATGCAGCAAAATTTTTACGTAGGCGTCGACCTCATCATCGCTAAATAAATGAAGCATGATTAGTTGGATGTCAAGTTCTTATATTTTTACAATGTACTTACCCCTTCCGAATTAGACTATGATGAGGGCAATGATGGGGGTAGCATCAACTAGTTTCTTCTTCATTAATAATAATATTTATATGTGAATGAAGAAATGTACATTATACTTGTACCTTTGTAACTCATTCTGAAAATAAAATGTCTTTTTACAATTCAATTTAGTTCATACTATTTGTGAATACATTTATTCAAATAGTGGTGTTACATACATGCTTGCCAAATATTCATTTGGGAAGTGGAAAAGAAAACACACACCCTCTCTCTTCCTCTTTTTTTTTTCTAAATTGCCATTGTGTAAAATGTCTTATTGAGTGTTTGAAAGATATAGGTGCCATTTGCAGGTTGGTAGGTTCATATCTATGATGGCCAATATTTAGAAGTGAGATGTAAGTACTTTTAAACAACAACTTAAGAGAGTTGGTCCTTTTAATTTTAAACTATGGTGAGTTGATTTTTTTAGCTGCCAACTAGTCTGAGTTGGTCTTTTGAGTTTCCAAGCATGGAGATTTAGTCTTTTTAGTTACCAACTATGGCGAGTTAGTCTTTCTGGTTGCGAACTAGGGTGAGTTGGTCTTTTGAGTTGTCAACCATGGAGAGTTACTCTTTTTAGTTACCAACTATGGAGAGTTGGTCTTTTGAAATGCCAACCATGGAGAGTTGGTCATTTTAGTTGCCAATTATGAAGAGTCAAATTTTTAATTACCAACTATGGTGAGTTGATCTTTTGAGTTGTCAACCATGTTGAGTTGGTCTTTTTAGTTTCCAACTATCGAGAGTTGGTCTTTTAAGTTGCCAACCATGGAGAGTTGATCATTTAGTTTCCAACTATGGTGAATTCATTTTTTGAGTTGGCAATCATGAAGAGTTGTTCTTTTAAGTTGCCAACTCTTGGGAGTTAGTCTTTTTAGTTTCTAACTATGGCAAATTGGTCTTTTTAGTTGCCAAACATAGAGAGTTGGTCTTTTGAGTTGCCAAACATGGTAAGTTGTTTTTTTTAATTTGATAAAACAACTTAGATGAGCATTCAAAATTTTAGTTTGAAGATTGCTTGTTCAACATTCGCATTCTTAGGCTAAGAAATGATTCCCTAAGCTCTCAAGTTATCTCACCCTTCTCAAGCTAAGCCTTTGCTTGGCCATAAATGGCATGTTGAGTGCCATGAGTCACCACGTTTCTCTCCAAGTGTTTATATTATACTCGCTAAACATTCTCAACACTCCTTCAAGTAATGAAATGGATAGAAGGGTGCTAGTTCTGTTAGGCAAACTAAAAAATTATATTTTTATGTAGTCATGCCCTAATAATAAGAAAATAGAAAAAACAAAATATAAAAGATACATTTCATCTATGGTGTAAAATGTTTACAAATTCTTCTACATCTTTCTTTAGTGTGGGCTAGAAATATCCTTGTCTTAACATCTTATGAGTTTATGTTTTTTCTTCTAAATTGATAACCGCACTTAGCAAAGTTTATTTCCTCAGGCACCTTCTTTTGTTCCTTTCTCAAATGCGTCTCATATTAAGGTCACTGATCTTCAAAATAGTCCACCTTCAAGGCCATTTTGATCTTAAATCCTCTTAGGTTCTTGGTCACCCATTTGATTTCTCGAGTTGTCAAGTAACTTTTTATAGGATCAATTCAGCCTGGCAAATCCTCATGTTCTTTTCCTCTGTGTTTAATTGGGCAAGTTGAAAAATTGGATACTCTTTGAACCATTTTCCCTAAAGAGTAAATTAGTGAGTTGGTTTTGTTTCTTAGATATCTTTTGAATTTTAAAATATTCTAATTGCCCAATCTCTTCTTTCACCATAAGTAAATACTTTTATAATGACTCATCTCTAAGCTCATAATCTTTGTTGACTTGCCTTACTAGGAGTTATGAGTTTGAGTAAACTATGAGCTATGGTACACAAAGACCTCAAACAAAACTCATTCTGATGAGTTGAGCTTCATATTTGAATTAATTATTTATCAATTTGAACCCAAATTTGACCAAAAGTGTTATAGTAATCCTTGCCAAACTTTTTAACACTATGTTGGACCTATACATTGTTCACCAAATGACCATCTAAGTATAATCACTATATTGGTTCTAGGTTGATTGGGACATTTTGTGAACATCATAAATCAATAAGAAAATTGATGAGTGATTGAGCTTTAATTATTGTTAGGGTGAGCATAATATATCAAATTTACTTAATTCCACTGACCATTTTACTAACCTTTATGATTGGTCTGGTTTGATAAGTTTGAATTTAAGTGGATTGTTTATAATGAATTAAATCAAGTGTTCTTAGAAGTACGATAGAAGTCACCATTTTGAAATGATAAATACGAGCATGAGTTTTTTTTTGTAATGGGATAATACATCTCGGTATGGGGAAAATTTATGACACCACATAAAGTTTAGGAATTTCTTATTTGGATGATCAAATGCTTCATTAAAAAGTAAACATATTGTATTAGAAGATAAACATGTTATCCTATAATGAATTCGATCATTTAATAAAAGAATACTAAGGCTATTGGGTCTTTCATTTACAAGAGAGTTTTCCCCTGAACTACATGGGAAGTAGAATAGGGTTTATTTTAAACTGGGTTCATGGTTCCCTATAAGGGCAAGCTCTTATACTTAATTAAATCTTAAGAAGAAGGGTCTCTTCTTAAGAAAACTCTCGATCAAATAAATAATTTATTATTTCAATGGTTTCTAAGTTGGTTTTCAAAGGAATGATATTTGGAATTTTAATTGGCAATGACTCAAAGTGGAAAGAGTTCTTTTAGGAGGCCAAGCAGATGAAATAGAAAATTCCTGTTGATACTAGGATGCCTAGTATGCATTTCATCTATCCTATCATTGGGCTTTGAATTTTAGAATTTAATTTAAATTTTGAGTTGATATTTTCTTAGAAATCTAGAGCTTAGATTCTAACAGCACAAGACCACAGAAATGTCTAGGATTGAAAACTTACTCCAAGAAGAATGCTTCAGAGCCTAAGTCTATATGTGCTTCTAGCATAAGTCAGATGCTTAACGTAATTTTCTTTTGGGAATTATCGATCATTCCTCTCACTTGAGAGACCAAGCCTATCCCTGACTCTTCTAGACTTACAACCCGCCTGGAAGGGTTGCCATCTAACACCACCTAAATGCATTTTAAATCCATGATGCTAAGTCTCATCTATGAAAGATGGTTAGGCTATTATCTTCTTAGGAAAGAATCTAGGAATCGTAGACTCACTTCCTAATCTCTAGGATCATGTATAGTATGAAATACATCTAACTAATGCACATATTTTATATTTATATGTTTTGACTTATGATTCATTTAAGGTCTTGGGTATGCATTTTTATGCCTAAATATCATGTAATAGAATTGGTTTTTGGCCCAATCAATAAAAAAAGGTAGACTTCCCCAAGAAGGCACTCATCACAAGTCAGATGCCCTTTTTGTACAATAGGTGGAGTGCCCAATTCAAGAGTTAGAGCAATATGATAGCATAAATTTTTAGAGCTAATTATTTTTAATTAATTTTCAATCTTTTTCCAAGGCTTTAATTTTAGTGAGGTTTTGAATTTCATTATTTTTGTGTTTTAGTTGATTAGATTTAATTGAATAGAAAATTACAGAAAGTATAATAAATAAATAAACCTAGAAAAACAGGTTGATTCTATTGCACACCCAAAAATAAATCAAGCTAATTTAATTTAAAGAAAGGATAATGTTGTTGAGTACCACTGTATACCTTAGAAGAAAGAGCAAATGGACAGCTGAGATTTGCACCTATACAACCTGGCCTAGAACTACAAGTTTAGATCTATGGGTCTTCTTTTTAGGATCATCTTCTTCTTCAGGTACCTCCATTAGGCTTCATAATGGACCCCTGCACCCATCTTATGGTAGGGTTAGCTCCTGTTAATCCTAGATCCCATATATCCTAACCTAATTATAAGATCAAACTTATATTTTAAATTTTAAAAAAGTAAATCTTAAGCCCAGTAAAACAAATGTTAGAAAATATAAACAACACATAATAGTTATATTTCAGAAACATATGAGCTTAGCATTAGTTGCTTACCAAGCCCATCTATCTTATTGGGCTATGATGAGAGACTATTCAACACCTACAGGCAAACATCAATTTTATAATTTTTTAATGATAGCAGTCCCCTTTAGCACAACCTCTTCTAGAAGACAATATTAATTCTAAAAATAACATCTTACCATCCAAAATAATGACAATCAATTATAGCCTTCCAGTCTAAAATAGTACACAACAAAATGAAAAAAAGGCATTCCACATCACAACATCACAGAATATTACAAAAAATCATAAAATGACCTAAATTAAATCCTAGGGTATGTGACCTAATGATCTAGTGTGTGAAGAAAATAAGCCTATGTGATAAGACTTTGCTAGGCTTCTTTTTAATTAATGTTCCAATTTGAATTTTAAAGTTTGATTATTTTTTACCCTTTGGTTGTTTCAATTCAAATGATTTAACAATTTACAATTTTATTTCCATTTTAGGTACATTTTTATGTTGAAGTGAGATTAAGTTTTTAAGAATAAAGAATTTAATAAGTTCCATTTTGGGTGGAACCCATTCTATTCAACATCCTAAATACTAATAGGATAAAGTCTTCATCCTCAAATGAAGATTCATCCTAAAAGTCTAACTAAGATCCTTCATATTGGGTTCATTTAGATGACTTTGATTTGAATTGAGTTTGTGATTTTCATTCAATTAAAATTTAATTCTTCTTTTTGATTTAGTTTTTTTATTCTTTTTCTTAATGTTCATATTTAATATTTGTTTTTGTTTAATTTGTATTCATTATATTAACCAAACATATTTAAGTTAATATATTTTTCACTCTTTCATTTTGATCATTAGTTTTGTTATGTTTAATTTAGGGTAAATCCTTATGTTTGCTTTCATTTAACTTAACGTTTCATCTTTTATATTTTTATGTTTCATTTAAATTATTTTCAGATTTATTTGCTTATTTTTGTTTACTTATTACATTTAAGTGTATGTATCGTATTCATTCATTCAAGTTAATTTCATTTATTCATCTTCATTGATGTTTATTAACTTAAGTAGATTTATTTTCAATTTTAAGTTTAGTATTATTCAACCTATTATGTTTCAATTTTATAACCTATTTGCATTATTTTTTTTCATGAATTGATTATTCATTGATTATAACCCATTTGTATTAATGATTCATTCTTGTTTTAATTTATTCATTTCATAAAATTTTTTAATGTTAATTAATAAATTTAGACTAAGATGATTGACTCAAAGTTATATATTTCATACATTATAGAATAGTTCAATTAATTTTAATTAATTCAAAGCGAGTGATGATTTTGTTATTTGAAAAGTTATTTTTATCATTTAGTGTAATATAATTTTTCTTTATTCATTATGACTTAAGGAGTTTAAAGAAGGATTATTTTCATGTGTCTTAAACTTGCCCTATGTTACTTTAGAATTTTATGTCATTTCAAATTCAATTCAAGTTGCCCAAAAGTTCAATTACACTTGGGTTTGTTTGGTAGCATTTGAATAGCATCCAAATATACGCTGAACATTTCAAGCGCTTGGTTGCTAGTAAAGTAAAAATTTCAAGATAATGTAATGTAATCCAAATACACTAGATAGTAGTATTTGAAGCCCTGATTTGGGCAATTCCAAATACACCTAATCTAAAGTGATGTGGCAGGGCCACCCATCACCGCGACCACCGCCACCCACCACCCCGCCGCCACTTCCCGTTGCCGCTGCCGCCGCCACCGGCCGCAATCACTGTCTCTGACGGCCAGACCGCCTCCTCGCCAAAACCTTCAGTTTACTTTACATTACATTTTGTCAACCAAACAAAAAAAGCAAAGTCATGAATTTGTAAAGCTCTCAACCAAACAATTATAAAGTAATCCTTTTACACTGAATTCCTTTTACACTGCATTCCTTTTACACTGCATTCCAAATACAGGCAACCAAACAGCCCCTTAATCTTTCATATTTGCATTTGTGCCACTTTATTCCTTAATTTAAATGGCTCTAATGTATTTATATGTTGATGGATTATAAATTTTAGAGATTAATGAACTTTAAATGTTAGTTTATTAATGGGTTTATTATGGTTTAAGAGGTTATTAATCTTGGAATATAATTAAATTCCACATTTTTACTTATATGTAATCCTTAAGATTAATTTGGTTCCATTGCTTTCAATTTTCTTGGGGATATTATTTAAATGTTCTGATGTCAATTATGATTATTTTAAGTTTGTATTATGGGTTTTGTAATTTCTTTGATTTGTTTCATTTATTATTTTTCTTTCAATTGCCTTAGGGATTTGGAAATTCAAGAATTCTCAATCCAAAGGTCAATTGGAATTGAAATTCTTATAGAATGTGGGGTTTCTTACCAATTTGATTTTCATAAAACTTCACTTTAATCAGATGTGTAGTTTGTAATTAATTAAGGTTTTATTTATTTCATTAAAACCTAAATTCAGCCTAATTTACTGAAGATCATTTAGGAGTTTTATTTTTTTCCTTGATTTCCCCCAAGAATATGCATCCATTGAGGGTTTATTCATAATTTTTAGGGTTTTGGTTGATTTATTATGATTTATTTAAGTTCAGGTTTATTAATTGAATTATTAATTCAATTAAAGGCCAAATTAAGTTATTTTGTGATTCATTAAGTTTCAGTGGGTTTCAATGATTTATTCATGTTCATTAGGATGTGTTATGGTATTTTAAGTTGATTTTATTAGTTTTCATAATTTATTTCATTTAATATTAATTTATTTTATAAAAATTAGGGTTTAAAGTTTGGAATTTTAAATATTAAGATTTATTTTTCAATAAATTATGAAATATTTACCTGATGTGTATCTTAAGATCAATTTCAACTCCCCAAAGTTTTAAATCATTTTGTTCAATGGTTTTGAAATTAATTTATGTTGAAAAATTTTCATTCAAACGCAAATTGATGCCAAAATACCCCCACATAATTTGGGAATTTTAATTTTAAAGAATTCATAGAGCTCAAGTTTGTAATTTTTAGATTCACATTTAATTTCTTATGAAATTCAAAATTTTCTAGCATTTTCTTTAATTTTTTAATGAAGAAAATCTAGGATTTATATTTTAACTGCTCGGTTCCACGTAGATCCGTTTTACATGCCGCATCACTGTATTGGGCCACACGGGATCCATGTGGATCCCATGTTAAATTGGCGGTGCACACAGGTTTAATCATGACCATCCGATCTTCGATCAGACGATCGTGATTTGACCCATGTTTCTTTTTACCATCGGACAGTCATGATTTGACCCATGTTTCTCCTTACCGCATTCAATTAGAGATGTGACCAAATCAGAGCCATCCATTCCTAATAAATAGAATAGACGACGGAGATTGTTTCTCTTTCGACAAAGACAAAAGCCAAGGGTTGTTTGTCGATTCCGCATGATTTCTGGCCATCTGACCTATGAAATCACATAATTTAGATGCCAAATCCATCAATAGATGAAATGCTATTGATCTAAATGGTTTGATCTCACTTGAGATCAAACTCACTTTGTAAAGTGCCAAAATCAAAAGCTTGGAGAGGTCGTTAATGGCATACATTGATTTTGGCGGTGCAATTGACCCCACTAGCATTGGAATGATGTGAGGAATTTATGTAAGGAACGAATTGGACTATCTCCTTGTGGATCAGCTTCTAGACCAACCTCGACTTGGATTTCGTGGGCCTCAGACATTCTCTAGATTTCTAGTGGCGAGGGGATCGGGGGAAGTTCGAGTTTGGATTCAATTGAAGTGGGAAAGGTGAAGCCAAAGTCAATTTTGCTTGGGAATGAGTATTGGTAATTTTTCCATTGGATACGAGAGCTATATTCTTCATTTTTTCTTCCCATATGTGGTTGTGGGTGATCAAGGCTTTTGGAAGCTAGCTCCATGGAACACTACCTCTTTAACATCTATCTTAAGCTAAAGAGGTGGAGTAGAGAATGAGGAATAGGATTGGGTATGGTTGGTTTTGTCTCCATGTACCTTTGATTTTCCATGGCATATTTCTTGGCTTCGGCTCCATTTGGGTTGATTACATGGCTTAATTTCAGCTTAGAATCAATCATTAATCTATTTGGAAGAGATTTAAGTGTCTTCTGAGTGGATTAATTGGAAATTGAGTTCAAGCCCTTTAGGATTATTCCATTTATGATCCATTCAATTGGCTTAATTTTAATTGCTTTGTTTAAGCCTTAATTCAATGTTAGGGTTGTGCTCATTCAATCATTAATGAACTTTTTAACCAAAGTTTTAAGGATTTTAAGATCATGGATTGCTTACTTTGTGTCTTAACCCATTTTGATTCATATAGATTTGGTTGAACCTAATTAAGTTAAATGACTTATTTGACTCAAATAGAGTGTATTTAGCTTTTAATTAAGACCAATCCAAGTACTTTGTAACGCATCAGATCAAATCATTCCATTTATTTAAGGCTTGAAATTCAATTTGGCCTATGTTGGTCTTATGGGTTAAATTTGGGTTAAGGTTGAACCATTTAGATCAAAAGACCATTTAAGGAAAAATGGACCTAAAAATTTGTTGATCTATGTTTACTAATCATACCTAAGTGATTTCATGCAATTAATTTGAATTAATGTTGATTTAATTTGAATTTTAACCCAATATAGTTCACTTAGGCTTATTTGGGTCAAGTGACCTATTTAGCTTAATTAGGGTAATATTGAGTTCATTTTTCTTTATATTCATGTTTAAACATAAATATATTATCATTTGGATCATTTAGGATGATCTTATTTGGTCAAGTTTTTGTGTGTTGACCTTTGACTTGGTGGGTCACACATAAGTCAAACTTATGTCAAAAGAGTTGACCATTTTTTACCTTTGGTTTGGATTTGGATTTATTCAATGTCATATCATGGTTTCATGCTTTTAATTTCATTTGATTTGGGTTTATTTAAATTTAATTTGAATTTCCTTAAGTTTATATGATTC
This sequence comes from Cymbidium sinense, assembly GCA_021442155.1. Taxonomy (NCBI): domain Eukaryota; kingdom Viridiplantae; phylum Streptophyta; class Magnoliopsida; order Asparagales; family Orchidaceae; genus Cymbidium; species Cymbidium sinense. Next base: position 70,426,221 of record CM038219.1, read on the forward strand.
TTAGCTTAATTAAGGTAATTAGGTTTAACTCCCTAATTAAACCTTAATCTAAGCTTAATTAATTTCAAATTTGGAGTGGTGTATATTTAGGTTGGAGATTTGGGTTGAATCTAACTAAACCCATTAAGTTAGATCAATCCATGAAGGATGCACTAGGTCACTAAGTGTACTATCCTTGGTGCTTAACTAGAAGACTTCTAATTTACTATTAAGAGTCCTAATTATTATCATTAGGAGTATTATTAACCTCATCCAAAAAATGAGGTCAACACTCGGCACCTCACAAATATTTATTGACATGATAGATTGGCCATTATTATGTTCAGCACCCACTATGGGCACTGCTATTCTCTGATGAAGTTGGCTTCTAGTTGTTTTACAACTTTCTCTTTAATTGATTTAGCAAGTTGTGCTAGTCTTTTTCATTCTTTTGATTTATAAGTTGAGCATCTTTTTAGACATTGAGGCTATGACAAGTGATGCAATACTTGGCTTTTCGACTGCGGTACTGGCGAACACATTAATATCATCTTGGAGAGTTTAGATAAAGGCCCTCTTATGCTCAACACAAAAAGTTGAGCTAATTCTAAGAACTTCTCATGATTTTGTGTGGTTGATACCTCTTTGATTTCTTCACAGACCTCTATCTCAAATAGTGTAACATTTAATTACAAAACTTATTCTTCTTCTTTCCTTGAACCACATATTGCGCTTAGCTAATAGGTCCTAGATTGGTTTAAGTTTCCTTAAATAGTGATCTATTCTCCTCTTGTGAAAAATTTGACTGCTACATGGTATGTCAATACCACAGCTCTGAATATGTTGAGTAATGGTTGGTTGAAGATCGCATTGTGAGTGGCACGTGCTTCAACTATAAAGAATTTGACCATTATTATAATATCTTTTTCTTTTTTCCCCATGTAATAAAAATGGTGATCATCCCTTCATTTTTCCTAGTTTCTTCTAACAAATTGTATAATGGCCCTCTTGTTAGAGTAACTTAAGAACACTCTAGTCCTAATTTATCAATGACATATTAGAAAGTAATGTTGAGAAAACTCCCAATATTGATTAGTATACTCCTTATTTTAATATTTAGTAGCTAAATTCATGATGATGATTGCATTATATATGGCTATCGATGGTGGGTCATCTTTTATTAAAAAAACTTAGAGGAATTATAGAGATGTGGAGCACACACTCCATGGCTACCTAATTAACATCTCTAAATTATAGTTGTCTGAGGCTTTCTCTCTTCAAGAATTCTTTATCTCTTCCAAAAATAGAGGGCGCAACTCTAGTGATGTTGATTATGTGTGTTAGGTGAGTTCATTACCCATTTTTGCAACCTCTTTATCATTTCATTTAATGAATCCCTTGAAATTTCCACCTTAATTAGCTCATCAACTAAGTTTCTTAGGTGGTGGCATTCCTCAGTGTAATGTCCATGATTACGATGATAAGCAAAATATCTAAGGAAATTAAAATTTTCATTAACTTTCATAGGTGGTGGTCACTTAAAATATTATTTGTTATGGATGGCTTCTACTAATTTAGGAATTGACACTCTTAAGTGAGTTGCCAAGGCTAGTTGTGAGTGTTTGATTATTGGGTAACGAGTTATTTGGATTATGAATCTTCTCCTAAGTGTAGGCATTTCCTCTTTGATTTTTTATTAGAGGATTGGAGAAGAAGATCCAATCCAATGATTTATCATAGAGTTGCTATGCATTTTCACAAGGAATTTGTAAGAGGGAATAAAGAGCGGGCTTTGCAAAATTACTCATTTTAGTCTTTCAATTTCCTCTGGTTATCTTAGCATCTTGTTTTACAATTTCAAATATGTTTTTCTTCACTAATATTAAGCTCTAAAATCATAAAGTGCCATGAATTTATGCAATTCTTTGTTGATGTTTTTGTACCAATGTTGACATTTATGAATTTTTATAAAATATTGTTTGTACTTTAAAGAAAATGCAGTTTTATTTTTCCCTGCACTTAATTTTCTTGCAATCTAGTCAATTATGATGTTAAAATGGATTGTGATCTAGAAATATCAAAAGAGTCCTAGAAGAATAGTAGAAATAATAAATGAATTTACTAAATATACATAAGCATATGCTATTTCGGATCTACATACATTACAGAAAATTTTGGATAATGTAATCACACAAAATTTAATTATATTAAAAGAATTAGCTAATTAAAAAAAAGTGGTTTGATTATATCATTCTAGGCATGGATGATATAACATTTTTGCTCTTGACTGACACTACAAATTTTCAAATAAATTTTAAAGTTAATTTATCAAAAGATATCAATCAAAATTACATAAATTTAAAGCATTATTTAAAAATTAAAGAACAACATAGTATTTTCTACAAAAATCTTAAAAAATCACTTTGTAAAAATTAGGTATATGTTTATTTTTAGCTTTCTAAATTGTTGACTTCATGAGCCCCATTTGATATGAGATTGGTTTTGATGATTACAAACACATATTCAAATGCTACTAATCAAGTTAAATTTAAGTATGTAGAAAACATTTTTTAGCTCCTCGTTCTTCAGTTATATTAGAATTCTAAAGCTATAGGGCATAGACTGAGTGGAAATTTTTCTAAGAATAACTATATTAAGGCAAATGAAATGCTCACTAGAATAAAATACAGCATTCATTCATTTTAAAATACTATATTTTAAATTATTCATAAACACTATATTTCACATTTACAATTATTCTTTATAATTATTCATTTTTTTGGATAACGTGAACTAAATGTATAAACCATGTTACATTTATTGTGTTTTCATACAAGAAAAATTAAGTTCACATCTTATTAAACTATATTAATGCTAAAATATATTCATTATCCATTTATTACTTGCATAAAATTCAATTATCCTAAAATTATTCTTTGTATTATTTTTCTCTCTCCTATTATATCTTTCATCCTTAACTTTTTTGGCTGAATATTTTCATGATTATTTGTTAAATAAATTGTGTGAGAGCTATTCAAATTATTTCTATAAAAATCCCATATTTTTCTAATTTAAAAATTCATTTATTTGAATCTTTAATTTGAATTATTTCTGAATCCAAATTGAATATTCCTTTGATTACATATGCAAATTTGAACTCCCCTCTTTATGGAATGTTATGTGGCTAATCATATGCTACTTTGGTTGATTTAATTTTAATTTATTTGAGTTAATTCAAATTTAATTAAAATAAACCATGAAATTATCTTCTTTCCTTTTATATAAATTTAATTTTTTGAAACCTCCTATGGCCAACCATATCTTTATTCAAATTCAAATTAATCCTTTAATACATATTAATTTGAACTCTCCTAAGATCTAATCCATCATCATTTAATTTGAATTAAGTACGTTAAAATAAATCTAATATATTTTAGGAATGTAGCATTGCCAAAATTTTCAAAATTCCATTAGATTTAATTTAAAATGCATTAGAATAATATCTTTCCTTCTTTAATTAAATAAATTTTAATTTATTAAATATTCTATGATATTGAAATGAATTCAAATTGAATCCTATCTTGGATACTCTTTGGTTGACCATATCATGCTAATCCATTTAAATAAAATTTTATATTTTTCAAAAAAATCTCCCTTGGTTGAATTTCAACTAATGATTAAATTCAATTGATAAAATTAAATTACTTACCTTTTGGATTTCCCTCTTCCTTACCCTGACCAAAATCCCTCTCATGCAAATTGAACTTCAAATTGATTAATTCAAATCAATTCTTCTTACCAAATAGGTTTCCCTCCTCTTTTTGCCTTGGTTGACCGCTTCATGTTTCAAATTTCTTTTATTTTCAACTAATTTGTGTTTAATTAATTCCAAGTTTGCTTTCCGTCCTATGTCCTATAGATTTTTCGACCCCCATTAATCTCTTAACCTATATATGTATTCTTTTAGACTAGGATTAAACTCTTCTTGAATTTTCTCCTCTTGGTTGAACCATTGCAAAAAGATTTTCGTGGTGATTTCTCTAGGTGAATTAAATGTTAACCTCTTTAACACGCTTCCTCTTCCTTCTTTCAAGTGATTTCTTTTAAGTTTTCAGAAGTTTGATGGATTTCCTTATGGCCGAAAGCTTAACAAGGTGCATTCATTTATTTTGTGATTTTACATGCTAAATGACCTTGTCATCCTTCTTGGCTTAAGGTTCTTATGCATTTAGTCAATTTTTTTGTGCTTAACTTACCTATTTCTATATTTTCTCAAGTTGGCTGAAAGCTTTGTGGTTGATTGATTAAAGTTTGTTATTGCAAGTTCTTTTCTCTTCATTGCTCCTACATATTCTAAAGAAATATTATTTTCTTTTTTATTATTTCATATAGAGCACTTGTGAGTAACGAGTTTTATTACTTCTAAATCATCTCATCTTTTGCATAAATAATAATATCTTTAAAAGAGAATTCATTTGAGTTTATGTGCTTTCATTTTGCATATACATGTGATATTTCCTAAACTCAAGTCTCTTTTTAATCATTTGATTGGTATAGTTTTTCAAATCATCATTGTGATATGTTTTAAATCATTAATTAACTCATTTTCATTTCAAGTTATTACTTTCTTTTCAAATCTTTTTAAAGTATATTTTACATCATATACATCTTTTAAGCTTAATCATTACATTCAAATTTAAACATCAATTAAATTGAGCTATCTTTCTTACTTTTATTTTCACTCACCTTAATATTATTGTAGTTGGGTTTTGAGAGAAAAATTATTTTAAAATTGAGAGTTATATACTTTCATATTTTTCTTTCTTATTCTCTTGTTGGGTTGTACTTTTCTATTAAGGAAAGTATATGTTGGGTTGTACTTGCCCGTTAAAGAGAGTACATGTTGGGTTATACTTTCCTGTGAAGGAGAGTACTGGAGATTTGTTGTAATCTCAACTTTATTTTAGTGAATTCCTAGCTTGGGTGGCTAAGCGTGGATGTAAGCCAATTTATTTTTAAAAACTCAATTCACCATCCCCCCTCTTGGGTACTATAGCTAAGTAACATAAATCACTTGGATAAAAATAAAGTTTAAACGTAGTTGTAATAAACTTAATTTTAAATTACACACTTTGCTTAATCCTCATGGGAATGATACTCTACTTAATATTATATAACTTGAATGGCACGTGCATTTGTGTACAAGGCTAAATATTGATCAAGTTTTTGGAGACGTTATCAGAGATCAAACTCGAGTCACCCATGTGATAGGCAAGAATCCAATGTAATAATAACAAGTGCAAAAATAAGTTTTGATTTCAACAATTCAAATACTTCAAGGTAATCTTGAGTGAAAATAAATTATGTCTCTTTTTATAGCAAGTTATAAAGAGGTTTTGAAATTTTTGAAATTTTCTTTATGAATTTCCTATAGAAACTTGCATGTTCTAAGAAACTCCTAACTCCTTTAACATTGGATTTGTGGAGAAAGTTTTTCTTTGATCTGAAGTTTTGTTCTATCCACTTCTATTCTTATTTTAAATATTTTATGCCCTAGCACTATTCCTTCTTTAACCATAAAATAATCTTTTTTTAATTAAGCACTAGCTTTTTCTCCTCACATTTCCTTAAAATAATTTCTAAGTTTTCTAAGCATTGTTCAAATGTCAAACCAAAAATTGAGAAATTATCCATAAATGCTGCAATATAGTTTTCAATCAAATAAAAGAATATAGCCATCATAATGTGGAGAAAATTTGTGACATAGCATAGGGTTTAAGAATTTCTTATTCAGATGATCAAATGCATCATTAAGGAATAAACATGTTATCTAATAAGATAAACATGTTATCCTATAATGGATTCAATTATTTAATAAAAGACACCTAAGGTTAATGGGTCTTTCGTATACCTGAGATTTTTTTCTTTGAACTATATAGAAGGTGGAACAGGGTTTAATATAAACTGGATTCATGGTTCCCTATAGAGACAAGCCCTTATAGTTAATTACATCTTAAGAAGGGTCTATTCCTAAGAATCCTCTTGATTAAAGAAATTAGTTGTTATTTCTAAAGATTTCTATGTTGGTTTTCAAAGGATTGATTTTTAGAATTTTCAATTGGGATTGATTCAAATTGGAGATAGCTATTTTGGAGGCCAAACGGGATGAAGTAGGAAATGTCTATTGATACTAGGATGCCTAGTAGGCATTTCAACTATCTTTTAATTAGATTTTAAATTTTAGAATTTAATTTATATTTTGAGTTAAAATTTTCTTAGAAATCTAGGACTTAGATTTTAGCAGCACAAGACTATAGAAATGCCTAGGGTTGAAGACTTATTCTTGAAAAGGATGCTTCAGACCCTAGTGAACAAGTGCTTTTGACACATGTCGGATGCTCGACCTAATTTTATTTTGAGAAGTATCAATCATTCCTCTCACTTGAGAGAACTAACCTATCTATGACTCTCTTGGACTTACAGCCTACTTGGAGAGGGCTGTCAGCTAACGCCACATAAGCACATTTTAAATTCATGATACCAAGTCTTGTGAGTGTAAGATGGCTGGGTTGTTATATTTTTAAGAAAGGAATCTATGAATCTAGACTCTCTCCCTAATCTCTATGATCATGTAGGGTATGAAATGCATCTAACTAATGCACATTTTTTAGATTTTTAAATGTTTTGATTCAAGATTTATTTAAGGTCCTGGGTATGCATTTTTATGTCTAATGCCATGCAATTATAAATGGTTATGGGCCAAATCAATAATAGAAGACTGGCTTCCCCAAGAAGGTGGTCATCCTTATAGGTCAGATGCCCCTTATGTGCAATGGGAGAAGTTTCCCAATTCAATGATTAGAGCAATATGATTTCATGGTTTCAAAACCTAATTATTTCTAATTGATTTTTATGTTTTGCCTAAGGATTTAGTTTATGTGAGGTTTCAAGTTTTCTTTTGTTTCATTTCAGTTGTTTAGATTTAAGTTGGGTATAAAATATAGTTTTTCCTATGAGCCTACGTCCATGCATTCAATCATAGGAAAGCACAATAAAAAAAGAAACCTAGAAAAGTAGGTTGATTCTATTAGACACTCAAAATAAATCAAGCTAATTTAATTTAATAAAAGGGCCAATGCGGGCGAATATAGCTATACACCCTAGAAGAATGGGAAAATGGGCAGCTGAGCTCTGCCCTTATACAGCCTGACCTAGAACTACAAGTCTAGATATATGAGTCTTCATTCCAAGATAATCTCCTTCTTTAGGATCATCCATTTAGGAGTCATAGGGGACCACTACACCTACCTTCTGGTAGGGTCAACTCCTAGACCCCATAGATTCTATCTGATTCTAAGCTCAAATTACATTTTTAAATTCAAAACTAAATCTTAAGCCTTGCAAAATAAATGTTAGCAAAAAATAAATAGCACACAATAGTTATATTTCACAAAAATATGTGCTTAGCATTAGTTGCTTGCCAAGCCCACCTGTCCTATTGGATATGCTTAAGGACTTAAGTATTCCTGTAAAAGGCAACATTTTAATTTTTCTTCATAATAGCAATCCTTTATAGCATTTCCCTTGTAAAAGATAATATTAGATCTAAAAAGAATGTATTACCATCCAGTCTAATGGGCAAATAATCCTAGACATGTAGTCTAAAATAGTACACCACAAATACATGTGAAGCACATCATATCACAATGCATCACAAGAAATCATAAAAGGATCATAGAATGGCCTAACCTAAGTTTAGAGTCCATGACCTAATAATCTAGTGTGTGAAGCAAATAGGCTTGTGTAGCATGACTTTTCTAAACCTCTTTCGTTCAAGTTTCAATTTAGAGTTTGAGTTTCTTTGAATTTTACCTTTGGATTATTCCAATTCAAATAACTTAATAAATTATTTTCATTTTATTTCTACTTTTATTTACTTAAAGTGATGTTTAGGTTTTCAAGAATGAAGAGTAGAATGAATTCCACTTTTGCATGGAATTCATTCTATTATACATCCTAACTTCTAATGAAATGAAATCTTCATCCTAAGATGAAGATCCATCCCAAAGGTCTAATTGATTTCATTTAATTATTTTGAATTTGAAATTATTCTTCATTTGTTTTCTTTTAAATTTAAATTTGATTTGATTTCCATTTGATTTTAATTTGGTTCGATTCAACTATTTTATTGATTTTATTTGAATTGGTTCGCTTCATTTAATTCATTTTATTTGTTCCATTTGATTTAGTTTGACTTGGTGTTATGAGTTATTTGATTTTGGTTTATATTAACCTAAGACATTTAGTTTAAAATTTGAATTCAATCTTAGGTTAATTTGATTGTAGATTTAAGGGTTTGTTAAGTTTGTACTAATCCAATTAACTTAAGGTTTAATTATTATTAATATGATTTATTAATTTCATTAGTCACTAAAAATGAATAAGTTCTTTGACTTAGGATGTTGGAAAACCTTCCTAAGAGTTTTTGATGTTTGATTGAGATTAGTTCAAGTAGTTTCATAATCTAATGGATTAATGAATTTTCTTTATTCATTATTTCATTAATATTGACCTAGAGATTTGAAAAATCAACAATTCCCAATCTAAAGGTCAATTGTATTTTAAATATTTATGGGAAGTGGAGTTACATGCCAATTTCATGTTTTCAAAGTTTCATCTTGATTAAATTCATAATTAAGGTGCAATTAAAATTTTAATTATTTTATTAAAACCAAAATTAGGCTAAATTTAATGCAAATCATTTAGGGATTTCATTTTTTATCGATTCCTCTCTAAAAGATGTTTCCAAAGAGGGTTTATTCATAATTTGTGGACAATTGGTTAATTTATTATGATTTAAATTTGAATTATTTAATTCAATTCAATTAAGCTGAATTAAGTAATTTTGTTTTATTAATTAGTGTTCATTAGTGTCATTGAGTTAATATTTAATTCATTTTCATGAGTTAATTCATTTTATATTAATTTACTTAATTAAAATGGAGGTTTAGGATTTGAAATTTCATTTTTCATTAAAACATTGCAATAATTCATGAAAAGTTTTCCGAAGGTATGTTTTAACATACATTTTAGTTCCTTAAAACTTCATTTGAATTTAATTAATGGTTTGTGAATTAAGGTTTAATTGATTTCATTTAAATCTAAATTAAGGCTAAAATACCCAAAATTAATTTGGAATTTTATTTTAAAGGGATTCCTCTCATATAGAGGAATCCATAGAGCCTAAGTTTGCATTTATTTATTTATATTTATATTTTATGAATTTTTGAATTTTTTTATAATTAATTTTTAAAAGGGATTTAGCATTTTCTAATGATCGGCTGATGTGGTAACTACCATAGCGCCATTTGACCACGCGAATCCCACATGGCATCGGCGTCAAAAGTGATGCCACACGGGAGGATCCTCGATCATCGAATCAAAGTTTGGACGATCCCAATTCATTCTACAATTCATTAATGGACTAAATCAATCTGTTCGACTAAATCAAGGCTGTTTGTCCCTAATAGAAGGATTAGACATCAAAGATTCAATCCCGTGATTCACTAGTGAGAGACAGACACTGCCCATCTTTTTTGCATAATTTATGATGATCATCGGTATTTTTCATCATAATTTTGATTGTAAATTGATCAGTGATTGATTTATGACCCATATATATAGTTTAATCCACTTGGGGATCAAATTTCTTTCAAAAAGGACCAAAACTGACAGCCTAGGGAGGTGGTGAGGGTGTGTACCTTGATTTTGGCGATCATCGATGATGGGTTCAACTCCATTAGCTTTGTTTTGACTCAACGAAAGTGTCGATGAAGTTTGACGGCTTGCCTCCCCATGGATTGATCCCTAGACCAACATCAACTTGGTTTTCTAGTGGTCTCGATCATTTTTTGGATCGCTGGTGGTGATGGGTCATGGTGGCAATTCGTTTGAGGTCATCTCGACATCTAGAATGTATTAGAAACTTTAATTTGATGAGAAAACCACTCCCTTGGATTTCACCATGACAGAGGCTTGATTTCTCTCCGTTCATTGGTGTGTCAGCGGTAAGAGGTCAAGGGAAGGGTCCGCTCCTTTATTTCTTGCCTTGGTGGACATTTTGGAATGAAAAGGGGAAGGGGTGGCGAATAGGCTCTCTCTCTCTCCCCTCTTTCCATGGTTGGCTGAGAACTTTCTTTTGGGCCTTCTATGTGGTCGGAATCCATCCATCGGCAGTAGCATGGCTGGGTAAGAAGTAGATTCAACTCCCCATGGCCTTGTGAACATGCTTGGATGATCACATGGAAAAGAGGATGGCATCTACCTTGCTTTCCTTGCTTGGCTGAGCCATATGCCCCTTTTTTTCTTCTTCTTCCTTTTTTTCTTGGCATCTTCTTGGAGGAAGCTAGGTTCATTTTGGCTTGAGGGCTTGGTGGCCTTCAATTTAGCCTTTGGAATTATTATTCCAAGAGGTGGTCAAATTCCATAACTACTTGGATAAATCCAAGTCATTATCATGATGGAAAGGGGGAAGAATCTTCTCTTGGTCAAAAATCTCCACTCCCTCCTTTGATTGTTTTTTTTCTTTTCTTTAGCTTTAGGCATCATTTATTAGAATCCTTAGACTAATATGTGGCTGCCTACATCAAACTCAATATGAGTTTGAGTTCAAATCTAAACCTAATTTGACTTAGATTGAAAAATTGAATCCAAACCAAGTACTTAGATTCAAAGTATTTGATTTTAATTTATTCCTATTTAATTTTTAATTCAATCATCTTTAATTGATGATTGATTGAGTTTTATTCTTATTAATTCATTTAATATTTAATTAATTTTGAACTTCATTCATTTCAACCCATTTAAACTTAAATGGGTTAAGTTTGATTCCAATTGAGTTCAAATGACCAATAAGACTCAATTGGATTGGTTTGGACTCCAATCATGCTTGATCACATGTGTGAGATGAATTGGAGTGATTGATTTCATTTAATTTTAATTAAATTTCAATTTGAACCCATTTGACCCAAAGTGAGCTTATTGGGTGAAGCTTGAGTTTCATTTAGGTCAAATGACAAATTTGATCAAATTATACCCAATGATGGGTTGAATTGTGTTTAATTATCATTTCTAAATAATTTTGTGCAATCAAATTGAGTTTATTTTAATTTGATTTGGGTTTGAACCCAATAGGACCCATTTAGGATTATTTAGACTAAGTGGTCTAATTACCCCAATTAATGCATAAATAAATTTGAATTTCCTTAGATTTGTAGTTAAGCATGTTTATTTTATCATTTGAGATATTTGGAATGCTTTAATTTGATCAAATTTTTGATGGGTTGACCTTTAACTAGGTGGGACCCACCTAAGTCAAATATATGCTAATGGGTTGACCATATTTGACTTTAGATTTAGTTTGCTTCTTTTAATTTGATCCGATTTTTATTTGTTTAGATTTGAGTTGAGTTAATCTAAATTTGAAATTTGGGATGATTCCACCTAAGCCAATTAGATTAAATCAAACCCAAGGTACACTAGGTCACAGGGTATAGTGTCCTAAGCACTGAATTAAGAGATTCCTACTTGAGATTAGGACATCCTAATTGTTGATTTCAAAGTGATATTAGCCTTATCCAAAAATGAGGTCAACACATGCATCTTTGAAAAAAAGTAGAAGTATAACATAAACCAAAAGGTATTCTTCTAAAAGAAAAAGTACTGTAAGGACAAGTGAATGTAGTCTCCTCTTGATCCTTAGGTGCTATAACTATCTGATAATATCTAGAATGCCTATAAAAATAATAATAAAATGAATGTCCTGTTAACTTTCCTAGCATCAGATCTATAAAAAGTAATGAAAAATGATCTTATATAGTGGCTTTATTTAGCTTCTTATAGTCAATGCAAATTCTCCACCCTGTGACTGACCAAGTGAATATGATTTCATTATTTACAGTAGCAATTATATTCATCCCACACTTTTTAGGCACACAATGGATTGGACTAACCATATGCTATCTAAAATAGGATAAATAATTCTTTCATCTAACCACTTTAAATTCTTCATCTTCACTTCTTCTTTTATGACCAGGTCAAGTCTTCTTTGGCTATATATAAAAGGTTTTCTATTCTCTTCCATTAATATTCTATGCATATATATATATATATATATATATATATATATATATATATATATATATATATATATATATATATATATATATATATATATATATATATATATATATATATATTCAAGCACAAATTCCCCTAATATTTCCTATAGTCCACCCAAAAGACCTCTTATGTTTTCTAAGCACTTCAATCAACTTGTCCTCTTGATTTTCATCCAAATCAAGAGAAATTATTATTTGTAAAGTTGTTGATTTTCTTGAGTATGCATATTTTAAATAACTCAAAAATCATTTCAAGTATAATTCTAGGGCTTCTTTTATAGATGATTTAAGATTACAAGTTCCTATAGATACTTGTAAAGATTCATAATTTTTCTTAATTTGATTAGGTATAGATCTAAAGTATTGATTATCTTCAGTCTTTTTATCACTCTCTTTCTAGGTCTGCTCTAAGGGATCATTCATTATAAGAGAATAACTCCTTTTCTATCTTATTTTAAATAAACAAAATTATATAACACTCTTCATTCCTATCATCAAAAAATTTAATAAAATTAAAAACATTAAATTTAATCTTTTGATCTTGAACTCTCATGGTCAATTCAAGATTTTATACATCTATCATAGTTCTCCTTATGGCTAAAAAGAGTCTACCTGAGATAAAAGATGTCCCCTTGTCTTCCTTTATATTTAAGACTATAAAATCAGTAGGGAATATGAATTTATCACCATTCACAAATCCATCCTCAACAATTCCTTTGGGATAGGTCAAAAATCTATCAGCTTGTTGTTCGGTCATACTAGTGGGTTATATTTCTCCTAGCTTCCTAAAGATGGACAAAGGCATTAGATTATGCTTGATCCCAAATCACATAGTACTTTCCCAAAGAACCTATCTTGTATAGTGCATGGCATGGTGAAACTACATTGATCCTTAATTTTTTAAGCAATTTTCTTTAGATTATATTGAAACACTCTTCAATTAGAACGACCATTTCATTTTCTCTTAATTTTTTTCCTTTATATAAAATTTCTTTCATGAATTTTTCATAAAATGCATTTTTTCTAAGGCTTCTACAAAAGGAATATTGATTGAAAATTTCTTAAAGACTTCTAAGATTTTAATATATTGATTATCTAATTTTTGCTTTTGAAGTCTTTAGGGAAATGGAGGTGGTGGTCTCTCTCTCTTATTTTTTCTAAAATCTTTTCTCTCAACCTCCTTTTTTTTTCTTCTAATTCCCTTTTTTCTTATCATCCAAATTTTCTTTATTTTCTTTTCCATCTTCCAATTTTTTTCCTATCAATTTCTATTTCCCTTTAATTCCTTTCCAATTCTCAATTTTATGGCTTATATTGCTCCTTATCCTTTTCTTTAGGAATTATATCTATGTTATTAGGTAAACTATCCTAAAGTCTATTTGGAAGATTATTAGCCAATTTCCTTAATTGAATTTCTAAGTTTCTAACTAAGGCTACTTGGCTTTATAATTGAGTCTTTATTTGTAGCACTAGCTCTTATAAAGTACATTTTTTTCTCTTTAGATTGGTCTTGAGGAGGATATCTAAGTGGAATTATAGGTCTAAAATTTTAATTTTGATTATTATAATATCTATTATTCTAATTCCCTATATTTTTATTTTGATTAAAATTTGCATTAATATTCCTTGGAAATTTTGGGTGATCTCTCCAACCTGAATTATATAAATTTAAAAAGGGGTCAATAGGTCTATTGGTTACATAATTAAGCATTTTTACTCTTTGGTTGTATAATTCTTCTATATCAAATGCTTCATTACTATTTTTTGATTGATTGTTAGGATTGAAGTTATGGTTAACACTTAAGCTATCTAATTTCTTAGACAAGTTCGTAACTTGCGAAGTCAACATTGCTATTGCATCAATATTTGTGGTGTTTATTTTTAGATGTGGGAGGGACACCATGCAGATCATATGGGATACTTATTGAGGTGATCGGGTATGACATTCAGGTATGATATACTATCTCGCAAGATAGAGGCATCACTCTTCAATGGACCTAATCACCTAATAAGGAATCCTAAGGCATGATGGGTCTTTAAATATACCAAAGATTTTTTTTCCTACTTTACATAGATGAATAAAATAAGGTTTATATTAAGCCAGGTTCTTAAGTTCCCTATGGAGGCAAGCCTCCATAGTTAATTACATCCTAGGGAATGAAATTCCCTAAGAATACTCTCAATTAAAGTAAACAATTATCATCTCCAAATATTTTAAGGTTAGACTATCAAAGGATTGGTTATGTTTAGAAACTCAAGTGGGAAAGTTCAAGGAGAAGACTTATTTTTGGAATCCAAAGGAGGAAGTATGAAATGCTCATGGAGGATCATTTCAATCTATCCTATAATTGGGCTTTATATATTTAATAGTGAAGAGATTTTATTTATTTGAGTTAAATTTTTATTAGATTGTTAGGGCTTCTAATTCGCCAACACAAGGTTGTAGAAATGCTAAAGAGGTGAGGATTTATGCTTGTATCTCAAAGGAAACAGCTACCTCAGATCCTAAATCTAGGGAGCTTTAGGAAGAGCTAAAGTATGACCTAAATCTAAGTGATAGGTGGACATAGGGGGTTTAGCTCTACAAGAGAGAATAAATCATCCAACTTCTTAACTTATAACCATCCGGATGGTCGCCAGCTAACTCTTCCTATGATGTTAAAACCAGTAATCCAGTCTTATGAATTGCAAGATAACTAGGGTAGTTATTAAATGGGAAAGAGACTAAAGTCCTAAATGCACTCCCTAAGAGACTAGAGCATGAGTGATATGAGCATATGACTTAATCTATAAATGCAAAATCTTTTCAAATTTTATTTCATTTTGACACAATATTTTAGACAAGGCTTTAAGATTTTTATATGCCTAAATGCATGATGAAGTAGATTATTGGTCAAATTAAAAGAGAGAGGGTGAAGCTCCATCAATAGGGGTTGCTCTCATGGGTCAACAGATCCTTATGCGTGTAAGGATGGAGGCCCTCATTTTGCAAGAGTGATTCATGATGATATGCATGATGTGAGACATACAACCATACAACTAAGGGGTTACTAAATCTTCTAATTATTTTGATTATAACCTAGGCTTTATGGTGAGGTTATGAGTTATTTAACATTTTATTATGAGTGATTAGTTTTGTAGAAAATTTATTTTATGCTAAGAGCCTACCGTATCTAGGCCACACACTAAAACATCAAACATGAAGAAACTATACAAAGCATGCCATTTCTATTGCAGAATTTAAACAAATCATCAATCAATTTTATAACTATCACAAAAAATAAGAGGTCGGTGCGATCAGGTACCACCGCACAACCCGAAAGAAAAGATTGGTAGTCAAGCTCTACCATATACAACCCAGAATATTAAAGAATAATTACAATTGTATTAAATGATATGGGGTCCTTCATTCTTCACTCTTCCATCTTTGTCCTTCTTTGATTTGGATGTGCTTGCTTCAAAGGCATCACAAGGCACCTCAAGATAAAACCTTCTAGCCTCTGCTCATCCTAATCCCCCATAGCCCTAATCCTAATTCCTATTACAAAATTACATATGTATATGAAAAGTAAATCTAACTACACCTGCAAAATAGAGGTTAGCTAAACATGTATACAATCCTAAGAAGTTATATGTATAATCTGGACTTAGCACCCTGCACATCGGTAATCAAGTACACCTATCCTAACTTGGATTATGCTTAGGGTTTAAGCAACCTACAAAGAGAGAATTTATATTTATTTTTAAGCATCCCCTTAAGCATAATCTCCTGCAAAAAATATGATTAGACTAAGAGCGACCTAACATCAAGTCTACGAAGCATACACCCTAACATCCAATCTAAAATAATACATCATAGAATAAAACATATATCACATCATACACTATCTTAACATAGAGCTAGAGGTAGTGATTTAATTCTAATGTGTGTTAAGGTCTTGTGTTGTATGTCTTAACTAAATATTAGAGTTATATTTTTCAAAGTTTAAAAATTTTTCAAGTTAACATGATGGTAGGTTTCATTTGAAGTTGTTTAATTGATTTGTAAATTATAATTTGTGTATTATTTTTATTTCCTGTGATTTACAGTTAGCATCTAATTGTTATAAAGAGAAGGAAGAGGATTTCCCTCTTCCATCCCTTCCTCAAGCCATTTTCTAAAGCATATTAATTTGATTTAGTTCTCTTTAATGACTAGCTTATTAAATGATTTTTAATTAATTTTAAATTTAGGTTAACCTTAAATGGACCTATTTAATATGAAAGGATTCTTAAGAATAATCTAATTGAATTACTATCATATGAATTGTAGCAAGTCATTTTTTTCCATCACATGTAACATGCGTATGATCAAATCCTAAGTATATCTGTACATGTAACATATTTTAGCACACTTGAATGATGATTGTATATGTTTCAAGTTTATATTTTTCATTTTGATTGGATTGTATGAACATATAGATTAAAGCTTTATCCAAATTCCAATACCAAAATACATAAGGATGGAATCACATAAGTACATGTCATTGTTAACAAGGGAAGTGAGGTAATCAAATGACCTCCTTGGGGCTAGCTAAAGCCTCATATTCCTGTAATGTCCAGACTATATACTTATTAATATTCCAAGCCTATGTAAAGCTATACATGAATAAGGAAAAGATAGCACTAATTTATATATCACACATGCTAAGGACTTAGGTGAATATGAATGCATGTATTTTTAGTAACAAAAGATATTCTTCATCCTTTGATTAAGCACACATACACATTTATAAATGATGTGAGCAACTACATGCCATTGTTAACCAGGGAAGTGAGGTAATCAAATGACCTCCTTGGGGCTAATTAAAGCCATATATTCCTGGGTTGTCTAGACTAAATAGTTTCTATCTTAAATACATATGAATGTATACATAACCATAAAGATGAGAATCATGCAAAGATTGTATTTTTCTTTAATAAAATCATTTAGGCATATGAATTAAAGCTCTATCTAAATTCTAATATAAAAGTACATAAGAATGAAACCAAATGAGTATGTGTCATTATTAAATCAGGGAAGTGAGGTAATCAAATGACCTCCTTGGGGCTACTTAAAGCCTCGTATTCCTAGGATGTCCCGACTAAACACCCATTGTTGTTCAAACTCATGTAAATCTATATGTGAATTTTAAGAAAGAGAGCTTTATTTAATATACTTAAGCTATAAACACATGCAAATCCTATGTATATTCATAACTATCAACACTCTAAGTATTGTAATCGATTTATAAACTTTGGAAAATAGTTTTGAATTTATTAGGGATAATAGCCACGCATATATTTAATTAAGCCAACACACGCAAGCTTACATAAAGGAAATTTATGTGATTTATTTAAATTTGAAAGCATGAATGCATGAAATAAAATGGCATACAACATTTAATGTGCTTGGAAAGGAATAATTTATTATCAACACATGATTCATTCAATTAAACTAACTCCTAAGGATAATCACATTAAATAAACCCATTTAAAGAAAACCAAAATTCCTTTATTAATTTATGAATTGAGATTTTGATTAAGTTGAAAGAGAAGAATTTATCACTTGCTGGTTTAATCCCATTCCCATATTAGTAATTAGATTTTTTTTAAAGAAAAGGTAATTAGGTAGATTTTATGAATTAATTAAGTTGGATCCTTAATTAAATTAATTAATTTCCCTTACCTTTACTTCTTTAATTTCATTAACCACTTAATTATGAGCCACAAATGACATGAACATGTGAGAAAATAAAATTGTAAGCTCCTATAAGGTCTTAATGCAAATGGCTCATGATTAAGGGTTAATTAATTTAAAGAACCTAATTAAGTACTTTTATGATTTTCTCACATTTATGGGTAATCATGATTTTCTTAAGGGTCTTTATGTTATTAAACACAAAAAGAGGAACCCCTAATTCCATTAATAATTATCTAATATGGTTATGATTTTAATTTTATTAATTAAGCCACTTTAATTAACTAATAAATCCCTAATTAATGTCATTTTTAATCAATTTTCTCTTAAAGAGAAATGGACTTAGGAAAAAGTTAGGAGGGAGGTCCTAACCCCATTCCCCTTGCCCATTCACTGTTCAATAGTGATTACTGTGCTTAACCAATTAATTTTCATTTTTAGGAGATTAATTAATTAATTAATTAATTAGGTTAATTAAGAGAGTGATTAGGGCTTAAATAGTCAAGACCCTAATTAACCAAGCAATAAATCATAAGAAAACTATGGGAGACAGATGTCATCCTGCTAAATTAACTCAAAACATTTGGGATTTATTGCTCAAGTAATTAAGGAGTAATGATGCTAATTAAGTTTGTAATTAAACCTTAATTAGGCCTTAATCACTATTCAAAAGCAGTTGAAATTAATTTTAAATAAATCTCCTCTGAAATACCTTCAAAATAAGTATTTATTTGTATTTTCTAATTTTTCTATAATTTGTTATGATTTTTGAAGTTTCAGTCATTAAAATTAATTAATTAAGCCTAATCCTATCGACGCCATGCAGACCGCTAACGTGGTGCGCTTTCCATGTGGCACTGCAAAATTGGCCACTTAGGCACATCCAACTCAGTGCTTACGTGGCTAGCGGCCAATGCACTTTCATCTCCACCATCCGATCTAAGATCGCATGACGCAGACCAAATCCGTAATTCTTAAGGGATTAAAATCAAATAAATCTAGCAAATAATCATGACCGTCCATTTCAATCATGCAGAATGGATAATGTGTGATCCATCATCTCCCATGCGAAGAGTCAGACACCGTTCACCTTTCGTCGCTCGATTCTAGCACACCCAACCTCGGATCAATTCGAAAATCAACCCAAACCTTCACGAGGTAGATCCAAAGGGATCTATCAATTAGATTTGCATGACATGCAACTTTTTTCCAAAAGCCATAGAAAAATTTTGCAAGATCTTAATTTTGTGGAATTACCTTATCGGAGCTCAAGACCAGCGATGCAATCGACTGAGGAATCTTCGTCTAGTGTAGATGAAGCCCAATTAAGCAGCACTTGCATTGATTTCTCACCATTTGCTCAGAAGGCCATGAATCATCAATTTGCAGGTCAATGTTGATCGAAGTCACACCTCCGGTGGCTGTGGAGCTTGGAAGATAATTCATTCTGGCTCGACGGAGTGTGGGGAAGGTGTGTGTGAAGTAAATTTACATTTGGTGGAATGCTATCCTATTTTGGGATAGTGATGTTTAGCAATGGAGATGCTTGGGGTGCTCAGGGAAGGCTCTTTGGATTTTGACATGGCATATGGAAGCTTTTTGAAGTGTCTATGTTCGATTTAGATCGAAATGAGGGAGTATAAGCTCTCCTCCCTTGATCAAAAGATGAGATTGATGCAATTGTTGAGCCACCCACCGGGCACCTGGTCACATCTGAGCTGAGGTGGCTTGACTTTATTAGCTAGAGGTCGTGGTGGGTGGCTCAAGATAGTTCCTCCTCCCATGGATCCAATGGGTTTCAGCTATGGTGGGGAGGTAAGTTAACTCACCTCCCTTTAGTCCATGGCCAACCTAACCCACTTGGGTTGGGCTAGATGAGTAGGTTAAGTTGACTTGCCATTTTGGGAAAAATCCCATTTGGGGAGGAGAATCCAATCTGTAATGGCTTTAGATGGGACTCAATTTAGGTTGGGTTGGTTTGGGGCTGACCCAAGGTAATTTTAGGATGGGTTGGGTCAGGTCCCATTAGGTTTGGGCTAGGTTTAAGTGGGTTTGGCTCAATTTGACCCTTATAGGTCAAATTGGGCTAGGTTTTCATAGGTTGACCAATAGATCAAATTGGGTCAAACCAAGGCATGGGTCAAGTTCAAATGATGATTTGAAGTATTTTGATTCAATTAGTTTGAGTCAATTTGGCCTAAGTTTGATTTTGGCTCAATAGAATTCATGTAGGTCAAATGGGTCAAGTTGGCCAATTTGACCAAATTGGCCAAATTGGCTTGGGTTGGGGGTTGATTCATGTTTAATTGATTAATTAAAGATGATTGTAGGCTTTAGTTTGAATCGATTTGAATTTCATTTGGATTTAGGCCAATTTGACCCTTTAGGTCAATTTGGGCTAAATGGGTCATTTGGGTTCAATTGGCCAAATTGGGTTCAATTATGGCTTTGGTCAAGTTCAACAATCAATTTAGAATAAACTTGAGCCATTGGTTGCAATCAATTTGAGTTATATCTTGATTTGACCCAATTTGGTCTTTTGGTCAAATTAGGTCAACTTGGGTCAAGGGGCCAATTGGGTTAGGTTTAGCTCAAGTGATGGCAAGTCATGTTCAATCATTGATCATAGGTTGGTGTGAATCAATGGTTTCAATTAATTTGAATTGGGTTAAGATTTGGCTAGTTTGGTTCATGTAGGTTAAGAGGGTTGACTTGGTCAACTGACCATGTTGACTTGGTTTTACCCAATTGATGATAATTGATCAATCTAGGGTGTTTAACAATCATCATAGGAGTTTTTGGTATGATTGGTTCAATCTAATTTAGGTTGGATTAAAATTTGGCTCAAATAGGTCTTTCAGGTTACTTTGGGTCAAGTGAGCCTATTGGGTCTAGTTCAGTGGATTTTGGGTTGATTTGGATTTAGTTGAGTTTATATATGGATTTAAAATTAATATAAACATTTGATTGCAATTGGTTTAGGTTCAAATGGGTTTTGGTTCGTTTGCATATTTCAAGTCAAATGGGCTAGGTTAGCTTTGATTAAGTTGATTTGATTTTGGCTTGATTTGATTTATATTTGGGGTGATGATTGAATGAATAATTGATTCATGAGAAAATCAATTGATTTTGGTTTGAGTTGATTGGATTTTTGTCTAAGTTTATCGGATTGAATTAAAGGCCTTATGTTTGGATTTATTTTGATTTGGCTTTTGATTTAGGACATATGAAGTTGAGTTTGATTATAGATTTTGATAAATTGACTGAAGGGTTGAATTGATCTTGAGAAGATAAATTGAATTTGGCTTCATTTAGATTTGATTAAGGCTAAGTCCATAGAATAAAATAATAGGGCTTAGGAAGGTTTGATTTGGTTTGATAATGGATTGGAACTGATTATAGATTTCAATCATTTGATTTGGATTTGGATGAATTTAATTTATGGTTTGGTTTAGGCCAAAGAGGTAGGCATAGATTAAGTTTAGGCTATAGGGTAGGTTTCTCTCTCTAAGTCTTAAGGCATAGCCTAATCTTATGATTAAACCTTCTAAGTCTCTAGGCTCAAGTAAAGTGTTCATCTAATTGCTAAAAGTGTCTTATGACTAAGAAAGTCGTAGTATCTAGAAGACTCCTAAATATAAGAAGAGGAGATTGAGTCCTCACTCCAAAAGTGAGGTCAACAAAAGGATCACCAATAAGTGTGGTGTAACTAACAAGGCACACCGCACATATTATCATTGACCAAGGAGATCAACAATGTCCAAAAGCTGGCAAGTGCTAACATAAATATTCTATACCTAAAATTGAGAGGTAGATAGAATCATGATCTTAGTATAATGCAACTCACATCATGCCAAGGGTATGAGGGAGAAATCCACTAGGGAAAGAGATTTGATTGAATTTATTTGGTAAGCATCCACTAAGGATGAAGATTTGATTTGATTTATTTTAATTTGTTTGATTTGAATTATGGAGGGGAGATCTACTCGGGATACAATCTTTAATTTGATTTGGACTTAATTTATGTTTGATTTAGGGGCATATCCATTGGGGATATAAGCTTGAATTTTATGGGGATTAAGACTGGATTTAATGGATGTAATTGTGGTACATATCCGCTTGGGATATGGGCTTGAATCCACTAGGAATCAAGACTGAGTTTAATTTTTTTAATTGGTTATGCCTCTACTAGAGAGGTTGGTTTTAAATTTGATTCATTTTTTTGATTTGGTTGGTAAGATTTAGGCTCCATTGGAGAGAAAGGTGTGATTTAACTCCACTAAGGTGCATCAGATTGAGTTTAGCGTGATTTATATTGAGGGCATATTCATAGAAGATATGAACTCAGTGGAATTTGAAGGATTTAATTTATGGACCCACTAAGAATGAGCTATGTGGGCCTTGGCCTATCTTAGATTTATAAATCCAAACTATCAGTTGTGAGGTAGAGCTATCCAACCTAAAAGTTACCTTTCAGTGTGCAACGACCATGCTAGGAAGAAAGCATAGCAAACTTACATCTTCCAAAATGAGGGAACAACCGCTGGGTTGATTTGTTGGATGCACAATAAATCAAACCCGACCTAAGGCGACTACTGAGTGAGTGCTACTAGGGATTTATGTCAACTCAAGTGTAGTCAGAATGAATTTCATTTTAATTTCATTTGATTTGATATGGTGTTGAATTGATTTAGTTTTATTCAATTGATGGACCATGTTGATGTGCGATGGACCCACTGAGAAGGGGCTATATCAGCCTTGACCTATCTCAGATTTACAAATCCAAAGGGAAGGGTAGAGCTAATCAAGGGGTTTTTCGCAATGGTCGGGAAGAAAGCATAATTACATCTTACATCTTCTTGGATGCACAAAATTGAACTGCAATTGTTGGGATTTATATCAACTCAAGTGTAAAATTCTATACGGCTACATAAAGATGCTTGCTTGGGAAAAAGTATCATTGGGGGTGTCCTCTTAATCCACAAGCAAATATATATGTTTTGTTTATTTATTTGTATGGACCCTGTAGGTGTGTGAGGAACCACACTGAGAAGGAGCTATATTAGCCTTGACCTATCTCAGACTTACTAGACTAAGGGAGAATCTGTACATCCATTGTATGGATTCTCCAACCATAGGGATGGTAACTAGGAAAGGGGAACTATCTAATCTGGTAGTAACCCGGGTGATGTCTAGACGGGGTCGCAAGGAAATGATCCAAATAGAGTGCCCATAGTGGAGGTACAGCTAGGGGCATTATCTTGATCCATGAAAAGAAAGCCTATAGGTGTACAGTGGCCAACTCAAGGAGAAAGCATAGCAAACTTACATCTACCATGAGTGGTGTATCCACCGGGTGGGTCACTGTCAGCATATTGAACACTAACCAACCTAAGGTGCTCATTGGTGTGTGACGATCAATCTATGAAGAAGGTATAGTAGACTTACATCTTCATAGACAAAAATATCATCGGGATAGTCTGTCATCATGGGACAGATGCTATCTAACCCAGGTCAACTACTAAGCGGGGAGTCCCGAGGAAGGACTGGACCTACTTGAAGTAGTTGAGAGGAAAGGAGTCGCTAGAGTACTTATCCTAAACCTCAAATATACTCGACCCAGTTGGTGCATAATGGCTATTCCAAGAAGAAATCAAAGCAGACGTACATCTTCTAAAATGAAGCCATCATGAGGTAGCTTACCGGTCGCACAGTAAGGCCTAATAAGGCACTCATCGGTGTGCAGCAGTCAAGCTAAGAAGAAAGCGTAGCAGACTTACGTACTCCTGAGCAAAAGAACACTGGGGTGGCACACTAGCTAAGTAGTGAATCAACCCAACCTAGAGCAACTACTGAGTGAGGGTCGTTGGGGGCTTTATCTCAACTCGAAGTTGCCCTAGACAAGGGATATCTGTTTATTTTATGTCTTGTGTGTAATTTGTGTTTGTGTTGTGTTGATGAAGGATAGGATGTCGTGCGGGTTCTCTTACACCTACCCTAAAGACATCGTGGTGGATTCATAGACAGAAATGTTTTTACTTGAAGAGATCGAATTTGAAATAAAATTTGCATTTATAATTATTTTCAAATATTATTTTATGGATAATATTTCTTTAGGTAGAGCTTATTGATTGGAAGCATCGGGTGCTCTCCTTTATGATTTATAAGTTGATATGATCCTCCATGATAAGCTTTCTCTATAGAAAAAGGGCCTTCCTAAGTGGGTTCAAACTTTCCTCCCATCTTGCGATGGGCAATAATTGATTCCTTAGAACTAAAATAAGTTCTCCTACTTGAAAAGCTCTATGGTGAACCAAATTGTTGTGAGCTTGAATCATTTTGGCTTTGTACAACTCAAGATTTTGGCATGCCTGTAGGAATCTTTCCTCTAATCCTTCAAGATCTTCTAACCACAACTTGGCATTCTGCTCTGTTGTGATCTTCCTACCCACAACTATCCTTAGTGACGGAAGTTGGCCTTCTAATGGCAGAACGACATCGAACCCATACACTAAAAGAAATTGGTAGATTGAGTTGGAGTTCTATAGGTAGTGCACTAGGCCCACAAAGCTTCAATTAACTACTTATGCCACTATCATTTATTATCATTGAGTGTCTTCTTAAGTATTTGGATGAGAGTTTTGTTGAAGGCTTCTGTTAAGTCACTTGCTCTAGCATAGTAGATGGTTGAGTATCTCTAATTTATGTTGTGTCTCCAAGCAAATATATTGATATTGGTCCTCTTGAATGCAGTACCATTATTAGATATAATTTAGTGAGGCACCCCAAATCTATATACGATATGGTTCTTAAAGAACTGGGGCATATGATGAGCTGTGACCTCCCTGAGCAGAATCGCCTCTGCCTATTTAAAAAGTAGTCGGTGGCAACTAGGATAAACTGATGACCCTTGGAAGAAGGGTGATCGATCAGACCCACTATGTCAGAACCCCCAACACTCGAATGGTCATGAGACCAATGCTGGGTGTAGATTGTTGGGTGGTTGATGTAGGACCACTACATATACTTGACATTGATGGCATCACCTCGCCAAATCCATGCAATATATGATCATCGACGACCAGTAATATCCTAGTCTCTTGATCTTGGCTTTCATCTTCAGACCAGATTGCTAAGCTCCACATAATCCTAAGTGCACCTCAATCATAATCTTACGGGCTTCGTGCTTATTTAAATAATGTAACCACATATGATCGAAGGACCACCAGTATAAGATACCATCCACGATGGCATAGGAACGTTCCCTTTGCTTCATCTGATGATCTTGTGACTTCTCTTGATGTAGTTTGCATTTATTTAGGTAATCTATGAACGGTTCCTCTAATCTAGCTCTAACTTTTTAGTAACGGTAATCTCTCCTTTAAAAGAGTATTTTTCGATGAGTTCAATATCAATAAGAGGTAGGACTTGCCTATTTTGAACCTTTATTGATATGGACTCATCTTCCGAACATGTCAACTCTATGGCAAGCTTGGCTAAAGCATGTGCTATGGTGTTTTCTCCTCAAGGAGTCTTATAGATGGTAACCTCTAGGATTTGGGCCAACAACTTCATTGTATACTTACGGTAGTGATGGCGCCTTGGCTTTAGGGCTTTGTAGGACCCAGTGATTTGGTTGACCGCTAATTGGGAATCCCTAAATATGTTGATATTTTGGATGCTTAGTGAGATGGCTAACTCCAGATCGGCAATCAGAGACTCATATTCATCTTCATTATTGGTATAAAGATTGAATAGATGATATGAGAATCTTATCATATTACGGTCTAGAGTTAGGAGAACTATTCCTACCCCTACCTTTCCTATATGAGTAGATTGTGATTTTTCTCCTCCTTGAGAGGAAGCTACAACATCAAAATACATCTCCTAGTGGTGAATGCTGGTATCCCCTAAGTTCAATGTTTGTTCATTAGGGAGGTCATCACTATATGGGGAATTAGTAGGAAGTGGGTGTGCTCCTAAGAAATCTGTAAGTGCTTATCCTTTCACCGCATGGAGGGGTATGAAAGTGATGTTAAACTGTGATAGAATCATTGACCAGCATGCCAACCATCTGGATAGCATCGGTCGTGTCATGAGATATTGCAATGGATTGACTCTAGTGATCAAGTTCACTTTATGAGAAAGCATGTAATCCCGTAGCTGTCGGGATGCAAAGATTAAACCTAGGCAATGCTCCTCAATAGGTGGATAGTTTGCCTCAATAGGGATTAGATGATGGATGAGGTAATAGAGCACATTTTCCTTCCCTTCATTCTTGGCTTGGGCCAACAAAGAACTAATGGAGTCATCTAATGTAGCAATATAAATTAGTGCTTGATGTCTTTGAAGGCATGCTGACGCTTATCATCTCACTTGAACTTGGCATCCTTTTTAACATGTGCTAAAAATGGCTAGCATCTCCCTAATAGGTTGGATATAAAGCATCTTAGATACACCAACCACCCTTGGAATGATCTGAGTTGAGTTTAACTTTTAGGGGGCGGCATTTCTAATATCATTTTGATCTTCTCTGAATCAATTTTGATTCCGTAGTGTCTGACAATAAACCCAAGGAATTTACCTGAAGCTACTCTGAATGCACACTTCAGGGGGTTCATTTTAAGGTTAAATTATCTTAACCATTTGAAAACTACTCTCAAGTCAAAGAGATGGTCTTCATTTTCTTTGCTTTTAACCATGAGATCATCGACGTAGCACTCAACTTGATGATGAATGAGTTAATCGAAGATTCGAGTCATGATCCACTAGTATGTAGCGCCAACATTTTTAAGGCTGAAAGGCATGGCCTTATAGTAAAAGATTCTGATTGAGGTTCTAAAAATAGTGTTTCTTTCATCTTTAGGGGTCATCTTTATTTGGTTATATCTAGATGAGCCATCTAAGAAAGAGAAGACTGCATAAGATGAGGCAATGTCCACCATCAGCTTTGGTATCGATAATGGAAATTTGTCTTTTGGACATTCCTTATTTAAATCCCTAAAATTGATGGATATGCAACTTTGGCCATTCTTTTTCTTAACTTGGACAACACTGGCCAACTAGGTGGGGTATTTTTTCTTCTAGATAAAACCAGCATCAATCAATTTCTTGACTTTAAAAATGACCTGTTGTTCAATGTCTAATCGAATGCATCTAGGAGCTTGTTCGATAGGGTTAGCACTAGGCTTTATTGTTAGTTTATTAACTGTTATGTCAAGAGCCACTCTAGGCATCTCTTCATAACTTCATGCAAAGCAATCCTTAAACTCAATGAGTAGCCTAGCTAAGTCATTAGTTTAGATTTCATTCAACAAGGAACTGATATATACCGGATGTGGATTCTTTTCAGTGCCTAGGTTGATTTTTTTGAGCTCATCGATGGTCGACTTTATTTCTTCATTGTACTCTGATGGTGCATCTTTGACTTGAAAATCATCTGGATTATCTAAAGTTTCTAAGCACACCTCCCCATATGAGTTAATGTGATTTGAAAAGAACCTGCCTGATTCCAAATGATTGGTGATGACTAAGCAGTAATCGTCATCATTGACTAGACCCACTGTACCGAATCGTAGTCCTAGTCTTAATTGATAATTCTTGCATTTATTGTTCCATATTCTTTCAAAGTAGTTGGACCTGTGTTTAGACCAACTATGTGGGATTAACCCTTTCTTTACTAAATTTATAACACAAGGTGAGTACCAATCAAAAGGTAATTCTATTAAATCTTTAAATGAATCATCCTCAAGTTCTACATCAACTTCTTGACTTAAGGATGATGCTCCCAGAAAGAACCTCTGAGTCTTCACATCTGTGGATGACTTAGGGGCTTCCTTAACTACCAAACCCTCAACTTTTTGTGAGGAAAGTGGAGTTAGAGCTAAGGTTCTCAATTGATGCCTGATTATTTCACATTGAGACTTGGATGCACTAATGCTTTGCATTAGAGCCCAATCTTCATCATTGTCCGGTTCAAGTGTCACCTCCAAAGAAATATGCTACTGATAAGAGCTGGCTGGTGTGCTAACCATATAATACTCATCCTCTAACTAGATTCTAATTCTATATAAATAGTAGGTGTACTCCTCATAGCTAGGATATATCTCCTATTGGGTGGCCAATAGGAAGGTCATCCACATCTGGGACTGCCTCTAGGTTGGCCTCTTCCTCGTCCTAGTGGAGGTCGGGTCATCCTACCCACTTGTTCAAATGGAGTAATGAATTATGGATAGAATTTAATCTCAGACTCTACATCCTTCCCTAAGTCTGCTTCTCACTCCCTTTTATTTTCTTTTTCATTTCCTTTCTCTTTTTCTTTTTCTTTTTCTTTTTCTTTTTCTTTTCTTTCTTTTTTCCCACATGGAGATTTTCACTAAGTTTGTGAGATTATACTTTTTGATTTTGGGGGAGGTAGTAAGCTGCATCCTCATATATCTAGACCTCAAGAACTATAAATGGTTTGAGATCTCTTTTGACACAGTATTCGATTCCACCTCTCACTAACTTCATACACTGATATAGAGAAGATGGAATCATGTTGTTCTCGTGTATCAATGGTCTCCCAAGCAAAGCATTGAAAGATGTATTTGAGTCTATAATGTGAAACTTGGCTTCAGTCTTCCAAACATCTATCTCCAGTGACAACACTATGGAGCCTAAGGCCCTCTCACCTTGTCCATTGAATCCTCTCAACATCATCCTCTCTCTTTGGAGTTTAGAGATGTCGATCCTCAAGTAAGCAAGGGTTCTTAGACTCATAGTGTTGACTGATGCACCCAGGTCAACCAAAATTCTAGATAGCATATATCTTCCAACATCCATTGTAATGTAAAGAGGGCGGTTATGCTGAATCGTCCCTAGAAGTAAGTCTTCATCACTGAATGTAACTTATAAGATGTCATTCGAGTATGTGCCTCCTCTCTAATAGCGAGCAGCTGCGCTCAGCATATCTTTGGATCAAGTAAGACCTTAATTAGAGATTCCCTCTTCTCTGTGGATAAGACAAGGGCGTCATATATGGTTAACTTAGCTAACAACTTTCTAAGATGAGCTAGGACATTGTAATCAACTCTAAGTTAGTCCTCCACAAGCACATCCATGGGTGGAGCATCTTGTGGAGGGGATATCTGCTCACTGGAACCAATGACCTGTTTACCCTTATCCTGAGGTGCTACCTTAGGAGGTAAAACTTTACCACTATGTAAGTTGACTTTAGTGACTTCTTGGAATGTTGAGTTTGTGGAAAGTTCTACCTTCTCGTCAGGCATAC
The DNA here is from genome assembly GCA_021442155.1 of Cymbidium sinense. Lineage (NCBI taxonomy): Eukaryota > Viridiplantae > Streptophyta > Magnoliopsida > Asparagales > Orchidaceae > Cymbidium > Cymbidium sinense. Next base: position 70,455,370 of record CM038219.1, read on the forward strand.
CTATAACTTCTCCTACGAGATCCCTCGAGTTGGATGACTCCATGTCAATCTCAAGAGGTGAACCCAATTGATTCAGAGAAGAAAAATCCAACTTTGAATTAGAAGGGAATGGATTGGAACTACTAGAGCAATTATTATTTAGACTTAAAGAGCTTTCTATGAGAATGAAATCAAGAGCATCAGAAGTAGGCAAGATGTAAGTAGAATCAGCCTTCTTTATTGATTTCTTTAATTTGGGTGGAGGTATATGATAAAAATTAAGTAAAGTAAGCAGAGTAAAGGATTTGGTGCCCTTATTTGTAGATGCAATGCTCACACGAGAGAGGAGCAGGAAAGAAGTAGTAGTGATGGAGAGTCTTTGGACTCGGATGGTGGTCACGCTACTGGACTATCCCAAGAAAGTGTGGTAAGCTATTGTTGGTGCTAGGCTATCACCCTCCCTGAGTTATCTTTTGCAACTAGCAAACCTTTCTTAGTATTGGAGCTTTGTGCTGCTTTAGGAACTTAAAAGGAAAGTTTTTTAATCTTAGAAATGATCTTTTTAGAGGTATGAGAAAAAGAAATATTTCAACTTTCTTTGGTCTTAAGAGGATCAGAAGTATCCCCAAGGATTACTCTAACATAATTGGATGGTTGTTCTAACAAGTATTCTTTAAGAACAACTATTGCTCCTAACTTACAGCTATGCTCAAGCCAGTCCTTAAAAGTGAGACAATCCTTTAAGATATGGCTTAACATGCGGTGTTAGGGATGATAACTAGGATAATCGCTCTTACCCACTTCCTCCAGCCTCTTAGGCTTTTGTAACTGAAAATCAGATTTCTTCAAGAGATTCTTAAAGATTTTCCTGACTACCTTTCTCTTGAATGAATATGGTTCATTCAATCTATCAGTAAGAGTAAGTGGAAAATAACTACTTGGCAGTAGATATGAATACCGATGTTGGGTAGGCTACTATGATGGTAGTAGTAGCCATTGTGGTAGTTGTGGTGGCGGGTATGACGATCGCGGTGGTGGAAGAGGAGGTGGCATAGGAGTTTGTTGAGCTCATGGCCTCTAATACTGAACTCTAGCTAGCTACTTCCCTCTATCCACTGACACAATTGTCCCTGGCTTTTTCTCAAACACCTTCTGTGGCTTGGGCCTAGATGATTAGTCCGAGAAGGGCAACTATTTGGCTTCCTCTTGTAGGCTAGTTTCCTTATTGATTAATTTCTCAAAAGTCATGATAGTAAAGCCCTTAAGCATGAAGGAGACCAGGCCATGGATATTCTTGAGTAGAATCTGAATGGCATGTTATTCAAACAGCTACGGTTCACATTTCATGCTTAGGTTGTGCCACCTCAGAATGTAATCAACAAGGGACTCATTGGGTTTTTATTTTTCTACAACTAGGGCGTATACAGTCACTCTCTGCTGAGCTCTTATGAATCTCTTGATAAAGAGATGCTCTAACTCATCGAAGGTCTTCATTGAACTGTTGGATAGTTTGGCATTCCAATCAAATGCAACCTCTGTTATGCTGCTAACAAAAAGTCTAAACAGGAATGCGTTACTGCCACCAATGTCGCAGCAGCTAGCTCTAAAGGGTGTAATTTGTTGCCATGGGTTCTCACTATCATCAAAGATCTTGAAGGATGGTGGCACAAAACCCTTGGGGTATTGAACTACATCTAATTTCTCTAGGTAGGGTCTACCCTTTGGAATGGATGAGCTCCCCCTAGCTTGCACCAACGCCTCCTTCACCTATTATTCCACCATGTGCTTGATATCCTTCTCATGCATGGAGGTGTTATCTGCAACCTTCCTATGCAAATTACTAGTATCATCATCTATGGGAGTGCACCTAGGATGATCTAAGGTGTGTATCAACTCTGGCCGGTTGGCTACCATAAGAGAAGGCTGTGAGATTGGGGTTGGGTTCTATGATGTTAAGACCACTGCTATCAACTCCTCTACCATCTTCTTCATCCTGTCTATCTAGTCATCCTTCTACTTGAGCTGGTGGAGGAGGTGCTGAGTTGAGCGAGAGGTGTCACTTTCCTCAACCACAACACCTTCCTGGCTATGTTGTTCTCTCTGCAAGGATCCTCAAGTGTTGACCATGTGGACTTCAGCTATGTTATCCAACATGTCATCCTCATCAGGATCAAATCTAACTCTACCATCATCTCGATCTGAATGATCACTGCCAACAATCTGCCTGATTGCAGCATGGTAGTCCTCTATGATGTCATCTAAGGAACAATCATCTACCCTACCCGGCTCTGCTAAAATGTATCCTGTGACCCTTTGGACTATGCTTTACTGGTATACTGCTCTATCTTTGGTGGTGCACTCAATAGCTGGCTTTATTATCATGTGGACTATGTCAATGTCCCCTATCCTCTTTTCCTCTAGCTATTGTGAAGGTGGAGTGAACACGATGCTCTTGGGTCACCACTCCCTCCTAACCACAGCTGAAGTAAAAGTTTGAGTAGGGGTTCTCGATTTCACCGTAATGGGTGGAATAGATGGATCATGATCCTTAGGCCAAAGCTGGATCACTAAAGGAGAGGGTCTTTCTCTGGACTGGGGCTTATACAGCTTGTCGGGGGCTATGGATGCTGGACTTGGACTGGTGATGGTTGGCAGCGAGTGAAGTGGTGCGATGGTAAGGACACCAACTACCTCTCTATCAGAGATCTCCTCCTACGTCAGACAGTACCAGTGCAAAATATAATGTCTGAATGATTGACCCTGACAGGGCATCGATTAGAAAAATCTATCAAAGTGAAGCCCGCCGACTGCCTAGCGTACCTCCTCTTCTCTCGCTTGCTTGCTTGGGCAATAACTCTAGCCTCAGTGGCTCTCTCTCTATGAATTGACCTCTAATGCTCCTTGGGATCAAACTCAACAAATCATGTAGTAAGCCAGACTCTGACCATCTGTGGGCTTTGCTAACTCTACGAAGAATGGACTGTAGACCGGCATAGGGATTCCACCTGTCCCTATCCGGTGTCTCAAACTCTATAGGCGATGGTGGTGATGTAGCAATCTTATAGTAGTCCTCCTCTCCTTTTGAAGTTGAAAGGGGGTGGAACCTACTTCCACTCAGGAGTGGAGAGGTCTCATGAAGGGAACCCTGCTCAGCAACATGAAAGGCATCATCAATCTACTTTGCCTCACGCTTGTAGTGTCCTTTAATCTTGTAGTTCTTAATACAGTGTTGTGTCTTGGTGAGCGGGGCAGAGCGGGAGCTAGTACCAACCTCGAATGTGGAAGAGACTATCTCAGATGCTAAGATAGCCTCAGTGAGTAGGGGAACAGCACTAGCCCTCTGAAACTATAGCAATATGGCAGACTATCGGCACTAATGCTTTCCTGCTTGTTGGTGGTGTAAAAACCACACCGGCCTTCTTCTTCAATGAGGGAAACTCAGGATCAGATTATATGTTAAAATAAATAAGTGGCTTCTTGCCTTCCACCTCCTCCTTACTGATAATGGTGAGGGATGGCCCCTCATATGTGGCTCTGACTACCTCAAAGCCACGTCCAAACTAAATCATGTGCATGGTGGTGGTGAGTATGGCTTGATCCAAGCCAAATCCACACCAGAGGGAAATGAGAAGATCACCTATCCGAAAGAAATGGATGAAGACTAATCGCAGGAAGGGGAAAGAACTGGGTTGGTATCTCTATATTTGTCGAAATGGAATTGAATCAGACCCTTGCCTTGAACTATTGATTTGAATTATTGACTTTTGATTTGATTTTCAGAATTTAAACCCACACTTAACAAATTTAGATATGCTAAGTGGAGTTCATTATATTAGAGAATTAGCAATTTGGGGAGAGACTTTGCCATAAGATTTTGATATTATTTTAGAACCTCATTTAATAAATTTAGGTACGTTGAGTAATGTTCAAATTTTTTGGAGAGACCTTTGGAGATGTATTTGTTGTATATTTTTGTTTGAAATTCAATTTTAGAAACCCTTACTTAGCAAATTTAGGTATGCTAAGTGGAGTTCAATTATATGTTTGAAAAAAATTTTGAAAGCTTTTGTCTTAATGGTTTGATTTATTGTTTGATTGATATATTGATTTGATTTGAAGAGAATAACTCTTGTTGGCTTACTGAGCCTCATGTTCAATCTGATTAATTTTGATGATAATAAATATATGCTTGGATGTTCTAATATATGTTTTATGTGTTTAGATATATTAATTGCTAATTATATATTCAATACATCTCACAATATGTTTGGTGAAATTATCAATATGGAAGAATGAAAGATAGATCAAAATGGATACCGTGAAGCTCAAGATATAATATTTTAGGTTATATGCATTTATAACTATCTTAGAGGTTCATATGAAGTCATTGGCATGAATTAATTTGCTCACAACTTAACATATTATTTTTATTCATTTTAAATAATGATAATGATGTTAATTTATATAAATCTTTATCTAATTAACATTCAATTATATGCTTCATACATATCATTTAAATTGTCAAAATAATAAATGATAATTAATTTTGACTATTGAGTGTAATTAGTTTATATACTTAAATATTTTAATTTGATTTAAAGGTTATATGATAACTAACATATGATGATTATATCTAAATTATATCATAATATTTAAATGTCATATTTCAAAATTAACAAAAATATATGAAAGTTTGCATTTCAGCCAAAGTCATTTTATAATCAAAGAACTTAGATCTGATTTCATCTCCAACGGATACCTTGGATTTTTTTCCTTTAATTCGATAGGTTACATGACCCACATTTGATTAAAATTGAATTTATGATCAGTTTTCAAATATTAGCTGATTTTAATAATGAATGCATGTTACATGCTTTAAATATTTTAAGAGCCATATTTGATTATTTTTTACTTGCCCATGTGACTAACCAATTTGTGGTTGTTTGAATTTAAATATAAATCATATTTTTATTGAATATTACAATATTATATGATAAAATGATGTTAGAATAATATATTTCTTTGAAATAATTCAAAATGCCCTTCTTTCTTATAAATATCCCTCATTCTCTTCACGAAAGGGTTGCTCATTCAAATTAAAAATCTCTCCAGCAAATCTAAAAGGAAACTGCCTAGATTTCTCTTCCAAGTGTTCTCCAAATATTTTAAGATCAAATCTTTGGTTTGAAAGCTTCAACATCTTCAACTAAGCAAGCTTTCTCAAATTATTTGAATTTGTTTTTTTCTTGATCTTAATCTCTTTTAATTGTTCATATTATTTTCACAATCTATTTGTTCTTTCAACTTTTTACTTTTTGGTGGATTTGCCTTTGGAGATCAAAGTTTAAGTTTTTCACAACAAAGTTTCTTCAATCTTTTTTTTGTGAAAAATTCTTGTGATAGTTTATAGGATTTTGAAATTTTTATCTTCCTACTAATTCCTTTTGGTTTCTTAAAATATTTCTTCATCAGTCTTATTTGAAAGATCATTTATTCTTAGATCTATTTTAGAAGACTTTTTTTAAGCATTTTAAATTAATTTATTATGATGAAAATATTTTCATATTTGCTAGATCTCTCTTTTTAATTAAAAGCTTACTAGTTTACTTAGATGCATTATATACTAATTTTATTTTAAGTATTTTTTGATCAATTTCATTAATTGAAAGCATCATTTTGGTTAAAATAAAATAAATTATTGCTAGAATTTTATAGTATATGATAGATTTATTATAATTCAAGTTTCTTTACCAAAATAAAATTTATAAAACTTTAAATTATTTTATTTATCACTTATCATTTTATTCCAACTAATATCCTTTGTTTGAATAATTTTCACTTGCTGAAATTTTGTAAAGCCTGCTATTTTTTATTATTTAATAATTAAGAAAAAGAAGTTTAGTCAGGAGTTAATCATTCTTACACTATTATATACATATTGGTTATAGTTTCTCTTAAACTTAAAATTATTTCTTACTGAAATTTATTTTATTGTGCAATTGACTATTGTGAATTTATTTTGAAATCATTTTCATATTAGTCTACAAATTGTAATAGCATAAACATCTTAGTAAGATCACTTTTAGATATTTATTTTATTATTTCTTATCAAAATTAAGTGAGCATTGTATCTTGTCAAAATTGTAAGTTGTAAAGTGATCATTTATAAGTTGTGATATCACTTTTTAAATTGGATAGCATGGTATATTTGTGAGAGAGATATTTTATCAAAATTTATTATTTTGTATTTTTTTTGTGCTATAAAATGTAGATTGGGGTTGTACTCGCCCCTTTGTAGGAGAGTATATATTATTGTAGGAGTTGCACTCACCCCGATATAGGAGAGTACAACTTGTAAGTTATTTACATTTAGTGGATTCCTAGCCAGCAGTGGCTAGGCATGGATGTAGGCTGCTTTTAGAGTTTGGTTGAACCACATAAAAATTGTGTGCCTATTGTCTCTCTTTACTTTACTGTACTTTTTTTTTGCTACATTGAGAATTATATCTTGTCATTATAGAATTAAAAATTAATTTTCTACTAAAATTTAAAATTTTTGTTACATGGTTTAATGTTATTTTAGAAATAAGACTCTCACACTTAACAAATTTAGGTATATTAAACAAAGCTTATTTATATGTTTGTTTGTTTGTTGACATATAGTTTTGTTTTGATTTTGAGGATTGAATTCTCATTTAACAAATATCAATATGTTAAATGGAATTCAAAATGTGTGTTGGATATTTTGGTTTCGATTTGATTTTGAAAATGGCACTCCCATTTAACAAATATGGGTATGTTAAATGGAGTTTAATTATATATTATTTATCTTAGTTTTGATTTGATTTTGAAAATGGAACTCTCATTTAACAAATATGGGTATGTTAAATGGAGTTCAATTATATATATATTATTTTGATTTTAAAAAGGGGAACCTTCACTCAACAAATTTGGGTGTGTTAAGTGAAGTCCAATTTATATGTTGGTTATCATTGATTTTGGTTTGAAAAAAAGGAACTCCCATTTAACAAATATGGGTATGTTAAAATGGAGTTTAATTATATTATGTTGATTTTGTTTTTGTTTTGGTTTTTAAAAATGAAACTTTCATTTAACAAACATGGGTATGTTAAATGAAGTTGATTTTGTTTAAAATTATTTTGGGTATGTTTGATTTTTATTTTGAAAAGGGGACCCTCATTTAACAATTTTAAGTATGTTAAATAGGTTAGTTTAATTTTTAAAAGAGGGTTTGAATATGTTTATAAAAAAGAGGTTTGTTATTTGATTTGATTTTAAAAAGAGGAACACTCACTTAGCAATTTTAGATATGCTAAACGGGGTTCGATTAATTTTGTTTAAAAAAGGGAGTTAAAAGATGTTGATTTTATTTTACTTGACTTTAATTTTAAAAGAGAATATTTGTTTGGCCAATTATGTTATGTTGAGTTCTTATGATTTTGTTTTGAAAAGATTCTAAAAACTTTTATCAAGAAGTTTATTTATTTTTACTTTAGATTCTTTTAAAATTTTGTCAAATATGGAATGAACCTTACTTCACCAAGCTAGTGGTAAGTGGTTCCAAACTCTTTTTTTACTTATATTTGGTCATCTCCTATATTTAATTAATTTATTATTACCTATTAGGGGACTCAATAGGAGTCTTAGGACCTATACGGGAGTGAGATCCAAAAACCTAAAGGATACTGGCTACCTTTGCTTAAAAATAAAATGAGCAAAGGACCAATGGAAAGAACGATAGTCTTAGGCTTATAAAAATATAAGTTCACTATCGATGCTTGGAGATTATAAGTGTGTACTAGATATGGAGAGAGGAACCATCTCAGAGTCGCAAAAAATCTAAGGTGTTTTTTTTAGATGTGGGGTGGACACTACACAAATCATATGGGGTACTTATTGAGATGATCAGGAATGGCATTGAGGTATGATGTACTATCTATAAAGATATAGGCATTACCCTTCAGTGGACCTAATCACCAAATAAGGACTCTTAAGGCATGACGGGTCTCCGAATATACTAGAGAATCTTCCCTTACTTTATATGGATGAATAAAAATAGTGTTTATATTAAGCCAAGTTTTTAAGTTTCCTATGGAGGCAAGCCTCCATAGTTAATTACATCCTAGGGAATGAAATTCTCTAAGAATACTCTCGATTAAAGTAGACAAATTATCATCTCCAAAGATTTCAAGGTTATACTATCAAAGGATTTGCTATGTTTACAAAATCAATCTAGAAAGTTCAAGGAGAGGACTTATTTTTGGAATCCAAAGGGAAGAAGTACGAAATGCTCATGATACTAGAAGGCCTAGTGAGCATTTCAATCTATCCTATGATTGGGATTTGTATATTTGATAGTGAAGAGATTTTATTCATTTGATTTGAATTTTTATTAGATTGCTAGAGCTTATAATCCACCAACATAAGATTGTAGAAATACTTAAGAGGTGAGAATTTATGCTTGTAGCCTAAAGGAAATAACTACCTTGGATACCAAATCTATGGAGCTTTAGTAAGAGCTAAAGTACGACTTAAATCTAAGCGATAGGTGGACATTAGGGATTTCCCTCCACAAGAGAGAATAAACCATCTGACTTCTAGACTAATAACTGTCTGGAGTGGCTGTCAGCTAACTCCGCCTATGATTTTAAAACCATGCAGTCTAGTCTTATGAATTACAGGATAGCTAGGGTAGTTATTTAATTGGAAAGAGACTAAAGTCCTAAACGCACTCCCTAAGAGACTAGAGCATGAGTGGTATGAGCATATGCCTTAATCTATGAATGCAAAATCTTTTCAAATTTTATTTCATTTTGACACAATATTTTAGGAAAATTTTTTGGGATTTTATATGCCTAAATGCATGATGAAGTACATTATTTGTCAAATTAAAAGAGAGAGGGTGAAGCTCCGTCAGTATGTGTTTCTCTCATAGGTCAAGAGATCCTTATGCATGTAAGGATGAAGGCCCTCATTTCGCAAGAGTGAATCAAGATGATATGCATTATGTGAGACATACAATCATACAGTTAAGGGGTTACTAAATCTTTTAGTTATTTTGATTATAACCTAGGATTTATAGTGAGGTTATGAGTTGTTTAAGATTTAGTTATGAGTGATTAGTTAGGTAGAAAATTTATTTTATCCTAAGAGCCTACCGTACCTAGGCTACACACTAAAACATCAAACATGAAGAAACTATAAAAAGCATTCCATTTCTATTGTGCAATTCAAATAAATCATCAATCGATTTTATAACTATCGCAAAAGAATAAGAGGACGGTGTGATCTGGTGCCACCATACAACCTGAAAAGAAAAGATGGGAAGTCGAGCTCTACCCTTACACAACTCAAAATATAAAAGAAAAATTAGAATTATATTAAATATTATGGGGGCCTTCATTCTTCACTCTTCCATCTACCTCCTTCTTTGATTTGGATGTGCATAAGATAAAACACCTAAGATAAAACCATACCTTAATTGTAGCAATATTATATTTATATATGAAAAGTAAATCAAATTACACTTGCAAAATAGAGGTTAGCTAAACATATATACAATCCTAAGCAGTGATATGTATAATCTGGACTTAGCACCCTGCACATCAATAACCAAGCCCACTTATCCTAACTTGGATTATGCTTAGGGGTTTAAGCAAACTACAAAGAGAGAATTTATATTTATTTTAAACATCCCCTTAAGGACAATCCCCTGTATAAAATATGATTAGGCTAAGAGCAGCCTAACATCTAGTCTATGAAGCATACACCCTAACATCTAGTCTAAAATAATACATCACAAAACAAAACATACATCACATCATACAGCATCCTAATATAGAGCTAGAAGTAGTGACTTAATCCTAATGTGTGTGTTAAGGTCTTGTGTGGTATGTCTTAACTAAACATTAGAGTTATATTTTTCTAAGTTTGAAAATTTTTCAAGTTAACATGATAGTGGGTTTCATTTGAAGTTATTTAATTGATTTATGAATTTTAATTTGCATTTTATTTTGTTTCATGTGATTTACACTTAGCATCTAAGTCTTATAAAGAGAAGGAAGAAGATTACCCTCTTCCATCCCTACCTTAAGCCACTTTCTAAAGCATATTAATTAGATTGAGTTCTCTTTAATGAATGACTTATTAAATAGTTTTTAATTAATTCTAAGTTTAGGTTAACCTTAAATGGCCCTATTCAATATGAAAGGCTTCTTAAGATTAATCTAATTGAATTACTATCATATGAATTATAGCAAGTCATTCCTTTCCATCACATGTAACATGCATATGATCCAATCCTAAGTGTATCTATACATACAAAATATTTTAGCACACTTGAATGATGATTGTATATGTTTAAAGTTTATAGATTTTTTTTTCATTTTGATTTGATTGTATGAACATATAGATTAAATCTCTATCTAAATTATAATACCAAAATACATAAGAATGGAATCACATAAGTACGTGTTATTGTTAACCAGGGAAGTGAGGTAATCAAATGATCTTTTTGGGGCTAGCTAAACCCTCGTATTCTCGGGATGTCCAGACTATATACTTATTAACATTCCAAGCCAATGTAAATCTATACATGAATAAGTAAAAGAGAGCACTAATTTATATATCACACATGCTAATAACTTAGGTGAATATGAACGCATGTATTTTTAGTAATAAAAGTAGATCTTCATCTTTTGATTAAGCACACATACACATGCATAAAAGATGTGAGCAAGTACATGCCATTGTTAACCAGTGAAGTGAGGTAATCAAATGACCTCCTTGGGGCTAACTAAAGCCCCACATTCTCGGGATGTCCAAACTAAAGAGTTGCTATCTTAAATACATATGATTGCATACACAACTATAAAGATGAGAATCATGCAAAGATTGTATTTTCTTTAATTAAATTATTTAGGCATATGAATTAAAGCTCTATCTAAATTTTAATATCAAAATACATAAGAATGAAACCAAATGAGTGTGTGCCATTGTTAAACTAAAGAAGTGAGGTAATCAAATGACCTCCTTGGGACTACTTAAAGCCTCGTATTCCCAGAATGTCCTGACTAAACACCCATTGTTGTTCAAACTCATGTAAATCTATATATGAATTATAAGAAAGAGAGATTTATTTAATATACTTAAGCTATAAACACATGTAAATCCTATATATATTCATAACTATCAACACTCTAAATATTGTAATCGATTTATAAATTTTGGAAAATAGTTTTGAATTTATTAGTGATAATAGCCACATATATATTTAATTAAGCCAACACATGCAAGATTACATAAAATAAATTTATGTGATTTATTTAAATTTGAAAGCATTAATGCATGAAATCAAATGACATACAACATTTAATGTGCTTGGAAAGAAATAATTAAATATCAACACATGATTCATTCAATTAAACTAATTCTTAAAGACAATCAAATTAAAGAAAACCAAAATTCCTTTATTAATTTATGATTTGGGATTTTGATTAAGTTGAAAGAGAAGAATTTATCACTTGTTGGTTTAATCCCATTCCCACATTAGTAATTTGGTTTCATTTAAGAAAAGGTAATTAGGTAGATTTTATGAATTAATTAAGTTGGATCCTTAATTAAATTAATTAATTACCCATATTTATACTTCTTTAATTTTATTTACTACTTAATTATGAGCCACAAATGACATGAACATGTGAGGAAATAAAATTTCAATGCTCCTACAAGGACTTAACGAAAATGGCTCATGATTAAGGGTTAATTAAATTAAAAAACCTAATTAAGTACTTTTATGATTTTTTCACACTTATGGGCTAATCATGATTTTCTTTAAGGTATTTATGTTATTAAACACATAAAGAGGAACCCCTAATTCCATTAATAATTATCTGATATGGTTATGATTTTAATTTGATTAATTAAGCCACTTTAATATCATTTTTAATCAATTTTCTTTTAAAGGGAAATGGACTCAGGAAAAATGGTTAGGAGGGAGGTCTTAATCCATTCCTCATGCCCATTCACTATTAAACAATGATCAGTATGCTTAACTAATTAATTTTCATTATTTATGAGATTAATTAATTAATTAAACTAATTAAGAGAGTGATTAGGGCTTAAATAGTCAATTATCCTAATTAATAAAGTAATAAATCTCAAGAAAACTATGGGAGGCAGAAGTCATCCCATTAAATTAACCCACAAAATTTGGGATTAATTACTCAAGTTTTTAAGAAGTAATTAAACTAATTAAATTTGTAATTAAACCTTAATTAGCCTTTAGTCACTGTTCAAAGTCAATTTAAATTAACTTTAAATAAATCTCCTTTTAAATACCTTTAAAATAAATATTTATTTGTATTTTTTTATTTTTCTATAATTTGTTATGAATTTTTGAAGTTTTAGCAATTAAAATAAATTAATTAAGCCTAATTAAGCCTAATCTCATCAGCGCAACGTAGACCACTGATTTGGCACACTTTCTGGGTGGTACCTCAGGATTGACGACTTAAGCACGTCCGACTCAATGCCTACGTGGCTAGCGGCAGATGCGCTTTCTTCTCCGCCGTCCAATCTAAGATCGCACAGTGCAGATTAAACCCACAATTCTTAAGAGATTAAAATCAATTAAATCTAACAAATAATCACAACCGTCCATTCTAATCACGTGAAACGGACGGTGCGGGATCCATCGTCTCCCGAGCGACGAGAGATGGACACCGTCCACCTTCCATCGCTCGATTCGAGCTCACCCAAGCTCAAATTGATTTGAAAATCAACCCAAACCTTCACGAGGTAGATCCGAAGGGATCTATCAGTTGGATTTGCGTGGCATGCAACTTTTCTTCAAAAATCCATAGAAATTTTTTGTAAGATCTCAGTTTTGTGGAATTACCTCATCGGAGCTCAAGACCAGCGATGAAATCGATTGAGGACATTTCATCTAGTGGGGACGAAGCCCTGTTGAGCAGCACTTACGTTGATTCCTCACTGTTTGCTTGAAAGGCCACAAATTGACGATTTATAGGTCGCCATTGATCGAAGTCACACCTCAGGTGGCCGTGGAGCTTGGGAGACAATTTTTTCTTGCTCAACGGAGTGTGTGGAAGGTGTATGTGAAGTTAATTTGAATTTGGTGGAGGTTTGAGGTAGTTGGGTCGAGTGGAAGGCTGTCCTATTTTGAGACAGTGAAGTCCGACAATGGAGAAGCTTGGGGTGCTTAGGGAAGGCTCTTGAGATTTCAAAATGGCTTATGGAAGATTTATGAGAGTGTCTATGTTCGATTTGGATCGAAATGATAGGGGTATATCCCCCTCCTTTGGATTGTATGAACGAGATTGGAGCCTGAATTTTGGTCGGCCAGCCACTGTCTGGGCACTGGAGTGGTCACGTCTGTGCTGAGGTGGCTCATCGTTGGTCAGATGCCTTGGTGGGTGGCTCGAGGTGGTTCCTCCTCCCATGAAACCAATGGATTTCGACTTTGGTTGGGAGGTGAGTTAACTCACCCCCCTTTGGTCCATGGCTGACCTAGCCCATTCGGGTTAGGCTAGGTGAGTTGGTCAGGTCCCCGTTTGGGTGTGAAAAGGCTCCCACCTGGAAAGTTTGGGTTCAATTGGCCAAATTGGGTTCAATTATGGCTTTGGTCAAGTTCATCAATCAATTTTGCATGAACTTGAGCCATTGGTTGCAATCAATTTGGGTTATATCATGATTTTGACCCAATTTGGTCTTTTAAGTCAAATTAAGTCAACTTGGGTCAAGGGGCCAATTGGGTTAGGCTTGGCTCAAGTGATGGTCAAGTCATGTTCAATCATTGATCATAGGTTAGTTTGAATCAATGGTTTTAATTAATTTGTCTTGGGTTAAGATTTGGCTAGTTAGGTTTATGTAGGTTAAGAGGGTTGACTTGGTCATCTGGCCAAGTTGACTTGGTTTAACCCAATTGATGATAATTGATAAACCTAAGGTGATCAAAAATCATCATAAGAGTTTTTGGTATGCTTGGTTCAATCCAATTTGGGTTGGATTGAAATTTGGCTTAAATAGGTCCTTTAGGTTACTTTGGGTCAAGTGAGCCTACTAGGTTTAGTTGAGTGGATTTTGGGTTGATTTGAATTTAGTTGAGTTTATATATGGATTTAGGATTGATATATAGCTTCTATTACAATTGGTTTTGGTTCATTTGGATATTTCAAGTCAAATGGGCTAGGTTAGGTTTGATTGAGTTGATTTTATTTTGGCTTGATGATTGTAGATTTGATTTATATTTGAACGAATAACTGATTCATGATAAAATCAACTGATTTTGGCTTGAATTGATTAGATTATTGGCTAAGTCTATGGGTTTGAATTAAAGGGCTTAGGTTTGGATTTTTTTTGATTTGGCTTTTGATTTAGGACATATGAAGTTGAGTTTGATTGTAGATTTTGGTAAATTTATTGAAGGGTTGAATTGATCTTGTGAAGATCAATGGAATTTGGCTTTGTTTGGATTTGATTAAAGCTAAGTCCATAGAATAAAATCATAGGTCTTAGGAATGGTTGATTTGGTTTTATTATGGTTTGGAATTGGTTATAGATTTCAATTATTTGATTTGGATGAATTGAATTTGAGGTTTGGTTTAGGCCAAAGAGGTAGGCATAGATTGGGATTAGGCAATAGGGTAGGTTTGTCTCCCTAAGTCCTAAGGCATAGCCTAATCAAATGATTAACTCTTCTAAGTCTCTAGGCTCAAGTTAAGTGTTCACCTAATCGCTAGAAGTGTCTTATGACTAAAAAAGTCTTAGTATCTAGAAGACTCCTAAATCTAAGAAGAGGAGATTGAGTCCTCACTCCAAAAGTGAGGTCAACAATATTGTGTACATTAGTTACTTTCTTAGGGTTTAGTTTATCAGAATGCCATTGAAAAATATTTGTAGTCATTTTCTCTATTAAAGCACATGATTCATAAAAAGGTTTGGACATGAGACTACCTTCTGCTACTACATCTATAATTGTTCTAAGTGAGCCTACTAATCTAATATAAAATGATTGAATAATCAACTAATTGAGAAATGAATGATGTGGGCATTTTCTTAATAAATCTATATATGTCTCTTAAGCTATATATATTTATTCATTATCCGATTGAATAAAAGTTGTAATCTCAATCCTAAGCTTAGCAGCCTTAGAGTGTGAAAAATATATAGCTAGAAATTTTTGAGGTAGTTCATTTGAAGTTATTATAGATCTTTTAGGTAATGAGTTTGACGACGTCTTAGCTTTATCCCTAAGTGAGAAAGGGAATAACCTAAGTCTAATGACATCATCATTAACCCCATTATACTTAGAATTTGAATAGATTTCTAAGAAATTGATAATATGAATATTAGGATCTTCTATAAGTGAACCCCAAATTGAGAATTTTGCACCATTTGAATTATTAAAGGTTTTAATTCAAAGTTATTTTCTTGAACTATTGGCCTAGCTATGCTTTGATATACTCCTTCTACGAAAACAAGAATTGTAGTTCATTTGAATTATTATTGTAGGTCATTTCCATAATGAACAAGATAAAGACAAACATACAACACTTAGAATGTCACTCTCCAAGTGCCTCTCACTCTCGAACTCACACTTACACTAGGACTCTCCCACTTGCCAAAAGTTTTTTCTCTTGCAAAACACCCTCTATTTAAAGCATTAGGGTCCTCTTGTTAGTTCTTACCTTGCTACCTATGAAACTACCTCAAAAATTGCATGAACCACCTCTGAAATTGCTTAAACTATTCTAGTTGGGCCAAAGTACTATGATGCCATGATGCAGCACTTCAGTGCCATGCTATAGAGCTACAACACTTATCTACAGCTCTTAGGTGTTGCCCTTATTATCTTGAGATGATTTTGCTTGCTTTCAAGCACTATAATGTTGTGATTTTTGGTACCTAAGCACTCTGCTGCTTCTCTTGGAGTCTCCCAATTGCCAGAATTTTCTAAGTCCCAAGTGTTGTGGCACTACTGCTTTAATGCCTAGGCATCGTACTAACTATCGTTAGTGCTTATTTTTCATGTGTCACGGTGCTGGTGACCTAGTGCATAGGAACCATCTTCTTTACCTCTTCAGCAATTTTAGGGTCATTCCAATACTGTGGCTCTACGTATGTAGACTATCCTTTATTTTCTTCATTTCTTGTTATATTTAGAATTTTCTTATTTCACCATAAAATATACTATAACTAACATGTTTTAACAAAAAAAATAAACATAATAAAGACACTTAAATAGATAATTATCATCACATAAATGAGTCTAGTCACTAACATAAAATAATTGGATGCTCATTATTATGAAGGCCTTGGTCGAGAAGGCATGGATAAACAAACCAAGATTCTAGGTTATTCTCTTCTTACATAATAAGAGATAAAAGGATTAAACTCACCATTGAGTTAGGAGCACTTGAGTTTGGATGAGTTTATATAAATTTAACACTTTAGTAAGCATAGACATATGGGAACCACATCCTCATCATAAAATAAGCTTATGGGACACAAACTTCATTCTCATGCTACATGTTCAATCATCAAAATCATGGAGGGCTTATGCAGAGATGTGTCCAACTTTGAAATAGTTATTAAATAAGATCATGCTAGCTAGTAGGGGAGGCACAATGGAAGACATTTTGTACTCAAAATTGAAGGCCTTATGCCATTATCTTAAAGCCAACATTTGAAAAATCTAATGAACATGCAACTAAAATAAAGAACAAATAGAGAGAGAGAGAGAGAGAGAGAGAGAGAGAGAGAGAATGTAGCAAAAAAACACTTAATGGTATCTTTGAAATAAGATAAGAAAGTATTTATAGAGGAGTGAGAGCTCAAATTTTGAGGAAAGACAACATCTGACATCAAATGCCTCGATCCCATATCACAGCCCTCATCATTATGAAAGGATTCACTCACACATAGTATTCAATGAGCATAACAAAGTCATCGACCATGAACCATGAACTTAGTAGAGTTGCAATTACACCAAAAAAGGCATAATGGGTAAAAAAAATAAACTCACAAGTATAAAAATTATGAAGAAATACTAAAGTTAACTTGACACACTTTATTTCAAATAATTAACAACATTCTTGCATTACATAAGGAAACATTATATCAATAGTTCCCAAAAAAATAGTGTAGATATAAGATCTAAGAATACATCTAGAGAGATTACACCCCCTCTTTTCTAACTATCATAAGATGAAATAGCCCCTAACTAGGAATTAACTAGATCATGATAAGTCAAAGTATCAATAAATCACCATCATCTCTACCTTTAGCTCTATCACCTCGTAGCAAAACAAGACAATGTCTTTTGATAAACTAGAAAACATACCGTATCATCTAGGGTGATGATCCTTTTTATTTTCAATTATAAACTAAGCTTTAAAGTAAGAAGGTTCATTTGCCAAGGCTCACACACACTTAGCTAAGGCTACTAGTTCCAATGCCCCCAAGTCCTTAGCTCACATTACTTGGCTAAGATGTAGTTAGCTCCCAAATTATAGGAGGTGATGATAATGGTCAAAGTGATGACTTCACATGCTTAATAAAAGCATCATTCTCTACCAATGAAGACTCCTAATAGGAAGAAATCACCTATGAGTTCCTTGTGTTCTCTTACCTTATTGAGTGACTTGTAGCCCTATAACAAAATATGATGCCTTATCCTCACTTAGTTATTAAATTAAATACTCACATATAGCTAGGTGAATTTTAAGCTCATTGGGACATGGAAAAATCAAATCCATAGATAAAAAATTAATAAAGATGAAGAAAAGATCTTTAACATCTTGAATTATCTATTGATGTCCATCCACTCCTAGTATGAGATAAAAAATACACACCAATCCCACTTGTGAAAAACATCATACATATTTATCTAACATTATTATTATAATTCATTTTTAAAAATAGTACTATCTTGGTTTAGAAAACCACTTGACACACTAAATGAGGCTGATAAATTTTTGTTAACTTTTTACTATAGAAAGAGGCCCCATTCCAGCAGCTTAATACATCCAAAAAAATAAATATGCCAACAAAATTAAAAATTGTTGATGACTACAGGGAAAACTTCTGTTTGGCCGTAAATCTCATGTTGAACACATTTCAATGACACAATAATTCACTAGAAACTTTTCTAAACATTCCATATTTGGTTTCAGCACTTTATGATGGCATATGTTGACCTTGACTGTTGAAAAAATTTTAGCGATCATGTGGCAACAGTGCCATCGTAATATCAGATGGTTCTAGCTGCCAAAAAATTATAGAGACTTATGGGGCAAGGGTTACCAATAATTACTAGTCTAATGCAACATATTGATAGTTTTGACAGCGTGGCCAATGAAAACTTGTTGCAATGTTTTTTTAAAAGAGTATGTAATCCCTACACAAACAAAAACAACATATTTAATACTATATTCATATCACTAGAATAACAAAAAGAAATATAATAAATGAATATATTGATAAAAACACTTCAATTTTGTAAATAATATAATCTACTACCATACAACCTAAATGTTAAGTATAAAATAACAAATAATATTTATACATATCCAAAAATAAAGACATTTAAATTAACATTCTAATGTATCTCTAGCACTTAATGTAATTTGACAAATTATTTCACAGCTATGAGAGTGATAACACATAATGAATTTTGAAAAAAAAAATTGAAATAAAGTGAATAGGAGAAAAAGAATAATATATACCTCGTAATGTATAAAAAAAATCAAGTTTGTTTCACCTAAAAAGAAAGAAAATGTGATTGTAGTGAATGGCAGCCTAATGGCTAAGGCATTAAAGAAAAATGTAAATGCATGTAAAATTTATAAAAAACAAACCTATAAGAAGGAGAGGAAGGAGCCCTCAAAAATAATAAAAGCATGTGTAAAATTTCACTAAAAATTGTGTGAAATAGGGTGGTGAGATCAAGAAACCTTAAGGCTCTCAGTTAGGACTACAGAGTCAAATAGAAAAGGAGTCAAGTCATTGTCTTATTTATAGTAACCAGTGAAAATTTCTAGTAGCGTGACTTCCAAAATAAGTTTAGTTATGTATGACAGTCATTTACAACAACCAAGCTATCAGCAACTCCAATCACTTGCAATAGGTAGGAATTTTTTATGGTTTAACCACATGAATTTGAAATGGACATTATTATCTCTTAAACCACTAAAAAACTTACCATAAGGTTTTACTGATAATCTGATTGCCTAAAAATCATCGTTTACAAGTTACCATTAATCATGTCAGAATTTTTTACATTCACTAGGACACTAAAAATTTTGTCAAATTTTACCCGTTTTCATGTAGTGTTTATGACACTACTATAGCATAGGCTTTTGTAAGGTCTATGTTGGTGGCCTCAATTATGTCTCTTGCCTTAAGAAATGAGATATTTTCACTTGCCTCTTTGAATGAGGCATCTCCTCAAATTTATAGTGAGTTGTAGCCACCTAACTAAGCTAGTCGATTAAGACCTTCTTCATCATGAGCGCTAATTCAACTTTTTCCCTTAGGTGTCAATATAAGTTGCCTTGTGTTCGTAAAGGAGAACTTTTTGAAGCTTATGATTGTCCACATAATCAAGATTTTTAGGACGTGACTTGATCAATTTGAATCACTAGAAAAGGGAAACGAAAGAATAAGAAAAATAATGGCTAAAAAACCTATACTCTCTCTTATTTATAAGTAATAATTAATCAAAGGATACATGGAACTTCAATAATAAAAATTTCACATCATAACTCCAAAAAAAGTTAATAAACAAGGTAGTAAATGAAATTTCCTCGTATCTTTGCTTGTAAGCATATATATCTTTAATGCTCTTCTTTAATTTATTATTATTTTTTTTGCAAGTTGTCTTTCCAAGTTTAAAGTGAATTATGGAACTAATTGTTTACACAATCAGTAAACTAGGAGAGTGTGCCCATTTTATAATGGTTGGACACATTAGCCATGGAAAATCTCGCTCAAGGGATTAGTCAACCCCATCTTTAAGGAATGGAGCTTACACATCACAACTCAAAAATAATAAAAGGAAAAAAAAAAGCCTAAAGAGGTACTCATCTAGCATGAAAGTACATGAATAAATATTGTGTATCTCAAGGAACAACTGATTGCTCAAAAGATTCATGAATTTAAAGAGGAAGCTTTGCATAAACTTTCCAGGTGATATCTATCAAAGGGCTCTCTCAACCAGACATATTTGACTCTATAGGACATTCACTCACAACATCTACATAGGAACCTCATTATCCATAGCCATAATCATAATAAGGGAATATATATATATATATATATATATATATATATATATATATATATATATATATATATATATAATATATATATATATATATATATATATATATATATTGTAGATAATCTACATGTTTATAATTGTTAAAGTCATTAATTACTTTTGTTATGGTGTGCACTTTTTAGTAGCCTTCATCACCTTATAAAGTAAGTGGTTGAAAGGACCTTTTGAGGATTCAGGTCACTTTTATTATTCATGTATAAAATTGATTTTTTTTTTTATCTTTTCTCTACTCACCTTCACTCATCTTTTTATATGCTAATTTTATTTTACTTGGTTAATCTCACTAACTAGTACCAGGTATCACCCATACAAGTGAATACCATACATCTTTATTAGAGTATTTTATAAGCATTTGGCCCATATATACCTAACTTATTAATGCATCTTGGAACATGTTATTACATGATATTAAAATTGATGGCAATATTAACATATTCTTAATTATTTTTTTAATTATTGAGTTAAATTATAATGTGTCATGATTATATCTTTTTAATAATCTAAATCATTTACTCAAATGTGCTCAACAATTAATAGATATGCACATAATATTTGGTAAAAAAATATTGCTCAATTTGTGATGTTTGGAAGTCTTTTACTAGGAAACACATTAACTTTGTTTGTGATAATTAAATGATAACAACAAATATTCACTAAAGAGATTGAAATATATAATGTAAAATCTTTATGAAACAAAATATATTGGGCTTGTAACACTAACAAAATTAGAATATTTAACTACATAAAAGTTGATGGTTAAAATATGTTAGAAGTGTATGCACAACTCCTTGAATAAGATGTTACTAAATAGACTTTATCCCATGATTGTGGCTAAATATTTTGGTATTATGATAATCAATGCATCAAAATATTTAATTTATTTTCTAACGCACCTTGAAGCTCCATATTTTGACACTTATATGTGTTATTTATTCAGACAATATAATATTATTTTATAAAGTACTCAAATGATGGTGACTAAAGGAGTCTAAAAATAAATCATCATTTATACCATAGACTAATACATTATTGTAAAGATATGAAAGTGGTGAGAGAAGAAATCTATAGCCCATATATATTAGCATATAAGAATTTCAAGCATTTAGCACATCATGCATGTCCTTTAGCATTGATTTAAGAATTAATGAGGATTTAAATTGAATATTCAATCATTAGATTTATCATATAATAGATTTCTCATATAATATATTATCACCAATAAATTTATCATATAATATATTTACTTTTTCTTGTAGCAAAATAAAATGCATAAATAATGCATTCTACTTTTTATTACTATAGGGTGATGTGAGATTAATGAGATATAAATTTTATGTAACAATGTTAGAAGTAAATTGCAAATAGAGGACAAAGAAAATCACATGATAAAAATATACTAGATATTCATAATGGATACACATTATCCCCCATTTTGGACTTAGACCTTTAAATGCAAAACTATAACCATCAATATTCATAAATCCATGGTCATCCACCATTATAAATCCAACACCATTAACCTTCATATCTTTAGGGATCTTCAAGGACATAAATAGTTTAATGGATAACTCCTTATCCATAATGGCTATTGTCTTATTTAAGCTAAAGTGTTTTGCAGGTTATTCGATGCTTTCGTAGACTTTAGCTATCCCAATGCCCAATAGTGAGCCAATTTAACATTGAGTGACTCAATGCATCATATTTTTGGCAAATGTAATTCAAATGAGGTTTCATGATGTTAGTGAAACTATACTTCAAAAAATAAGGGCATTTATAGTTTGCTGAATGTCATGAATGCCTCACATATAACATGTAACATCACTTCGAGATTAGAAATTGTTTGAGGATATAATGTAAGGAGATGATAAAACAAATTCATAATGGGGGCGACAATCATATAAGAAAACAAATAATGTTCTGAATTGGGATGATTTAAAGACAAATAAAGATATTATTATACTTTTTAAACACACTATCACTCAAAGTCAATTACAATTAATGCTTTCAAAACGAAAAAAAAAGCATGAAAAAATAGATTCATGCATAAAAAATAAAATGTTGATAAGCCATTAATTGTAATTGATTTTTTTTATTTTTCATTTGAAATGGAGTTCAAATTGAATATCTTTTTTTCTGAAAATTAGAGAATCAAATGGTAGACCAGCTTTTAAGATGTTATTTTTTAAAATATTTTGTTATGATGCGGCGTCAATGATGAGACTGAAAGCTGACACGATGAGAAGGTTTTTTTTAGTTTATTTGATTTTGTTAAAATATATTCTTGCACCCATTAAATTGATTTTTTTTTTTTTAGTTTCTGATGGGGCACAGATTACAGTATATATATATATATATATATATATATATATATATATAAACATGTTAAATCCAACCTTACTTGAAACCACCTATTACCATTCAAGAAATTCCCTTTGTCTTTCTTCATGGGCAGCTCATCATGATATTGAGAGGAGCTTTAAAAGATTTGATATAAAGTTACCTTAACTGCAAAGGAACGCGCCAACTAAATTCGATTGACAACCAATCAAAAGGTTCGCAACCACCAAGCAATTATTCTAATTCGGGATTATTTGACCATCAAGAGAATGATTTTTTTTTAAGGCATAGCATTTCAATTAATAAAAGATTGGATATATATATATATATATGAGAACCGAAAAAATTAAATCGAGTTAAATCAATGCACAACATTCATAAACTTAATCCCAAATAAAATCTTCTAATTTGGATATATATATATAATTGACGGAAGAAAGCAGCAGAATAAGATATGAAAAACAGAGCTTCATCTTCAGCTCCAGAACAGAATTTGCAGTGTATTATAGAAAGTTATGAAACAGGAATCAGACTTAACAATTTTTTATTCCAAATATCGCATTCCACCTTCGTTCCACACAATTGCGACAAGTTCATAAATCAGAGTCAAATACTAAAAAAAAAAATTACAGTAAAGAAAGTTACAATTAACTCCTCAACACCGCCCCGCTCCGACAAACACTTCACCACCACAAACCAATAAAGCTAAACACTAGAAAATTCAGAAACCTCTCATGTAACCTCTGATGCGCTGCTGATGGAACGAAAGTCGGATCCTGTGGATAGAGCTGGCCCGGTGGTATAAGCCCGAAATAAGGCGTTGCTCCTGAGGAACCTGAACAGCAGGGATTAGAAGGCGTAGTTGGAGAGGGAGGCGACGGCGGTTGCGGAGGCGGAGGGCAATAGGGTTGAGTAGGGGTTGGAGGAAGGATGGGTGGAGGCGGCGATGGCGGCGGCGGCGGCGGTGGGTAGTACTCTGGTGTTGGAGGTGGTGGGGAAGGGTAAATCACTGGTTGGGGAGGTGGAGGGCTAGGGTCTGTGCAAGGACTGCCGCAAGGCGAGCAAGTGCACTTCTGCGACGGATCCTGGGACGTGGCCTCGTTGATGAGACAGGAAGCCGCCACGATGAGAAGGATAATCTTCGGATGCATTTTTTTTTTTTTAATTTTTTGGTGGGAGCACTGAGAATTGATGAGAAGTTGATTCGGCCTTGCCCTCTTATGTTCTTCCTTTCTGCCAGTGCAGTTTGTTAGGAAGGGAGAGAGAAAAAGAGGAGGAATGTGAACTTTGAGGCGTGGGATAAGGGAATTAAAGAGGCGACGGTGCTAATTAATGGGCACACTAAGTTTAACTGAATACATATATCGATTTATTTAATTGTTCTAATTCATGTTACGAGGTCCAAAATGAGAAATATTTCTAATAGTTTAAATATATTTATAATAGCACTTAAACATGCACCACTTTAAATGAAAATAAAGTGAAGAATCTGAACATACTAAACTCGAATGCTCACCTGCTCAAAAAAAAAAAAAATATATATATATATATATATATATATATATATATATATATATATATATATATATATATATAATAATTTTTATAATATAAATATCCACAAAAATGTTTGAAGTTTAATGAGAAATTGGCCACCATCATATTCGACTTATATTAGCTTTAAATAGTTTGCAAGAAAATCATAAATGGTTATTAGTTTGTATAGTATTTAGGTCCAAGAACTAATATTTCTAAACCAAACTTTAACTTATTTTGATTCCAAAAGTATTGAACAAGTTGTGAGAATAAGTGATACTTTGAAAATATTTGCAAGAGGATAGATGAAAGGTGGAATGTCCTAAAAAGAATCTTTATCAAGTCAAGATAATTGTAGTTAGGATAGATGAAAAAAAGACTTTCAAAGAAGAAAAATAGGTGCATTAAAAGATTTAGATAGTTTGATTGAATGCCTATTATAATAAGGGAAAAAGGATATTTCACTATAGGTGATGATTACAACTTTACAAGAGGTAACTTATAGTAGATTTAGAATTTTCTATGAGTAATATTATAACTTGTAAGGCTTGCAAGGCCTACAAAGCAAGAAATAAAGAGAGAGCTCTAGGGTAGCTCCAAGGGTTTGGCTATGTGTTAGAAGATTATTTGTGTCAAAATATGAATACATGAGGTTACATGAGAGATTCACTTTCATTTATCTGCTTATATGCTACCTTGAGAGTTAAGATTATTTCAAATTTGCATATATCTTTTAGTGATTTGATCAATATGACTAGATCATTTGACTCTTCATCTCCTACCAATTTTATTATGGACCTTATTGTGGTGATGACTTCTCATCTTTTACTTCATTCTTCACCTTATCCTTCTGCATTCATTTTTTTTAATTCAAATGAACACAATGTTGAGGGCTTTCAAGAGCTATGCTATGTACTTAATGAAGGTGAACATTGGATTTTTTTTTTTTTTATTGATCAAGAAGTAAGATACTTAGTTCATGAGGAAGGCAAGTTTCTAAATTTGTTGAAGAATGATGAAAATTATGTCCTACCATGATTTTTTTCTTCTTCTTGGGATTATGTGTACCCTTCAATCCTAATGATTTGACCATTGTTCAACAATGTGTCTTAATACGACTCAAATTATTTAGAACAGCTTTCTATTAAGACTACATTTATACTTAACTTGAAAGCACAATAAATTAAGTAGAGTTTGAGTCACTTTCAATACATGTTTTATGCGACAAAACATAAGTATCACTTCATTATTTCATTGCTAAAACCAAAATAAATAAATAAATAAAAGGTTATGGAAGATAAGGAGTTGAAAAAGTTTTTTTTTTTTTTAGTGTTTGGTGTTAGTCAAAAAATGAGCAATAAATACTAGCCTTAGTGAAGTCGCCTTTTTTGAGATGATGAAATAGCACTTCTCTGATAATGTGAAAGAGTTTAATTGTGCATGGTTTAATTTAAAGTCACTTACAAGTCACCCTCCTATTCGGACAACCTTCACCAAGTAAATTTTGAGGACGATAGCAAGTAAATAAGTTGAAATACTAATTGGATTAGCTATCCAAGATAAACAAATATTTTTTTGATAAACTTAAATCAATTGAGTTGGCCTTCACAAGATATGTTGAGAAAGATAATGCCAACTTAAATAATAAAATTTTGATTGTATGAAGTAAGAATTCTGTAAAAATTTCAAGCTAAATTTAAAGTGTTGTGAGAACTTGCTATTTCAATATTATTCAAAACTGGATGGTTGCATTGAAAATTTGGCTAAGTATGAAGTAGAGAGGTAAGATTTTCTCAAGTACCAAAAAAAGAAAAAAACAAATTAGATTTCTTATTTATGAAAGAAATATGAGAGAAAATCTTGATATGATAACATACTTTAAAGAATGACCATTATTGAATTACTTTTAATTTCCACATTTGGAAATTGGATGACTTAATTCATTATAGTTGCATTTTTTATCATTTAAAATAACTTAAGGCATCTCTCTCTCTCTCTCTCTCTCTCTCTCTCTCTCTCTCTCTCTCTCTCACACATACACACACACACACACAAAATGATCTCTCTTTATACACTCACACACAAGCTAGAAAGGACTTTCGTGCTACTCAAACTGTATGTTGTTGCAAAGTGGGATCAAATTTTAAGGTTAAACATTTTCCCTTTTGAGATTAAGGATTTCAATGTGACACATGACTTATACAAATCTAGAAGATTAAGATCCAATTCATAAAATATCAATTTAGATCATGTGAGTGAAATGATTAAAGTCACTAGGAATTCTTATATGAGAATGTGGATAGTGTCGAATAAGTTTGACATCAAATAATTACTTAATATGAACTATAAGTTCTTTGAGTATATGAGAAATAGATTTCATCATCAATTTATTTCAAGAATCATTCAAATATGAAACATGTTGAATATTTTTTATTTGGTTGTTGAATCAAATAGAGCATTCCTAAAATGTAGAAATAATTTTTTAATACCAAATTATTTTAACAATTAGTGCACTCATGTCTTAATTGCTTGAGAAATGGGAAATAAGTGAAGGGGTTTAGTGTCAATTTTTTATTTTTTAAAACATTAACAAAATTACAATGAGTCAAATGATAAGTAATCGTTGAATTCTCTTCATTAATTTTATGAATGATTTTTAATAGGAGAAACAATGAAAGACAAGAAATTTTAATTAAAAAAAGTGTTGTAGTACTCATCATAATAAATATAGTTATTACAGAAAAACTATCAATTTCTAGCGAAAAAATTCGTTGGAAATTATGCGAAATTCTTTAGAAATACGAATTTCTAACTAATTATGCAAAATTCTTTCAAAATTCACTAGTAAAACTTTGGTTGTAAGTCCATGACTATGGGTAAAAAACTTTGAAGAAAGTGTTTTAGGTAGATTTTCATTGAATTTGCGGTCAAAAATTGTTTTACAAAGAACTGATGGAAAAACTGACAATAAGCCCAACTAGAGGAGAATTTCCATGGGTAATGAAAATTCCTCAGTATCGTTTCTAGTGAAATTTTCACTGGAAATTTGTGATGATGGTTTTCCACCACAAATCTGCTAGAAAAATCTATCATTGGAAATTTTTTGTTCACTGAAAGGTACTGCGATGTTTTGTATCAAACTTACCAATAGAAAAATCCATTAAAAATTTGCCAGAAATATGTACAGATTTGAAAACAATGAAAGACCTTCACATATATTTTGATTTTACACTTGCAAAATAATTACTCAATTACTCTATAATTACTTCAAATTTGATTCTAACATACCCACAACATCTACATAAGAATTTCATACCAATTAAAAAGATAGTTCAATCACTTTTTCATTAAATTATTCTAAAATATTAACATTTCAACAAATTATCTTGTTACTTAAATTAAATATTGACGATAATATCATACAAGTACAACTAAATATAACAAGCTCAAACTAGAAATAAAGAAAATACAAGCACAAATAAATACCTAATCATCGCCAGTCTCCTCATCCTCCTCATCCTCCTCATCCTCCTCCACTACCAGCTCCTTCCCTTTACATCTATCTATGAACATATTCTCCATTTTAGCCTCTATGATAATATTTTGAGCTTTCATCTGGGCAGTCATTCTCACCTCCATGTCCTCCGCCATCATCGTAACACACCTTCTAACTATCTCATCGATTGAATGACTACTCATTCCAAAGAACGGATGGTGTGCATCATAGGCCACCCCTATGAGTTTAGGCCATATATCCTTCCATTTTTCTCATCTCCAATAGCCTCTTTCCAATTGTCATACTTTAACTGATCAGACTATCCACTTGAATTTCTTGCACTAGTAAAGCTCTGATTAGTAACCTCCTTCAGTCTCCTGTAATAGTCCTACAAAAAATTATAATGTTACTTCAAGAAAAAATATTTTTAATAACTTTATAATTTAAAATTAATATGTTAAAGTATGTAAGCTCTTCATGACCAAGCATCAATCCACTGCTGGTCAACCTGATGCTAATGTATTTTGCTATGTAATTCTATGGCGGTGGGCTTCCTTCCAAGAACTTCGCATGTAATCACTCAATTGAAATTAATTAAGCATGATAATGAATTAACTACTGAGTAATAAATGACTCACCATCTTTTACATTACTCAATATAATTGAGCCTCTAGTGTGTAGAGAGTTACCGAGGCCCCCATAATTAAATACTTGATTTTGTTTAGTTTGCTCCCTCTTTTGAATGTACTCTTAGAGAGGCCCAACTCTATAGAGCTCATCCCACACATCCTGTCTAATACAAACTAGTCTTTGCCCAAACTTGCATATGTCAGTAAACATATCGCATAATTGTGATGTACCTCTAGACTCAAAATTTCTTATGATATTATGGTTGTGCTCCAGTAGCCATCAAAAATCTTTCTGTAATAAAATACAAATTTATGATAATCAATAGTGCTTTAACATAATATAATGTATTAGATATGTCTAAAGATCTATGGTAATAGCTTGAACTTTTTGAACCATATATAAAGCACTTCAACTAACACCTTATTCCATGAAACATAAGGAGCATTAAATTTTCTTTTTATTATGTCCCTAAATTTGTGCATGGCTTCTTTAAAAGAATTGAACCTAGAAAATATAATTAAGATGATTAGCACCACAAAAATTTTAAATTGAAAATTCAAAGATAAACTTATGTGTCATCCTCTAGCACAATAAAAGTGTGTGTCATCAGCAACTTAGTCATGTAGATGGATTGATCTGATCTAATGGTGTGTAGTGAAAACTTGGCTCCCAATGACCTGTGTGTACCTAATACAGTTAAAATGGTGTAGTATTAGCAGGTTTGGGAGACTGGTAGGTGAGTGTACCAATTGGTCCAAAAGTCTGAGATGACGAGATCGAAATAGATGTCATGATGGTGACCATGGTGGTAGCCTGAAGACTGGGTCATGACACAGTATTCTTCTTCCACTTAAAAATGCATCACCCAGTCTTCTTCTTCCTCTTGAAAATGCTTATAATCGGTCACCGTGGAATAATAGCACCACTAGCTAATACATCCAATACAAAATAAAAATAATAATAATGGTTAGAGCTCTTAGAAATAAAGTATGTAAGAACAGTATCTTAAAAAATAAAGCACAAGTAAAATATCTAAAAAATAGGGCGCAAGTATAGTATCTAAAATATAGCTCTAGCTAAAGTATGTAAAAAGCAGTAAATAGAAAAAGTAAAAAGATATGTGCAAGTACAATATATGCAACCAAATAAGGTGCAACTAAAGTATGTCAAAAGATAATTTGTTCCTTTAGACTCCTACTTTTAACACATATGTTGTAAAAGATAATGTACATATAAGTACTAAATTAAAAGATATGCTACCTTTAATGCAAATGTTACATATTTTCCTTGATAAATCACTAAAAATTGAATTTATAGTGTCCTATTCATCATCATCCTCGATGTCCTTATCTATAGACTGAATAAGGTACTCATAATCAACATTAGTATCAACAAACTTACTATTAGCACACTAGAAGTTTGAAACCTATCATCTTATCCTCTTAATGAGCAAGTTTAATGGTGTTTTGGACTTTCACTCTTGCTTTAGGTTTGATCTTAATTACCACTGCCCATTCTATTTTTTCTCTTGCTCTTCATAGATATCTCAAGTAATACACTTAACTTGCTTAAAGCGCAAGGATGAATGAATCAAACTTATCATATTTTCTAGTCTGCTTCACTTTAGTGACCCTATATGACTTATACTTCTCTGTTCCTCTATTATGCACTTGATTAAAATATTCATAATTGAATATAATGACATTACTTTCTTTTGATTCGAAATACTATAATTGCACACTTTCTTGTAAAACCCTATAATATTCTATCTCATCATTTGAATGTGTGTTTCCTCTAAGGCAAACATCAAAGTAATATATTTTCTTTCTTTTTGACCAAGAATTTGTGTGAAATCTATAATCACTTACATCATAAATTGGCCACATATTTATAATTTGTATAGTCCCCAAGTAAAGTCATGAAGGCTTTGGTTCTTCACTCCACTATGCTTATATATTATCTATATCATCTTCAACCTTTATACTGATAATGGTAGCATTGTTCAAGTTTAATGAGTTCATGAATAGCCTGAACTCAACATTAAAATGAGTATGATTAGGTTAACAATATATTGTACCAACAACAAATATCACTACATTGATAGATTTACTCAAAAAAAGGTTGAATTTCATCATAGTTAATAAGAACATTGACTATCATTACCCTTAACTATTTGTCATTCAAATATCTTGATGTGCTTCTACCTAAAGCTTTTCTAGAAGGATAGAAAATTGATA
Organism: Cymbidium sinense; assembly: GCA_021442155.1. Taxonomy (NCBI): domain Eukaryota; kingdom Viridiplantae; phylum Streptophyta; class Magnoliopsida; order Asparagales; family Orchidaceae; genus Cymbidium; species Cymbidium sinense. Next base: position 70,485,971 of record CM038219.1, read on the forward strand.
GCAAATTATTCATAGACTTAGGAACTTTCTAGACACTTGGATTTCCTTAGTGCTTAGACACTTCTAGTATTAAGGAAACACTAAACCAAAGTTTAGAGACTTAGAGAATAGAACTCTAAGCCTAGGATGCACCTCATGACAAATAAATTCTACCTATCCTATGGCCTAAACCAAAATCCATGCCTATTCACTCATCCAAAACTAAACTCATGTAAATGAAACACAACCAACCTCAAGCCTACTCAATTAATTTCACTTGAATTTGTTTTCTAATCTAAGCTCCAAGCCAAATGGACTTAGGCTTTGACTTGAGTTAACCCCCATCATAATCTCATAACTCAATTTAATCCCATATAGGCAAACCAAATCCAATTTGATTTTCTAAATCACCATAATTATTTATTAGATCATTTTATGCCATGCCAATACTTGGAATCAAGCTAATTGAACTAAAGAGCAGCGACCAACCAAAGTTAGCCCATTTGACCTAAAGGGTTAAAATGAGCCAAAACCTAACTGAACCCAAATCAATTATGATCAAAGCCACTATTAAACTTTAAATCTATTATTGAACCCCTCTCAACACTTAATTGACACCAACTCAACCCAATCAACTCAATTGGTTCACTTGACCCAATGAGACCTAAATGACCAATTTCATTCAAACTCCAATCCAACCCAAATTAGATTAAATCAACTCACCCAATCCCTTCCATAATGATTGTTGATCATCTTTGATTACCCAATTGCAATCTATTGGGTCAAGTCAAGTCAATTTGACCACCTTAACCCAAGTTGACCTAATTGACCTAAAGGGACAAATTGGGCCAAATCTCATTTCAATCAAAAATTATTGCAACCAATGCCTCTAATCAATCATAAATTGATTATTGAACACCATACAACCATCAATTGAAATCAATTTGACTATGCCAGCCCAATTGACCTACTTAGCCCAAATTAACCTAAATGGTCCAATTGAACCAAATCATTCTCTAATCCAAATCAGTTCAAACTAACACCTACAATCATTCCCAAATTATCAATTGAACATAAACTTAACCCATGCCTGAGCCAATTTGGCCAATTTGGTCAAATTGATCAACATGACTCATTTGACCCAAATTGAACCATATGAGCCAAATTCAAATCTAACCCAAATTGAATCAACCCAACTGCACCAATGCATTCCAAATGACCAATTGAGTTCACCCAAACCATATTTTGAAACAATTTTGTATATTTTTTTAACTTAAATCAATTGAACCCATTTGACCCATATGGGTCAAATTGAGCCAAACCTTACTAAACTGAGCATGACTTATCCTTGGATCACCATGGGCTTGCCCAAGTGGACCCAACCCATGGTGAACCTAGTTTAGGTCAAACCCATTGAACCAAGCCCTCTAAATGGGACAAAATCCCCATTTGGAAGGGCTCTCCAACTCCCCACCTCATGGAAACCACGTTTGGCTCTTCATGGACAAGAGGAACCTTGACCCAACCTAACCCAAGGCAGGTGCACTAATGTTAATTGATAGCTTGTCAATAAATTTAAGATTATAAATAAGATCAATATTATCAATAAGATAAAGCAACTTGATGTTTAATCCCTTGAGGATGTTTTAAATTATGCACTTCTCATTGAAAACTAGAAGAGATATGCATCCTTCTTTAGAAATAAAACTATGCCTACTATATTCCTATATTAAAAAGTTTAAATATTATTTTTAATAAAGGGAGATGAACAAGAGGATCATTGAATTAAAGATATTATTGAAAACACACCCTTGTTTTATGAAGACCAAAGAGAGATTATTGAGCCTTAAATAGTGTTATGAGATTTTTAGCTATTAGCAAGAATGAGGGAAAAGAACAAAGGAGGAGAAATATGTTTAGCATGTATGTCATATATATGGATGGTCATATAGATTAGTGATTTAAAAAGGTACTGCAATGATTATGATATAAACAAGTACATTTATAGAGCCAATTTAAATATAAACCCCAATAAAGCTACTTCATTTGAATTGAGAAAATTGCACATTCCTCCTTGTCAATAGTAGGTGATAGCGATAAAGAGTTATGAGGTATATATATCATGTAATATTAAGAAAGTCTTATAATTTGTTGTGAATTTCATGCACTATGATAGAGAAGATACTTATGTATTCAAGTTAAATAAAAGACTATCAAATTGTATTATATAAAGCTATGAAAATGGTTTCTCTAACCTCTCCTCATAGGCACACTTTTGATATACAACCCATTACCCCAAAAAAAAAATAATAATAAAGGGGCCCTATTTAATTGATTAGGATTGAAATACCTACTACTAGAAAGTCCAAGTTATAGAGGGATCTTGTATCCATTTATTCTAATTTAAATCTTGGAATTAACTTTTATTGGCTTATATTTGATAATTTTTGTAGAGAGCTTTCAAACTCTACATCTTTTCACATTCTTTACATGAAGAACATCACACATTAGCCACTAAAAATCACATACTTCATATGGCCTCTATCCTCTAGCCTATTAACTAAATATTCTAATATCTAATTAGATGAGTTACATGATTAGCAGCTTCTTGTGAGAAAGATATGTTTTTTTTGAAAGAAAAATATTATTATAAAGTTAATTTGAGAGTACACTCATGCATGAGGGAAGGGAAAGTAAAGACCATTGCAAGTTTCTAATATATAGCACATTAAGCAAGTAACCTTTGAGTGTTGTAAGAATTTGAGGTATAGGAATGTATGATAAGAGAGGTCCATCCATTTGTGACCCATCCTTGCCAAAATGTTGGTTGATTGTGTTATATATATATATGGCCGATTCAGAAGAGGTAATGTTGTGATAGAAGCATAATCCTCTTTAGGATGTAAGTAAGGTACAAAGGCAATGCTCATCATTAGTAATGTATTTGTAGAGGTTCAAGGAGTCTATTTCAATCCAAATATTCTAGAAATAAATAGAAATTCCTAGCCTTAAAGTTGTAAGACAGAAAATGGATTTAGTATGTAGTGCATTCTTTGCATAGCAAGGGATGGAGAATGAAAATATGAATTGGCCCTTGTAATTTCCAAAAATACTTCCAATACCAGTAGGCTTAATGTCAGTTTTGAAGTTTCCATCAACATATATCTTAATGCATCCATCTTTAATTTTGTTCCATTATACTAAAAAGGTATTGTGATGTTTGAATTTCACCATATTTCATGGAGGAACAATGAGGAGGTTGGCATTTTTGAGTTTAGCAACATAATTCTAGATGTATAATAATATATTTTTCTTTCCAACCCATTGATTTTCATGTTTATTCAAGTTTCTTGCCATCCAAATGAAACATAAGACAATAAGGGGAATAGCATAAGTGTGATATTTTCTATGAATATTGAGGTTGTTCCATGCTTTCAAGTAACCATGTATGTACTCCTCCCTTGCTTTTTGTATTTGAAATGTTGAATGCATTTCCTCCCAAACTTGTTTGCTGATTGGATATGTGATGAACAAGTGACTTATATTGTCTTCATCTCTTCCACATAGATGACAAATAGAAGTGATTTTGAGACCTTTGAGTTTTAGAATATCATTAGTGGGTAGAAGGTTGTGCCATAATCTCTAGCATAGGAAGGATATTGATGACTAAATGACTGCACTCCAAAGGATTGATTATCATTCTAAGTTCTTGTTGGAGTGATGTAAGGTATTGAAAAGGCTTTTAGATAAGAAGGATTTACCATTGTTACATTTCAAAAATAATTTATTTACCATCTGTGGGATAACTGGAATACTAGTTACTTCTTTTATAATGTCCTCATTAAAGTAATTTCTCAGTTTTGGGATACCCCACTTATTTTTAGTCCAAAATTCAGAAACTAATACCTAATTAGGGAAAAGATGTATAGTAAGCCCTGATAGTAAGCCATCAAAAAACCAATGATCCCTTGAAAAACTGAGTACCCCTTCCCCTAGCTGCAAGAAAATCTGATCTTCTACTAATTTCTCTATCTTTCAACAGGTTCTTCCAATGTTGACAGTTTGTACTCCTATGTTGAACCATATTTGGAAGGACTTTACAACAATATTTTTTGAGAAGAATCTAGGCCCATAAAGAGTCCATTTGTCTTAGTTTAATCCAAAGTTTCAACTAGTTAATTTTGATTGAATCAGATATGGATCTAAATACCAAGCCTCCTTCATTTTTTGGTTTACACCTTTCTCCAACTAACCCAGTGAACTTAGTTTTTGTGTCTACTCCATAATAATAAATATTTCAATCTTGATTTACATTAGGTTGGGCTTAATCATTATTTGTATTGAATATAGTGGAATTCAACAAAGGATGCTTTGTAATAATGTGATTCTTCCTCCAGTTGAGAAGACAGACTTCTCCTATAAATTTATTATAGCTTGAATAGAGTGGATAACTGCATTAAAGTAATGAGCTTTATTCTTCCCTTTATAAACTTTAATGCCAAGGTATTTGATTTGAAGATGGGATTGTGTGAAGCCAATGTGGTCTTTAATCCAAATCTGATCCGTTTTACATAATTTTCACATTATAAACAAACATTTCATTTTTTTTAAGTCATTCTAGATATAGATTCAAAGGTATTTAATATATGCATGATTTGTTTAATTGATCTCTTAGATCCATTGCAAAATAGCTGAAGATCATCAATAAAAGCTAAATGGGAAACACTAATCTTTCCTTTGGATTGGTAGATGATTGTCTTATCTGAGACATGATTTACATCTAACATTCTAAAAAGATAGTTAAAGATAAGTATGAATTGAAATGGGGAAAGGGGGTCACCTTGTTTGATGCCTCTTGATGATTTGAAGAATCCATGCACCTCCCCCATTGATAAAAAGAGAATATTAACTATAGGAGAGAAGTCTATTAACATGTGAGCAAAAATCTTCATGAAATCCTCTAGCCTTCAAGTTTGCCACGATAAACTTGTAGTTGATTGTATCAAAAGCTTTTTTAATATCCAATTTGATAATCATATTCCCCCCTCTACATTTCTTGTCAAGATCTAGAATGAGTTCTTGGGCTAAAAGAATATTTTCAGCAATGTTCCTTCCTTTAATAACTGTTGTTAGATTTTTCTGAATAAGATTTTGGAGGTATGGTTGTTATCTATTAGCTATGATTTTGTTAATGATTTTTATGGTAACTGAAGAGAGACTTATGGGTCTGAAGTCTTCCCATTTGTATTTATTGTTTGACTTGGGTATGAAGGTGATGGTTGAGGTGCTAAAGAATTTATGAATGTCCTTTCCCATAAAGAATGCCTGAATAGCCTCTGTCATGTCCTGTTTAATCCACTTCCATGAATGTTGATAGAAATGAATTGTGAACCCATCAGGTCCAGTAGCTTTAGATCCACTAAAAAAAAGCAAGGAAATCCCATATTTCATCCTCCTTTGGAAAGTATGCTATATCCAAATGGCTTACATCTACTCTATTAGTGTTGAGTAAAGCTCCATTGAATAATTTCAAGTTCACATTTTGTTCTTGGATTAATTTCTTGAAATAGTTTATCCCATCCTCAATTATATCTTCCTTAGTGTGCAAGCAAGTGTGATGAGATTTGATTTTTGTGATAACTTTATATTCACTTTTTTTTATGCAAGCATGGTAATATTTAGTATTTCTATCTCCATCGTTGAGATTAGTCACAATAATTGTTTGTGTCAAAAAGTTTTCCTCCATATCAATTAGATTATTGAGAGTAATTTGGGCTTATTTGAGATCTTCTTTAGCTTTTATTGATGAATCATCAATACACTTGCTTTTAAGAAAGACAACTTTTTGCTCTTATACATTGATTTGTTGATGAATATCACCAAAAACATTCTAGTTCCATTGCTTAAGTGCTTTGGATAAGTTTCTATGTAGAATCCATAATCTGATCCATGGGTAAGTTGTAGTTGATTACCAAGCATTTTGAAGGCAATTGGCAAATAGGCTATGCTGAGTCCACATGTTCCAAAACCTGAAGACATGTTTAGAAGGCTTAGGAATATGTTGAATAGGTAGTAATAACGGGGCACGATTAGAAATAGTATTATTTAAATGTCTCACAACAACATTCCAAAAAGACTAAACCAATGAGAATTGAGTAGGATATGATCAAGCTGTTTGAAGGCCCTACCTTTATTCCATGTATATGGAGAGCTAATGAATCCAAGATCAATTAGCATTACATCTTCTATGCAGTCATCCAATTCCCTCATAACTGTTTCATTTGGTTTCCTCCCTCCTTTTTCTCTAATGCATTAGTGATCATGTTGAAGTCACCACCTACCAGCCAGCAATGTTGATAGTTTTGTTCAATGCTAATGATGTTGGTCCATTGTTTCTTCTTGATTCCCTAGTGCATGCAACATATACAATGGTTGTTTATATTGAATAATTACTGCAACGGATTTGTATATGTATAAATTGGGAGTCATTCATCATGAGGTCAACTTAAAGTGGGCTTTTCCAAATGAGTAGAATCTTATTATTGTAGTTCCGAATGATGTCAAATTTGTTGAATTTTCTTCTAAGTTTCTCAAAACTTTGTGGATGTATAAGTGGTTCAAGGATGGAAAAAATTATGAAGTTTTTAAGTCTTTATTAGGATTTTTGAGTTGATTAGAGGTTGCAATATCAGCAAAACCTCTAATATTCTATATTAAAAAGTTAGTCATATTTGGAATACTTAGAGCCCTTAGAGGCTCTAGTAGTAATCCTATCCAATCTATCATCCCAACTAGCTAATATTCTAGTAGTGGAAGTGTTCCCTTTGGATGATGCATCATTTGGGTTTATATGCCTTAATTCTCTAATTCCCTTATGTTTATTTCTTTTGGATTTCTGGATCAACCATTCCTTCTCAATATCTTGTATTGTATTGTCTAGCTCCTTATAGTTAGTTGTATGTTGGTAGAATGTTGGAGAGAAGACATCATCTGGTTGAGTTTGTTTTATATTGCATCTGAATGTCCCTTCCATGGTATTTTCTTTGCTTGCAGCCTATTCTGACTCCACATTTATTTGATATGGTGTTTCATTTTCAGCTAGGTTCAGTTACTGGATAGAAGTTGGCATGTTCTCCTCAGGTATTAGGTTCTCCACTTGAGTTGTGCCCTCTACAATCATCCCAATTTGCTCTGAATTTTGATCTTGGTCCAGCTGATTGGAAATAGTTTCTTTTGGTCAATTTTGTAGGCATGTTGTAGTTTCATTTTCTATTCTAGTTGGTTTGGTTTTTCTTAATCTAATTCTGGATTGGCAATGTAGCAGTTCTCAAGAAGATGCCAAACATCTTACATTTGAGACAGTAATGTGGTTTCTGCTCAATGATGACCTACTACCAATAGCCATTAGTTAGGGTATCTATCTAGATTTCATCAAAGTGGGGAGCTATTATATCTATTTCAATAAGAACATGAGCAGCGGATGGCCTAGAGAGATTGAATGTAGGTAAATCAAGCTTAAGTGGTTTTCCAAAAGATGCACAAAGGGAATAGATGATTTGTTTGTTGAAAAGGCGAAGTTTTAAGTTTAGAAATTTTAGCCAAATCAGGACAATTGGTGGTTCAATGATGTAATCAAAAGTAGGGGTCCATTTTAATATCTTCATGGGAATATTTTCAATGTGGTAGGGCTTCTTTAAAAAAAATCCATTCTTAGTCTTCCTCTCTACTGAGTCTAATAGTAGTGTGCTTGCCATCAAGGACTCCTACATTCCAATCCCCAAGAAGTATGAGTTCATTAAAATACTTTCAAATGATGTCCATCTTTGGATGTCTATAAGTGAACTTGCTAAACAAGGTAAATATAAGAGGCTCAAGCCAGTTGTGCAGATTCAGATTCATTGAGGAAAAGAGCATGTTACCATTCTTCCAACTCAATTTTTGATAAATCTAGCTCCACTGCCTTCACAAAATTTATCATGTTATGATTGTGAGAAGATGAGCTTGATAGAGGCATCAGTAGGGTCGTTAGTGGGGAGGTTATTGGAGAGGGCTCCAACATAAGATGGTCCGTCCATGGAGATCAAGGCAATGGAATAGTAACGGGGAAGGAAAAACTTAGCGAAGGAAGAAGCTTACCTGGATATGAGGAGATGCTGCCATCTTCGAACACTATGAAATTAAATCTTCTTATGAAGAAGATATAATATAACATTGATTTAGTTAATGATACACAGTTTTCAAATTATCCACACTATAAAATGAACTTATTGGAACATGTAGAAAATAAGAGATATGTTGTTGAATAGCTTAGAAAAGGTTTTTCTATAAATGCCTCTCCATTTTTTTTCTAAATTAATTAACACCAAAAAAGGATGGATGATTAAAAATACATGTTGATAGTAAGAAAAATCAAGAAGATCATTATTATACATGTTCTTCATATCTAGAATTAATGATACGCTAGATCAGATCACCGATGTTGCTAATTAACTAAAAAATATAGATCTAAAACATGGATACCATCAAATAAAGGATTTTTCCTAAGGATGTGAATATTATATTCCTTATAATCTTAGATAGACTATATAAATGGTTGGTGATTCCCTTTGGATTATTTATTACACTAATACATTCGTAAGGATAATGAACACTTTAAACAATCTGAAAGAGTATTTTTAATAGTTTGTTTTGATTATATACTCATATTTAGTTAACTTAGACAAGGACTAGCATCTCCAACATTTTAAGTTAGTTCAGCTAAGCTAAAGAAAAGAAAATTTTATATGAATTTATAAAAGTGTTTATTCATGAGCTAAAAGGTCACATGCTTTATTTCAATAAAAGTGTGAAAGGAATTATATTTACCACATCCGGCCTTAGATTTTATTTTATTAAGGTCAAGCCACCATTAATTGGTTATATAAATATTATCTTGCTTGTACAAAATAGACCGAAGGATGACCTTTCCATAGATTTTATTTTGGACTAACATAAGACACTTAAAAGAGTTGATAATAAATTTGTGGGGCTAAATAGACATTTCAAAATGGAACACTTCTTAAAGTTATAATAAAATAAATGATGAATTATATTACAAGAATATTTTATAAGAAGAAAACAAGATTGTATGTATGATCTAATATTATGATGTTAAATAAATATATTAGATTTATATTATACTTTTGAAAAACTCTATTTAAGTTGATGGGTACTAAGCTTCACCCATAACTAAATGACCAAACAAAAGTAATCAAGATATTACTATAAAATTTATTGACCTTCTTAATAGAAAAATGCATAAAAATTAGCATTTCCAATTAATTGCTTAAAAATGTGCCTACAACAATATTAGTTTAAAATAAAAATGCAATCATCATTTGAAATAGTAGATGGTTGTATTTCTAAATAACACCTTAATATGCTGATACTTTTGCTCATGCATTTTCATGTTTTTAATATATATTAATTAAATATTTTACAAGGCTTCATGAATGTATAAGAATATAAGTTGAATAAATTAATAGAAAGTGTGATGAGGCTATAAATAACTTTAGCAATACAAAAAGTATAAAGATATTGATTATGCATTAATAAGCATCAAACTTAAAAGATATCCCTCCAAGTATAAAAAGCTCCACACAAGGGCTCATGCCTCTTTTAAAACCTCTAAAGAACGTTGATCAATTACATATCTTTTAAAATCACCAACTAACACAATTATAAATTTTTTTAATATTGAGGAAATTTTATCATACAAAAAGAATATACTATATAATATTTTGGAGACTAACTCTTTTGTAGGTAAAGAGGTGTTGATGTAAGGCATCATAAGTTTATGACATGATCTATTATAGAGAATTAGAAAAAAAAAACCTACTAACTAACTAATTAACTAACTAACTAACTATATATATATATATATATATATATATATATATATAGAGAGAGAGAGAGAGAGAGAGAGAGAGAGAGAGATGGATAGATATAATTTTAACATATTATGATTGAAGATAGTATATTGTGCAAGTGTATGTGTTAGGTCTATAACTTTTCATTTATGATTGAGCATATGAAATAGATATAAATTTATGTGTAGAATCACTTTCATATGTCAATAATATGAAGGATCATAATATGCAAGAAGTAAGATGGAGATGGAAACATTTAATGACCACCCTCTTATATAAATTTACCTAGTCTTAATCCTTTTGAAGTCATAAGTTGGTATGAGCCACATTGAAATCAATTTAATCTACTCTGGGATGAAAAGCAATCATGGAAGGTTCCTAATGAATCTAATTAAGAAAAAAAATTGTCAAATCATTCCATGATCTCCAATCAAAGGTCATGAATGCCTCCTCATCACAAAGTAATCACTTTCAACTTTCAACAAACCACTTGAATTCCTTAGAGATTTTAAAAGTTTTGATATAAAATAACTATAAAGGAGAGTTTAAAAATGTCTCTTTGCTATAAATATTATTAAGTATGATTTTAATGAATTTTGTAAGTTGTTGATGACATAATTTCATTCTCTTTGACTTGTTGGCTAAGAAGTTTTCCTTGGATGAAGAAATCATTTTGTAAATTCTTTTACTTTTTAAGTCATGAATAGCTCAACCCCAATCTTCTTCTACATTCTCATTACCACTCAATGGCCAAACCTATCTTCTAGTTTGAAAACAATTGGTAGATATGTTGAATTTTATAAAGTCAGCCTAGTCTTGATTTAAAAGGCCTAATCTCTATTTAGACATTATTTTCCTATCAAAACTCCTTTAAAAAATTGCAACAAACTCCACAACTGAACTATAAACATCCACACTTTCCTACAACTATTTCCATTCTAACATAATAAAATTTTAAGGAAATGAAGCCATTAGTCAATTATGCTAATTTAAGATTTACATGAACTAGTTTTATCATTACTTATAATTCCATGACTTACAACTCCTGAAAATCCCAAGAACTCTTGATAATCACATTAAACATCATCTTGAAGTGGTTTCAAGTCCATTGGATTCTCCATATGTATCCTCTAGTTATCCTAATTCAACTTTAAAATAAATCGACCAATATGGGCTCTGATGATTTGGGCATCCCTAGACTCTCCATTATCTCTCCAAACTCTTCAAAAAAAAAATGCAATGAGTTCAAAGAGATGTGAGAAGACTACTACATCAATCAAATGCTTTGGGATAATTTATTTCAAGTCAATATCGGTACTATTCCAATCAAAGTTACATTGAAAGAACCACATTAAGTCAGTGACATAGGTAGTAAAAAATCAATAATGATCTTCTGAATAAAAGTTCACTATCTTTTCCTAATTGGAAGAAAAAAATTAGTGATCTTACAATCCTCTTATATTCGCCTTGACTAAACTAGGCTCACATAATACGCATTATGATTTCAGATCTGACAAATTATTGAATGATATAAATTGGTTTGAAATCTGCTGTACTTTTATTTTGAAAGATTTCGAAAGAGGGAAAAACAATCTCAGCTTTTTATGTAACATATGCGATTTAATTTTGTAAAGTTGAGGAGAAAACTTCACAAAACTTATAATAGAATCTTATTTATTTTGACAAGCAATTGATGCACGAAAGTTTATGCAATCAACGTTCTGATAGCAAATACTTATAATTTTAGCCTTAGAATGAATCTATAAAATGATTTGTAAACTACACAGAAATGTGGATTATCTAATGAAAAAAAGAAAAAAAAAACTTCGCTATATATTTAATTATTTTAGATCTTATTTTAGAAATATTCTTGTTGTTGTAAACCTTATAATAGTTTAAAGATTATGGTGAAATATTTGTTTAGCTGAAGTAGCCGTTGAAGGCTGTTGTTGCCGTTCAAGGATAGAGTCTTCAGCAATTTATCAAGGCTAGTTCAGGTTAGGAATGTGGATTATCGAGTTCAAGGAAAATGTCTGAAGTTAACAGGATTGAAGTAGAACAATGAAGATGCAGGTTTCTGCAATTTCCATTGGTGGAGAACAAGTCTTCGTGTTTCAGGAATTAAGAAAGAAAAGTAGTTAATGGACAATGCAGGTCTGAAAATGAGTTATTGCAGCAAAGTAATTGGTTAAGTATTTTCCAACGAAAAACGATGCTCTCTGTTAGATGAATCAGCGAATGCAGCTGTCCGATTAGGAAAAAAATGAATGAATGACAGCTGCTGCTGTAATGAAATAGTGATTTGATAATCCCAATAAAACATAACACGAAATTATCAACAAAGGAAATTGTGCATATAAAAAGTTATGATGTTCACATAAAATCAAGAGAAAATTCATTTAAATTTAAATTGAACGTAGAATATCCAAAAGAACGCTAAAATAAATTATGATTTTGCAAACCTTCTATACGATAAATTCAGTTATATTTTACTAATTTAAAATGATTTTTAGCATTTCTTTTAGGATTGCTAAAATCATGATGATGAATCTTGAATCTTGGGATACCTACTCAACTTATATTTTACTCATTCTATGTAACTAAATCTCATTTTATAATGATGAAAATAGATTTATTTAAATGAAACCACCTCATAATTCTTTTGGTATACCAAGAATTCATTATATTAGTGCTTGCTTACATTGATTTAGATTATGTTCACTGCAAAGTCAATTTAAAGAAAACGTTAAAATTAAGCCAATATTTTAGATTATCACTTATGCCTTCAACTAGTTTGATTAACACTTGTGTATGTCAATGCCAGCAACCAAGTTACATATGTTCTTTCACTAAAACAATAATTAGAAGATCAGGGCATTAAGCTAAAACACATTTTAGTTAAGTGAGATGATATTAACGCTATTAGTCATGATCATTAAAATATACATTCAATCTAATATGATTCTCAATGCCATCTTTAAGTTGAATATTTTTAAAATCAAGTTAAAGTGGATATAAACATTAATTTTAGAGAACTTGTGTTGAACTGAATATCATCATGAAATGAACCAAATAATACCAAAAATGATTTGATATAACTATAAATGAATTCAAAGCAAGCATATGAAGTATAATTAAAAACTTCATGAAATTAATCAAAGGATCAAAAACCTCAATATCTTGCATGTTTACTGTTAAAATGAATGTTCCAAATAAAAGATTCCAATGAACATAAGATTGCTTGATGCTGAAGTCATGAAATGACTTAATTGCTGAAGGAATAATTTATTATCAAAAGAATCAGCATGACCCATAGGATTGGTGTTCTGATATTTTAGCTAAATTGATTAAAATATTATTAAGGGGCTATTTGGTTGGAAGAATTTTGTGTGTAAAGTAAAGTAAATGCATGGATTTTAACTTGTTTGGTATTTGGCTTGAAGTAAAGTAAAATTTCTAAGGTAATGTAATGTATTCCAAAAACATTACAAAGGTCATTTTTGGTGTACTTAGAATTTGCCCGATTTGGACGAATTCCAAATACACCGGCCAATGTAAAGTGGCCGTTTGCCATCGCCAGCCGCCGCTCCTCCCCGCCCGCGCCCGCCGCCCATGCCCACCGTGCCCGTCCTCTACCGCCCGCTTCCACTCATGCCGCTGTCGCCGCCACAGCCATCACCGAGCGTCAAAACATTCAAATACTTTACATTATATTTTTTTAACTAAACAGAAAAAAATAAAGTCATGAATTTGTAAAATCATCAATCAAACAATTTTAAAATCATTTTACAAGATTCTTTTCTTCTTTTCAATACCAAACAAAAAAATTTGTAATTAATTATTTTAGATAAAAATGATGGTGGGGAGGTAAAACTAGTACTTTGAGCTAAAGAGGTCTTTATTCAATAAATGATATCAATAACCACATTAGCAATTGTCATCTTCTAAATGCCATCACCAAACCATAATTACCAAACCGACATCATTTCATAGCTATATCCCATCAATTCAAAATAATGTTATATCACTTAACTATCGTTGTCTAATAACAATTACCCTCAATCATCATTGTACCACCATTGTAGAATCACCATTTCTTTCTTGTTATTGTCTAACCATCATTTCTTGATTATCGTCATCTACTAGAATATTATTGCTTGATTAATGTTTGCCGAGCATCATCACGTAACTTCCATTATTCAACTACCACCTTTCTATCATCGATATCACTTTCCATTACTACAACCACAAGTGACAAGAAGATTTTTCGAATATTGCAATTCTATCATCTCTAATTTGTAAGAAGTGTATAATTTTTTAATTTTACCTAAAAAGTGAGTTATTTCAAGCAAGCCAAGCCTAATATTTTTCTTTTTCAAAATTTCAAATAAAACATTTATATCTATTATATAGTTTTCTTTTATTAATATATTTATTGGGTATTTGTATACAATTTAGAATTCAATTTCTCACTTTAATGGAAAAAAATCTATCATTTTAATATTTTAGCATTATTTTTGTAAATTATCCCAATCATCCTATATATACTTCTTTGATGGATAACAACCAACTCCTTAATTATGAATAATATAATCTAACTATTTATGGCCACTTAGCTTTTCGAGAATTATGTAAGTAGGATGAGATAGCATCAAGCTCAAATCTTTTAGTTCTTAAAGGAGACTAGGTAATAAATTGCACAATCAGAATGCGATGGAGTTCCCCGCTAAAATTAATAGTGGCCAATGCTAATCAATTAGATGCCACCCATCTGGTGCCAACCTATTGTTATATTTAGCTCCATTTCAATCAAAATCTTATTTGTAACTCTTGAACATTTTTTTAGTGTTGTTTAGAAGAGCAGTAAGCTTTAGGCTATCTTACAAGGGACAAGCTTACACTTGATTTTATTTTTTTTCTTAAATATTTATGCACTTTTTTACTAACTTGGCAAAGCTTTTTATTAAGTAATTTTTTTATAAAACAAAATATTATTAAGATCTATTCTTATCATTTATGGAATCACCACAATAAGTAAATGTCCATTAAAGAATACTTGCAATGTTCTCCTTTAAATTATCATAAAATTTTAGGAATAGATCTTGAACTTCTGTAAGGTATTTTTAATGAAGGTCTCTGAATTAGACCATTTTTTCTTCATTGAAATACGTAATAATATGTTCCTATATTAATCCTTTTCGTCTAGTAGAATAAATAATTACTACTAATGAGAGCATCATCACATATCAAAAAAAGTTTTAAAAATCTTTTAAATAAATTTAAGAGTAAGAAGGTGATACATAAACATTATAATGTAGAATATAGGAAAAGTCAAAAGAATGGAGATGCTCTTCCCACAAAAAAAAGTATGAGTCATTTGATTGCACTACATTAAATACATCCAAGGCAAATTTTATAATATAGATGTAAATTTTTTTTAATATGTTAAGGGACTAAAACTAATAAAAAATTCAAATAATAAAGAGTAATCTTGATATTATCATTTTTACTATCAAAAGGACATTTAATAGAAAGATGTATTCATCTAAAGGAAGAAAATAAATGTTTTCTTTGCTAGCTCTATTATTTGTAAGAGTTATCTAATGTATGTATGTATAATGAAAAATTATCAATTATTAGAGTTAAGAGTTATTCATACTATTTGGTCCATGGACTGCCACTATACCCTATTCATCAGTATACACAAAAAGATGATCCGACAAGTAATAAAATAACCTTTGATTACTTAGACTTTAATAAAATGAACTATCCATATCAATTTTATTTAATCATCTCAATAAGAATTTAGACAACTATGGATAATTTTGAATAATCTACCATTAACTAACTTTATAAATTTTGGAGTAACCCAAACTATAATCCAACCTTATCCTTGTAATAGTCATAATTATTTTTTAGGACATGCTATAAACATTTGTGGCATACTCACCCTTTCACTTACCCTTATTGGCACATCTTTAATCTAATTCATGGTAGTAAAAATAGTTGAATTAATGAAGTAATACTTAGTCAACCTCAAATATTTTGTTTTATTGCTTTGGTATCTATCTCCCACTTGAAGAGCAAATTTTTAATAATTAGGGGTATTATAGAAATATATTGAGATCAATTAGTACTTCATTCATGCTACCTCAAACAAATCAAGTTGAAAAATCAAATCAGTAAACTAGCCTATAGAAATTAAACTCTCTTCATCTTATTAAAATTTTTAATCTCACTAAAATGTAATCAATGTTTTTATTGGAAACTAAATATTTATCTTATTAAGTAAAATTTTTAACTATCATATATCTCATTATGCAAAACAATAGCATGAAAATAATTCTGTTCTACTTGTCTATCAAAAATTACTATAAATAGACCTTCATTTTTCACATATAAGTGAGTTGGAGTAAACTTTGACTAGTATTAGAGAGATCTCCTACTAATGATTACTATTGATAGTCACTGCCATCAACAATTATTGCTTGAATACCATTGCTTAAGTGTCATTACCTTACCATCATAACTAAATTATTACCAACCAACTTCCATTACTTTAGTACTATTTCTTGGGTACCATCATTTGATTACCTTTGCCATGTTCCCATCATTAGACAATCATCATCTGAATGTTTTTTTCTAGCTACCATCATTTGATAAATGTCATTTAATAATTTTCCCACTATTGTTGTTAAATGCTATTGTAAGACATTCATCTCTAGATTGTCATTTATCGATCTCCTATATTTCTTTCACTAGTTTTTTAAAGAATCTCTACTATAATCCTAAAAGATGAAATAAGTGATTTCAAATTTTGAGGAAGGAAAACTTTTACAATCTTATATAATATATTATTTAAATTAGGCTAGGACCTATGATTTTTTCTCGATTTATATTTTTCATTTAAAAATTATGGTAATTCCTTAACTTTTATTTTATTTTGATATTAATATCTCACTCTTTATTATGAATATTCTAGCACATAACAAATAAAAATAAAAATTATGAACTCTTAGAACAAACAAATCAAGATTTTTTATTAGTTTATTCATGATCATGTTGCTCAAAGAGTTGTTGAAATTGAATTTATTAGCATAAAATATTAGCTTCATCCATATCAATGTTTTACTAAATATTTAGCATAAGATAGGTTCTATGATATGAAATAAATTATTATTACTAGAGCCATCATTATAATTACTTATAAGATTGCTTGATAATATTTTTGATGATCTTAAACTTATTTTGTGTTTTATGTTATTAGAAGGATAATAAGATTTTATATTGGGCAAGATTATCTACATGTTCCAAAAATTTCAATTCAATTTAACCGTTCACCAATTTTATTACCTTTATTGTCAATAAATCGAGAGAGATATCAATTTATAATTCAGCTTTTATAATTAAGAACATATATTGATCATCATAAAAATGAGGAAGCCTATGAACTCATGAGCCCATTGTTGTAATAACTGATTACATGATTGCTAAGATGCAATGATTATGTAGAAGGAATTGATCAACTTGTGATGCATGATATATAGAAAGACTAATTAATTTAGAGTCTTAAGGTTATGTGTCGAGCCGTGGAATTAAGAATTACACATTTCTTAATTACATAAATCTATCATCAAATTGAACTTATTTTATCACTAAATAATTATCAAACTAAATCAAAATTCGTAATACATGTAAAATTGAGTTATTAATATTTTTAAAAAATCTTTAAATTCAATTTTAATAAAACTCTTAATTCTTGGTAAATGGGCTTAACTATAGATTAATTAGTTAATTACCTTATAATTATCCCTAAATTACCATTCTATTTAATTCACTGAGTTCCTTAAAAAGCATATGTAATAGTTATTCTTCCTATTATAGATTTTTAATTGTTGGAATTTTAAAAACTTAAATGTATTTATTAATCACGCATTAGTTATATTACTCATAATTTCACCTAGCAAAACATATGAGTATGCTTGGATGTTCATATATTAGAGACTCCAATAGTGCTTGATCAGCTTAATGAGGGCGATTGTAAATTTTTTTATTTAATTTCATGGAAAATTTTTAGGAATTATCTTGATAATGTTTTAGAGCTATTTAGAGAGAGTTCAAGAGAGGTACATCGGAATATTGTTAGTAATAGTTTTATACCTAAGTACAAACTACTGATATAATTTGAGAGCAAATTCTACAACTTTTTAAACAATTTTAAAGAAGAAAAAATTAATATTGAGTTAGCAAGTGAGCAAAATTTCTAATGAAGTTGCAACGATCCATGACTTTTTTTCTATTTCCATAAAGGTCCATAATTATATGTTTCACATTGTATATGAATTTCATTTATTTGTACTTCAAATTATTATTACTTTGTTGTAAATAGGTGCTAAGAGCATATGTCTTATGTCATAACACTATAGAAAATCCAATCATAATCTTTGGAATATTTTATTGGAAATAACCAACAAAATTTATAGTGGAATTTCAATCAAAAAATATTTTTTATAGAATTTTCTATGAAAATTCTGTCAATTTTTCATTTAGTTATCTCTGTGTGGTGTTTAAAATTATGATGAGGGACATCATGTAGATCTTAAAGGTACTTATTGAAATAATTGAGTACAACATCAATAAATGATATACTATTTTAGAAGATAATAATATCACCAGCATTGAACTTAATCATATAATAAAGACTCATAAGGCTGATGAGTTTATGCATGCCAGAGAATTTTTTCTCTTACCTTACATGGATGAAATAAGACAGTGTTTATTTTAAGTTGGTTCTTATATTTTCTATAAGGGCAAGACCCCATAGTTAATTATGTTCTAAGACATAAAGTTATCTAAGAAAACTCCTAATTAAAGTGATTCGCTAACATCTCTATGGATTTTGAAAATTGATATCAAACGGTTGATAATTCTAGAAATCAAGTGGGAGAGCTCAAACAGAAAGAGATCTTAATGAAATCCAAGGGAGGATAAGTAGAATGTGTTCATGATACTAAGAAGCCTAGTAAGCACACCAATCTATCATATAGCGAGGATTTATATTTTTAAAGTAGAGAATCATGATTATTTAAGTTGGCATTTTATTACAAAGCTAGGATTTATATTCCAACAACATAAGATTATGGAAATGCATAAGAGATGCAGATTTATGCTCTTAACATGAGAGAAATAGATAACCTTTGAACCTATGTCCAAAGTGCTTTAGCACAAACTAAGAGCTTGATTTAATTCAACTCAAAAAAAGTTGAAATATGCTAGATCACTTCCATGAGAAAAAGTGAACGTATCCCAACTCTTTGGGACTTACAATAGCCTGGAGTGGTTGCTAGCTAACACCTCCTATACTTTAAAATCATGTGGCCAAGTCTTATGAATGTTAGATAGTTAGCCTATTATTTATCAAGAAAGAGTCTAAGATTTTAAACTCACTACCTAAAAGCTTAGATCACGGCTAATATGAAAGTATGTCTTAGACTAACATAATAAAAGTTATATATTTCATTCAATTTTGACTCATTAATTGACTCCAGCTTGGGTGGACAAGTATGCATAATTGTATGATGAAATTAATCTATGGGCCAATCTGTAAGAAAGGGTTTTCTTTACTTAAGGGGCTATTGTTAATGGTCCTACACTTCCCTTATCATGCAAAGAGTGAAGATCCCCTATATTCAAGGAAATAAGACAATATGCATGCATAATGTTATCCACGTTCATTATAGACCTATGATGTCTAAATTTATTTTTATTAATTAATTTCTATGATTTTATAGTGAAGTTATGAGTTGTATTAATTATAAGTTGAAGTTATTTATTTTAATTAGTTAGAAAATTTAAAGTCTTAAAGAGCCTAACGAAATCTAGGCCATACATCAAAATATCACATTTAAAGAAACCTAAGAAAAAAAACTATGTCAGTTCTATTGCACAATTAATGTAAACATATCAAATATTTGATCATATTGAAAGAATAATAAAAGGCCAATGCGGTTAAGTTCCGCTAAATACCCTAAAAAAGAAAAAAAAGTGGCTTGTCGTGCCCAACACTTATATAGCTCAAATTATAATTACTTAAATGAAATTAAAATAAACCTGTGGCATTTTAATTTGAAGTCATTGGGACACCGCGTAGATTTTAAGGGAGTACTCATTGAAGTGATCGGGTGTGAGATTGAGGTATGATATACTACCTTGGAAGATAGAGACATCACCCTACGATGGACTCAATCACCAAATATGGACTCCTAAGGTAGATGAGTTTCATATATACCATAGATCTTTCCCTCATTTTACATGGATAAAGTAAAGTAGGGTTTATTTTAAGTTGGGTTCTTTAGTCTCCTATGGAGGCAAGCCCCCATAGTTAATTATATCCTGGGAAATGAAAGTTTCTTAAGAACACTCTCGATTAAAGAAGTCAATAAATGTCTCCAAAGATTTTAAGGCTAGACTATCAAATAATGGATTGTTATTAGAAATCAAATGGGATTGTTTTAATAAGAAGACTTCTTCACAGATTCCAAAAGAGAATAAGTAGGAAGTATTTAAGATACTAGGAAGCCTAGTGTATGCTTCAATCTACCTTATAGTGAGGTTTTACATTTTTAAAAGAGAGAATTTATTTTTCATTTAAGTTGAAATTTTATTAGAAGGCTAGGACTCACATTTTAACAATACAAGCTTTGTGAAAATTCCTAAGAGGTGAGGACTTATGCTCATAGTAAGAGTGAAACAAGCCGCCTCAGAACCTAGAGAAAGAGAGTTCTAGCACATGCTAAGAGCTCGACCTAATTTTACTCGTGGTAATGAGATATATATTGGTTCACCTCCACAAGAGATAATGAACACATCTTGACTCTTCTGGACTTACAACTGCCTGGAGTAGCCACCAACTAATATCTCCTACGATTTTAAGATCATGTAAGCCAACCATTTGTAAATGCAAGATAGCTAGGTTATTGTCAATTAATAAAGAAGCTAGAATCCTAAACTCACTCCATAGGATACAAGATAATATTTATTATGCAAACATAACTTAGACTAATTCGAAGTTTACAAATTTAAAAACTATTTTAACACATTAATTTGGGCCAAGGCTTGGGATATAGTTGCTTACATGGATGATGAAATTCAGTTCCATGATAAATCAATGAGAAGAGGTGTTCTTCACTACAAAGGACTACTTTCACAGGTCAAGTCTGTCCCCTATTATGTTAGAGTGGAGATCTTTTATTTTTAAGAGTGAACTAATATAATATATATGGTGTGATAACATACAACATTTAGCTAAGGGATTGCTAAATCTTTTATTTATCTTGATTATGAACATAGGTTTTAAGATGAGGTTATGAGTTATTTAGTGAGCATAGAAATTTTAATTTTATCTTAAACAACTTACTGCATCTAGGTCACACATCAAACATACACACTTTAAGAAACCTATGAAAAGCATGGCATTTTTATTGCATAATCTAAACATAACAATCAAACATTTAGATTTCATAAAATAATAAAAATGTCAATATGGTCAGTTACTGCTGAACACCCTAAAAATAAAAATAAAAGTTAGGTAGTCGAGCTATACCCTTATACAATCCATATTATAATTAAATATTATAACTTAAATGAATGCTATTGGGGTCATCAATTCTACTTTTTTCTTTTTTTTTTCTTTAGATTAGTTTACTCCAAGCTTTATAGGTCCTCCCAGGTCTTTGCCTTCTAGCCATTGCTCATCCTAAACCCCATAACTCTAATCCTAGTTCTATTACAAAAATTACATTTTTTGTGAAAAATTAAATTTAACTACACCTACAAAATAGAGATTAGTATAACACACATTCAAACCAAGTAATTATATTTCATATATTTGGACTTAGCACATTGCACTTAGGTAACCAAGCCCATCTATCCTAATTAGATAATGCTTGGGGGCATAAGCAGCACCTGTAAACAAGAACACTTACATTCATTTATTATTATGACGGCCCCTCAAGCATAATCCCCTACATAAAATATCATTAGGTTAATAATGACTTAACATCCAGTCTACACACAAACAATCCTACCATTCAATCTAAAACATTACACCATAAAACAAAATATATCTCCACAACATACACCAGCCTAACTTAATACTAAGGTTAATGTCTAATGTGCGTGCTAAGGCTTAGTGTGGTATGTCATGAATAAGCTTTATAATTATGATTGTCTAAAATCTTATGCTTGTTTAAATTACTCAATAAGGATGGTTTCACTTTAAGGTTTTTAGTAGGTTGATTGGATTTTAAGTTATGTGTTTTTATTTTTGTTCACTATTTACTTAAGATCTGATCATTATAAAATGAATAAAGAGGGTTAACTCTTTCATCCCTAGCCTAAGTTGTTTTCTAAAGATATTTTATTATTAACTTAATTCACTCAATGAACCACTTATGAATTCTATTTAGCCTAAGTTTAGATTAGCCTGAATGAATTTCTTTCAAATATGAAAGACATCTTAAGATTAATGAAATTAAGTCACCATCATATAACTAATACTCCATCACTTCCATTCATTATCAATAAGATCCACACTCTTTCATGTTTAACTTCTTTAATATTTGATTTAGTATATACATATACATGTAATACTAATATTTTTGCATACTTAATGAATGTTGATGCGTGAATTTAATAGAAAAGGGAGATTTCATCTCATAGATAAGCATATGCAAGTATGTATTAAGAAATTAAACAAGTATGTACTGTTATTAAACTAGGGAAGTGAGATTATCTAAGACCTCCTTGGGGCTACTTAAAGCCACGTGTCCTTGGGATGTATAGACTATATACTTGATAATTTGAATACACATAAGCATATACATAAGTATAGAAATAAAATCATGCAAAGGTTATGTATAAAAATTCTTTATTTAGGTAAAGCTTAATGGCATAAATAAATGTATTTTACTTTACGTTCTGACACATCCGTACACATAAATGAAATTAAGCAAGTACATGCCATTGTTAAACCAGGGAATTGGGATTATCTAAAAACTCCTTAAAGCCACATATTTCTGGGATCTCCAAACTATATACTTGCTAGTTCAAATGCATGTAAATATATACATTGAACATAAGAATAAAATAATTAATTGCCATCTTTTAATTACAAATAAATGAGCATTTCATTAAATATTTATAGTAAGCATTAATTTAAGTTTTAAGTAATTTGATTCATAATTAACTTATATTTTCAAAATAGTTTGAGATTTATTAGTGATAATAGCCACACTATATAATATAATTTCTCTAATTCATGCAGTTTAAATACAATCATATTCTTTTAATTTATTTTTAAACATGAATACGTGAAGAAAATGACATATATTTATTATTATTAAAAGGAAGTAACTAAATATTAATGCATAACATACCTGATTTCATCAAACCCTAATGACAATTAAGTTAAATAAACATCCATTAAGCCTAATCAAAGCTTCTTTAGGGTCTAATTTTAATGTTCAAGTTATTAAAACCTAAAGAGGAGAAATAGTATTGAGGATTGACTCCATCCCATATTGGTTATTTAATATGTTGAATAAAAAAATTAAATATGTTTTATGAATTTATTAAGTTCCATCCACTAAGTGCATCAATTTTATTATCCTACATAAGATTCTTTAACTTAATTAACCACTTAATCATGAGTCTTCAATGATATGCTTCAAGAAAATAAAACTAGCAATGCACCTAAAGAGACTTAATGCAATTAAGCTCTTGCTTAAGAGTTAATCAATTAAAGAAAAAAATATTTAAGCAAAATGCTCTTGTGATTTCCCAACACCAATGGGGAAATCATAATTTCTTTAATGACTTTATGTTATTAAACACATGAAGGGATTAATGGGTTGGAACTTGAATTATTTAAGTTGATTTCATTTGAATTTAATTATTAAGTTCTTTAATTTATCCTTAATTACAAAACATGTTAATTAAATCAATTAAAGGAATACATTTGGAATTAATTAAAAGAAAGCATCCTTATTAATTCCCATTCATCCTTACTATTTTCATTGATTAATTATCCCTAATTACTCAATTTTACTATTCATTTATTTTAATAAATATTAAATCACTTAAAAGGGGTGATTAGGATTAAAAATTTGGGATTTCCTAAATTACGTGGAGAATAATTACAAGAAAAATATGGGAGGCAGAGGATAATCATAGAATCAACATGTCAAATTTGGAATTAATTAACTAAGTAATTTTTCCTTAATTAAGATAATTATTCTAAGTTTCAAACCTTAATTAAGCATTATTCATTAGATATTAATTGGGGATTTTAATTCTATTAAATTCTCCTTAGTCTAAGCTTTCCAAAATGATTTTATTTGTATTTTAAATATTTTTCTACAATTAGTTATGAGTTTTTGAAGATTTGGCTATTTAAAATAAATTTTAAGCCTAATTACTCAGTTTAAACCATCAACGCCACTTGGATGCTGACACAACAATGCTTTCCTTGTGGTACCATGGCATTGGCTATTTAAAACATCTGACACAACTGCTGACTTAGGGACGACAGATGTGATTTCCTCCCAACCATTTGATCTCAGATTGGAAGGTTGAGAATCCTGTGATTACAAAATGATTAAATTAAGATTTCTGGCATGATTAATGGAGACTGTCCATTCTAATCATGCAAAATGAATAGCTAGTGATCTGTTGTCCCGTGAGCTCTAGAAGACGGACATCATCCACCTTCTATTGCTCAATCTGAGGTAACCGAAGCTCGTTTGATGATGAAAATAATTCCAAAACTATCAAAGAAAAATTTTAGGAAATCATATAGTGAAAATCACATGAAAATAAAATTTTCTTCATAAGACACCAACACCTAGAGGCCAAAACTACGATTGCCAGATTTTTACCTTGCTGGAGCTAAAGATTGGTTGTCCACTGATAGAGGTAGCTTCATCTTGAGCTGCCACTCCGTCAATCAGTCTGTAGACCAAACGCCACTGCGAAAGTCTCCAGAATTGGTCTAGGGATGCCTTTCAGACCAAAGTGTGGTGAAGATGTGGGGAAAGTTAATTTGGCTTTGGTGAAAGTTTGGTGAGGTTGGATGGATGAAGCTCTCAAGCTTGAAGGGAGCTTAGCCTTGCCACCATTGCGGTGTATGGAGAGCTCGAGGAATGCTCTAAGGAAGGTATCTGATTAGTTTGAATGGATGGGGAGGAGTTACTCTCCTGCCCACTTGAACTAAGGGCTGAGATCGACTCAGCCATTACCACTCATCCTACTATAGTTGGTGGACGGAGGTGGCAGGTAATTGTTGAAGTGGATGTGTGTGAGAGGCTGAGGGAGTGTAGTGGGCTACCATGGAGTGTACACTCTATCTTAGGTGGACAAATGATTTTCCATGGGTGAACTCACCCTCGCTTAGCCAAAGGCTGAACCCAACAAACTTGAGTTAGGTCGGGTCAGTGGTCCTTTATCCATTAAAGGCCAAAGGTAGATGCAAAGGGGTAGGGAGTTAGAGAACCCTCAAAATGGGAACTTTGTCTCATTTGGTGGGCTTAATTTAATGGGTTTGACCCAACCCGGGTTCACCATGGGTTGGGCTCACTTGGGCAGGCCTATGGTGACTTAAGGATGAGTCATATCAATTTTGGTTAGGTTTGGACTTAGTTTGAATGAGTTTGGCACAATTTAACTCAGGTTGGGCTAAGTTGACCATTATGACCAAATTAGGTCAAATTTGGAGTTTAGTTAAGCTCAATTGGTCATTTGGAATGAGTTAATGCAATTGGCTTGGTTCAAATTGAGTTAGATCTGGATTTGGTTCGTATGATTTTATTTGGGTCAAATGGGTCATGTTGACCAATTTAATCAAATTGACCAAATTGGCTTGAGCATGGGTTAGGTCTATGATCAGTTGGTCATTTGTAATTGATTGAAAGAGTTGATTTGAATTGATTTGAATTATATAGTGACTTAGTTTAATTTTACCCTTTAGGTCAAATTAGGCTATGTACGCCAATTGGCTTGGGTTGACCAAATCGGGTCCAGTTGAAGGTTCGATCATGTTCAATATTCAATTGGTGATTGGTTAGAAGTATTGGTTTCAACCAATTTGGTTTAAGAGTTGATTTGGCTCAATTTCTCCCTTTAGGTCAAATTGGGTCAACTTTGGTCAAGAGGCCAAATTGGTTTGGTTAGGCTCAATTGGTAGTTTTGAAGTGTCCACCAATGACCTACAACCATCAATGAAGAGATTGGATAGCTTGATTAAAGTTTGGTCTAATTGAACCTTTTAGGTCACTTTGGGTTTAGTGGTTTAGTTAAGTAAATTTAGACCATTTGGGGCTATAGATGGTTGGAGTATATTCAATGATGAATTTGAAGTTGATTGATGGCTTAGATTACAATTGATTTTAGTTAGATTAGACTTTGACTCATTTGAACCCTTTAGGTCAAATGGGTCAATTTGGGTTACTTAAATCTAATTGATTTAGTTGGCTTGATTGTAAGTGTTGGAATAGCTTAAAATAATCCATTGAATGGTTAAAATAATTGAGAGAATTGAATTGAGCTTGGTTTTCTTGGGTTGGTCTGAATAGAGTTATAGGATTTGAAGTGGGTTAGCTTGAGTTAAGGTTCAAATTAATTTGGATTGGAAATTAAATTCAATCATGGATAATTTGATGAGTTGAGGTTGAGGTTTCAATTATTTGGTTTAGGTTCAAACAAATTGATGGGTATGACTCTCAATTTAGTCCTTAGGATAGGCGGAGATTACTCATACTAAGGTAAGCTCTAGGCCTAAGGTTATGCCCTACAAGTCTCTAGGCCATAGTTTAGTGTTCCCTTAGTCACTAGAAGTGTCCAAGCACTACGAAAATCTCTAAGTATCTAGAAGAATCCTAGACCTAGGTAAGGTATAACTGAGAAGGCACACTGCACGTATTGGTACTGACCGAGATCAATAGCATCCAAGAAGGCCATGAATATCAAAAGAGGCCAAAATGGAGGGGGTACTAGGAACTCAAATCTTTAGTTAAGTTTGACTTATTTTGTTCCATGCTAGGGGCATGGAAGGAGAGTTACTTGGATTTAATTTAGTTTGGTTGAAATTTAGTGCTGAGGATTGATTCATGCCAAAAGCATGAAGGAGGATTCGCTAGAAATGATTGCTTGAGGCATGTCTTCATGCTAAGAACACAAAGAGGAATTTGTTGGGGATTGAATCATGCCAAGGGAATGAATGTAGATATGTTAAGTATTAATAAGATTTAGATTAGGATTAGTTTGATTGGATTAGTTTGATTAATTTATTTAATTGATTTGATTTGGTTTCATTGGTTTGATTGGTTATGTTGAAAGATTGTGTTTGATTTTGGTGACTCATGTCGATTTTGATTTTATATTTAATTGTTGAATGGATGTGGATCCTATCAGTTTATGATACGCCGCATTAAGGAGGGACTACTAGAGCCTAGACCAACCTTAGGTTTATCGACCTAAAGGAGTAGACCTTTTATATGTAGAATGATGCTGCCCAACCTAAAGATGCAACTACTAGGAGATGGGCTATAACAGCTTAATCCAAACCTAGGGTAGTCACTCAAAGAAAAGAGCCTTAAGGGCATGATCCTACCCCTAAACATTGGAGATTAGATCCAGTCAGTGTGCAATGAATCACACTATGGAAGGGCTATAAAGCCTGAACTTACTTTAGACTTACTAACTCAAAGGAACAGTCTACCAGCCGTATAGTTGAAACTATCCAACTTATAGGTTGTCCATCAATTTGCGATGGTTGAATTAGGAAGGAAGCTCAATGACTCACATCTTCCAAAGCGGAATCAACCACTTGGGTGACCCGTTGATCATGTAGTAAGTCAAACCCGGCCTAAGAAGACTACTAAGAAAGGGCCTCTGGGGGTCCTACCTCAGCTTAAATAGCCAAGGCGATTCCTATATGGAGTTTTTATGACACTGCCTAAAAAGTTAAGATGCCTACTCGAGAAAAGTGCCGCTGGGGGTCTTACCCTAATCCATAAGGGGTTTCAATTTGTTTGTCTGTTTAGTGTGGATCATGTTAGCTTGCAATGGCCACACTAAAAATGAGCCATGGGGGCTTTGGACTATCTCTAATTTACTGGCCTAAGGGATAATCCATGCATCCACAGACCTAAATTATTCAACCAAAGGGGTGGCTACTAGGAAAAGGGAACTATCCAATCCAGTAGTAACCTGGGTCATGTCTAAATGGGGTCATGAGGATGTAATCCAAATAGAATTCTAGCAAGGAAGGTTCCTCTATGTGTCTTATACTAGT
This sequence comes from Cymbidium sinense, assembly GCA_021442155.1. Taxonomy (NCBI): domain Eukaryota; kingdom Viridiplantae; phylum Streptophyta; class Magnoliopsida; order Asparagales; family Orchidaceae; genus Cymbidium; species Cymbidium sinense. The sequence goes on from CM038219.1 coordinate 70,514,207, forward strand.
CCCTGAAATATAAAGCTTGTAGGTATACAGTATCCTTCAACCTTTTATCACTTTAACTATTCATTTTATCCCTTTAAATATTTCATTTTTTTTATTTTTTGTTTAATTATTTCATTCTGAAGTGATTATATATTTATTTTATTATTTTGTATTCTATTTTAAAATAATTATATATTTACTCTATTACTCTAATAATCCATCCTTAATTAATTATTTGTTTATTTTATTATTTTGATGATTCATTTTTTAATTAATTATGTATTTTCTTTATCATTCCAATAATTAAATTTTAAATAATTACATATTTATTTTCATCTTTTGAATAATTTATTTTTTAAAAGTAATTATGTATTAATTTTATTATTTTAATAATTCATAATTATGTATTCACTTCATCATTTTAACGGTTCATAAAAAAATTACATGTTTACTTTATTTATTTTAATAATTTAATTTAATTATCTATTTACCCCCATTGTTTTAATAATTCATTTTCTTAGGGGTTGTTTGGGATCACTTTTATTTTTTATTTTTATTTTGTGTTTTAATTTAATATTTTTTATATTTTGTTTTAAAATAAAACATGCATGGTTGTAATTGTTTTCTTAAAAATTTTTAAAACATCTAAAAAATTATTTTAAGTGTTTTTAAAAAAATATATTTTTTATTTTTGAAAATAAAAAAATGAAAACATGTAAGAAACACTCTAAATGAACATGTTTAAAAAACATAAAAATAAAAACTAAAAAGTAGGAGACAAAATTGATCCCAAACAATCCCTTAAGATAACATACATTTGTTTTAATATGGACATGATTATTGAAAAATGAAGTCTTTTAAAATCATTATGATATGAAGTCCAAAAAATAATTTATATTTTCACAATTATTTTTCTACACCACTTTATAAGTATGTGTCATTGTTAAACTAAAGAGACAAGATATCTAAGACCTCGTTCAGGCCAGTAGCTCTACGCCCCTAGGTCTCCAAACTATATACTTTCAAACGGTGTATAATATAAACATGAACTATTCATAGTATTTTCACTTATCTCAATTAGCTTTAAATTTGACTTAGATAATAAGAATATTATTTTTGATTTAATAGAAATAATAATTATATTACTTATACAACCTGCAGATAGAAGACTTAACTTTAAACATAAGTGTAAGGTAGCTATACATTCATAAGTGAATAAAGGTATCAAATACACATCATAAAATGACCCACTTAGGCTATCAAACCCTAAGATCATATGAAAATAATGTCAATTAAGCTTAATCAATATTTCTTAATTAATATATATATATTAATCATAATTAATTAAAATTATTGAGAAGAGATCAAATGGTGGAAATTTCCAAGATACCCTTTGGTTATTAATTAGATTTAAGAGATAAAATAATTATTTTTATAATTTATAAATTCCATCATTATTTAATCCAATTAATACCCAAGAGACCTTAAAAATTAATTAATCACTATATATAAGCTAAACAATTATCAGAAAAAAGTTAAACTTGCACAAAAGTAGTAAAAGTAATAGAAAAAATTCTAAGTCATTTGGGCTTATAAAAAGTAACTAATTACACTAATTAAAATTTTAATAATTAAGCAATTATGCTTAAATTACATCAAATCAATTTGGAATTTTGATTTCATTCACTAAGTATCACCTAAATGAACCCATGAAAAGTTCATTCATAAATTTTGAAGTTATTAGTAATTAATTGTGAGATTTCTTTTTATTCTAGGTCAATTAATTGAATTATTTGATTAATTAAATATCCTAAAGTATGATGCCTCAAAAAAATTATGATTAGATGTCTAAAAATTCTTTTTAAGGGGCCTTTAATGTTAATCATTGATGATTGAACATTAAAGGTCCATTTAATTATTTCTTTTATTTTTAAAATTAAGGAAAATAATATTTAATTACCTTGACTTAAGAAATCATAACCATTAATTAGCTCATCAAATTGACATGAAATAATTATGGGAGGTGAGAAATATCATCAAAATGTCCCCCAAAAATTTTAAGTCAATTAGAAAAGTAATTAACAGTTAATTTCAAAAATAACTTTTCATTCAAACTCTAAGTACTCATAAATTAGATGTTAAATATTAAGGATTTTATTTTTCCTAAATTCTCCTCTATCTAAGCATTTTAGAGAGTATTTATTTATATGTTTTTATATTTTTCTATAACTGGTTATGATATTTTAAAGTTCTAGTTAATTAATCCCATTATTTAACCTTGATTAATTGATTTATATAATCAAAAGTTAAGTTAGTGGTCCTTTATACGTAGAGCCATAGGATTGGTTATTTAAATCATCTCCTATGGCTGCTGGCTCAGTGATAGCAAACGCGAACTTATTCTAGATTTTTTAATCAAAGATTGAATGGCCAAGATTAAACCCATAATTTTTAGGGATTAAATTGAGTGATTTCTAGCAGAATTAATCATGGTCATCCATTCTAATATGTGAAATGGACAATGTGTGATTCATCATTTTCCTCTAGTCAGAGGTAAAGAGCATCCACCTTTTACCATTTAATCTAAGATAATTAGGCATAGATTTGAGAGGAAAATGAATGAAAAATGATAAAGAGGAGATTTCTTATTGATTTATATGGCTTGATTAGGCTAAAACTTGAATTCATTTCATAAAGGTCCATGAATCTTAAGTTTTTTATAGTTTAAGAAAGAATACCTCACTAGAACTCAAGGCCTATGGTCTGATGTGTGAAATAGCTCCTCTTTAAAGAGGTGAAGCACTGATGAGAATATGGTAGATTACCTACTCATCATTTGCTCTTGAGATCGAATGCTACCATGAGTTTGCTAAAGTTTCATCAAATGCCTACTTTCGAAGCTTAAATCAAGTGGTTCTCAATTTGTTCTTGCTCTCCATAGTGTGGGTAAGATGTGAAAAGAGTTAATTTGAGTTTAAGGATGGTTTGGGGAGATTGGATGTTTGGTGCATTCAATGAGAGAAGTAGGTTGGTCTCGTCGGTGTTAGGGTGCATGAGGAGCTCTAAGGAACTGGCTCTATAAGGCTTTTGAAGGTGTCTATTCTATTTGAAGGGCAGGGGAGGCATATACCTCCATCCTTATGTGAATCACCCATTTGGATTGGTTTAGGCCATGGAAATTGACTAGGTAGTGAAAAGGGCAACAACTAGCTCTAGACTGATGACCTGAACCTCCTCCACTAGCTGGAGAAGGTTGGTGGCCAATGGTGAAGTGGACATCTTATGATTATGAACCAAGAGCTTCCCAAGATGAGAAAGACCTCACTTTTGTCAATGGCAAGATAAATCATCCTTAGGTTAGCTTGGGACAATTAGGGAGAGCTCAAGGCATGCTAAGGTGGTTGCCTTGGCCAAAAGGAGGTGTTGAACCATCCTATTTTGGGATTTTATTTTAGTTGAACCTAGTTCATCTTAGGTTGGGTCCACTTAGGTAGGTCAAACAATATGTGAGGATGAGTCATGCTAAGTTTTGTTGGGTTAGGACTTGGTTTGGTTGGGTTTGGCTCATTTATACTCAATGCATGTCAACTTGGGTTCAATTGGTCAAGTTGACCAATTAACCAAATTGGGCCCATGGGGCTATTAAGTTTTGTTCAAATAATAATTTAAAAGACATTGGTGAAATTATTTGATTTAATTTGAAGGAGATTTGAATTTAGCTCATGTGAGCCAAATGGGTCAAGTTTATAAATCTATTCAACTTGGCTAAATTGGGTATAATTAGGAGCTAAGTCATGTTCAATTATTCATTCAGAGTTGATTATGGGCTTCGATTTGATTTAATTTGGTTAGGATTGGGCTCCAGTTCAATTTCATCCTCAATTTGGGCTAAGTTGGTCGATTGGATTAGGTTGTTCAAATTGGCTTCAATTGGCTATTGAAAAGTATTCAATAATCAATTTAGAACTAATTGTAAATTTCAATTCAATCCAATTTTAGTGATATGAAGAGTTGGTTGGTCGAGTTGGGCCAATGGTTTGAATGAGATCAATTGGGCTCAATTAGGTGTAGGGTGATGACCAAAAATCATAATGGGACTAGTTGTAACAATTGGTTTGATCCCATTTGAGTTAAATCAAAGTTTAGTTTAATTTGACCCCTTAGGTTAAACTTGGTCAAATGTGGTTAAGTGGGTCAACTAGACAAATTAACCTAGCATTTTTTTTTCATTGATTTGAATATTGGCCATATCAATCTTAATTTTAGACTCATAAATTATGGCTAAGAATAATTCCCTCTCTAATCATAAAGTGACACTTCTCCTAATTCAAAATTAAAATTTTCTTCTCACATCTCATTAAGACTAACTTAAAATTTACTAGATGGTACAATCCATGCTCCACTAATGTATTAAATTTATGTGTAGTGGCTTAAATAATTATATTAAAGGAGATTTGAATCCATTCTCCTTACATGAAATCGAGATATATGAGGATACAATCCACTACTTCCCAAAAAGAAAATAGTATACTCTCTTGATGTTCAAATAAATATCAAGCAAAAAGAAAGATAAAAATAAAAAAAATTAAGAGGGAAAGGAAAAGAAGAGAGAAAGAGAATAAAATGAGAAAACTTGGGGAAGAATCTTGAGTTCAACATCACCTTTCATTCGCATCTTACCTCACTTTTTCAAATAGTATGTACGTTTTCCCAAGCACCCATAAACAGAGGATGAGGAAGACTCTAATGCGACATTAGGGGAGGGAGACAACTATGTGTACCACCAGCTTAAGCCCTCCCATTATTTACATATACTTAGAAACTAGCTCAAAGGATGGTATTATATTAACGTGGATTTGAAGCCATTCTCTGTAAATGAAAAAAATACTCTAAGAGTAAGTGAAAGTGTTTTTTCTTTTGATTCTTAAGTATTATAAATATATGATTATACTTTGAATACCTATCTGAGAATTAATAAAATGGATTCAATGATAACCTATCAAGTATTATAAATATATGATTAAATAAGAGTGCTTTGCATTAAAAGTCAAAATCTAACATTGCTAAGGCATTATGCTGCCAAAATTTTAAATTTCTTTAGAAGTATTAACTCTTAGGCATTAATAAGGCAACATCAAGGCACTGAGTCCTCAAGAATCTTAAACCTTAGGTGCACATTCCATAGTACCATGGTGCTATTGTTCAAGTGATGAGGTGATGCATCCTCTAGAAAATTAAATTTTAACACTCATCTGACAGTACCATGGTGCTGCTGTTCTACTGCTGAGGTGTTGCATCCTCTAGAAAATTAAACTTTAACACTCATCTAACAGTACCATGGCGTTAATATCTCAATGTCGAGGTGATGTGCTCTTGAGAACATAAAACCTTAGGCACTCAACTAATAGTTCTAAAGCACCAATATTATAGTGTCGAGGTGTTAATGTCTCTAATATTAAATTTAAGTCATATCTACAGCACCACATCGCCAACTGTGTAATGTCAATGCACTGTGTTCTCAAATTTTGAACTTATATCCTTCAGCTAACGATGCCAAGGCATTAGTTTGGCAGAGTCGAGGCACAGAGCCCTTAATATCGTTCATTTTTGAACTAAAAATTTTATTATCAAACTTTTAAATCATGGAGCATTCCATAGAGACAAACACAAAGTATAGAAATATAAAAAGCTTCTTTATTAAAATAAAATAAATTTATTACAATAAGTTTTTACAATAAATAAATAAGAAGAAAAAAATTACAAATAATAAAAATAAAAAGAAGTGGAAAATGAATAATCATATTCACTATCATCGCCTTCTTCTTCTTCTATCTCTAGTGGGATGCTCACATAAGGTTGATAATGATACACCGTAGAAAAAGAAGCTTGACGCTGGCACACATGAAAGCCACAATTTCTGATCATATAAATAAGCGTTGAGTTAAACTTAGCCATGTATGAAAATTGTTGCTACTACTGACCCATATGGTTATCAAATTATCTCTCATGTCACCAACCTTTTTCTTTAAATTCAAGACTTATCCTTCAATTTTTTGGAGTCACTCATTTAAGGTCTTGGAGGATTTGGGTCAAGACTGAGGAGTGTGTGAGCTTTCTCCCACCTTAGTCATTGAGCCAAATATTTCAATTGTTCTCTTAGTCGGGGGAGCACTTTGAATTAGGACTTCTTCATCAAACTCTCCTTGTGCACCTGCCATAACTGACAAATAATAAATTAAACAAGAATGACTATACCCTACAGTAATACAACATCTAAGCAAAGTACCAATAGAATTATATTTTTTTTACATATATAGTAAAGCCCATCTGAATTACAAAATTTAAAACAGTCTTATCCCTAGTCACCTCATTGATATTGTCAGTGGGCATTAACTTGGTAGAGATAAAATAATGTCAAGCTTTAATCTCAGCAGTGAGGTTGATGGAGAAAAATTGATAATCTTATCTTCCCACTTTTTTCACCAAACATTAAAATTTTTAAATGTGAAAAAATTAAGGATTTCATCAAAATCAGGATGATCATTATAATATAAAAGATATTGATTATACACTACTTCTTATAAATTATAATATGCATTAATAGTGCTGTTATCAAACCTTATTAGTTTTTCTTAGACAAAAACTCTATTATTCTGATGTTCCTTAGAGTTGGCAAAGAACTCTCGTACTGTGGAAATGACGCAGGAGTTGTTCTCATAAGCCAACTTCTCCCAGTCTCATTTATTAATAATCCTCTCCATGCTCCCACCAAGATTTAAGAAACTCCTGTCCTGGATGAGATGTTTATGTAGGAGAGCATGGTGGTATCATTCCACCACCTCAATACTAAGGAATCTACTAGTGTAGCTGACAGTTGTCCTCTTCTTTCCCTTGTTGATGTACTTTACTGGCATGTTGGCTTTCTTAAAGTGGAATAAAAGATAAGAGAGAAAAGGGTATGAGAACTCTAGTACCGAACCAAATATTCAAAATGAAAAATGAGTAGCCTAGGGGTCCTATTTATAGACTAGCTCTAGCACCACAATGGTACTTTATCGAAGCCAAGGCATTAGCCTCTCGATTTTTAGGACACGGGACCAGTGCTATGATTATGAGCATGTAGCACTGAGGCACTAGTCAACATACTGAAATGGTCACCACGCTAGTCAAAAAGATATATTTATGGCATTTATGATAATTAATTTTATAATTGAATCCTTTCAAAAGGTGAGGCTGGACATTGATGTAGCGCCACAGCACTCCGACATCGCGCCGCATCACTAGTTAAAAAGTTTGTCCTTTTTCAATAAAGAGCTTATCCATTTGCTAACCATTTTGAAATGACTTTTGACTAGCACTGGGGTGCCACATCATCAGTGCCTAAGCATCAATTAATCAGTCAATCTCATGCCATCTTAAGGGCTGCAATGTTGTCTTTATAGCATCAAGACACTGAACCCTTAGTTTTTTAAGACATGAATTCCTATCTTATAATATATGTTGGGATCAATCTATACCTTAATGGCATTCTAAAAGGATGTAAGTACAATCTATGTGTTCGCTATACGAACACCCTAATGGCATTCTAAAGGGATGTTAGTCTCACTCATGTGATCGCCATACGAACACCCAAACATCATTCTAATAGATGTAAGCCCTACATTTGTTTGCAACATAGAATTCTTTGAATTATTGGATCAAGTTATAAGTAAAGTTTACCCTTAATTCACTAAATACCTACACAACACCTCTAATTTACTCGGGATATCTATGATTAGGCAACCCGTGGTTGCTAATCAGACTCCTTGGACATTATGGCTAATAACCATCTGATTTTAGTAGATTGAAATAATGGCAGTCTTAGGATGATGGAACAATGGGATCTTGATCAAGACTCCCATCTTATTTTCGTTAAATAGTCATTGACATTGCACCTTTATACACCAATTCATATTTGAGAGATATGTTTATTTCCAGCCTTAATTGAGAGTGCTCTCTTACTATAATAAGAGGGGTAATTAACTATGAATGCTTACATTCATAGGAAATAGAACCAACATATAAATAAACCCTAACATAATGTTAAGGGAAATCTAGTTGAATATATATCAATCTACCTCATGAAGAATGAACTCTCTAAACATCTTACAAAGATAGCATGGATGCTTGCAAAGGGCATTTTTCTGAGCAATCATATTTCTGGGGACTTCAATGGAGATTAATTCTCTCTCCATCTCTAATTAGAAATTTAAAATATATGGTGTCATCATAGACTTAGATATCAAGTTGTATTATTTTAAAATTTTGGATTGATAACTGGATTTGAAACATCCAATGGAAAACTTCTCAAACATGATGAGTGCTAAGCTAGGAAAGGGGTCCACCATTAGAGTCCTTTAGGTCATAATCAAAGCTAGTTTTGCTGGAGCTACTCTCTATTCAAAATGATTTCTAAGGTCATTAAGTTTCTACCTATTGGACCTATAACTGATCTTATCATTAAGGGAATTGGAATGTCAAAGGCATTCAATAAAGGAAAGAGGTTGAATGTGATCATTCCTAATGAGCCTAAGCCTAAAGCCTTAACCATAAAGAGGGGATCTATTTTTTAATATATATCAAAGATAGTTTTGACAATGCATGCTAAGGATAAGATGGCCATTAAGCCTAAGCTAAAGTCCATCATCACCAATCCACTCAGCAATGCATCACAGAAGAGTATCCCACAAGATGATACTCTTACTCCAAGAAAGCATGATCATGATGCTGCTCCTTAGGAACCAAAATGTCTAGGAGAGCTCGAAGAAAGTACAATGCTTCTCATAGAATTTTTAGATTGCCCATTCATTTTAAACAATAATATGAGCCCACGGTGGAAGCAAATATACCCACCATAAATAACTTTGACTTGTTCTGATGGGTCAAGAGTAATAGCTCTCGACAAGCTATAAAGAAGTCTTTCTATGATTGACATACACATCACATGTCATAGCATCAACCATAGAAAGTGGAGATCATCTCCTCTAAAATCTATTAAGTTTTGAAGGCTGTTAAAAATAAAAACCTTCAAAGAAGAATTAAAACGTTGTTGAGCTAGGTTGCTAACTCACAAATTCCTACTCTAAGAGAGGTGAGAATATTGAAAAATATTGTACCCACCTTGAGTAAAACTCAATGCTTAAGGGTTTATGCTCAGTGAACACTGATAATGTGCCCTTTAGTACAAAAGTACTAGGTGGCAACTTGTTGGAAGGTCTCAATAACCCCCACAAAAATGGAGTATCATCTATCTGGTGAACATCAAGGTGTGACATCTAGGATGCATTCTCAAAGATCCACCATTGGAAGGTCCTGATCAATTTGGGTGCCTAAAAAGACCCAAGTCTTCAAGGATGAGATAACTCAAAATGAGTGAGCCCCATCAAATGAAAAAGGAACTTAATCTCTTATCATCAACTAGAAATGTTGGTGTAAAAGAATTAGTCAATGGTTGATGACACGAATAATCAACTCTTTAGGAAAGATAAAGATTTTCTAATCAATGTAGAGCAACAAATCCCAAACTTTCAAAATAATGAAGATATAGATTACATGGAAGTTGAAGTTGTTCGCATGGTCGATACATGTTTATGAAATACAAATGTTGTACCCAAACAACAAAATGAGGAAGAACATTAGGAGAACTCAAATCATCAAGAACTAGAGGTGAAATTCAAATAGAAGTTGAAGTCACTAAAGAGCTAACTAACATTATAATAAGGTTACAATGACAAATGGGTTCTCAACTCTGAAGAAGAGACCAAGAAATCAACCAGCTCAACAATCATCTCAACTTGATGAATGGATTGTTGAAAGAGCTTTTTGGTCAACTTAACCTCATAGCAACTGCAATGCAGCAAATACCTCTAAGGAATCCCCTAAAAATAATCAATCCAACAACTAAAATCAGGAGCACGCAAAATGCTACACCCAACTTGCTAATAGATTCAACCAAAGATAAGAAGCCCTAGGAGAAGCTACATTAAATAACCATCAAGAAACTAATGTTATCACTAAATCTCAAGTAGAAAACCTCATCAGCTAGAAAGTCAAAATAGTCATTATTTTAGAGACTACTGAACAACTAGTGGAAAAGGCTGACAATACCCAACTGAATACGACCAAGTATAGTATCATAAAGGATACATTGTGCCAAAACTGAACACATTTTTAGACATAAAAATCCATAATAGCATTTAGCCTAGTTCAAAATCACTTGTGGAAATACCAAAAGAAATGACACCTTACTACTACGATGATTTGTTAGCAGTCATACCAACACAGACTTCGAGTTGTATGGGTTACCCAACAACTTAGTAAAAACCTTTGCTATGCTGGAAACACTCTTCATCAAGAGATTTGCAGCTGCAATGAAGAAAGTAACAATAGTAGATCTCGCCTTGAAAAAGAGAAGCAAAGATGAAAGTGTTACAAAATACATTATAAGATGGAGAAATCTAAGCATGAAATGTGAACAACAACTCATAGAAAAGCATGTAGAACTCCTCATGGGAAACATCAATGATTAAATGGCTCCATATCTAGCCATGGCTATGATTAATATCTTCCAAGAATTATTAGATAGTGTAGCTAAATTTGAAAGGCTCCCTAAGAAAAAAGGCATTAATACTAACTATAATAGTAATACTTTTGGGTAAGGAAAGTAATCTAAGTTGCATGATTTAAAGAAGAATGATGTGAATACAAAATTCACATTCACAGTAGACCAAAAGGGATATAGAGGTGCTGCAATCTCATGACCAATAACAAAGCCAATAAAGATTAGAAAAAAGGGCTAACCCTACAATAGTATATGGCTAAACAATACTCATTCAAAAAAAATGTGTTGCTATGATCTTTAAGCATGCCCTAATGTTGGGATTTCAATTTCTAGAATCACACCAATTAGATAAAGTTAATAAACCTAACTATCATCCATTCCATAGACTTATAAGACACCTAATTCAAGATTGTTTGCCTCTAAAGATTGGGTAGAAAAGAGCTATGAAATGGGGAACTCACTTTATCAAACATTGTAGTGGTTACAACACATCCAATTCAGAATGTAAAAGCAAAAAATATTGAGCCAGCTGGAACTTAAAAAATAAATGATGATAAGGGCAAAGCTCCACAAACATAGGAAGAAGAAGATGGGGGTTGGGAGGCCTTCATCTCAAAGGAAACAAAAAAGAATGATCAATATTTTTTCAACCATACAAGGAATCCGATGGAAAAACTCCTTGGAGCCTGAAATAGATCCAAGAAGGCTCTTCCATAATATGGAGCAATTTTTATATAATACAAAGAAGCAAATGAAAAAAAATTAAATTTCTTCAGCAAAGCCATGTAAATTTAAGAAAATGAAGAAATATAAAACCAAAGTCTGAAACACAAAATAATTGACTCTCTAGAAGAGTATGAACCTCCTCGATGGTCAGTAAAACTAGAAGAATATATAGTTCACTTATAGCTTAACACAAAAAGTCTTGAAGAAGAGGTTTCAAAAGAAATGTGTCAAGTCATGAATATGTGTGAAAATTATAATCTTTAAACCCAAAAAAAGCATGTTATGTGATTACAAGTTCAACTGACTCTGAGGAAGAACGCTTTCTTAGAGAAAAGCTTACTAAATATAAGGTCAAGTCAGGCTCAAAGAAATTATGTCCTAAATTAAGTAGTAGTTTTGAGAGTACTAAAAACTTTAAAATTTTTGAATAGATACATAATTCAAAGACATCTTTTGGTAAATAAGATCAGATAGAAGAAGTAACTCAAATCCAATTAAGAAGTGGAAACTGAATTTCTCCACCTCCATAGTGTAAAGCTAATGATAAAAACAAAAAAATTCAAATCATTAAAAATTCCTTACCACCATCACCAACTAAACCTAAAATATCTACCAAAATAGGACTAGACTATAATGTTATGTCACATTTACACAAGCTCCCTACTTTACTAAGTATTTATGATACTCTCATGTTGTCCAAAGATATATGTGAGACATTAATCAAAATCTTGGAAGATCTAAAATAATATGAAGCATTTTTTATTGAATAGAGAATGAAGAAGGACTTAACCTCTCAAAAATTAGCAATCATCACATTCAGAGATGAAGACCTATTGTTAGGGATGACCGAACATAATTGACCCCTTTATGTTATAGTTGAAAGTAATTCTATTTATATAAAAAAATAATGAATTATCTAGGCACTTCGCTAAATCTCTTAGCAGCTAAGACACTTAGAGCACTGGCCTTGGATGCTTGTTACCTAGACATAAGTATAGTATTTCTATAAGGATTCAATGAACAAGGATAACAAAGCTGGGTCTCTTATTCTGCATATATGCTTTGGAAAACTGTACATAAAGGCTAAATTTCATATAATTAAAGCTAGTGTTGCATACAAAGCACTCTTGAGTAGGTCGTAGATTCATGAATATGGCATAGTACCTTCAACTCTCCATCAATGTATGAAGTATATTCAAAATAGTGAAGAACATCAAATTGATGGTGACATGAATCCATTCTTGGTACATAATACCAAGGTCTATGAAGATACCAAATACTTCATGCTTAAGAAGATAAGAGATGTTCATTCCCAAAAGCAAGTGGCTCCACCTATCAAACTATTGCTTAAAGGAAATAATATAAAGTGTAAAAATACTCATGAATCAAAGTAACTCAAAGTAATTCCCCAGCTTGGTAGCGATACTAATGATGATGAAGAGGAGTTAGTACTTTATCAATCTAAGAAAGCCTTAGCCAAAAGAAAGAAAATAATTAGTACTAGTAATATGACAAAATAATTAGAGATAACTCATATTTCTCTAATACGAATACCCGAGTCTCAAATCTCTAATAAGGTGATGAAAATAATTACAGTACCAAGGGCACATATAAAAATCTTAATAGCTTCAAGAAATAAAAAATTAATGTAGTTGAAAACATTCTATGTCCCTCCAAGAAGAGGCTATAAAGAATGTGGATCCTTCTTCGACAAGATAAGAGTGAATCGTAAATCCTACACAAATTTCATTTGAAGAGGATGACTTTAAGGAAGAAGATGTTTCAATTAGTAGTCCTCAATAATTCTCGTCAGCCCTAAAGAAGCTGGTTAAAAATAATGTTCAACTTATACCTTCAAACATTCAAGCTCAATTATTTAAGAGGCTTTAGCAAGAGGATAATACCCAAAATCCCATGGATATAGGAAGTTCACTATATGGGGCTAGCATATATTGCTTTGGCATCTCCTTTAACAAGCTTATATTATGTCATATCCTACAAAGAAGAAGTCCCTTTGGAAATTACAAATGAATAAAGAGATGTTTTACATGAAAATATACCCAAAGATGAATTAATAATTAATGACCTAAAAGATGCCCCAAATGAATTCAAAGAAGGCAATTGAGCGACTTTATATCAACTTTATAAAATCAACCTAGGTATTGAAGAAGAACCTAAGCTAACCTTCATTAGTGCTAACCTAGCATAAAAAAGATTAGGGGAATTAAAAGCACTACTCTATGAATACAAAAATTACTTCACATGAAAATTATAATAAAATGCTAGGCCTATTGATAAACATAGATGTACATAAGCTTGCCATTATACTGATGTACAACCTATAAAGCAAGCATTAAGGCAAATGCAATTAAAAATTAAAGAGCAAGTAATTTCTGAAAAAAAGCTCATTGAAGCATAATTCATCTGGAAGAAAAGTATGTTGACTGGATTGCCAATATTATCCAGACACAAATTCGTGTCTACATTGACTTCAAAAATTTAAACAAAGCATACCTAAAATATGACTTCCCACTAACAAATATAAAACTCATGGTAGATAACACATCAAACTATGATATGTTCGCCTTTTTGGATGATTCATTGGGCTATAACCAAATTAAAATAGCTCTAGAAGATGAAAATCATACATTCTTTCGCACACCAATCGATATATATTGCTACAAAATGATATCATTTGGCTTGAAAAATGGCGGTGCTACATGCCAAAGGGCAATGAACTGCATCTTTAGTGGCCTCATACATTGATATGTGGAATGTTACCCCAATGATTTGGTTGTCAAGAGAAAGAATCAAAGTGACACATAAGTGATTTAGGAGTTGTATTTGATAGAATTCAAAGTTTCAACTTAAAGATGAATCCCTTAAAATATGCTTTTGGTGTGACTTCTAGAAAATTCTTGGGCTTTATTATGCACCATCGAGGGATTGAAATTAGTCCCTCTAAAATAAAATCAATAATATAAATGCCATCGCCTAAGGATTTGGAGAAACTACGTTCACTATAAAGCAAATTGGCTTACATTAGAAGGTCCATTTCTAATATTTTGGGAAGATGTCAATTAATTTCATTTGGGAACTATTTTATGATCAACTAATTACATTTAACTTCAATTAGATTTTTGATTTTAATCAAAACTAGCCCATTTTGATCCAAATAGGTTAAGTTGGGTTTAATTCAATCAAATGGCCAATTTAACTCAATCAAGGTGTGCCTGGGTTCCAATCATGTTTGATTAAGTGTTTGAACTGATTTAGAGTAATTGATTTTATTTGATTTGAAGTCCATTTGAATTTAGACCCACTTTGACCAAAACTAAGTTTAATGGGTTCCTTTGAGGTCACAAGCTAAGTGAGCAATGATCAAATTAGACTCAATGAGAGGTTGAAATTTGCTCAATTATGATTTTAAAGTGATTTGGAATATTTAACTTGAATTATTTATGATTTAATCTGAATTTGGCTTAATAAAGGATTAAATGGCCAAATCAACCCACTTGAATCCTCATTGAATTTAGATTTTTTTAGTTCTTTGTTTGAAAATGTTCACTTAATAATTTTGAGTCATTGGGATAACTTTATTTGGCCAAATTTTCTTGGATGACCATTACTTGGTGGGGCCCACATGAGTCAGCTATAAGTCAAATGACCTGGTTGACCACATTGAACCTCATCAAAATTTATTTTTGGGTTCATTAATATTTTTGTATTAATCCTATAACTTTTGTTTATTTTGATTTTATTTTGTTTTTTTTTGTCCTTAGATGATTTTGAGCTTAAATTGTTTAATTAGATTAGTCACTCCAATCATCAACATTTAAGCTCAATTGAATTCAAATTTCAATTCATTTACACTTAATTTTGATTTCTTTTAAAATTTATTAAATTTAAATTTGATTAGGTTCACCTAATTCAATTGGATTAGGTTCAGTCCTAGTGCGATCCACTAGGCTGATATATGTTATCACCCTAAGATTTTGAGCTTGATTTAATTTTTTTATTTGATCTTGGTTTTTGGAGATACACTTGACAACTAATTGTAGTGTCCTAAGTGCCTAATTAGGAAGCTCCTAAGCTAAAATTATAGATCTTAATTATTAAGATTAGAATGATGCAACCTCATCTAAAAAAGGAGTCAACAAATGGACCCCCAATATCTATGGTGGACTAGCTAGAGTACACCACACATATTGGCATTAACCAAATAATTGATAGCTCATATAGAGATTACAAGCAACAATGTTAGCAAAAATTTGAATTTTTGTTCAAAATTTAAATTTTATATTTTGCTTTGATTTTTATTTATAATTTGTTTTGAATTTGATTGTGAAAGATTGGCATGAACTGCTTTAGGTTGTTTTGATTTAGAAAGATTTATTCTTAAAAAGAATCTAGATTTATTAGCCTCTAAGAAAAATAGAGATGTCATTAAAAAAAAACTAAGGAATCTAATCCTATCATAATTGTGGTAGCTAAAAAAGATGCCTCCAAGGGACTTATTCTTATCCTAACTACAATAGATTTTAATTATGGCAATTTTCAATGGCTAACCTAGGAAAAAAGTATGGGGACTCATATCTTCCTATGTGAGACTAGGAAAGAGGATAGCCCTGATGATTAACCAACCTAAGCGAGGAACTATAGGTGTCTATATTAGGATAGACTGGATCTTAAGATTTTTTTTCCATCAATTTTAAATGACTAACCAATAAAAAAGCATAGGGATTCACATCTTTCCACATGAAACTCACCAAGGGGATAACCTTAAAGACCAATAAGTCTAAAGGGTTCCCATCGATTTTCAATGACAAACCTAAGAAGAAAGCATGGGAGCTCATATCTTCCTAGGTGGGACTAATAAATGGGATAGCCCTGATGACTAACCAACCTAAGTAGATGATCTATAGGTATTTATATTAGGATAGACTAGATTCTAAGATTTTCTTTTCTCATCAATTTTTATTGACTAACTTAAGAAGAAAGCACGTGGACTCACATCTTTGATGGAACTTGCCAAGGGGATATCCCTAAAGACTAACCAACCTAAGGATGACTAACCTAGGAAGAAAGTATGAAGACTTACATCTTCCTTAATGGAACTAATTAAAAGGATAACTTTAATGACTAACCAACCTAAGGGGAGGATCTATATGTGTCAAAAGTAGGGATAGAATAAATCCTAAGTTCTTATTTTCCATTGATTTTCAATGACTAACCTAGGAAGAATGCATAGGGACTCACATCTTTTTAAGTGAAATTAGCCAATGGGATAGCCTTAATGACTAATTAACCTAAGGGGAGGATGTCTAGGTGCCTATATTGGTATAGAATAGATTCTAAAGTTTTCATTTTTCTTAGAAAAAATGCCACTTGAGGACTTGTTCCTAGCTAATTATACTATAGAGGTGGAATACCACTGTGGATACTTACTCGTACTCTGATTGTACTAATCCATAAAGGATGCCATTATGGATACTTACTTTTATTTAGGGGTTTGGTTGATAAGCAGGGGCATTGTGGTTGCTTAGTTCCTGACTTAATAAGTTTAGCTAATAAGAAGGGGCATTTGATGGATTAGTTCCGAATTGAATAGCTTAAATAAGGAAAAGGAGTCTTTAGTGGCTTAGCTTTTTAATCCTCAAGATTTTGACTACTAAGCAGGGGTCGCTTAGACTTAACTCTTAAGCTAAATAGTCTATTAGAATAGGGTCATGGAGCAGCTTAGTTCCATCTCTAAACTTTCTTAGAGAGAGTATCATTATGGGATTTACTCCTAACTAATTGGTTTTGATATTAGAAAGGGGCTTAGCTCTTATTCTTACTAGCTGGAATGAGGAAATTGGCAGTGGGTTAGTTCCTAATCCTAAAATTTTGACTAATCGATAGGAGTCACATAGACTTAGTTCGTAACCTAAATAGTTTATAGGAATGCGGCATTAGAGTGGCTAAATTTCATCCCAAAATTTCTTAGAAAAAATCCCACTAAGGATTTACTCGATTTTGTCAGCAATTTTTTAAGATGGGCTTAACCACTATTAGCAACTCCTAAATGAACAATTTTTTATATTGATGGATTAGTAGGAAGATCCCCCTAAAAATTTCAAGAATATAGTTATTATTGATGACTTATTTATCATTACCTTTTATTACCATTTGAGACGGTAAGACTCTACCATTTCAAAGTTTTTTTTTCTAATCCCTTCTAACTTGAAGTGAGGGAGAGTAGAGCCAACTCTATCATCAATGGTTTTTTTGTGTTCTCCTATTAGACTATCAAAGTTCAAAGACTTTAACTTAATGTTCAATTCCTTACTGTTAAATTGATAATAGCACCACGTATTAGGAACTAATTCATATAGTAACTTAAGGTCATGAAAATTTGAGAAATATTTCTTAAAGAGATCAAAATTTTTATTATATCTTTAGAATTTCTAAATATCATTTTTATTATCTAGAAAAGTCAATAGAATCTTCTTTTTAATATCTCTACTTTTATTTACTTATTTGCAACAAGAATGAAGGAGCATTGGAGTCTATTTCTACCATCCTTGCTAACATGTATGTTTGCCTTGCCCTTTTTGACTCTCTCCTAAACTTCTAATAACACAAGATTTTTGGAGGGTCTAAAAGGGAGTCATCTCTAAGTTAGTCCCTAAAACTAACTAATTAGCCCAAACAACTATCTTCTGAGCTTCCAGGTGGATGTAGAGAGATGATTTTAAAAAAAAAATTGATGAATAAGATTAAAGTTAAATTATATTCATTAGCACGAGAGACACCTTCAGCTGGGATAGAATAGTTACCATTGGTTTCCTCCACTAGCCCCTATTGAGAGTCAACAAAGCATCCCTTCAAAATCACAGCTATCTCTTTTCTTAAAGTTTTCTCTCAAGCTAATTTTTTTAGAATGTAAATTAAGCTTTAATCATTTGTCACATCATCCAATGTTAGAGGAAATAATTAGGGCTATACCCACTTCCATTAATTTTATGGGCTTTGAAATTTAAAGTTTATTTATTTGAAATAACTCCTTTATTTCAATATACATTTCCAAGTGCTTACTACCTTGGAATTCATTAAAATAAATGAATATCAATTTGAGAACTTTGTCTTAACTTTCTTTATCTTGTATCAAAGGCAAGATAAAATCAAAGATAAAGAAGAATTTATAATTTGCTTTCCAAATTTAAAATTTTTCTCAAAGATGATTTTATTTTTCATTCAAAAAGATGTCAAATCCATTTTGACCAAAGTTGGGTCAAATATAAATGATTTCACCTTGAAATCTAAATTATTTGAGTTTTATAGAAAATTTTAGAGGTAGAGGTTCTAGGACCCACTTGTTTTATTGTGATAAACGAAGAGTTCTAGAAGATAAATTAAGAATGTTGGGTAGACTCTACCAAGAGTGAAATGTAGAGGCACCCTATGGAAAGAAAGATGGTGTTGACCTGTTAGTGGCACAAGTATATTGCCAATGTTTAGAGATAAAAGTCTATTTTTAAAGAAGAAAAGAGGAACTATTCTCCAACTGAGTCACCAGAAAAATCTGTGGAGAATTTATATGTAATAACATGAAGATCAGGGGTACCTATTTAAGTAATCTAATGTGTTATTAAGGGATAATATGAATTTAATTAGTTGGAGAATAAATAAAGGGATAATAAAAAAAATAAAAATAAAATAAAAAAATAAAAAAGGGATAATATGATATCTCAAGAGATAGAAATATTACCCTATAACGAATTTAATTACTTAATAAAGATTCATAAGGCTGATAGGTCTTTGATGTACTAGAGATTTTTCTCTTGAACTACATGAAAAGGTTGAACTGGTTTATATTAATCCTAGGATTCATAATTCCCTAAAAGGGCAAGCCTTTATAATTTTAGAGAATTTTTAATGATTTTGATTATAAATTAATCAAGAGTCGATTTACAATCAATCTAAATAGCTTGATCCCACTAAAGATCAATTCAAATTCATAAAGGACCAAATCATGAAAAAGGGGTGTATGATTTGAGGCATACGTCATTGTTATCAATCTTTGAGGGTAGTGATGCTTTGAGCAACTCTATCTCATCAATACAAGGTTATAGGAATTGATTTTGCATTTTAACCCCCTCTAGATCAGTGTGTAGACTAAGCCCCACCACCTTGCCATTGGCTTTGGTTAAACTCCAGTTCACTATCATTGAACAACCCTGGTGAAGGTTTATTCGAGTTCACCTTTACATATGGAATTTGTAAGAATGATCAATTTTTGGAGAGGAATGTTTCTTCCCTATTTTCTTATTTGGATATCTTTATTGCCACCAACTGTGGCTGAATCTAGATTGATGTCTCGTTACTCTTACTAAGTGTAGTGTCCTAAATGTCTAATTAGGAAACCCCTAATTTAAGATTAGAGATCCTAATTACTAAGGTTGGACTAATGTCAACCTCATCCATAAATAAGATCAATAGTTGATTTTGAGAAGAATACCTAGATGGAATTATGGTCGATAATTTTGATTATTAAACTTTCTATTATTCCAATTTCATAAATTCTTATTTTTAGTTTAAATTTGAGTTATTATTCTTAGTGAAATTTGGGTGACTCCTCCAAGTTGTGTTATTAGTTCTTAAAAAAGAGTTATTCAGACTATTAACGACATAATTAAGCATTTCAATACCTTGGATGCTCAACTTTTTCTAACAAGAATGCCTCGTTATTGTTACCAATAGGATTGTTAAGACTGAAGCCATAAATAATCCCTAAGATATCTATCTTCTTAGACAACGTTGCTACTTGTGAAGTCAACATAAAAATTATATAAGAGTTATGAACACTAGAAACTATCTTAAGGTTTAGTTTATTGGATTACCTGTAATTTTTATTAGTATTCAATTTTTTTTAATCAAAGCATATCCCTTGCCGAAAGGTATTGTCATAATACTACCCCCACTGCTACATCTATGATAGTTCTAAGTGATCCTACTAGGTCATTATAGAATGACAAAATAATCAACCAATCAGAAAAATAATGATGTGGCTTTTTTTAGAAAATCTTTATATCTCTCACAAGACTAATAAATTGAATCATTATCAATTTGAATGAAAGAAGTGATGTCATTTGTAAGCCTAGTAGTTTCAAGTGGTGGTAAATACTAGGTTAGAAATTTTTAAGCTAAGCCACTCAATATAGTGAAAGATCCTTAGGGAAAATTCAACAATATTTTAGCTTTACCACTTATAGATAATGGAAGCAACCTAAATCAAATGGGATTATCACTAACCTTATTGTACTTAAAAGTTGCATAAATTTCTAAAATTTTATTATGTGCATGTTAAGATCTTCTATTAGTAAACCCATAAACAAAGAATATCGAACCAATTGAATAATTAAAGATATCAACTCAAAGTTATTAGCTTGGCATGATGACCTATTAAAGCTTTTATACACTTTATCCAATAAAAGTGTATCATAGTCTCTAAGTGATTTTTGATGTTTTGCTTCTCTAGATTGATTAGCTTTTTTTTGTTTTGACTTTGATTTATCTTTTCTTTCCTAACTTTTCCACAAGTTCATTTAATTTCAAGATTAAATGGCAAAAGATCTACACTATTATCATTACATATACAAAACAAAACAAAAAATAAACTAAAATTATAAAACATAACATGATATTTCAAACAAGTTTATAAAATTAACTTTCAATTGAAAAAAACACAATAAAAAGTCTAAAATACTTAATTATAAAATCAACAATTATAATTCTAACAACTTAGTAACTTAAATGAGATTAATACAAATAACATGTTGAATTAAAAAATGTCTAATGAGATTAATGCTTACAAAATATTTTTTTTTTGGATCCGTGGTAATGGTGCTAAAAGCTTGATCGGGTAGAAATACTATACGCAAGTGCCCATGCCATTTAAGTAATATAATGATGAGAGAAAGTATCATTCTCATAATGATCTATTTAAAAACTTTACTAACATTAGTATTAATCTAATGTTGACCTTAGATTTTATCTAGCAAATTGGAAATTTGTCAAAGTTAAATTAACAAAACTATAAATGCTACTTTGAAAAAAGGGTTTTACTTAATTTTAAAAAAAAAATTACACTTTGAATTTATGGTTGCTTGATTCTTTCTATGGACTTTGTACTGGAAAAGATATTTTATGTTGTTTTCAATGATTAATATTACTTTTTTTGTCTCCACTTAGATCAAATAGATCTAATCACTATAAGTAATAAATTATATTGTTATATCCTAATTAAAATAACTGATTGCATTGTTTATCATTTTCATAAACAATTGCAAATCCTCAAGTATCATTTCACAATTGTAGAAGGACATAAAAAATAATCAAGAGTAAGAAAAGGTAGAACCAAGAATTTTGTCTTCTATGTCTATGCTGCTATCCCTTGCCTTTCTGCATAAATCTTGCCCTTTTGATTTTACTATTTCTTCAGGTTTATACATACACTCACACTACACAAAAACATGTTATTTCATGCAAAAAAAAGCAATATGTCAAAAACTATGGTTTTTTCATCAAAAAATTTTATTACAAAAGGGTTTTTTATGGAAAATAATTTGTCAAAAAAATCTTGGTTAGAAATGCATTCTAACAAAACATTTACGAGAGAATATTTTCTAACTCAATTTTGATGGATATTTTTTGTTGGTAATTTCTATTAAATTACTAATAGAAATGCCAATGGAATAATTATCGAAAATTAAAAATTCAATCAAAAATTTTTTTGGTGGAATTACAAATGGATTTTCATTTGAAATTTTGCAAAAATTCTAGCAGATTTTCTGTTGAAAAGTGTAGCAAAATTCTATCAAAAAAATGTATGATCGACTTCTATCATAATACTCTTTATTTCAATTTGGCTAACGAAAATCCATCTAAACTTGTATAAAGAAGAAAACAAACTTCTTATATATTCAAATTTTTCACCTACAATCAAATATATAATATTTATTATTCTCGTAAAATGCCAGATTGTCTAACTCCATACCACAATAAATGCACTAACAAAACTCTAATCATTTATACAAGCAAAAAAAATCTTCCAAATAGATATAACATGTAATTGCGACAAAATGTTCAACTTTGCGTATGATTGTTCATTAATCCTAGTAGAGTGTTAAAAAAACTGATATAAATACAAACTAATTCTCATTAGTCTTCTACTACTCATCCACCACTGACACTTTGCCCCTCCTTCTGTCTCAATGTAGATCTTATTCTAGCTTCTATAATAGCCATTCGAGCTTATATCTGAGTAGTCATTCGAGCCTCGATATTCTCAGCTAATACATCGACACATTTTCTAACTACATCATTAATCGAATCAGTGCTTAGTCCAAAGGAATAATGATGTGCATTATACACTAACCCTATGAACCTAAGCTATATATTCTTCTTTTCTTTTTCTTTTTCTTTTTTTTTATCCCTCCAATAACTTTTCTCTATATATCAAACTTCTATTACTCTAATTGCCCACTTGAACTCCTTGAACCTATAAAATTTTTGACTTTATAACTCCTTCAACTTCGTGTACTCATTTTATAAAATATTATGATGTACTTAAAACATAATATAATTGATGACCTGAAAAATTCCTCTAATTCGAGCAGTCTCGATGCAGCAATTGTCAGTGGCGGTGAGATCAAGCACTTAAAATACATTGGAAACTTTGAGACATCGGTTAAATTCTTAAAAGCTCTCAAATATGGAGTGTTTATAGTCAAATCGCGTCTCGACGGTTCCAACAAGCCAAAGATCTTACAATTCCGACTTCATTTGAGCATTTAAATACACAAAATACATCATATGATTGAGGGAATCATCATGAGCCGTCCGATTGGAGGAGTGGTTCGGATTTTGCATGTATTTCTGAGGCCCTCCCATCATAAATAGCGCTCATTATAGTATGAGGAGCAAGAGAGGAGAGCTCTAAAGATCCTCCGGCATCGTCTCACTCGATGGTTGTCCAGCATACCGGCCGCCGCATCCGCCTCGCACGTCGACCGCATTGCCGGTCATCATTATCGACCATTATCATTGACATCATCGTCGCATATCGTCAACATTATGCATTCGGCGTCGTTGTCAACATCGTCGTCAACGTCGTCAACATTGTCTGCCTTACATGTTGTCCTTTCTCATATCTGATTCGTAATCTGATTCGGGAAGATCTTGTACTCAAGCAGATTAGTGGAAGCTTCTAGGCAGTGATTTTTCCCTCTTTTTGAGGTTTTCCGTAAAAAATTCCAGGTTTTATTGTCATCTTTAAATAATTTTATTGTGTCTTTGGATTTCGATGAATTTAGAAAACTTTTACTCTGTGCGGTTTTCTAGCACGTAACAATAATATTAACTAGAATGAGATTTAAAAACAAATATTTTCTATACAACTATTAGTTCTTTTCTAACATAAATTTAAATTATTGACATAATCAATACAAGATGTCAAAAATTAAAAACAAACTTTCCCCAGAGGACAGGCCTGATTTCCTTTTAGAGACTTTTAAATTCAAATGGGTTAAGGGATCAGATAAAATAAAAATAAATGTCCTTCCCACCTTTTTTTTTTTATTTTTTGCTGAAAGATTTGTACTTCTAATTAGGATATGGTGTTAGCCATATTTCAAATGGGATAAGGGAGGTTCATAGCCATATTTCTTACTTTTGACATACAATCAAAAAGTGCTAGTTGTACTCTCAGTCCATACAAATTGATGCCTTTTACATAATAGTCTTCATTTGCGCTAAAATATTCAGTTAGGATCAGCTACATGTCTTTTTGTTGAATAATTCTCAATCCAATAAAAGTCACGTTATATTTATATACATAGGACTTATTAATAAAATGAGTGTGCTACTTAATAGAATAGGCTTTCCCAATAAAAAACTTAATAGAATAGATTAATCCACATCCTATGTTTTACGCTAAGTATCATTAAAATAGTATTGCTAATCAAGTTTCACTTTAACGGGCGTTAAGAGAAAACAAAAAAGGACATTTATCGATTTGATCGGGACATAACAATCTAGTGAATTGTCCGAGACTATTTAATTTACATTTCTTGTTTATATGTCACTATCTTGCTTCTCCAAGTTTTAAACCACTCATTATTGAGTCTTTTTTCCAAGTTCAACGGCCTGCTTTTGTTTGTTCTCATCATTAGGCATGCCCAATTCCATTTCTGAAGATAAACAACTTTCATCCACTTATAATAAAAAAATACAAAATTATATGATGAATTAAAAAGTTATAATTAAGCCGAGGATTTAGAACGAATCTTTTCTATATTAAACTTGTGTTTCAATGCTCAAATTCTTTCTCAAAAAAATAAAAAAAGGGAATAAAATAAAATAAGCCAGTTCAATACAAAATTAAACAACAAATTAAAAATAATAATAATTAAACCGAGGAATTTGGACTAATCTTTGCAATATTGAATTTGTATTTCAATACTCAAATTCTCTCTCAAAAACAAATTTAACAAGAAAAAATTAAATGAGTTCTATGTTAGTAAAATTAAATGATTTTGCGAAGCGATCTTAATGATTACATATTGTTGCGTGCAGAAATGTTTGGGTCGGTAGAGTAAGAGAATTCAATTTTTTAGCATTGCATGAAAGTTCCGCACACACAACAAAAGATTTTGAGAGACACCATGATTTTACGTGGAAAACTCAAAAAGGGAAAAACCACAGTGCCTAGCTCACATAGAAATAATTTCACTATATCAGTATTTGTTAGAATTATCATCATGTCTCCAAAGTTGGAGAATGATAGCTTACAAGAGTAGGTTTTGCAAGAAGCATCACTGGATCAATGATGAAGGCTTCACTTGAGGTGGTAGTCTCACAATATGACAACAACGATCGAGCGATAGTCCGGTGGCGGTCAGTAGCGGCAATCCAGCAATAGCGTTTGTGACTGCTGGCGGCAGCTAGCAGTGGTGATCGGTGGCCATGACCGACGGCGAGGGCCAGCGATGACAAACAGTGGTGGTCGGTGGTGGTCTAACAACGGTCAAGCGATGGCAACTGGTGGTGGTGACCGAAAGTGACAAGCGGGCGTGACCGGTTGTGACCACGATGATAGTCGGCGATAAAGCGGTGATAGTGATCGGATGTCATACTATCGGGCGGTGACAGCTGGCGATGGTGACCGACGATGGTGGCTAGTGGTGACTAACAGTGGTGGTCAGTGGTGACCAACAGTTGTGGCTGGCGGTAACCCATCGATAGTCTGAGTAGGCAGCGGTGACCCGATGGCGGTGGTAGTGGTGACCGATGGCGGTGGTTGGCGATGACCGTGGTGACCGATCCGGTGAATTGGGGTATTGGTAGTATGCTTTGAGATTCTCCAAGTATTAGAGCTCTCTCTCCTCTTCAGTTTGGTCCCTCCATGTAAATAATGAGGGTTTATTTATAGATTATGGGAGTGACATTTCTTGTAAATATAGGCAAAATTTGAACCACTCCATCGGATGACTCAAAATGATCCCCATGATCATCTAATATAATTTAAGTATTTGAATGCTCAAATAAAGTCAGAATTAAGGGATCTTAGGCTTGTTAGAATCGGCTCACCAAGACACTTGATTTGACTATAAACATTCTATATATTGAAGCTATCTAGGGATCTGAATGATATCCCAATATTTTTAATTATATTTTAAGTACTTAATCTTGGCTAATCTAGACTTAGGATCATATTACTTTTGATCAAATCGAGGTATTTTATATCAACTCTATGATGATCAAAAAAGAGTTTGAAAGATTAAGATTTTGATTCTAAATGATATTCAATAGCACATACATCAAGATTCATGCTTTTAACTAGAAGATTATTCAATGATATATCAGTTGGCCACCTATTTTGGATGATATCATCTCTATCATCCAAAAATACATGTCAAGTTGATAAATAATTTTCTATTATAAATCTTAGAAAATTATGATGCTGAGTACTTTCTTATGGTTAACAAAATTTGTGTGTTCTTTAACATTTGCATCAGACATAGTTAGAATATAAAAGTTAGTTGTGATGTCTTTATTCAAATAAAAAATATCAAAATTTGAGAGAATAGATCTGTGTGAGTGCGTAAGGCTATGATCACCAGAGCGAGTGCAAGAAGCTAGTCACATGGGTGTATAAGGCCACGAGCACGTAGGCAAGTGGAGCTACGGGCGCATGAGGCCAGGGAAAGTTGGTGTAGGTGCACACGTGTGAGTGCACGTGTATGCAGGGATGTGGGCGCACAAGTGCACATGGGGCCATGGGCGTGGGCATGCGGCGTGTGGGCGGCTGAGGGCCACAACGCACCATAAGAGGCGCAAGGCACAAGGTCAGCAGACCCGCAGTGCATGGGCCCAGGGCCTCAGTGCATGCATATAGGCCCACCGGACTATGGGCTCGTAAGCATGCAGAGCTATGGGTGCTCGAGCGATTGGGTGCGGGCTGCGAGGACACGGAGTTGCTAGTGTGGGGGGGTCGAGGGTGTGCAGGGATATAGGCATGTCGATGCGGCAGGGCTCTGGTAGACAATGTTATAATGCGCCTCTGTGTAAGCAGCGTGCTAGTGAATGCTAACAGCAAAAATTTTAAAACTTTTTTAATATTTCTTCCGATTTTATTGATATTTTTCTTTTTTTCACTATTTTTAAAAGGTAAAATATAAAGGAGAGGAGAAATTCCAAAATTTATAAAAATATTTTTAAATTTTGTAAAACATTTCTTTCTTTTTTACCCTTATTATGGATTTATAAATATCTCCCCCTAGCGTCAAGTGAGGGGACATAATTTTTTCCCATATTCTCTAACATTCTCCTACATTAGATGAAAAATTATCTAGTAGAAATTCAGGGGCTAAAGGTGATAATTTTTTTTCTTTTGTCAGCAAAGACTCTGACTTTCTTCTAAAAAAAATGTTATTTGCTTTTGGTGATTAAGACCTATCATTCATATGGCGAGGCTCAGATTTTATCTTAAAAGAGGTCTCAACTGTCTCCTTCAGAATAATCAGTTTGGAGGTCATCAAGGCCTGTAGTTCATACGGCATGGCTCTAGTTTTCTCTATAAAGGAGCATCAACTGTCCTCGTTGGACTGACTGGGTTTGAAGGCGATCAAGGCCTATAGTTCATATGGTGAAGCTCCATTTACCTCGAAGTGGGGCGTCAATTATCCTTATCAGATCAACTGGGTTTGGAGGTGATCAAGGCCCCATAGTTTATACGGTGAGGCTCCAATTTTCCCTCGAAGTGAGGCATTAACTGTCCTTGTTAGACCAAATGGGTTTAGAGGCAATCAAGGCCCATAGTTTATACGATGAGGCTTCAATTTTCCCTCAAATGGGACGTCAACTGTCCTCATTGAATCAACTAAGCTTAAAGTCGATCAAGGCATGTAGTTCATATGCTAAGGCTCCAATTTTTTATTTATAGTTCTAACTCATCCAAGGTTGTTCGTCATGGTATTTACTTAATATGAATGATGTCAAAAAAAATCCATATTAAATTTTTGACCTATCTGGGGTTGTTTGTCATGATATTAATTGATGATATTAACCTGTATGGAAGAAGTCGAAAGGAATGCATCAAAATTTCTTGGCCTATTCAAGATTATTTATTAGAGTGTTACTCAATGACATTAACTTGTATGGATGAGGTTAAGAGAAATCCACCAAGAATTTTTGACCTATCCTAAGTTATTTATCACGGTATTATTTGATGATGTTAACCTGTATAAAATAGGTCAAAAGAAATTCGCCAAGGATTTTTGACCCATATGAGGGTGTTTATCAAAGTGTTATTTGATAACATTAATCTATATGGAAGGTGTCAAATCAAATCCCTTTGGGATCAATTATACCTTGATTGGAATAAGGTGATTGCCACGTATGTCCAAATCAATGGTGAAATTTTGATCTATATTTAAAACATTTTTATCATTTCGGGAACATAGTTATAATATTGCAAAAAGAGTATAAGCCTAATTGAAGAATGTATGTACAATTTTGATATCACCCAAGAGTTTCTTATGATATCTTATATGTTTGTAGAAAGCCTCTTCATATTGTCTTACTCATAAATCTAATATAAAATCAAATGATATAATAAATTACCTTTATAATCATAACTATACAAGAATATCATTATTTGAATGTTGTAATCGAAATTTCTCCCCAATCTTGACTTGCTTATCTTAGGACTGGTAATCAAGTAGGTGGACAAGGAGATTCTATATCATAACCATTCCCCAAATATTTACATGAGTAATCTTTTGAGATTCTAATAAGGGTTGCCCCCTAGTCCAAGATTGTTTCCCACATATTGCTTGAATTGCTTTCGATGTGCATTGATTACTTCATTAGCAAAAATTTATGCTTCCACCGGATGAACAAAGTCGTCATATGAGTGAACCCTATCACTCATTAGTGATGAATAAAAAGGCCAGGGATGGAGCCTTTCAAGAAAAACTCCTCATAGTAATTCAAGGTCCACCCCTAATATTTGGAGAGCTTCTAAGGTGAATCTCTGGAAGTACTTCTTAAGTGATTCACCTTCATTTTGATGAGTTTTTGAGAGATGAGAAGAATCTTTAATGATCCTTCAGTTCAAAATGAAATGTTCTACAAAAATCTTAGTGAGTTCATTAAATGTATGGATAGATCCTCTTGGAAGAGAGTAGAACTAAGTGTGAGCCTAAACATTGAGGTTGACTGGGAAGGATTGACAAAGCAATGTGTCAGGAGCTTATTGGATGTGCGTGATGGTTTTGTAATAGTTGATGTGTGTATTTGGGTCGGCTGTTCTATTGACCTCACTTTTGGAGTGAGGATTCAATCTTCCCAGCATAGATTTAGGAGTCTTCTAGACACTAAGAGCTCCTTAGCCATATGACACTTCTAGTGGCTAAGCTAACACTTAACCTAAGCCTAAGGACATGGAAGGGTTAACCATAGAATTAGATCATGCCTTAAGAACTAAGGTGGCCAACCTATCCTATGGCCTAATCAAATCCATGATTATTTCCATATCCAAATCTGATCTCAAATTTTCACATCTAAATCTACAATCAAGATAAACCAATCTCCCAAACCAAAATCAATTCAATCAAACCAAATCTAAGCCCATGATACAAACCTATTAACTTAGCCAAATCCCTTCAAATCAAACTCAATTGATTTCTATCATCAAACAATTCAACCCTTCAAACATCATTCCAAACCATATCTAAATCTGCAATCAAGATAAGCCAATCTCCCAAACCAAAATTAATT
Organism: Cymbidium sinense; assembly: GCA_021442155.1. Taxonomy (NCBI): domain Eukaryota; kingdom Viridiplantae; phylum Streptophyta; class Magnoliopsida; order Asparagales; family Orchidaceae; genus Cymbidium; species Cymbidium sinense. The sequence continues at coordinate 70,543,839 of CM038219.1, forward strand.
CAGTCAAACCAAACCTAAGCCCATGATTTAAACCTATGGACATAGCCAAATCGTTTCAAGTCAAACTCAATTGATTTCTCTCATCACTCAATTCAATCCTTCAATCATCATTCCAAACCATATCTAAATCTATAATCAAGGCAAGCCAATCTCTAAACCAAAATCAATTCATTCAAACCAAACCTAATCCCATGGACTTAGACAATCAAATCAAATTCAATTGATCTTCATTCAAATCAATATAATCCTTCAATCATCACTTCAAGCCATACTAAAATCCACAATCACATCCAATCAAGCCAAAACCAATCCAAATCAAACCAAGCTAACTTACTTGACCTCAAATATCCAAATGAACTAAAATCCATTCAAACCCAAATCAATTACAACCAATGATATAAGTCAATCCTAAATCAATATCCAAACTCAACTCAATTTAATTCAACCCAAAATCAAGTCATTTTAGCCCAATTGGTCCACTTGATCCAAAGTGACCAATTTAACTTATTTGAATCAAAACTCAATCTAACCCAAACTAGATTGAGCCAAACCCTCCAAAACCTCATATGATGATTGTTGATCATCCTTGATTGATCAATTGCAATCAGTTGGGTCAAACCAAGTCAAATTGGTCATTTGACCAAGTCAACCCACTTAACCTACATGAGCCAAGTAAGCCAAATTTCACTCTAAGCCAAATCAATGGAAAATATTGATTCACATCAACATATCATCAACATGACTTGACCATCAATTGAGTCAACCTAGCCTAATTAGCCATTTGACCCAATTTGACCTGAAAGACCAAATTAGGTCAAATCAAAATCCAACCCAAATTGATTACAACCAATGGCTCAAGTTCATTTCAAATTGATCATTGAACATGATCAAAGCCTTGATTGAACTCAATTGTCCAACTTTTCCAAGAGTCCAAATTGATTCAAACTAAATCCTACAATCATATCTAATTGACCAATTGAACACGAACCAATGCCTAACCCAAACCAATTTGGCCAATTTAGTCAAATTAGTCAACTTGACACATTTGAACCTAAACAGGTCAAATTCAAATTGGAGTGTTTTTGTGTAATTGGTTTGGGTTGGTTTTGTACGAGATTATATCTGACCGTCCGATCATAGATCAGATGATCCAAATCAAACTCGTGATCTGAACGGGAAGAACTCACTTGATGTGGTGCTAATCTTAGCTATCCATTTAACTGAATGGGAGATCAGATGGCTACTGCTTTGTCTACTTCCCAATGGGCGACAATGACATGATGAACAGTATCGAATCGATGAAAATCATGAAACTGATAAAATGGGGTCCAATCATGTTTAATTTCATGTCAATTCTCATAAAAAAAAAACTTCTATTTTGCATTAGGATTGTATAAAATGATGAATGCAAGGGATATCTAAGGAAATTCCTAAAATTGGGCGTTGTCTACTTCCCAATGGGCGACAACGACATGATGAACAGTACCGAATAGATGAAAATCATGAAACTGACAAAATGGGGTCCAATCATGTTCAATTTCATGTCAATTCTCATCAAAAAGCTTCTATTTTGCATTAGGATTGTATAAAATGATGAATGCAAGAGATATCTAAGGGAAATTCCTAAAATTATGCAAGAATAGTCATAAACAAAAGAACCTATGGCTGGAAAAAGGATTTAAAAATTACCTCACCGAAGATGGTTTTTGGTGGCTGTGTTGATCTGAGCACACTCCTAAATGCAAGAAGAAATCTTGAGATGAATCTAGACCCTAGCCTCCTCTTGGAATGTTGTATCCACCAATGGGCACCACCTTCTTGCCAGAATCTGCTCTATTTGGTGTTCTTCTAGCCCAAAGGAAGTAGGGAATGGGTTTCTAGTTTCTTGGGGGAGCTCCTAGAGAGTGTGTGATAGCAGAATCAGTTCTCTTTAGGCTTCGTTTTCTTCGTGCTTAGTTTTCAGCTCCTAGTGGACATTTTATGGCTTGGGGTGGTCAGGATAGGGAATTTTCTTAGGTGTCTTGGTTTGGTTGTCCAAGGCTTGGGAGGTGGCTGCTAAGAGGGATTAGTGGGTGTTCTATGATTTTCAAATACTCCAATGGGGAAGGTGAGGTGAATTCACCTCCCCATGAGTCATGGCCAGCCCAACCACCTCTTGGGCCAAGTTGGGCAGTGTCCTCGGAGCCTAGGTGGACCAATGGGTGGGTGCCAAGTGGCCAAGGAATGGAAATGACCACTTACATATGTGATTTGTCTTATGTGACACCCTTGACCTAAGGGTAGAATGGTCATTTTGTATTGAATTTGACTTAGGTAGATTTAAAATGAGTCAAAAGTGAGTTGGAGCAAATTTCATGTCATTTTGAGTTCATTAGGTTAGGTTTGGCTCAATTTGACCCATTTATGTCAAATTGGGTCAAAATAGGTTAGGTTGACCAATTTGACCAAATTGGCTTAGGTCATGGCTTGGCTTAGGTTTGTTCAATCATTTGGAATGTGTTGTGAGCTTTGGTTGAGTTCAATTTGGATTTGATTGGGTTTCAGGTTAGCTTATCCTTTAGGTCAAGTTGGGTTCAATCGGTTGTTCGGGTCTAGTGAGTCAATTAGGCTCACTTGAGGCTTTGGTCAAGTTTAACAATCAATTTGAAATGAACTTGAGTCATTGGTTGTAATAAATTTGAATTAGATTTTAATTTGACCCATCTTGGCCATTTAGGTCAATTTGAGTTAACTTGGGTCATGAGGGTCAATTAGGTTAGCTTTAACTCAATTAAAGGTCAAGTAATGTTCATGTGTTGATTTTGGGTGGGTATTAGTTATTAGTTTCAAGAGATTTGGCTTAGGTTGCAATTTGGCTAGTTTAGGTTCATATGGATTAAAGGGTTGACTTGGTCAAAGGGCTAGGTTGACTTGGTTTGACCCAATTTATGATAATTGATCAACCTACGATGATCGACAATCATGTCATGAAGTTTAGATTGGCTTAATTCACTATAATTTGGATTGAATTGGATTTTGGATCATGTAGGTCAAATTGGCCACTTTGGGTCAAGTGAGCCAATAGGATTTAGTTGGATTAATTTTGGGTTGAGTTTGATTTAGTTGAGTTTATATATGGATTTAAGATTGATATATAAATCCAATTGTGACTGGTTTGGGTTCAAATGAGTTTTAGTTCACTTGAAAATTTCAAGTCAAATGGGCTAAGTTGGGTTTGACTTAGGTTGATTTTGATTTGGCTTGATGATTGTAAGTTTCATTTATTTTTCAAATGGTGATTGATGGAATGATTGATTCAATAAAAAATTCATTAGTTTTGGCTTGATTTGGATGTCATTTGGTTGAGTCCAAGGAATTGGCTCAAAAGGTTCAAATTTGGGTTTTGATTTGATTTGGATTTAATTTTGGCTATTTGATTATGGATTTTATTAATATTTAGGAAGATAGTTGAAGTTACAATTGATTTATAAGAAAAAAATCAATTGAGTTTGAAGGGGTTTGAGGCCAAATTTGGCTAAGTCCATGGAGGTAGGTCTAAAAGGCTTAGAAGGGGATTCAATTTGATTTGATTTAGTTTTGATGATTTGAGTGTAGATTTAAATTATATTTGAAAAATGATTGAAGATATGATTGAAATCAATCAAGTTTAAATTGAATTGGATGAAAATTTGGCTAAATCCATGGGATCCAATCGCAAGGCTCAAGAAAGATTTGATTAAAGGCTTCAATCATTTGATTTGGAATTTGGATTTGGATTTGGTATTTGGATTTGAGTTCGAATCAAATTTGAGGTTTGGTTTGAAATTTGGATTTGAATTAAATTTAAGAAGGTGTACATGGATTGGTTTTAGGCTATAGGGTAGGTAATTGTTCTAAGTCCCTGAGGCATGGCCAGTCCTATGACTAACCCGTCTAAATCTCTAGGCTAGGCTAAGTGTTCACCTAACCTGTAGAAGTGTCTATGACTAAGAAAATCTTAGTGTCTAGAAGATTCCTAAGTCTAAGAAGAGGAGGTTGAGAGCTCATTCCAAAAGTGATGTCAATAATGGGGCATCTCCATCTTTATGAGGGCATCCCTTGTGGTGGATAGCACCCTCTTCTCGCTAATTTAACCAATAAAACCATTTCATCATTCATTTAGGCATACAAAAATCCCAAAGCCTTTGTCTAAATGAATATGTCAAAATAAAATAAAAATTGAAAATATTTTGCATTTGTAGATTAAGTCATATGCTCATACCACTCATGCTCTAGTCTCTTAGGGAGTGGGTTTAGGACTTTAGTTTCCTTTCCAAAACTAAATAACTACCCTAGCTATCTTGCAATTTCATAAGACCGGACCACATGATTTTGAATCATAGGTGTTAGCTGGCGGCCACTCTAGGCGGTTATAAGTCTAGAAGTTGGACAGTTTATCCTCTCTTGTGGAGGTAAACCATTATGTCCTCTTTCGCTTAGATTTAGGTCATGTTTTAGCTTATGGTAAAGCTCACTAGATTTAGGATCTGAAGTTATTGTTTCCCTTGGGCTACAAGCATAAATTCTCTCCTCTTAGGTATTTCCATAACCTTATGTTAATGGACTATAAGCCCTAGTAGTCTAATAAAATTTCAATTCAAATAAATAAATCTCCACTTTTCAAATATATAAAGCTCAACCATAAGATAGATTGGAATGCTCACTAGGCTTCCTAGTATCTTGAGTATTTCTTACTTTCCACCTTTGGATTCCAAAATAAGTCTTTTCCTTGAATAATCTCATTTGACTTTTCAAACATAGACAATTTATTGATAATCTTAACCTTGAAATCTTTGGAGATGATAGTTATCTATCTTAATCAAGAGTTTTCTTAAGGAATCCATATTCCTTAGGATGTAATTAACTATGGAGGCTTACCTCCATATGAAACTTAAAAAGCTGGCTTAATATAAATCTTAATTTATTTATTCATGTAAAGTAGGAGAATAATCTCTGGCATATTCGGAGACCCATCATGCCCTAGGAGTCCTTATTAGGCTATTAGGTCCATTATAGGGTGATGTCTCTATCTTTTGAGAAAGTACATCATACATTAATGTCACACCCGATCACTTCAATAAGTACTATGATCTACGTGAATTCTTAAGAGATTAGAAGAATCTTTAATAATCTTTCAATTAATAATGAACTGTTCTACAAAAAAATCTTAGCAAGTTTGTCAAAGGTATGGATAGATCCTCTTGGAAGATAGTAGAATCAAGTGTGAGTCTGACCCTTGAGGGTAACTGAGAATACCTGACAAAGCAGTGTATTAGGAGCTTATTGGATGTGCATGATGGTTCTGTAATGGTTGATGTGCTCATATTGGTCGGCTGCCCCATCATAGGAGTCAATGCTTGGAAGCTTGAAATCTACTGGAATAGGATATTGAAAGATTTCTTCAGCTAAAGGTGAAGACTTCTGATAGCCACGATGAGAGGGAAGATAATTTCTATCTTTAAGGAGAAATTCTTCTTGTATTAAATGTTGTAATTCTGCACATAAAATATGACAGGTGGAATCAGTAGGGCAAGAACGTGTCAAGCCATCGATAATAATTTGTGGGTTAGCAATTGATTGAGCCGCAAGTGATAGATGGGTAGAACTAGCAGTGACAAGGAGGTCAGGATCACGATCTGACAACAGAGGAACTTCAGCCTGATGGTGAGAAGGCCTTGTGCAAGTATTTTGACCTCCCTTGGCTAATGATCAATCTTGGGGAAGTTACATTCTTTCATGTTGTAGTAATAGTTGTCGTGTTTCTCATAAAATTGAATTATCTCATTTTGAGACTCTTCCATTTGGCGAACATGATCTTCTAAAAAGGCTCATGTTGCACCTTCATCGATAGGGTAATGCCTATCAGGGGAAAATGAGACAGAAGTTTGACATCCTTAGTTTAAGGATTGGTTTTGAGAATGATGGGAGTTGGAGAGGGAGGCTTTGTTGTTGCTAGTATTTCCCTTGATGACCATAGTGTAGGTGTTCATAGAGATTACAATTGTTGGATTCTCTTTCCCACAATGGCGTCAAATTATTGCGTGCATGAAGATTTGGGTCAACAAAGTAAGAGAATTCAATGTAGGTATCCCGGTCTCCTAGTCTTGTCCCATATGGAGTTCAGGACCCAAAGGCAATCACGGATCGGCCACTCATCCAGTATATGTCCACCTGGTCTCTTCAAGTCAAGAAGAAAAGGCAAGAGTTCTGGCTTCTTAGAATTGCACGAAGGTTCTACATACACAATAAAAGAGTTTGAGAGACACCAGGATGTTTACATGGAAAACCAAAGAAGAGAAAAACCACAGGGCCTAGCCCACTTAGAAAAAATTTCACTATATTAGTATTTGTTATAATTATTATCCTATCTCCAAAGTTGGAGAAGGATAGCTTACAAGAGTAGATTTTGTAAGAAGCTTCACTGGATCAGCGATGAAGGCTTCACTTGAGGTGGAGCGATGGTCGAGTGGTGATTGGTAGCGGCGATCCGACTATGGTGGTTGTGACTGCTGGAAGCAACTAGCGGCAGTGATCGGTGGCAGTGACCGATGATGACTAGTGGCGAGGGCCAATAGTGACTAGCGGTGAGGGCCAACGGTGACCAACAATGGTGGTTGATGGTGGTCCAACGATGGTATGGTGGTGGCAGCTGGCGGTAGTGACCGGTGATGGAGGCCAGCTATGACCAATAGTCGTGGTCGACTGTGACCAATAGTGGTGGTTGGTAGTGATCCAACAACAGTTGGGTGGTAGCAGCTGGCGATGGTGACCAACGGTGGCGGCCAATGGTGACCAACAATGGTGGCCGGCGGTGGTCCAGCGATGGTCAAGCTGGCGGTGACCTAATGATGGTCTAGCAAAGGGTACCGGTAGTGGACCGACGGCAATGACCGGGCGACCAATAGTGGTGGCCGCTGGTGATCCGCAGAATGTGTGGTGGCCCGATTATTCTTTGAGATTCTTCAAGTATTACAGTTCTCTCTCCTCTTCATCTTCAGTCCCCCCATGTGAAAAATGAGGGGCTATTTATAGATTATGGGAGTGGTATTTATTCTAAATATAGGCCAAATCCAAACCACTCCATCAGACGGCTCAAAATGATCCCCTTGATCATTTGATGTAACTTAAGTATTTGAATGGTCAAATAAAGTCAGAATTAAGGGATCTTAGGCTTGCTAGATTTGGCTTGTCAAGATGCTTGATTTGACTATAAAAATTTTATATTTAGAATATATTTAATGATCCAAATGATATCCCAAAATTTTCAATTATATTTTAAGTGCTTGATCTAGGCTAGACTGGACTCAGGATCATATTGCTTTTGATATAATTGAGGTGTTTTATATCAGCTTTATATAATCAAAAGAAAGTTTGAAAGATTAATATTTTGATTCTAAATGATATTCAATGAACATCAAGATTCGTATTTTAACAAGGAGATTTTTCAATGACATATCACATATCCAAATAGACGTCCAAGCCATTTGATTTATCATGGTATTTTAAAAATAATGAATTTATTCTCTACCTTTTAATTTCAAGCAATTCTTAAAAACATTAACTTGATGGCTAGCCAATCACAAGTAAAAAGGCATATATTAGAAATATAAAATAATATTGAAACTGAAATGTCAAATGAATACATCCACAGTAGTTCAGTATTATAAAGTCTAACTACATTTAATCCACATTAAAAAAAATTTAATCTTGTTATAAAAATAAAAAAAATTTTAAAAATACATTATTAAAATAAAAATAATTAATAGAGAGAAAAATAAATACAAAAATTAGAAGGTTCTCGCTTTGCTTTGTATATCATTCCTTCTCCTCTACGAAAGTGTCATGCAAGGGGCCACCAAAATTCAAAAAAGATCTTTCCGATCACCTACAAATGTAATAATAATATTATTATATTTTCATTCAAGTGTTACCCACAACATATGGCTTTAAGTTCCTAAATAAATCTAAATTTCTATGGCAGTAGAACGAGTTCTTGGGCAATAGATCTAGATTTTTATGTGGGATAACAACTATGAAATTTTCAAAAGTAACATTGGCTGCTATGTCAAGCTTCTAAAGCTGGGTTAGGAACCAGGATGTCGAGCATTTGGTCAAAAAAGTGAAATTCTGCCTAGTTGTACTCCAAGGCTCTCTAGGATGGGAGCATAGGCATCAGGACTTAATGGTTCAATGCCCAAAACCCTCAATGCTCTATGCACACATGTTACTTAGATGGTCCCAATCTCTTCTTCGTTGCATCATGCACATGAAATAATTCAAAAAAAGAGTTTCTTATATTGATAAAAATAATTTAATTATTATAGTAATTTTTTAAAATATTTAAAAATAATCTACATGTATACCAAGGGTACACCCTTTGATGACGTGAACTTGACCCTAGGTAGATGGGACCAAAATTCTCCACTAAACTCACCAATTGACAAATTTTAATTAGGAGCTTAGTGGCTACTCATTGAACTCATCAAATGATGATGAGTTTTTGAATCTCAAAGTAGGAAACTTACCATTTGCCTAGACAATCACCATAAGCAACGCTAACTAGCCCAATGAGATAGATGGGAGACCACCATGGGACAATTTGCCAGGGAATCCTAATCTTACATAGCCCAACCTCAAAGCACATATGAGTAGTTCCATATGAGGGTGAAGTTATTTAATGGTCACACCCTAGTTATACGATGTACACATTTAAACATATTATTTATCTTTAGAGCCTGTACATTTCTTTATTTACTTTTGAGTTTTCTATATCCACATGTGCAGTCCTCTGACCCTATACATCTTTGGTCAATAAGCATAATTAGAATTTTTGGCTCTTTTTTAAAAAAAACTTTAGATTCTCAAGATTCTTGTTCTCAATAGGACCTTTAACCTTATAATATAATTCTTGGACTATTATTAACATTTACTTCATTCTCGTATCCTATTGATTCTTCCACAAAGTTAAATTCTATTTTTTTCTTGTATTGTGCACTTTTTCATACATTCAGCTAATATACTATCCCTCATGGCCTCCTACTTGTTTTTGGACTAGTCAGTAATGCATGGTATTACTCCATGAGCAGATTTAGATCCAACATTCACCAATGATATCAAGTGGTTAATAGAGGTTATGGCACCTAAGAGGAGGGGCAACTTGGGTTTCTTAAAAAATAATTTCACATAACTTAATTTAAAAATTTATGTAGAAAATTTAAATCTTTAATGATAAAGCTTTAGAGAAATAAAACAACAGTGGTAGAAAAGTAAAATGCAGAAAATAAAGAAAGAGAATATAGAAATTTTTACATGGTTCAATCAAACTTCAAAAACTGACCTATGTCTATGCCTAACAACCTAAGCTAGGAATTCACTAAGTCAAAATGAGATTAAAACAAATTTTCTATACTTTTCTTAATGGTCAAGTACATACCAATGCATACTTTTCTTAATGGTCAAGTATAACCCAACAATGTACTTTCTTTAATGGCAAGGACAACCCAACAACATACTTTCCTTAATGGGTAGGTATAACCGAACAAAAAATAAGAAAGAAGAATATGAAAGTTTTTCTCTCAATTTAAAATAATTTTGCACTCAAGTCCTAACTAAACAATATTAAGACAAATAGTAAATAAAGCTCAAGGTGAATAAATTCCTTATTAAATTAAAGTTAAAATAATGATATGAACTTTATATGAAACACTTGAAGTAAACAAGTCTTAAAGAAATATTTTACTTTAAAAGAAGTAAAGACTTGAAATGAAAAGAACTTGAAAGACTATGAAATAAAATCACATTGATGATTAAAATATTTGAATGAATATGTAATCCAAAAAAAGTTTTACAATAAATGCTTACAAATAAACAATCTACTGTTTATTCCTTATTTGTAAAATCAATTTAGAAACTTTTTCTTAAAACTTTGATGTATGAAAGTAAAGTTCAAGAAATCAAAATTTATGAAAGTTTTATGAATAGAAAATCACTTCAATCAAATCAAAGAGAAAGTCTTTCAAATCTTTTGAAGGAAGAATGAGAAGAGATCAAGAGAATATTTTGACAATAAAGCACATAAAACTTTTCATTCAAATCAAACCAATGAATATAAATATTCAATACAATAAATGAAAGCACTTTTCATACTCAAACCCCTTATATGTCTGCAAAGAGATCAATGACTTGAAAGTTTCTTAAAAGAAGAATTAAAAGGATTTTAGAAAATCTTTACCAATGTTAAAACAAATCCTTTTTAATTAACATAACATGATGGACAAATATTTTGAATATGAGATTTATGAAAGATAACAAATGTGAGAAGCCTTATAGATATTATTTCAAATCAATCAAATCAAAAAGAATCACTTGAAGATGAATAAAAAGATATTATAGAAAAACCTTAACCATAAAGCACATAAATCTTTTAATCCAAATCAACCAATAAAACCAATGATTCAAAAGATTGAAATAAAATAATTACTCTTACTCAAGCCTTTGTATGTTAGCAATAAAATCAATTGACTTGATGTGAACTTTCCAAGGAATAAAAGAGACTTGAAAGATTTGAGGAAGATCTCCACTTGAATGTATTTGAGAGAGTGAATAAGAGATATGTGTTTAACACTTTAACTCCAAGAAATTGACTAGCATAGGTTCAACCAAGGTGGAGAAAATCAATAGGAATTAAGTCATGAAGTCCACTCTTTAAATAGAGTTTTTTATATTAAAATTTTGGCCAAGCCTAAAGAGAAGAAGAGGGAAATAATGAGAGGGGAAAATCAATTGACTTCAAACAAATGAGGGCATGCTAAATAAATTCAAATAAGGGTATTTGAATTTCAGTTATGAAATATATATATATATATATATATATATATATATATATATATATATATATATATATATATATATATATATATATAAGAGAGAGAGAGAGAGAGAGAGAGAGAGAGAGAGAGAGAGAGAGAAGTGAAGAAAATTAATCAATCCAATTAAATAAAATCAAGAGAATAAATCCAAGGATTTTTGGCCAAGCATAAATAAAAAAAGGAAATATTTATTTGGTAACAACTTGAATTTTAAATTCAATAATACATGGTTAACTATTTGAATTAATCTCTAAATAAACACATAAGAGGTTGTCCAAGGCAAGAGAGGCAAAGAGATTTATGCATTTAATATTATTGATTCAAATCAATTTAATGAAATAGTCAAGGAGGGAAGGAATTTGAATAGCTTCTAAATTGATTTAATTTGAACCTATTTATTGTATGAAATGGCCAAGAGGATTTCCAAGGATGGATCCAATCAAGAGATATTTATTTAATGTATATTGATTAATATAAATTTAGGTAAGCTAAATAAATGAAAAACTAATAAAATAAATCAATAATAATAGGATGAATTTCGGCCAATGCATTCCAAACGTGGATATAATCTTCAATCAATGCAATCATGTGTAAATGATGATAAAATAATTTATGAAACTTTTTTAATTAATTGAATAAATTTATTTAATATAAAATTAATAAAGGGAGCTGGCCAAATGGCTTTCCTAATGGATTTAATTTAAAAAAGATAATATTATTAAATCAAGGCTTATTTGAATTCAATTTTGAATTAACTTAAAATAATTTAATTAATCCTAATTAGCTGAAATAAATCATGGTAGGGTTGGCCAAAGCATTCCATAAATGGTTAAAATTAATTTTGCATTGATATGGCAGTAAATGTGGAAATTAAATTAAAAATAATTTAAATTCAAAAATTCAAATGAATGATTTTGTAAAATTTAAATAATGAGAGAATTATTATGAAAATAATTTGAATATTTCTCACATAATTTATTAATAAAAAATCAGTCAAAAATTCGTCCAAAACAAAATTAGGTTGATAATTATGGTATGAGAGAGAAAATAAAAGGATAGGAAAGAGAAAGGATAATTAGAGTAATTCTAGAATAATTTTATTCTCATGGTAGAAATAAATAGATAAATAATGTCATTATGCATGGAAATAATTTATTGAAGTATTAAATTAATTTATCTTGCTTTAAAGCACATTAAATGATATTTAAACTCATGCATTTAGTTTATGTTATCTAAAATTGATAAATCAAGGAATAATGAAATTTTTTATATGTAGAAAAGTATGAAGAAATTTAAATAAATTATTTTGAAATGATTAAATTATTAAGTTTGTTTTATTGATTCTTATTAGTCTTATATTGAAAATCCTATAGAAATTACCAAATTGCCTAAGTCCAAGCTGAGATGACTTCTCGATCTAACTAAGCAAGCTTAGTCTAGTGAATTTCCTGAAACACTTGAAATAAATAATTAGTAACATCAAGAATATATGTTTATCATCAATATGAATCTAAATTAATAATTGCATTTATAATTAATTTTGATAATTTATCCTTTAAATAAATAATTAGTTATTTTTACCTAAAGTTTGTTATAATCAAATCAAATGATGAGATACACAAGGTGTCTAGTCAACTGTGGCTACTTCTCCTTCTAAGTGAAAAGAAGCTATCTAAATTCATTGATTTTATAAATCATTATAGAAACTAAAATACTCTTTGACTTTGAATACCCATATATTAACATCAACCTCATTGAAGTAAAGAAGTTTTATCTTTATCATTCTCATCGATGACAAGAATTCCACAATCTACACCATCTAGAAATTGTGTGGCAGATCCTCATTCTTTAGATTGGAAGGTAATGATTTGTTCTATGATAATTCTTTTATTTTTTTTATCCACTATAATTATAAATGAATGAAATTGTTGTCATATTTGGTTGATTGCAAAAAATTGCTCCTCTATTTGATGAACTAGACATTGTAACTTAGAAGATTGTAATTAATTTTGAGTTTGAATCCCTCATAACACTTCAGCTACATCTACGATTTTCATGATTTCAAGATCAAGAAACAAGAATAACAGAACGAAGAGAGCTCAACAAGACCATTAAATGTTACACCCCTACACAAGGATATTTATCATAAATCTTGCAAGTGGACTCCAACTCCCGTATAAGTATAATAAAATGTTGAAATATGATGTTTCTTTCGATTAATTTCTACTCTCCTTTTATAGTTACAAAGTTCATATTCCAATAATAAAAAAAATAGAAAACTATAATAACAAATATTATTTATTTATATCTAATTGCAAGTTTAGCCTAGCTTAGCTAATAATTGGTAATCATGATTCCTATCCCACTAAAGTTTGTTGCCTTCTTGAACCCCATTACATAATTAATTAATTTTAATCATAACAAATATTTATTTGGATGATACTAATGGCTTATTTTAAGTGCTCTAGAAATTCACTAGACTCATCTTTTAGAGCCAAATTTGGACAATCAAATCAACTTAGATTATGGCGGTTTGAGAATCTTTCTAGGATTTGCATAATAAGGCAAATAAAAGCTTAAATAATTTCTGAAATATTATCATCCCATCTATTTTAAATTTTTTGCATATTTCTTAATATTTTATTACGATAAATTGTTTAATATTCTTGAAATTATCCTTTTTGGATAATTTTTACTCTTGTATTAGTTGAAGCGTTATCCACTGCATCTTAAAGTGGGTTAAGTTTATTTTTCACTTCATTAATTAGTTTTCATGCTTAGATTATTTTTAATCCATTTCACAAATATAATTATTCTTTTTCTCTCTCCTATCAATAATTGTATTTGATTTATGTCTTCTCTTATATTTGGACAAATTTTTAATAATTTTAAGATGTGAAATTTTATGAGATTTATTAAATTTAATGCCATATCATTTTCCTTCATTTTATGGAATTTTAAATTTTAAAATTATTCAAATTTTCAATTTTAAATTACATATTACCTTTTTTTTATTTCAAAAAATAATCAAACTCATTTTTGCTAGGTTTCATCTATTCTATCATGCTTTAATTAATTAAATTTGAGAGTTAATTTAAATTAATTTAAGTTAATTCATATGAGTCTTAAACTAATTGCAATTTTCTTTTTTAATTTTTTATTTATGAAAAGTCTTTGGTCAAACCCCTTTATTATTGTTTTATTTAATTTAAATTGTGTTCAAATTTTAAATTCATTCCTATTTAATTTCTCTTGATTTCAGTTAAGTTAATTTGAATTAATTGATATTTGATCCAAGTATGAAAGGCTTGATTGAAATCCCTTCATGCTTAATATATGTTTTATTTATTTTAATTAATTCAGGTGGCTTTCTTTATTAGTCCCCTCTCATATCTATTTCATTCATTAATGATTGAACCACACTTATTCATTGATAATTGAACCCCACTTATTCTTGGAAAGCCTTGGCTATCCCTAGCATGAATTTCCATTGAATTTATTTTATCTCAAACTAATTCAAATTATTTTGAATCAACTTTCTTAATTGATCATCTAATTAATTAAGGAGTATTTAATTATGTTAAATGCATTCATTCATTACATCCTATTGCATGGTCGACCTTCTTTTATGTTTAATTTAAACTTATTCAAATTTTATTACATGTGCTTCAATGTTCAAAATCCAAATTATTGTATTAATAGCTTTCCCTCTTAATTTATTCCCTCCTTTGCTGAACCATGGTTACCTTAATTTATTCTTTGTTTTGAATTTGATTAATTATGCTAAGTGATTTGATTCATCCCTCCCTCCAATACCTTTGACGACCACATATGTCTTGAACTTGAATTTATTGAAATTCAAATTAATGCTTTGAATTTCAAAGTCAAATTCTTTCCTTACTTCATTTCCCTCTCTTTCTTTTTGATTTGGTCAAACCCTTCATGGTTCATATTCTATTTAAATAGGTACACTCATGGCAAAATTACTTCTTGAATAGTCCACCATTGCCAAACTCTTGCAATTTGATTTCTTGAAGTGGTATTTTGGATTCAAGTTCTAAAGCACTCTCTTCTCTTGCTCATTTCTTTAACAACATTTAAGGGGAGACCTTCTTCATCTTCTTCACTCTTCCTTCAAGCATTTTGGAGAAGTCTTCTCCAACTCTTGTGCTCATTTTCTCACACATTCAAAGGAGTTGAGTAAATGTGTTTAATTCAGATTAACAATTTATTTTCTTGAGTTTGATGGTTTAGTTCTATTGTAAAGAATTGTGAATTTCATTGTTAATGGCTTTTCTAAGCTCTTTTCAAGAATGTAGGCTAGTTTTTAGGTTTGACCAAATCATGTAAAAATCTCTATGCCTCCTATCTCTTTATTTTTGTTGCTTTTATATTTATGCACTTGTATTTATTTTTTCCTATAACTCATTTAGTAATAAATTTTAAATTTCATCAATCTTTCTACAAACGCTTAAAGTTATGCTTTAATTTGGAAAATTTTTAAATACCCAATTCATCCCACCCCCTGGCCCCCTCCCTCCTCCCCTTCTTGGGTGTCATAACCTCTTAACAAACTCTTGAGATCCTTCAACCACTCAAGTGTTAATTTCTTCATTAAAAATAGTCTCTTTGGTTATCTCTATTTGCTATCTCCTCTACCTATTCTTTGTCTTTTGTTGTTAACCACTTCTCATTTTGTTCTTTTACAATTTGTGGATCTATGAATAAAATAAATGTTATAACATCAACAAAGAAGTCTCTAATAGAAATTGTTTGCATCTTTCTTATCTCTGCATGCCAATCAATGCTAATTTCACTATCAAACAATTTTTGGATTACTAATTCATAATTAAAATATCACATGAAGTTTTTAAAGCATACAGTTGTGCAATATAGCACATGGATCGAGGCTTTCAAGCCACTAATTTCTTCATAGTTGAATAAGGCCTCCTACTAAAATCCCTAATAGATGCGATTTTGGAGTTCTAGAAAGCTACCATAATTTCCTTGTCTAGTTAGCCATTGCTTTAACTTAACAACTTATAAATTTATAAAAGTACAACCACATAAGAAAATATATTCTCTAACTAGCATAAATGAATGTATCCACCTTGGTTAACTTGATTCTTAGTCTTTATCTATTTGACACAAACTTTCCAATTAACTAGTGCCTATTGACTGGTCTTAACTATTTGCTGAGTGCCTTGAGATTCTTAATTTATTTTGCACCATGACATGTCCATTTCAATGGCACATATCAGTACAAATAGTCATCACTTATATGTGATAATGTGAGTTTTATATGTGACATTTTCCACATGACACCATATAGTATGAATTAGCCTTAACTCTCTTAGGTTCATTGGTTTCACAAATTATTCTTTGCCATAATTACACCCACAACTTGCACTTAACAATATTCCAATATGTTTAGCAAATAACTAAAATTTTATCTTATCATTGAATGATGGTATCTTAATAATGTTTAAGACATTGAGTTTTATTGAATCATAGTGTTTAAAACATGCCTGAACCACCTCCTTAGTTAATTACTCAACTTGAACCACTAATACAAACTAACACATGTTCTCCGTTAATGTTCAATGTAGTGATTCTCCTCAATGCACCATTACCACCTTTAGAAGGTCCTTCTAAGCCATACAAGTGATGGAAAGCAAAGATAGAACTTAGAATTTCTTATAATCTCTTACCCACATTTGTAATTATTCTAGCTTCGCAAGACTTATAATCGGTCAACTTTGCAATAGCTATGAATATTGAATCATCAAACTTTGATGATGAGCAATTAAGTCCATCAAACATCCACCAACCTACAATGAATGTTGGTATAAAGAAATGATAGTTAAGCAATGGAAAATATTGGTGTTTGTTGGCAAATGGTGTTAATAGTGAGGATATGATGGTCATATGATGAAAGCCAAGAAATGACAGTCATATGACAAAAGCTAAGCCATGTGATCAGCTAAAATGGTGTATACAAGTGACATGTCATTCAAGTAATATAATAATAAGTAGAGTACCATTCTCACAAGGATCTATTTAAAAATTTAATTAAGTATTAATTGATTATTAGCCTTGATTGTTATTCAATTAAGTGAAATATTAGAAAAAACTATATTTTGATTGTTGAAAATAATTTTTTATAATTTTTATATAAAATAAAGTAGTTATTCTTATGATTAAAAAAAGTACTCTGAACTTTTGTAGTTTTGTCATGCATCTAGATTAAACTATCTTATGTCGGGCATGGTGCTGAGGCACTATAAATGCAGTGGTTAAGCGTTGGTCTGATTTTCTACTGTTTAAATTTGTAGTGTTAGTCAGATGCATAAATGTTATATTGTCTGTCTCTAAACTAATACAATCAAACATATCCCTTTAATCAATTTTTTGTTTAGTGCCAATTAAATTTTGAAATGTTTCTTTTCCCCTTATCTCTTTTGAAATAGCAACGGGTCCTATAAATTAAGTGTATCACATTGGCACCTAATATTACACTCATTTATTTTTTACTACTATTCTTTTGAGATTCTCTTAATAACTCTAGATCTTAAGTAGTTCTACCATTATAATTGGCCAGGTAAGGAAATGAAGACCAGGAAAAAATTGAAACATAGAGTACAATAGAAGCACGATAAGTTTCTTATATTATTTCACAAAAATAGTTTAATATAAGACAACGTTCAAAACATACATAAATTCAGAGTTCACACACTTAGTTCAATATTTAGAAAGTAAAATTCAAACACAATACATAAATATGATTAGGAAGTGATAGAAAATACAAAGAAAAAGCAAAAAGTGCTCAAGAAAAATTTCTCTCATTTTGTTGTGTATCCTTTTCCTTGATCTCCTAATTGTAATCTCCCTTACACACTCCACACACACACACACACACAACATACAACACAACACAACACACAATACTTGGAGTGTCACTCTTCAAGTGCTATCACTGCACTCTCACATACTCTCATTAGACTCAAAAAAATAAAATAAAAAATTGTCTAACCCTACTTAACACCCACTCTATATAGTCATTAGGTCCCTCTTATAGTTTTCACTCTATTCCCCTTTGAAATTGGTAGAACTACTCTTATCAGGCTGTAGCACCTTGGTGTTGGTTCTATAGCATTTAGGCATTGTGCTCTCAAATTTTAGATATAATTTACAATTTTTTTCAAGGCTTTTTATCTTATATGCTTTAATGCATTGCCTCGGTGCTGGGTTTAGAGCCTCAACACTATAAATCTGGCTTCATGGTGTTGTCTTCTCTATTTCTGCATAACTTCTTCTTCTGATACTAGAACTTAGGTGCTATAAATGTGGCACTTATGCGCTATAAATGTAGCACTTAGGTGCTATAACTGTACCATGATTTTCTATTTTTTTCTTTTTTTCTAATTAGAAGTTTCTTATCATAAATGCTTAAAATTATGAAAATAAATCATAAAATAATAAATTTTTTACTTAAGAAAGTATATTGAGTTAACTAAGCTTTTCACTTATCAAACACCCACAAACTTAAATCATTACTTATCCTCAAGTAATCATATTTGTTTTTATAAATCCTTAAATTTATTTGATAGCAAAACTTTTTGAATTTAAAATCTTTAAATTACAGTTTTAATTGAAGGATAAACTTAAAAGACTCATTATTAAATATAAAAAATAACTTAACTATAATAGCCTAAATTCTTACTCAATGAATATTTCATTTGAGTTAAGTCATTTCAATGCTTAATATTAGCATAGTTGATTCCTTTGAATTTTAATTAATC
The DNA here is from genome assembly GCA_021442155.1 of Cymbidium sinense. NCBI lineage: Eukaryota > Viridiplantae > Streptophyta > Magnoliopsida > Asparagales > Orchidaceae > Cymbidium > Cymbidium sinense. The sequence continues at coordinate 70,562,527 of CM038219.1, forward strand.
GACTATTATAAACAGTTATAACTTATTATTTAAATAATGATAACATTATTTTTTTCTCTTGAATTTAGCACTTTTAGTTACTTTAATAACTTCATTGACTTGGTTAGATAATTGAGAAAAATTTTAATTATTATTATTTTATGATACTCGGCCTTAAGTATTTTCTTCTCAACTCTTTTTTTTTCTTTTTATATATTTTTAATATGAGAATTTTACTTTGTTGGCTTGGTAATTCATACTTGTTATTAATGTTCATACTTTTATTCTCCTTATATATCTAACACAATTCAAATTAATTATTATTTTTAACTAAATGGGCTAATCTCTAATTAATACTAATCAAAATTATGTTATTGAAATACTAGTGACTTCTAATTATTTCAAGTGAATTACAACAATTCAACAAGAATCTCTTATGTGTGGTGTGTGTTAGAAATTTCTTAACTTATTTAAAGATACTAATTTCTATAAAAAATTTAAGTTTTAATAGTTAAAGTTATAATTCATTATTTAATAATTTTGATGCAAGTTCTATTTTTAAAATTAAAATACTATTTAATTAATTTTAATTCCAAAGTTTTGCTTTTTAAATAAATTTTCAAGTTTCAAGAAATAACACACAATTATCAAGGGCAATTAATACTTATAAACTATTACTTCTAAAATAAAATAAATATGATAATTTAAATATTACATTGCATTAGTTCTACATAATGAAACACTTCAACAAGAACTTCTCAATCTTTAATCTTTTTCTTTTGACAATTTATCCTCTTCTTCTTCAGCTTTTTTTTAACACATATTTAGTTTTGTAGGCACTTTCAACAATACAAAATAACTTTCCAGTAATATTACACTTTCACACCAAATCAAACAAACATTGTGTTGCCTCCCAAGTAGTGCTTAGTTTATAGTTTTCAACCTGACTATATCAAGTTTTCCTAATTTTAGATAAATCAATCTGATAGGTACTTTATAACAGTAAACTTCCAATCAACAACTTTTCTAATAATCCTTTAGATTTTCATCCACTCTTTTTTTAACCAACATCAAAATTCTTAAAATTAAATATGATGATTCATTTAAGTAGGCATACTTTAAAAAACTAGGTAATAATTTTTGCTCTAAGTTTGGTGCCTTTAAGATAGCTGACTTAAGAGTACTAACAAACACATCTAAGAGCTCAAAATTTTCTTTAAACTTCCAAGTGGCAGATCTAAGAAATAGATCATCTCTTGCTCATCTTCAACTAAGGCTTGTCTTAATGAATTCTTAATCAATGATATCTCCAAATCCTCGATTACACTTTCTTCTATAATCCCAAACTCTTCATTTTTATCATTAAACAAATTTATAGAATTGAAAATATTAAAAGTGATTTCTTGACCTTGAATTCTCTTTGATAATTCCTCTTTTTTCATATCTATCTTAGTCCTCCTTATTACTAAAATGGGTCTTCCTAACATAATATGAATCTCTTTATCTCTATTTATGTATAACATGATAAAATTCACAGGGAATATGAATTTAACCGCTTTAGTGAACACATCCTCTATTATCCCCTTAGGATAAGTCAAAGATCTATCAACTAATTGAAGGGTAACACTAGTGGGTTGGACTTTTTCTAATCCTAATTTCTTAAAAATAAGCAATGACATCAAGTTTATACTAGCTCCAAGCTCACACGATACTTTTCCCAAATAATCTATCTCTTATAGTGCAAGGCATATTAAACTCTTGGGATCTTTTAATTTTTTTGATAATGATCACTAAATTATGGCACTACATTTTTTAGTTAATACTGCAATTTCATTTTTCTCTCAATTTTTTTTATGTATAAAATATCTTTCATAAAATTTATGTAAGAAAGAATTTGCTCTAAGGCTTCAACAAAAGGAATATTAATCGAAAGTTTGCTAAAGACATCAAAGAACTTAGGGAATTGATTGCCTAAATATTTTTGAATTCTTTGAGGGAAAGTGGAGGTGGTCTCTCTCATTTTCCTAATGTTCTCACTCAAAACTTCCTTTTTCTTTAATTAAACCTCTTTTTCTTTCTTATCATCCAAATCCACTTTTACTTTTTTCTCATCATCCAAGTCATTTAAATTCTTCTTTTTTCTAGCTTCTATTTATCTCTCAAATCAATGGCTCTTCATTGCTCCCTACCCTTTTCCTTAAGATTAATTTTTGTGTTACTAGTTAACCTATCTTGGGGTCTATTTGCAAGGTTGTTAGCTAATTGCCTTAGTTGGATTTCTAAGCTTCTAATAGAAGCAATTTGACTTTGTAATTAGATCTCCATTTGACAATAATTCTTCAAGTGAAGGTTTATTTTCTTTAAGTTGATTTTGAGGAGGATAACCTAATGGAACTATATGTCTATAATTTTGATTATCATTAAAATACCTATTATTCCAATTTTTCATATTTTTAGTTTGATTAAAGTTTGAATTATTATTTTCCCTTGAGAAGTTCGGATGATTCCTCTAACTTAAATTATATGTACTTGAGAATGGATCATTGAGTATATTGACAACATAATTAAACATTTCTACACTTAGATCACTGACTCTCTAAGCATGAATGCTTTACTATTCTCAACAACAATGTTACTAGGATTAAAAATTTAGCTAACTTCAAAATATTCTAATTTCTCAGAATTATGTGGCACAAGATTTATGCTAATATTACTATGCATACAAAATGGACAAATAAACTAAAATTCTAAAACACAATATGTGATTACAATAATTTTTCAATGGAATCAACATTCACTTATAAAATAAAGTATAAGTCTAACAAAATTAAGTTCACAACTAATAATTATAATTCTAACAACTTACTACACTCGAACAACATTAAAACATAAATATTAAGTTGGATTAAAAATAGGCTATTCGATTAATTTTAATTTAATTAAAGTTTCAATAGATCCCTCGTAACAATGCCAAAAAATTTAATTAGCTAAAACGATGTGCGCAAGTGCACATATCATTCAAGTAATATAATGATGAGTAGAGTATCATTCCCACAAATATCTATTTAAAAATTTCATAAAGTATTAATCAATTATCAGCCTTAATGATTATCCAACAAAGTGAAATAATAGGAACAAACTATAATTTTATTTCTGAAAGTAAATTTTTATAACTTTTATATAAAATAAGATTGTTGTTCTTTTGATTAAAAATAGTACTCAGAACCTATGCAATTTTGGCAGGCATCAAGATTAAATTATCATTAAATTATCTTATGTCGGGCATGATGTCACGGTGCTCTAAATGCAGCACCAAAGCACTGCACCAATTGTTTGCTTTTTAAATTTATAGTGCTTTCTAAATTTATAGTGTCAATCAGGAGCATAAATATCATATTATTTATCTCTAGACAAATGCAACTAAACCAATCACTTTATCAATTTTTTTGCTTAGTGCCAATTAAATTTTGAAAGGTTGTTTTTCACCTTAGCTGACTTGAAATAGTTGCAAGTCCTAAAAATTAAGTGTATCACACTAACACCTAATATTACACCTATTTGTTTTTCGCTATTATTCTTCTAGGACTCTCTCTATGACTCTAGATCATAACTATTTTTAACATTATAATTGTCAGATTGTAAGTAAATGATGCTCAGTGAAATTCAAAACACAATGTACAATATAAGTAAGAATATTTTTCTTATATCATTTCACAAAAGTTAGTTTAATACATGTCAACATTAAAAACATACATAAATTCAGAGTTCAGACACTTAATTCAATATTTTAAGTAAAACACAAACACAATATATAAATATGTATAGGGAGTATTAGAAAATACAAAAAAAGGAAAGAGTAGTGCATCAAAAAATTTTCTCTTTTTATTGTATATCATTCTCTTTGATCATCTAATTGTAATCTCCCTCACACACTCCACACACACACGCATGCACGCACGTACACACCCACACCCACACCCACACACACACACAGACACAACACATCAAACATCAATTGGAGTGTTACTCTCTAAGTGCTATCAGTACACTCTCACATAGTCTTACTAGACTCACTTGCAAAGAAAACTCTCTAAAACTACTTAACACTCCTATTTATAATCATAATGTCCCTCTAATAGTTTTCACTTTGTTCCCATGTGAACCTGCTTCGAAAACCACTCGAACTACTTTCTAGAACTACTGAAATTACTCTCGTTGGGTTGAAGTAGCTAGGTGCTGGTTTTGTAGTGCCTTGGCATTGTGCTCTTTAATTTTTAGCTTCAAATTTTTAATCCTAGTGCATCGACACTTCAATATAGTGCTGAGGTGCCAAGTTTGAAGCCTCAATGCTATAAATGTGGCGTCGTGGTGTTGTCTTCTCTGATTCTACACAGCTTTTTCTTCTAATACTAGCTCTTAGGCACTGTACCACAATTCTGCATTTTTCTCCTTTTTTTCTCTAATAAGAAATGTTGTGTCATAAACACTTAAAATTATCAAAATAAATCATGAAATAATAATTTTTAAACTAAAAATACATGTTAATTTAACTAAACTTTTCACTTATCATAATGTTGTTACTAACAGTGATTGTGACAATGAATTGCTCGACAAAGGTCTAAAGTTCTTCAAATATATGTGCACTCTCTTTCTCAAGGTCTTTTATGTGTGGAATTAGAGCATATTGATTGATTTTTATGACATTTTTCCTATATCTCTTAAAATATTAAAACAGTTGATCCAACAATCTAAAATGATCTCCTTGATCGTTAAATTTTTTCTTGAATTTGTGAGTGCAATATTCGATAAAAATCATGTGATATTGGACTCTTTAATTACTATTATCTATACATTTATTTTGACTATAATCATGTAATATTCGAAAACTATTTGGTCTATCAAATGGTGTCGTGACAATTTCAACTATAATTTTACATGCTTGATTTAAGTACATTTGAACTCAGATTAATACATTTTTATTGTCATTGGTTTTGACTCATTAAAACACTTGTTTCTACTTTAAAATTACTAAAAATGGACTTTAGATAGCCCTAAATTTAATTTTAGAAGTTTTTAATTCAAATATTTGTGCCAAAATTGTACTTAAGTCATGTTAAAATGGACCCAACTTAACTTGTAAGGCAATTTTGGGCTTCCATTAATAAACCGACATAGATGTCACTTACAAGCGTGGACCACTCACTCCATCATACAAGATGCAAGCAAAAGTGATCAAATCTATGAACAAATCTTAAAGTTACAACAATGCCAAGCAGCAAATTGAGAAGAAAAGCTACTTAATCGCTCATTATAATTTCTTTTTCTTTTTGGCTTCCATCAAAAGTGATTCTTTCAATGAAAATAAATAACGCTAAATAATTGCGTTATAAAGAGTATTAAATTTTTGACCAAATTAGTTTTAGTGCATAGAAATGTGAGTATTTTCACTGTTTGACATTGTTGAAATCAAATAGTGCATTAATTATATATAAATATTAAGCCCAATTAGATACATAGCACTCAAAATATATATATTTACAAAAATAGCATCCTCTTATTTTACTTTTTCAAATTTTCACTCAAATATTAAAATTCACATTAAAATCCAACTCATATTTTTCGCTTTTATTTCTTAGCCCCCCCAAATATATAGAATCATTAGTTAAAAAAATAGACTGGATGCTAATTCCATAAATATATATAAGTTAAGTACTATGTATGTAATTATCCCATTTTTGTAACAAAGAAAAATAAAAAATGAAATGATTAGTTATAAAATGTCTGTAAGATATCATAAATTTAAAATAGTGATCGTAATCGATACAAATTGCCAAAAATAAAAAACAAACTTTTCCCAAAGGACTAACCTGATTTTCTTTTAGAGTTTATTTTATCTCAAATGGAATTAGGCACAGCATATTAGGTTAAATAATTATCAGGGTTTTTTTTTTCTTTATTATTATTATTATTATTATTATTATTGACAGAAAGTTAGTGCCTTCTATTATTCTTGAACTTTAATAAGAACTATCTAACTAACTAACGTTTGACAATAGGTAAAAACTCCCACCTTCCACTATATAAATTTTTTTTAATATCTTTTGAGTTTTTTTTTTTTTATGACAAATTTATATATCTATGCATTCTTTAATATTCGAACTCAAATTCTTGGAGAACTAAACAAGACCTCAACCACTATATAAAATTAACAATGCCATTTTTTAAAAAAAATATTCATTTTGCATTAACAGATCAGCCAAAATTAACATTAATATTATTTAAAAATTTCTATAATATAAGCAGAACAAAGAATTTATTAAAGTAACTAAATATATTAAATTCAAGAGAAAAATCTTGTTGTGATTATTTAAATAATTAGTGATAATTATTTATTACAATCAATTAGCTAAAATTCATAACAATCAACTATATTTTTTTAGCACTAAAATGACTTAAATCAAAAGAAATATTAGTTTAGAATATTTTACTTTGATTGTTTTTTATCTTTAATAATAAAATATGCAAGACTATAATTCAATTAAAATTATTATTTAGTAATTTTAAATTCTGAAAGTTTTGTTGTCAAATAAATTTAATATTTTATAAGAATGCATATGATTACTTGAAGATAAATAATAATTTGAGTTTTGTGGTGTTTGATAAGTATAAAATTTTAGTGAATTTTATATGTTTTAAATTTTATATTTATGCTTAATTAATATTAAGTTGTGATTATTTTAATAATTTTGTTATTTTTATAGGAATTCTCATATGAAGTGAAAGGAAGAAAAATTGATGTTTCAAGAATAGCACCTAGGCACTATGAAAAGTTGTGTTTTGGTGCAATAATTGAACAAAATTTTGTGCTAAGATGGAGACAATATTGTTTGGGCTCTAGATAATGAGCATCGAGGTGTTGTATTTACAAAGATTTAAATCACAAGACACTAAGCAAAACACATTGGGGATGTGGGGAGTAATGTTGCAGAGGGCATGAAGGAGTCCAAAGAAGCTTTAAAATGAATGAAGATAGTGATTAGAGCACCTTAGCACTGTTGGATCATTGTTGTGGCAGTAAAACCCTTCAAATTTTAGCATAAAGATAGTAAACGTGATTAAGCACCTAAATATCAGTGTCGTGGTGTCATAATTGTTCTTATTTAAGCACAATGATAGAGACATAGCATTTAAGCATTGTCGATCAAAGACCGCTACACACCTCATGATGTAGTTCAAATAGTTTCAAATAGTTTGTCTGTGAGTTTAAAGAGCAGTTCTTGAGAGTTATTAGATAGGACATAGTGACAACTAACAAAAGGGTTCCATAACTATAAATAGGCATTGAACTACATTGATAAAGGATTTTGGCAAGTGTGTGTTTATATTAGTGTATGAGTGTGAGTGCCACTTTGAGAGTGAGACTACAAGTGAAAGTGTGAAGTATTCGTGTGATCAATGTGCTATTCACTATTAAGAATGGAGAAAGAAAATATTCAAAAGTGAAAGATTCAGACTGTGAGCCTAGAGATATGATTTAGAAGAACTTAGAAAACTTTAACTTGGTTTAATCTTTTTTTTACTTTTGATTGTCACAAAAGTTCTTCTATATTTATAGCATAATAATGTTCTCTCTATCCTATATGAGTAACTAAGTTCATAGTACTCTCAGTTATTGGAACCTTATATTGCTTTTATTATAATGTATTATAAGTTTAAAATAAAGGTTTTGTTTTATGAATAATTATGTTGTTTTCATTTTCTCCATGATTAATTTGTTGTAATCTAGCCAATCCCAAACTTAACATATAGTGTGATCTAGAGATATCAGAAGAATTCTAATGGAACAATTAGAAAAAAAAAACTTAAATATTTCAAGCGTACATAGACATATGATATTTGAGGGATTTGCAATCACATAGGAAGAGAAAAATAATGCAATCACTTATTTTAATAAGTATATAAGCATATAAATAATTAATTTTAGTGATTTTATCTTTTTGATCTACATATAGGCGAAAAGATTAAATTGCTCCCCATTGACAACTATCTATAATACAATGCAATTATAAATTTGGAATATTTTTTTTAAAATTAATAAAAAAATTTATTTTCAAAAGTACCTTTTATATTTTTTTTTTTTTTAGTAATCTTAAATTTTCTGCATTTTTCACTTGATTGGATAAAAATTATAGTAGCATAAGATTAAAATTTAATATAATTTTATAAAAAAATAATCGTGAGAATGATACTTAATTTATCATTATAATATTTGAATGATATGTGCACTTTTGTACTTTACTATTTTCTCTATTCCATGCCATTTCGTATTATTCTGCTTTTGAATATTATTAATCAAGCTATTGTTTAATCTCTGCCACTATGCCGCAGGTCTAATTTTTAATTGAACTTTACAAAATCTAAATTTTACTTCTAATTCTCAGCTCCAACAGAAAATCAAATTGGGGATCAGTGACCAAACCCAGCAGGACGTAAATATAATTGAATACAAAATGGAATAATTAACAGTCTTTTAATGGCTACAGAATGCTGAGATTCAATTGATATCAATTGTTAGACTGAATTGATCCCTTTGAGAACAGTTTTATCTTTTGTTTTCTATTATTTTATTATTTTATTTATATTTTAATTTGTAATAAAATATATTTGGTGGTGATATTTATTTTTAAAATACTCAAAAATTTAAAAAAAAAAAACAAAATTAACTACTTCAAAAATATATTAAACAAGCTTTTTTTTTAAATAACATTGAAAAAAAATTAAAAATATAAAATAAAATTGATCCCAAATAGGCCTTTAATATTTGTGATCATTTATGTTTATTTAAATGTATGTTTATTTAATATATTTTTAATTACTTTATAGTTTAATTTTAAAAATAAATATGTTATTTTTTTTATATTATTCAAAAAAAAATTTTAAGTATTTTAAATATTTATAAATAATTACCAATGGCCTCCTCGTTCCGAAATGTAGGGAGATTCAGGGCTTAGTTAATTTCAATTTTCTTTTATGTTTTTTAAATATATCGTTTTTTAAATATTTTTTATTTTTCTATGTAATAATAAATAATATTTTTTTTTAGAACACTAAAAATAAATTTTTAAGTATTTTGACTGTATTTAAGAATTATTATCCCTAATAAATATATTTTATTTTTAATTAAACTATTAAAAAAATTTAATATTTGTAGAAATAAAAAATTCGAAAATTAAGCTTTTAAATATTTAATTTTAATTTTAATTTTATTTTATTTATATTTTGATTTAAAAGAATATATTTGTTGAAAATAATTATTTTCAAAAAAACATAAAACATGTACAAGTTGACTTAAATATTTTTAAATTAATATTATTTATTTTTAACATAAAAATATATATTTAAAATACATCAAATAAATATATTTTTAAGAATATCATAAAAAATAAAAATATAAAATAAAATTAGTCTCAAATAAGCTTTACTTGTAAGAAATTTTAACCTTGTGTTTGAATGTTTACCTAAAATTACCATTAAATCGACTCAAATGTCTTAATCATCTAGAAAATCGGTGCAGAGTAAAGTTTTCGCTTTTGAAAATCCAAAGACACTGATATTTAAAGAGTGAACAATAAAACCCGCAATTTTACGTGGAAAATCTCAAAAGAGGAAAACCAACAAAGAAAAGCTTCCACAATGTATCCGCTTCGAGTACAAGATCTTCCCGATACCGGATTACAGAATCAGTATGGTGAAAGGACAACAAGCGATTAACGAATATTGCCGACGACAATGGACAACGATGCCGACGACGATGTTGACAACGCGTCTATGATGTTGATGACGATGTTGACGACGATGTTGACGATGACGACCGATGATGTGGTCGTGATGACCGACAAAGAACGACGGTGGCGGCCACTACGGATCGACGACCGCCGAGTGGCAACACACGTTGCTTTGGAGGATCTCTCACCTCTCTCTTGCTTGCTCCCCTCATATGAGGAAGCTATTTATGATGGGAGGACCTCTGTAAATACAAAAAAATAACCACTCCTCTCCATCTGACTCACATGATGATTCCCTTGATCATATGATGTATTTTGTGTATTTGAATGCTCAAATGAAGTCGAAATTGTAAGATCTTTGGCTTGTTGGAACCGGCTCGTCGAGACGCTCGATTTGACTATAAACACTCCATATTTGAGAGATTTTTAAGAATTTAACTGATATCCCAAAGTTTTCAACGATATTTTAAGTGCTTGATCTGACCGGTTCAATTTATCACCGCTTGATCAAGATTCGTGCTTCGACTAGAGAAATTTTCAGGGTCATATTAATTGCCCCCCTATTTTTGGATGATATTATCTCAATCATCCATAAATATATATATATATGCCGAATACTTGAAAATAGCAGATTTTTCAATGAAATTTGCGGATCCGTTAACCATATATTTTGAGAGAACAGATATTCATGAGAGCACAAGATTATGACTATAAAAGCAGATTCATAGCCACAAATATGCGTAGGAATGTCCGAGCGTGAAATTTCGGGGTTATAAACCTATCTGGGCACTTACAGGTGCTTGTAGTCATGGCAGGCGCTCGCTGCTGAAGGCGGCTGGCGCCATGGCTAGTGAGTACGCAGGAGCGTCGGCGTTTGTGCTGACGACGAGGCTGCGGGTGAGCAGGCGAAGGCTGGGGGCAATGAAGCCAAGATCGACGCCATAGGCAATGGAGCCGCCAGGAGAGAGAACACGGTCACGCAGCCGCTCAAGGCTGGCCGAAGCTCAAACCGCACCGATGAGGGTATTTTCGTACGTTTTTGTCCATTTTCTGTGGTTTTCCAAGGTTTTTCATGGTTTTGAGCAGTTTTGAGCAATTTTTCTTGATTTTTTTTGTCTATAGTCTATAAAACCCTAGGACCAAGGGAGAAGGCACACTTCTCATGTGCTCTAGTGCTTTTCTTCTTCTTGGGTGAGGGTAGTTCGGAGGCGATCAAGGCCCGTAGTTCATACGGCGAGGCTCCGGTTTTCCCTCGAGAAGACCGCCTTTGTCTGACCGACGGGTTTGAGGCGATCAAGAAGTTCATACTCAGGCTCGCTTTCCCTCGAAAAAGGCATTGACTGCCCTTGTCGGACCGGCCGGGTTTGGAGGCGATCAAGACCCATAGTTCATACGGCGAGGCTCCGGTTTTCCCTCGAAAGAGGTGTTAACTAACCTCGTCGGACTAACCGGTTTCGAAGGCGATCAAGACCCATAGTCCATACGGTGAGGCTCCAATTTTCCCTCGAAAGAGGCGTTGACTGCCCTTGTCGGACCAACCAGGTTTGGAGGCGATCAAGACCCGTAGTTCATATGGCGAGGCTCCGATTTTCCCTCGAAAGAGGCGTTGACTGCCCTTATCGGACCGAGCTCGAGGCGATCAAGACCGTAGTTCATACGCTAAGACTCCGCGAAAAGGTGTCAACCGACCTCCAGTCGACCGTTCGGAGGCGATCACCAGAGACGGGGGTTGATGAAGATGCTCGACGATGGTGGCCGACAACATTGGTCGGCAACGGTGACCTGCAATGGTGGTCGACGAGGATAACCAGCGACGATGGTGGTGACCGCGGAAATTGGATGGTCGAACGGTACGGGCGCGGATCGGCTACGGGTTGGCGGCCGACGGGTGGTCAGCAACCGGCAAATCGACGATGGTGACCGCATCGAATGGGCGGGGATGACCAACGGTGGGACCGGAGGTTGCCGAGATGACCGATGGAGATTCGGCGATTATCGCCGGCGATGACCGCTCTGAAGTCCGAGGATGACCGGCGACCATGGTGGTGACCGCGAGGGGCCATGGTCGGCGGTGACCACCGATGGTCGCAGCCGGTGACGGTGTTTGCGGCCGCGGGGGTGGTCAGCAACAAATTCGTGAGTGAGCGACCGGCGTCGGTGGATGGCAATGCTCAGCGAGACGGTGCGGTCGCGGTACGGCGGACGTGGTGATTTTGACCTATTCGAGGTTGTTTGTGAGTGTGACTCGATGACGCTAACCTATATGGAAGAGGTTGAATCAATCGAATTTTGACCTATCCGGGTTGTTTGTCGAGTGTGACTTCGATGACGTTAACTGGAAAGAGGTCGAATTGAACGCCGGGATTTTGACCTATCCGAGATTGTTTGTCAGAGTGTGACTCAATGATGTTAACCTGTATGGAAGAGGTCGAATTGAATCCTTTGAGAATTTTTGACCTATTCGAGATTGTTTGTGAGAGTATTACCCGATGACGTTAACCTGTATGGAAGAGTTCGTGGGATGTCCACCAAGAACCTTTTGACCTATCCTAGGTATCAGCCAAAGTGTTACTTGACTTCTTACCTGTATGGAAGAGGTCCGATCAAGTCCCCTTGGGATTGATCATGCCCGATTGAGATACAACGTGAGTTGTATATTTCTCAAGTGGGAGGATTAAATGAAGAAGAAACAAGCTTGTAAGGAAAAACCATAAACTCATTACTTTGATAATGTTGGTGATATAATATTGTCACAAGATAACTTAACAAAAGGGACGAGATACATTTTTAGAAAAAGTTAACAAAAGACAAGAGGTGGAGAGGAAAAGATAAACAGGATAAATTAAGGACTATAATATTTATACACCAAGGATTACATATAACACTTTTTAGAGACCCTCTATATTCCAAGTTCTAGGGATGATTTTATCCTCTGGATCTTTAGTTATAGCTTGATGGTTGGTCATCTGATAGCAAAGTGGGGAGTAGGTCTTTTACAGGCAAAACCCTCTGAGGTACTTATTTATCTTGAAGATTAAAATTCTCGATGTTGAAGGTCACCGAAGGGCGTGGTTGAGCTTGTTTGAGGTAACATGATTGCTATTTGTTGATTTCCTACCACTCCAACCCTAATGGGAGTTTGAAATTTTATCTTAAGATGAGGTATCAAGTGACGAAGATTGATTGAAGGGGTATTCCAAATATAGCATTGTATGCTGAATTTGACTTGACCACTATGAATTGAACTGAGTGAGTGACTTGTTGAGGAAATTCTTCGAGAACAACGGGAAGGGTGATTGTCCCCTCCAGTCGTACAGGGCGATTATCAAACCCATATAATGGTCCTGTAGTGCGTTGAGTTGAAGTTTTTCCTTAACCAAACCTATGCTAAGAAAGGTGGAGTAAAATAAAATATCAATGGAACTCCCATTATCAATCAAAATTCTCTTAACAACATAACAGAGGTCACCAATCCACGCACTGATGACAAGAGAATCTTGATGTGGAACTTGGACTCCTTCCAAGTCTGAGTTATTAAAAGTGATGGGATGATTAATACAAGCTTTTTTTAACTCTGGCTCTTCAAAGGCGGTGATGAAGACTTGATTAGATAGTAGTGGCTCACTTGCAATCGTTTTAATTTCTCTAACTATTTGGCGACTATTATGTTGTTTCTGTGATGATTGTCCCGGTTGCCCCCCAGTTGGAGCTATGTTTGCTTGAGTTTGTTGGTTTTGCACAAATTGATGCAGATATCCATGTTGAATAAGCCTCTCAATCTCTTCTTTAAGTTGTTTACACACCTCTGTAGTATGTCCACGACTTCGATGGAAGTGACAATATTGCTCCTAATTTCCTGAAGCTGATTTCAGTGGATATGGCCACTTAATGGTCTCTTCATCTCAAATGGCCATCAAGATGTTAACACGAGATGTGTTCAGTGGCGTGTATTCCAATCATTAATGTGAGGTCCATGGGGGGAAATCACGACTGCCTTGTTGCTTCTTCTGATGGGATTGTTGATCTGTGTTTCCTAGAGCACTCTTACATTTTCCTGTGGATTGCTCAAATTATTTACAATGGGCAGTAATAGCCTCATCAGCAGAGATTTGTGCTTCCACATGATGAACCAGGTCGGCATATGAGCGGACCGTGTCTCGCATTAGTGATGAGTGAAAAGGCTCTGGACGGAGTCCTCCAAGGAAAATTCCTCTTAATAGTTCAGGGTCTACTCCAGGTATTTGGCGAGCTTCTAAGGAGAACCTCGGAAGTATTCCTTGTGATTCACCCACATTCTGACGAATGTCGGAGATATGTGAGGAATCTTTAATGATCCTCCTATTTGCAATGAACTGCTCCACAAAAAATCTTGGCGAAGTTCGTTAAAGTGCGGATGGATCCCCTTGGAAGGGAGTAGAACCAAGAGCTTTGCCTTGAGGGTTACGGGAAGACTTGATAAAGCAAAGGTGTCGAGCTCGTTGGATGCATGATGGTCGGAATGGTCGATGTGTTCATATGGGTCAGTTGCCCCATCATAGGAATCAATGCACAGAAGCTTGAAACCTACAGGAATAGGAAGTTGAAGAATAGCTTCAGCTAAAGGTGAGGATTCCTCATAGCCGCAGTGAGGGGGAAGATGATTTCTGTCTTGAAGGTGAAATTCGTCTTGCATTAAGTGTCATAATTTTGCACGTATAACATGATGAGTGGGGTCAACAGGACGAGAATGTGTCAAGCTACCAGCAATAATTGGTGGATTAGCGATCGGTTGAGTCGCACGTGATGGATGAGTAGAACCGGTGTCAAGGAGATCAACATCACGCCTCTACGCGGAGGAGCCTGGGAGATTAGCATTTTGACCTCCCCGCTAACGATCGATCTTGGGGAGATGTTTTTCTAGTGGTGTTGTGTTCCTCACAAAAGTCGGATCATCTCATTTTGAGACTCTTCCATTCGGCGCATATGATCTTCTAAAGAGATTTCTGCCGCACCTTGATCGACAGGGTCACACCTATCATGGGGAAGTGAGGCAGAAGGTTGGCGTCCTTGGTTCAAGGATTGGTTTCGAGAGTAACGGGAGTTGGAGCGGGAGGCTCCGTTACGAAAGTGTTTATTAGCCATAGAAGCGTGTTCACAGGAATTATGATTGAAGGGTTATTTTCCCACAGACGGCGCCAAACTGTTGTGTGCTAGAAAACCAATTGTGGTTTTCGCTTTGTGAAATCCAAAGACAATACAATGATATTTAAAGAGTCAATGAATTTTACGGAAAATCTCAAAAGAGGGAAAACCACGGTAGCCCAAGAAAAGCTTACACTATGTATCCTGCTTTGAGTACAAGATCTTCCCAACGGATTGTAATGAGAAAGGGACAGCTGAAAATAAGGACACGATGTTAAATGACAATGATGACGCTGACGACGATGTAATGATGTTGATGACGATGTTGAAAGATGTTGACGATGATGACCACGATAGTAGTCGGTGATGATGACCGCAATAGTGGTCGACGACGGCGGATCGCGGCATGGCCGACGGGCTGCGCGGTTGACACCGCCGAGGCGCACGATTGTGCTTGGAGGATCTTTAGAGCTCTCTCTCTTGTTGGGCTCCCCTCATATGAATGAGCTATTTATGGTGGAGGAGTGGCATCTGTAAATACATGCAAAATCCAACCACTCCATCTGACTCCATGATGATTCCCTTGATCATATGATGTATTTTGTGTATTTGAATGCTCAAATGAAGTATGAATTGTAAGATCTTTGGCTTGTTGGAACCGGCTCGTCGAGACGCTCGATTTGACTATAACACTTCATATTTGAGAGCTTTTAAGAATTTAACCGATGTCCCAAAGTTTCCAATGATATTTTAAGTGATCACCGCCAATTTCGACGTGCTTTCGCATCAAGATTCGTTTCACTGAGGAATTTTCAGGGTCATATCAATCATTTTGCTAATTATTTTAATCACTGCAATCATTATCCACAGTTTCTTAGGAAATGCATGACTTTTAGTTATCTGCTACTAAGATTAAACTTGAATCACAATAAGATTAAACTTGAAGATTAGCCAGAATGAACATAAGATTCATAATATTCTATGTGAGGAAGAAATAAAATAAAATCGAAGTTGATTGTTAGAAGCACTTCATTAATATGACATAAAATTATATGAGTTGAAGTGTCGTCGGCATTATTAATTATTCGCAAGCTTCCAAGTTAATATTAGGCATTCACTTTTAATAAAAGTTAATATTAATACTTTCATAATTTTTAATAATATTCTTAACCAGAAAAGTTTAATTGAATTAAATTTAGAAAAGCCTAATTCAAATATATATATGTATATATATATATATATATATATATATATATAACAGCATTCTTAATTTATATTTTAATATTTATTTTTGAATTAATGTTTTTATTTTTAATATTTCAATTTTGTTTAAGTTTTCTTAATTCGTTTAATTATATGTTTTCAATTAAATATTTATTTTTAATATATATTTTAATTAAAATGATATATTTTCTTATATTTATGCATGTAATATAACTTTTAAATTTTTTAAGTTATTATTTTCAATTTAAATTTTATACTTTATTTTTACTAATTATTTTTGAATTCATGTTTATTTTTTTTTGAAATTATAATGGCATGTGATATTAATTTTAAAATTTTTCTTATATTTACTTTAAAATTTGTATTATATTTATCATGTTAAAATATTTTATTAATAAATTGTATTTTATTTACAATTTTTATTTATAATTTTTATTTATAAATTTTATTTATTCAAGTACTAAATTAACACATATTTTTACATGATAGTTTAGAGGTAATATTTTTTATAACCATGAAAAATTATTTTGCTGTTACAAGCCTCAAGTGAAAATTCTTAAATTCTCTCAAATTAGTTAACATTCACAAACAATTTATATAGATGTCTAAGTGGAAGAATGAATATTTCACAAGAGAAAATTTAGCTTATTTTTAAAATAATTAACTTGTGAAATGAACCAACTTCATATTAGACAATTAAATAGTAAATAAAATATTTTGGTGGTAGTATATCTATTTTGATATAAACAGAGCTTCTTGCAGATCTTGCAATATATTACTAGAAAGTAAAATTCATGTTAGCATAAGACAATATAATAGACTAATCTACTTTGAGACTCATTTTTATTAACTACAATTCAGGTTCAAATATTCACAGATAGAATAGTGATAACAAATTAGTAGATAACTATTTGCAAATGAAATGATCTTCGTTGGACTTGGAGGATAGTTTTCTGATATAGTTGCACACCATTTTTATTTATTTAATTATTTTCCTAGTTGTACATCCTTTGTGATCTTCCTTCTCTCCTACAAAGTAAGAAATAAAAGAAGTTAAAATAATTTAAAAAAATTTTGAAGCAAATTTCATACATTATATTTTCAATATTTTGTCAACACATAGACATATTGTGTCCTGATTGATGACAGTAACCAGGTAGCCTTCCGGAACGATCAATAGTATGTGTTACTCTTAGACGACCTAGGCGTCTTCTAAGAGGCAGTGGAGAGAGCTCAATTATTCCATTTTCTTGATTGAATTTTGGCCAAAATCTACGATCAGGGATTATATGAATAACTCCTTCATAAGTTTGCTTGTATCTTTGGATTTTATAATACTCTAACACATATAAAGTATGGTTGACTCGTCTTACTCCAAGTGTAGCTATAACATATGGGCAAGACATGTGATAAAGTAATGGACGATTACATACACATTGGCAATTTTTATTTTCATCAAAATCAACTCGAAATATTCTGCATAATCTGTCATATACTTTATACTTATATGGATTTATGCAAGTTGATTATGGTAATTGATGTGCTTCTTTTACATATATATGAAGAAAATTATTTATTCTAAGCACAAATTCAAATTTATTTACTAATAATAATTATTATGCATCTCTTGGTCGCTTCAACAAAAGAATAATCATATTATAATATATAGCACAAACTGATGCTTATATAGGTAATGCTCGTGCATGTCTAAGCAAGGCTTTGAAAAATTCAGAAGCATTATAGTCATTGTTCTATTGCAAAAACTACCATCACAGCATAAAGTCTATTTTGTTACATCTCACTCAATATGCCAATCACATACCTCCTTCTTTACATTAAAAAGGTTAAACATTTGCATGTTAAAAATATCTAAGTCGTTTGTACTTCCAACAGAATATATTTTCTCTCATAAAAATTCAACATCTTTCAACCTCATTTAGCATATAGCTTTCTTAAAATTCTCTCTTAAGTGGTGAAGAAAACTATGATGTGCAGTTCAAGAAACTATTTCTCTATAATCATGAACCAATCCATGGTGTTTATCTGACACTATGCATAGTTCCTCCGACATTGATTACTTTCAAAAGAGTCATGCAAATTATGCAAAAACCATATCCATGATTCATTTGACTGAGACTCAATATTAGTATATGAAAATAAAAATATACCATTTTTAGCATTGGTACCAACAACTGTTAACAGAGTACCTCTATATTTTTCTAAAAGAAATGTACCGTATAGATTTAACACCGAATGATAGTGACACCAACCTAAAATTGAGGGTCCAAAAGTTCAAAATAATATTTTAAAATAATGCAATGAACTAAAATTAATGGTATACTTTGTACCCGACATTATAGTTTACAATGGTTCCATAAAATGAAATAAGGACCTATATGACTTCTCCCAGCTACAAAATATCTTTCTAATCATCTTTCTTCTTGCATCACATGTTTTTATATATGAAACAGGTACATTAAATTTAGCTTCAACACGCCCAATTATTCTCTTAGCTTTAAGTCAATTTCATGGTGTATACTTGGAATAATAAATTGACATATAAATTTTGAATTACATTGATGATGATCTCTCATCATAATTGAATGACTACATGTATGTTGTCCTGTAATAGTAGAAATATTCCATGAATCTCCTAAACACTTATTTTTTGTAGTATATAAATACCAATAACAAGGTTGTGTTATGTCTTCATAATAGATATATGGAATTGCTAACTTAAATTTATTTGAAGAAACTTTATTATATTCAATTTTGAATATACCATGCATTAATTGTCATTTGTAAGTTTGATTTTGTTTGAAAGATCATACCGACATACAATTCAGGAAGAGAGAAATTTTCAATTGTTTCTATTTGATTATCTAAAAGGCCAGCAAAGTTAACATCATCATCTCACTCTAGTGCATTTTGATAAGATTGTATAAATTCATTACATACAGCAATTTGATTAGAGATTCTAAACCGAGTTAATGCAATCTCACGCAATATATCATGACCTAGCTCAACTGAATCTGGGTTTTTCATATTATGCAGATCATCAGAATCATTATCATCTGAGTGAGGACTAAAAAAACTACCTTCTATTGTGTACTCTATTTTCTCATAATCCTCATTAGTTTTATATATTGGTGAGTAATTTTTATATAACTCAAATGCATTAAAATATACACTTACTGGTATGGTGGATCTCGAGGTGTTAGTGCAAGCTTCAAATTGATTATGCATTTTACAACTTTATCTAGATATAAAAAGATTAATATTGTATTAATCATATATAAATTAAAAAATATGAGGCCTTCCATCAATATGGAATGAGATGTTATTGGATAGTATATTTTATGAGGCCCTCCATCAATCTAAGATTCTTTGTTAAATGAGCATCTAATGATACTTTAATTAAAAAACATGCTTATTATTATGATAACATCAAATTATTTAATCATAATTACTATTATACCCCATAAACTGTATCGGATTCTCTTGGAGCAAAATAATTGAGTTGTTTGTCCTCTAGCATCAAAAGTGATGGTGGAATGAGATGTTGTCAAATAGTACATCTTGCAGGCTCCTTCATCATTTTGAGATTCTTTGCTAAATTAGCATCTAATGTTACTTTAGTAAATAAACTTGTATATTATTATAATAATGACAAATTACTTATTTATAACTACAATTATACTTCATAAATTGCATCAGATTTCCTTGGAGCAAAACATCCTATATCACTAAAAGTAATGGATGGAATGAGAAACTATGAGATAGTACATCTTTTGGGCTCCTCCGTCATTTTGAGATTCTTTACTAAATGAGCATCCGATGTTACATTAATAAATAGACTTGCTTATTATTACCATAATGATATATTACTTAATCATAACTACTATTATAGCCCATAAATTGTATCGGGTTCTTTTAAACCCTAAGTAATTGAGTTGTTTGTCCTGTAACACTGAAAGTAATGGATGAAATGAGGATGTTATGGGATAATACATATTATGAGCCCCTCTATCATTCTGAGATTCTTTGCTAAATGGAATCTAATGCTACTTTAGGAAATAAATTAGCTTTTTATTACGATAATGACATATTACTTCCTTCTATAAATTCTCCATCCCTATATATAAATTCTGCATAATTTGTTAATGCGATCATTGGTCATAATCAACTCATATAAGTGGTTGTAGAGAAAGAAAGCAGTAGCCAGAGAAAGAAATCACATACATGTGATAGATAATTGTAGTAGAACATTAGAGCCACTACGTGAAGAGCTTCATCCAAGCATTGCTCACTTGCGGGGGTCACATCGTGTGACACACCAAAATATGATTATAGGAGAATATTAGTTATCATAAAATATCATTCTTAAATAACCACTCAATTAATATAAATTTGATTTGCTTTGCTTCAGGGAACAATATTAGAGGCTGCTAGTCACCTACGCATGGTCCTGCAATGGCCGATCAAGTGTCTGCGATTCATCAATGCACTTGAAGTTATAGGTGTAGCAACTCTCTGGCATCCTAATTTATTCATTTAGATCATCATTTATTAACGACCTTGATTGAGCATTGGGCTCTGCAAATAAATACTTTTCACTTGCATGTATGAAAATTTGATAATCACTCTCCAAGATGTAGGTATGATTCTTGGTTTACATATTGATGGAGAAGCCCTAGTTAGTCATAATGTTATTTGTTCTAGTCTTCATTGGCCAACTTGGCTGAATTATTCTGATGAGCTATGCGAGTCACACCCAATTCTTGAGTTTATTTATCAGGACCCAAATAATCCTAACATCATTGCAAAATTTAATGCGGGTCAAGCTCGTGCACAAAGTTGTATACCATTACATTGGATAAGATGGACCTTGCTAAGGAGTCTTACATGAATGTAACAGAATTAGAGTTAGTTCATTTTGTTCATGCATATATTTTATTTATTATAGGAAGTTTTCGAATGCCTGATACTTTAAGGTCTGAAATACACTTCAATTTTTTCCTTTATTTTTTTACATACTCCTTATGTGCTACAATACTAGGACATCTATATATGGAACTCAAAGAAGCTATAAATCCTAACATGATAAATACAGTTGGTTGTTTGCATTTATTATAAGTTTGGGCTTAGAAAATATTTTATGTGGGTCGACCAACATTACATGTACTGTACCCCAACTATATATCAGGAAAATAACTTGGGTTCACATAAAATAATTTTAAATTTTAAAATTTTAATTTATTTTATTTTACTATAAATATATCATTAATAAGATAGATGTAATGAACAATGGGTAAGAGAAATTTTGATAAATAATGTCAAATTTTATCGCAATGAGTTTGATGGCCTTAAAGGCAGTTAAGTTCGACCATAAAACAATTTCTTTTAAAATTTTAAGTTATAATATATATTTACTTATATTGGACAGCACATATAGGTTATTTGGTCCCTTTATTCAGAATCTTTAATGTTTCTTATACCACAAATTTGCATATTGGGTATTGGAGTATGGAGGTCATGAGTCTCACACATATGTTGGAATCATGTTGAATGGTATCTCCCCAATCATGTTATTAGTCAATTTAGTGGTCAACCATAAATAAATATTGTACCGATAGATCCAAAGTTCAAGCGAATAGATAGTAGAAGTAAGACATATATTGATTGGTTTGGCTATCAGCAGTCGAGTATTAAGCTTTGGAATGAAAGATTAGCTTATGTTATCGAACCTGTAATTGATCATATTAATAATAATCACGCAATTGCTCGTTATCTAAGGTGGTATAAATCTTAAGCCTCACTATATCTACTACAAGTTGAACCATAATAAGTAATGCATATTATCATAAGGCCCCAATAGAATAACTTTATGTAAGTATTTTCATTATGTAAATTAAATTTTATTTTTATTTTGTTGAAATATTACTAATAATATATTTATAATAAGAAACAATTGATCAAATTAAAATTTTGTTCTTACCATTTTATAACAGCGACGGACAAGATGCAAGCGGAATGATGCTTGCCATTAATTCATTCAGGTTAGAGGCTCAACAACTATGAAATATGAAACACTCAGAGATCTATCAAGAACTCAAAAATGAAACTAAAAGTGATGCACAACAAAGTCTTCATACTACACAATAAAATCCATCAATGATAACCCAAATTTATACTTTCATACAATCATATGTTCAGTAATCATCATTCAATATGGGTTGAGATCAACAACAAAGTAGTCAATGCATTCCTCTAAGCAGCAGAGTAACTACTTATGGCTATACAACAACGTCCAGTTTAGTGCAACAATGCACAACAGGGGTACCTTCTATGTTCACATTCTTTCCATCTAATACTGATAATCTCTTTGATCAACAGCAAGCCAAAGATGAAATTCAATAAGGTCATGAAGAAGACAAACAAATTCATGGAAGTAGATGATCTGGTACATGGCCTTAAGGAACGACTAAGAAGGGGACCAGATCGGTACACACTAGGGTCGCATACAGTACCACAACATCGTAGACAAAAGCATTAGATTACTTGTTCTTAATAGTAGGGAGGTGTGATAATGTAAAGTACTTTAAAATCTAAATATTACTTTCAAGTTCTAGCTCCTTGAATTATATATTAAATTCTTATTTCATAATTTAAATTAATTTGAAATTTAAATTGTACTTTCAAGACGTGCTTGAATTTATGGTATAAAAAAAATTTATAATGAAGAACTAAAAATAACATTTAATAAAATCTTTTAATATAATAATTTATTATAAAATTATAACTTATTAATTCATTCTTTCAACATTACAAATTTAATATAATTTCTAGGTAAATTAATAAAAATTCAATATATCATTCTAATAAAAAAACACAAAATATTAAAAATAAAAATTAATTACAAAAAATTAAGAAAATAATTAAAAAATAAATCTTTGATAAAGAAAAATAATAGTAATAAATGAAATAAAGAAAATAACAACTTAAATAAATAAATTTTAAAAAGTGTTAAATTCAAAAAAAAATTTAAATAAAATTAAATTATTAAAAGTATAAAAATAAATAAATAAATAAATAATAAAATTACAAAATAGTGAAATAAATAAATAAAAATTAATGCAGGCAAGAAGCCTGCACGTAAAAAAGGGGATGAACCTAGTCCCCATTTGGTGAGAAAATATTACGTGCGGCATCCGGACATAGCTCTGCGTCTGGACGCCAATGAAATTTCGCCACATGTCATAGTTTAAAATAGGTGTTTTTCGACTTTGCTTTGTCATAATTGTGAGATGTAATGTCATTAATGTCACATGGGATCGACCCGGTTCGTTAAAGCAACGGGAGTCCTTTGGACACCGTTTCCTACTTCGTGTGGACGTCATTTCACTGCACGCTTCAAATTTTAGGTCATTTGCATTCTACTGTGTTCATTCGTGCGATTCGTGTAGAGATATTATTCAGCTCCCTCCCATCTCAGTGTACATCAGTGCAAGCATCCGACATTCTTTCATGGTTGTTTTGAATCTCAAACATTAAAATTCGAGGTAATACCTTATCTTCACTGTCCAAACGACTCCATGAGGTATTATTTCAATCATTCTTGAACTTTAGGGATTTAAGGGTTTTTATATTTCATCTGACTATTGGCATCTCTTCTCCTCCGTCAAATACAAAATTATAAGGTATTACTCAACACCCTTTTGATGCTTAGAACTTTTAGCTCGGTACATTTAGTATACTCAAGACTGGTTTGGGTTGTTTTATGTTTATACACCAAGTTATTGAGCTTCCAAGAGGAATTGGGTTGTTATTTAGGCATTTTCTATGTGCACACTCACTCTAGAGTGTACACCATTTTTTTTTTTCTAATTATATAGTAGTTTAGGACTTCCAAAAAGAGATATAAATGATATTATCAGGTGTTTGGAGTTATTTTTAAGATGATTTGAACTATTTTTATATGTTTTTCATGTATACACTATGTACACTCTGGACTGTACACTATGTACTGTACAGAGTGTACACTCTGTACACTCCAGAGTCTACAACCTCTTTTTTTATTTTAAACCTGTGTGGGACTACCAATTATGAATCTATTTGTCATTCTAAGCTATTTTGAGTGCTTCCATGAGGAATTGGGTTGTCTTCTATGTGTTTTCCATGTGCACACTCTGTACACTCTGAGTATACACCTTTTTTTTTTAATTGTACAGTTGTGTGGAACTGCCAATTTTGGATTTATGTGCCATTCTAAGGTGGTGTGGCTGCTTCCTAGTGGGATATGGGCTCTTTTCTTTCTGTTCTCTAGGTGTACACTATGTACACTCTAGAGCATACACTCTATACACTCTAAAGTGTACAACCTCTTTTTTTATTTTAAAACTGTATGGGACTGTCAGTTTTTGATGTATTTGTGATTCTAAGTTGTTGTGAGTGCTTCCAAGAGGAATTAGGCTATCTTCTATGTGTTTTTCATGTGTACACTATGTACACTCAAGAGTGTACACACTTTTTTTTTAATTGTACAGTTGTGTGGGACTGTCAACTATGGATTTTTGTGCCATTCTAAGGTGGTGTGACTGTTTCCTAGTGAGATATGGGCTCTCTTTTTTTGTGTTCTCCAGGTGTACACTCTATACACTCTAGAGTGTATAGCCTCTTTTTTATTTTAAAGTTGTGTGGGACTGTTAATTATGGACACATTTGTCATTCTAAGCTATTTTAAGTGCTTTCAGGAGGGATTGGGTTGTCTTCTATTTGTTTTTCATGTGTACACTCTGAACACTCAGAGTTACACCTTTTTTTTAAATTGTACAATTTTGTGGGACTGTAAATTATGGATTGATGTGCTATTCTAAGGTGGTGTGACTGCTTCCTAGTGGGATATGGGCTCTTTTCTTTATGCTCTTTAGGTGTACACTTTGTACACTCTATAGTGTACACTTTGTACACTCTAGAGTGTGCATCCTCTTTTTTTTATTTTAAAGCTGTGTGGGACTATCAATTATGGATCTATTTGCCATTCTAAGCTATTTTGAGTGCTTCCAGGAGGAATTGGGTTATCTTCTATGTATTTTCCATGTGTACACTTTGTACACTCGAAAGTGTACAACCTTTTTTTAATTGTATAGTTGTGTGAGACTACCAATTATTGATTTATGTGTCTTTCTAAGGTGGTGTGACTACTTCCTAATGGGATATGGGCTTTTTATTTCTGCTCTAGAGCTGTACATTTTGTACACTTCAAAGTGTATGGCCTCTTTTTCTTATTTTAAAGTTGTGTGGGACTGTCAATTATGGATCTATTTGCCATTTTAAGCTATTGTGAGTGCTTCGAGGAAGAATTAAGCTATCTTTTATGTATTTTCCATATGTACACTCTGTACACTCTAGAGTGTACACCCTTTTTTTAATTGTACAGTTGTGTGGGACTGCCAATTATGAATTTATGTGCTATTCTAAGGTGGTGTGACTGCTTCCCAGTAGGATATGGTCTCTTTTCTTTTTGTTCTCCAAGTGTATAGTCTATACACTCTGGAGTGTACACTCTGTACACTCCAGAGTGTACAACCTCATTTTTTTATTTTAAAGGTTTGTGGGGCTTTATATTATGGATCTACATGGCAGTTTCCCAAGACTGTAAGTAGGCTGTAATATTTTGATTAGTTTACTTTTCATTTGAAGCTGAAAATGTCTGTGAAGCGGATAACTTTCAGAAGCAGACCATCCAACTTCAGAGTAATATGTGATTCCATCTTAGAGCACTTCACTGATGAGGTTGTCGATATTTTAAGAAGGCTGCACATTCATCAATTCCCTAGATTGCCTATCTTCCAGCAAGATTCAGCTGTTATATCCTCTCTCATTTCATACTGGAACATTGAAAAGCAGGCCTTCTATTTAGGTGGCCACTACCTTCCTTTCACAATCGATGAAGTTTCTTTAATAATTAGGATGCCCAATAGAGGGGGGAAGGTGACATGGTAGAAATCCCCATTGTCTAAATATAGTTCTATAGATTTTAAAAATATAATTGAGATTGTCGATTCTCCATTGAGCTCAACATAGTTTGTGAAGCTGTATATACATTTTTTTTCTTTCAAATCTATTTTTTATATACCACAATTATAGAGTGGCTTCAGAGTTGATCTATTATGCTGAGAATATGGAAAAGTTTGCTAATTACAATAGGCTAGAAGCCATATGGAGCTTCCTGGTTCCCCAATTTGATGTCATCACATCAAAAAATTTGGCACAAATAGCACCGGGGTACATGAGTGGCTTTCTCACTCTTTTGATGGTACATGTTACATTATTTTATGTAGTTTTTTTTTATTTTGGATTAATGGTAACAAATTAAGAACTTCGCTACAAATTTGGCTATCAAAGCACACAAGAGTGGTGAGCCCTAATGTTCCTTCCACGAAGCCCTGTATGTTACGGTGGCCACAAATAAAGTGTACACATATATCCATTACTGATTTGCAAGGAGATCAAGTAATGCTGGTTCGGCTTATTTTATTTACAACAAAATTTTTCTATCCCTAATCAAAAATCTCCTACAATAGTACGTATGTACTATAGGTCTAGCAATCATTTCATGAGATAGGAAAGGATGAGACCGGCTCCTAGAAATAGTGTCCCTTCAATCACAGCCATCCCATAGTGGACCACAGAGGAGTCGAAGTTGAAGTCCAAGAAGTGAAGCTTCAAGTGGATCTCCTTACATATCTCCTCGATATTCTCCTCCTTCTAATGCATCCATCCTACCTTCTGCCACTTCCCCTTCAAAGAGTCTTGAAAAGGAGAAAAGACTGTCAGTACTGAAGGATATGGGGGATAGATTTTCATATTTTTAATCTATAGTATATTAGAAATTTCATGACATTGGTGCAAGGCTTGCTACTATTGAAGCAAGAATTGCTGGACAGAGAGGCCCAGAGTTGGGAGAAGCTGGAGAGAAGGCTAAGAATGAGGCTGCCACTGAGCCCACACATCCAAAGGGGCCTTTGGATACTACCCTAATGAAGGTTGAACAGTTGCTTGAGTACACAACCCCTATATCAGAGGATCATATTGCTTATCCTTCAATGGGTAGCAATGAATGTGGGGTGAAGGCGAGACATATGAGAAAGAAGAAAACTTTCTCGTCCCCATTCACAATGGTGTACAGGAAGAGACGGAGCACAACAGCGCCTGTCGTTCCTGCAACATCAGCTGCAGAAAAAGTGTAGGAGGTAAGTTATTGTACATTAAATTAATTTAATATGATTTCATAGATTTTAGTAAACTTATTTTTTATTATAGGCCAAGGTTGAGGAAGTTCCTGCAGAGGAGGAACAATCAACTACTACTATTACAGTGGTTGAGGAGCTAAAGGATATAGTATTCTTCATTTTTATTGTTTTTTCTTTAAATCATAATGGGTTGCTATGGTAAAATATACATGAAATGCTGCAGCCATCTGAGGTGTTAGCCACCTTTGAGTTTGTGTTAAGAGATGTCATGCCCAAGCCAATGTTGAAATTAATCGATAGATCTTGTGCCTGATTTAAGGATAAGTACCTTGCACTTTCATATATTTAATATAATTTTAATAAAATCATTCTTTTATTCTGATCTCTTACACACCCATTCTACTCAACTTCAGGAGTGATAATGTTGTCGCGGTCAAAAATATCATTATTAGCAGAGGACAAATCGATGAGTTATTAACAGATCAATATTTATCTGATGCACATGTGGATGCATTTGCATATTTTCTGGCCGAGAAGAATAAGATCTATCTTGGTTTATATGTCTCACACCTATACAAAACATGCCTACATTAGGTGAGTTTTATGAAGGTTTATTGCATTATAAAATGCTATATAAATTTAGCAAGTTAAAAACTACTTAATTTTACTCTTCTTTCTAATCTTCCAGAGTTATTCAAAGTTTGGTTAAGAAAAGAAGAGCAAAGTGTTTATCCAGCATATTAATAAAGACAGGGTTACCAAGGTTGATTTAATCTTAATGCCAATCATCAATAACCAGTATTGGACACTGCTGGTAGGTCACCTTAGGAAAGGGAAATGGTTCCTTTATGATTCATTGCCAAACCCACAACATAAGGCTATAGTGCTTGACATTGTAAGTAAACTTGTCTTGCTCAGCTTTTCCTAGATGCATAATTTTAATGTACTTATTGGCTATGTTCTGCTATAAATGTAGATCAAACTACTCGTCACTAATGCATGTGATTCTTTCGAGGCCACCCCTGAAGAATGGCCACTTGAAGTGGTCACAAGTATACTAGTCCAAGCGAACAGTATTGACTGCAACATGTTTGTGTGTAAATACATGGAAGCAGTTATAAGCAAGCCTACTATGGACTAGTTTGACCATAAAGATTGGTCTAAGATGATGAATTATTTCAGGGCTGAATTATTTGTATATATGTAATTTTTGGACAAAAAATTGTTTGTAAATGATCTCTTTGATCATTTTGCTTGTGCATATCTTACTGGAAGTTTTGTAGTTTTGTAACATGTTGTTTCTTTCTACTTATAAGCTGTATAATAGGATTTGATTTTTTTTTCAAATGCTCTAGAGTGTACACTCAGTACATTATGTACACTCTAAAGTGTACACTCTATACACTCAAGGGTGTACACAGAGTGTACACTGTGTACACCCATTTTTCTCAGATTTAAATCATGTTTAGTGTTCCAATTATGGTTCAAATTGGTATTATAGGCTACATGGGGTGGCTCCCCATAGGAATGGATAAATTTTTTGTAGTTTTTAGAGTGTACATAGAGTGTACACTGTGTACACTTTGGAGTGTACACTCTGGAGAGAACAGTCTATAGTGTACACTGTGTACACTCTAGAGTGTACACCCATTCTTCTCAAGTTAAGAAGATGTGGGGCTTCAAGTTCTGGTTCAAACTGCTATTATATGCTATATGAGATGGCTTTCCATAGAAATTGATTAATTTTTTGCAATTTTCTAGTGTGTACACAGGGTGTACACTATGTGCACTTTGGAGTGTACACTATGCACACTCTCGAGTGTACACCCATTTTTCCCAAGTTTAAATCATGTGGGACTTCCAGTTATTATTCAAATGAGTATTATAGGCTACATGGGGTGGCTCTTCACAGGAAAGACCCATTTTTTGCAAATTTTTTAGTGTACACCCACTTTTCTCTGATTAAAATCATGTGGCGCTTCCACTTATGGTTCAAATTGCAATTGTGGGGATTCTAGTCATGATTAATGCAAGTATGTGTTATTTTTTCAAGTTTTTCAGAGCGTAGACAGAGTGTACACTCTGTACACTATGGAGTGTACACTTTGTACACTA
Source organism: Cymbidium sinense (assembly GCA_021442155.1). Lineage (NCBI taxonomy): Eukaryota > Viridiplantae > Streptophyta > Magnoliopsida > Asparagales > Orchidaceae > Cymbidium > Cymbidium sinense. The sequence continues at coordinate 70,592,006 of CM038219.1, forward strand.
TGGAGTGTACACCCTTAATTTCTCAAATTTAAATGCAATGTGCATGATATTATGGTAGCACACAATGAACAAACTGAATATTCAGCCTAATTCAATAGGTTTCTTAAATCAAAGTACAAATTTTGATCCTTTAAACAGAACATAAGAAAGATTTGTATCTTTGTATCACGACTCATAGTGTGTCCCTCCAATGATATACATCATCAGCTTAGTATATCCTTCAGTTGATTGGTTTATTGTTGAGCTGGAATGAAATCCCTCATATATAACATCATATGGGTTGCTATAAACTGAATGCATAAATACACTATATTGTACATTGCCTACCTATGAGAAGCATTCTAGTATGACAAAAAAGGGTGTTTCAATGGGTGAATCTTGATGTTCTCCACCTGATGCAACATGCTGAGTCCTCTCTATAATAGGAAGAGCACAATGGGATAAAATTTCACCATAATACCAATACAAATTATGTTTTCAATATCTATTAGAATAATACTTTTGGCTTTCTTATTTCTCTCCCAATATCCTTTCAATCTTGCATTGGAAACACCCTTCGGTCGCATCTTTCTTAGGTCCTTCAATAAGCAATCACAATTGGAATCTCTTATGCTAGTTTTCTTTCTCTTCTTTACTTGCTCCATTTGAGGTGAATTCCCACATAAAAATGAATCAACATCGTCAGCTAATTGCTTTAGAGAATCCAGCATATATTTCTCAGCTTCTTTATTATCTTGTGCTCTGGTGCTTATTTGATATGAATATTTACTAATGTGGATTTAAAAAATGATCCCAATAGGACAACCAGTCTTAACTCTTATATCTTTCAATTTTTTAAAATCACGATCAAAGTAAATATCCTTCTTTGCTCTGGAAGACCACTTCATGAGCAAATACTTTTCTGGAATCCTCACAATATTTTCTTCACTCAAGACTTTAATGCAATGGGCACACAGTAATCTCATCATTTCAATTTTTTTACAACTACAAGTTACATCCAACAATGCCTTCCCTAAATGAACAGACCATGTCTTTGGGGTGCTTGGTTCTTTCAAGTTTCTGATCAAATATTCCATGGGATTATCATCGGATACAGTTGTTGCTAGTCCACCCACTCCATGCAAGAATTCTTCTTCCAAAAATGTGTAAAGCTTTCTTGTGTAGAACATGGCAGCTTGCCTACAATATAAGGCTAGTTCTAACAACCAGAATAATCGCTGACTGGCTACACTTGAAGTCTTCATCAGATTCATTTTATCGCCATGTCTCTATATCCTTCTCCAATCCTAAGAAACAATCGATGATAGAACTTGTTGGTTTAGAGATTCCATGACATACATTATTTATAGACTCACTACATTGCATTGATAAAATACCCATGCTAAATGAATCTTTACTGAATGTGGTTGACCACTTACTTCTAATTTTATAGAGGTCAGCTAGCCAAGCATGATCTTGCAAATTCCCCTCCTCTAGCAAGCTTCTTCAAACTCTTCTTCTAAGTCACACTACTCATGCATATATGAAATAGACTTTGCACAGTCTTATTACTATTGAAGTAATAAAGAATGAGCTTTCTTAGAAATATGCCATTGACACAATCTATGACGAGTGTGCGGTAATGCAACTTCAATAGCTCTAGAAATTTCTTGATCCTGATCACTGAATATTGTTATATGATTCTTCCCATTCATTACCCTTTGAAATGTTTTGAATAGCCATGTAAATGATTCAATTGTTTCTTCAAATAAAAATGCTACTCCAGATAAAATATTTTGCCAATGGTGATTAACTCCAATAAAAGGGGCACAAACTAGATTATATTTGTTCAGTTGATAACTTATATCAAATATTATGACATCCCTAAAACAGTCGCAGTCTATCCTTAATATGCCATCACTCCAAAAGAAACTCACCAGACTATCTGACTCATCAATTTGGGCATCCCATACAAACATTCCATCTTCTGATTACGTTTCCTTGAATAATTGCAATAATACATTAATAACATCATTCGTAATCTTGGCTCTCTTTTCTTTTTGAATATAATTGAAAGTATATCTTTTTGTAAATCCAACATTCTACACTCTGCCAACTTCTTCTGCAAGATAGCTGAAGGCATCAATTACTCTAATGCTAGCCTCTCTCATTGATCTTAACACAGCCGCATTCTCCTTAGTGATGCCTCTGTGAAATCTTAGAAGTTGTTGGTCTACCAATTTTGCTAAAGCATGATTATGACTTTCTATAAATTTCTTAACCTTCCAATTCCCATTTGAATCAACAAAAAACCTGATCATGGCTGGACAACCAGCCCTATTATCTATTTTCTGAAATTTAACAACACTGACACGTCTTTTTAAACCTACTTTGGCACATAAGAAATCCTTTGATTTCAAATCATTCGAGTTCGTCCAATAATTGGAATGATCCTTCTGAACACCAAATCCAATTTGGTGTCCATAGTCACAATAGAGTTCATATGCCTCCTTTTCATTGTGTACAATAGTGCCAAGGAGTTTGCCTATAATTGGTTCATGAGACATAAGCCAATCATCATTATACCGATGTGTAGCCTCATTAAACTATACACACATAACCAAAATAGGGTTCTTAATAATATAGTGTACATCCTTTTTTGGAATTCCAATAGTTCAATAAAATAAAATAAAAAAGAGTGTACACTCTTGAGTGTACTATACACTTGGAAAAAAGAAAGAAAATAGCCCAAATTTCACTAGGGTACATTTCAGAGTGTACACATTGCAAGCAGAAAGAAAACAGCCCAAATCATCTTTAAAATAACTCTAAATACCTTATAATATCATTTACATGTATTTTTGGAGGTCCCACACTGATTTGAAATAATGAAAATGGTGTACACTCTGGAGTGTACAGAGTATACACTCCAGAGTGTATAGAGTGTACGCATGAAAAACAAAAAGAAAATAGCCCAAATCATCCTAAAACTAACTCTAAACACCTAATAATACCATTTACATGTTCTTTTGGAGTGTTCAGAGTGTACACTCCTGAGTGTACAGAGTATACTAAACAGAAAGAAAAAAAGCCCAAATCATCTTGGAAATAACTCCAAACACTTGATAATACCATTTACATATTTTTTTGGAGGTCCCACACTGATTTGAGATAAGAAAAAGGGTGTACACTCTAGAGTGTATAGAGTGTACACTCTAGAGTGTACAGAGTGTACACTCCATAGTGTATAGAGTGTACACATAGAAAATAGAAAGAAAATAGCCCAAACCATCCTCGAAATAACTTCAAACACCTTATAATACCATTTACATGTTTTTTTGGAGGTCCCATATTGATTTGAAATAACAAAAAGGGTGTACACTCTAGAGTGTATAGAGTGTACATATAGAAAACAAAAAAAAACATCCCAAATCATCCTTGAAATAACTTTAAACACCTAATAATACCATTTACATATAGTTTTAGAGGTCTCACATTGATTTGAAATAAGAAAAAAGGTGTAGACATTGGAGTGTACACTATGTAAACTCTAGAGTGTACATAGTGTACACATGAAAAAAGGGGAAATAGCCCAAATCATCCTGAAAATAACTCCAAACACATGATTATATCATTTATATATTTTTTTAGAAGTCCCACACTGATTTGGAATAAAAAGGGTGTGCACTTTGGAGTGTACATAGTGTACACTCTAGAGTGCACAGAGTCTACACTCTAGAGTGTATAGAGTGTACAAAGTGTACAAATGCAAATAGAAAGAAAATAGCCCAAATCATCCCAAAAATAACTCCAAACATCTGATAATACCATTTACATGTAGTTTTGGAAGCCCCACACTAATTTGAAATAAGAAAAAGGGTGTACAATATGGAGTGTACACATTATACATAGTGTACACTCTAGAGTGTATAGAGTGTACACCTAAAAAAAGATAGAAAATAGCCTAAATCATCTTGGAAATAACTCCAAACACCTGATTATACAATTTACATTTTTTTTTTGGCAGTCCCACACTACTTTACAATTAAAAAAAAATGGTGTGCACTCTGAGTGTACAGAGTTTGCATATGGAAAAAAGATAGAAAATAGCCTAAATTATCCTAAAAATTACTCCAAACACCTGATAATACCATTTACATATATTTTGGGAAGTCTCACACTACTTTAAAATAAAAAAGAGTGTACACTCTAGAGTGTATAGATAACTCTAGAGTATACACAATGTACACATGGAAAACAATTAGAAAACAACATAAATCATCCTAAAAGGAACTCAGAACACCTTCAAATATCATATACATCTATAACTGGAAGTCCCACACTACTTTAAATCTAAAAAAAGGGTTGTATACTTCATAAAGTTATCGATGCAGAGATATTATTTTTAGCATCATCCGCTATATTGGTATCCATATGAAATCTACCACTTTCAGATTCGTTCTCAATCTTCATAGGTTTATTTTTTACAATTGAAATGAGATATTTCTGATTTTATGCTCTATAGTTCGTCTAAAAAAAATTTGTTTTTACTACCCTAAATCTATTTATATATCATGCATTTTTTTAATTTCTCCCGCACATTCAAACAGTGCCTAAATTTGTGATCAAAAATTACGTCCAAAGGACTCCCATCAGTTTAATGGGCTAGGTCGGGTCCAATTGACATTAACGACATTACGTCCCACAGTTACGGTGAAGCAAAGTCAAAAAACCCATATTTTAAGCTCTGACAAACGACAAAATTTAATTGGCGTCCGGACGTAGAGCTACGTCTAGATGCCGCACGTAATATTTTCTCCCATTTGGTTGGGTGACTTGCTCCTTCCAAAAATTTTTTTAATTATCTATTTATTAAATTAATTTTTAATAATATCTCATTTAAAAATTTACCTAATAGAATATTTTCCTCTTTTATCTGTGTACTCTTGTGGAATTTCTTGCTGCGATATAAGAAATAATCAAGTCATTTTCTACTGCTGGCAACTCCACACACGCACGCACACACACAAACAAATCACACCACATTGAATCAGTGAATCAAAACTGAAACATCGGGAATGAAGGGGTTGCATAATGAAGAAGAAGCTGTGTAAATTCTCCTTATTCCCTTTTTAAATTCAAATTGTCATTTGATTTAGCTCTTATTAAGATGATGGATCAAAACTAACCCTCTCAGATAATGAGAAGAATCCTTACTTTTTAACCATATAACCACAATCCATAGTCCCCTTGAATTTCTATTGCTTAAACCAAGGTGGTTTCTTACTTAGACCTTGGAGTTTTTTGTCAACGGTAATTGGTTGCATTTGTATTTTATAGCCACTCTGTTGCTCATTGTTCATAACAAGTCCACTTTTCCTTGAAAGAACAACCATATTGTTAAGGCTTTCATTAGGTTGAAGGTGGTGAAGATCGTCATCGTCAATCTAATTTGCTCTTTGAGGGTTATGCCAATCCATTATTCTAAGTGTTGCTGAGTTGAAGTTCACCTTATCCATAGTGAGGCAAGGATGACCTCTAACTGCATTATAGAGTGATTATCTCATGAAGTTGGCCATAGTGGACTGGGATGAAGTGCATGATTGGTATGAAATAACTGCAAGATGGATATTTGAAAGATAGTGTATCTTTGAATGTGTTAGGAGCTGTAGACGATAGGCACACACTTGATTATTTTAAAGGGTGCATAGTACCATCGAGCATGCTTATAATGGGATTCATCCCTTAGCAATGTTAGTCGATTGGGCTATAATTTGACTGATACCAAGTTGCCTTCACTGAATTGAACGTCTAAATTTCCATCGTCTGCTTGTTGCTTCATTCGATTAATGACTTTGCATTGGTTTTCTTTTAGACTGTGGAGAATTTTGTCACAATATTGTAGCTAGTCATTAAGTGAAGTAAATGTTTGGATATTGCCATTATGAGGATGGATTGGAGGTGATAGGCGACCATAGAGAGCTTGAAGTAGAGTAATTTCAATGGCAAAATGATAAGTGTTATAAGAGAGCATAGTGCATGATAATTATTTTGTCTCAAGGTAGGGGTTGTCCATGACATAACAACACCTGATCTAATTTGTGAAATCGATTTAGCCACCGATCTTCACATGATGAGCCAAACTAAACTACAAATTTGTTTCTATCTTCAAAAATATTGTGCACCAAAACTGGTGCATAAAGAGGTGGTCCTGATGCAAGATTATGGATTTTGGAACTCCATGAAATTTACGAATTTTAAAAATAAATATATTTGTGACTAAAGTAGCAGTTATATGAACTTGTAAAGTACAAAGTGTGCATATTTTGTCAATCAATTGATGTCCATGATAATTGATTCTTTTCCATGGGATGGTTAGAGTCTAACAATTAACACCATTGAGAGGTCTTCCAATGTTGTAGTGGGAAATGGTAAGGGTTGTAGTAGGCCAGCGGGTGCTAATGGTTCATATTTTGTCACCTAAAAAATTATGCATGATCATAAAAATGTGCAGACAACTGTTTGTAAATTTTGTCAATAAAAAAGTTGTTATTTCTTATACAGTTGATCGCTCAGATAAAATATCGTAGAGGATGCACTCTGCCATCTTTATTGAGATGGGGTAGGAGTATGTTCTTTCGTAAGGTATATTGATATATATTCAACTAGATTTTCCCTAACATTATATTATGATTTGTTTAGATCTGGGATCTACTTCCTATGGACGTAAGCCTCTATAGTTAATTACCCCTCTTACCACAACAAGCGAGAACTCTCGATTAAGATTAGAAATAGACATATCTTGGTGATATGTAATGGTGTCTTAGAGGTACGTGTGGCATAAACAACTATCATCTATGATTCACATAGCGAATAAAGATATTAATTTTACATCACTTTGAAATGCCAAAATATAATTTTAAATATTCATATATTGAAAAATGCAAGCATTTAGTGCATAGTAATAATGAGTGAAGATATTATATAAGTTAAAGCATATGTTGGGTGGGGGGAATGATGATACACGATCAAAATCTCATGGTTCCATCATCCCAAGCTATCATGGTCCCTGTTCTACTTAGCTAGAGAAATTATTTCTGGCAAAAGAATATGTGTCATCCAAGGTGTTCTTATAAACTTGGGGTGGTATATATCTAAGAAGACAAGCTTAAGTCAACCTTGACTAACATAAGGCTTTTTCCTAAATGTATTCCATGATTCATGTCCAAGGAGCAAAACTATTATGGAACATATGGGCTATTATCATGATCAAAATATAGTGTAGCTATATAGATGCCAAGCCACACGATCATAGAGTTATGGTCATATCCATATTTCCTGTGGTGCAGTTTGACGACGAAAGCCACGATGATAGAAGACACTGGCATCCTTATTAGCATAAGATTATTTGAGTATGAACATAGAAATTGATTTAATTTGACATTTGCTGCTATTATGAACAAAGATTTTTTTTAGCTTAACATCCTTAGTAAATGATGATGGATAGATGGATGATTGTTTGATTTAAGATACATTGAATGATGAGCTTCATTCAATCTAAAAATGTATCCCCTCTAGATGATTTGTTCTACAATCCACACGACCATCATCAGAGAAAGATTTAGTTTTGGTAGCATGGACACAATCATAGGACCCAATCGAGGATTTATCCTGTGCACCATCCTTAGACACTAGAGTTAGATTTTTATACATATGTCAAGGCACATGCAGCAAATTCAAGCTTATTTTGTGTTAACCTACAAAGCATCCTCACATAATAGATTTAGGCAATTGTTATTGTGTCGGGGCTCATAAGGGTTATTCAAGCTTATCTTAGGCATAGCGCATAGGTGCTGCAAATATGGCATATTGGTGTTGTAAGGCTAGCGCCATGGCACTGTATGGTCAGTGTTATGGTGTTAATGTCATTGACAATGTTTATCACTTTACTAGCACCAATGTGCAGATAATGTAGTGCCACAACATCGCCCAAAAGTTAGTTTATGATAACTTATAAACATTCAGGCTCTTTAATGACATGGACAAATTTTTTGACTGGCATAGAAGTGCAGAGCACTAAGGTGCTACATCAACACAACACATCATTTTCATTTAAGAATTTATGACAATTAATGTCCCTTTTATCTAGCACAGTAGCCAACTTGGCCATCTAACTAGCATCACGACACTGCATGTGAGCTTCATAGCACTAGGTCACTATTTCAGAACCTGATAGGTTAGCGCCATGGCATTGCCTTTGTAGTGCCGCAATGCTAGGCTAGGCTTATAAATAGACCTCTTGGGGTAGCCAAAATTTTCATCCTACATTCTCCCTAGAGCTTTTTCTTAGAGTTTTCTCTACATCTCTATCTTCTAGTTTATATTTTCTTATCCACCATGTCAAACAATATTTTCTTCTCCACCATGAACGACACTAACAGATTTGTTAGTTTGGAAGTCTAGGAAAGGTACCACCATGCCATCATACACAAGCATCTGATCTCGAAAAAGAGCTTCTACTATTCTGGCAGGTGTATGAAGAGCATCATTACCGAGGCTGGGAGAAATTGGCCTACGATAATAAATCTGGTATCATCCCCTGGTACATGAGCTCTTTTTCAATGAGAAGGAGCACCAAAATAATCAAGTTTTCATCTAGGGAAAACTAGTAAGTTTTGGCAATAATGCCATTAACGTATATTATGGTCTATCGAATGTAGATTATGATTAGTATCTTTTTTATCATAATGTTCATTTTTACTTCAGTGAAATTCTTAATTTTCTCACTGTTAGAAATTTCAATAGACAATGGAAAAGCCTGGAAAAGAAAATTATCAATATTCATGTCATCGGCCTCAATGCTGAGGCTAAAGCTTGGCATTATTTCTACCAAGTTGATGCTCAGTGGGAATATCAATGAGATAACTTGGCATAGGGCCATTTTGAATTTTGTAATTTAAAAGGGCTTTACTATGGATGTAAAGAAGATTATTTATAATTTCATTTGTAATATGCTTGAGGGTAGTACTACAATAGGCTTTGGTCATCTTCTCTTAATTATTCTTTGTGTGTTGAGGCGAGTGTGGTAGGAGATCCTGATGAAGAAGTCTTTATACAAAAGGCTCCCCTGACCAAAAAAGGTCATTGAGGAGTTTGGCTCAAGGAATGAGGTGGGGGAAAACTCAAGCATTCCTCGGTCTTTGGACAAATCAACCAAGACCATAAATAAGTAACTTCAAAAAATTGGAGGGCAAGTCTCAAATCAAAAGAAAAAGATCACTGAGACTAGTCATCTCTAGCAGGAACTAGAGAGAAAATTTGAGCATCACTTGAGTCAGTAGTAGCAATAGTTTTCATACATGACTGAGTTTAATACCTCTCTTATCCACATGTTTGAAAGCTATGATTTCTATGCGGGTCCTCATTATTGATCTCATTTTGGATGAGGTTAATATCATTTTAAAATTAGTAATTGACACTTAATTTTAGATTAGGAACCTTCTACTTAAAGTGCTTAAGACACTATGTTTAGTGACCCCCTCCTTGGGCAAACCTAATGAGTTTAAGTAGTAAACTTGACTCAAATTTTAAATTTCGATTAGATCAAATCAAATCTAAATAAATAAAAACAAAATCAAATTAAAATAAATGAAATCAAAAATTAAATCAAAGTCAAATCTAGTCAACCCATTTGACATCAATTTGACTTAGGTGGGTCCCACAAGTCAAAGGACAACCCACCAATTTTGACCAAATGAAATCATTACAAATATTACAAATGATTAAATAAATATGTTTAATCATAAATATAAAAAAAATTCAATTCTTTTTAGGCCTTAATTAGGTTAAATAGACCACTTAGTCTAAATAAACCTAAATGGGTCCTATTGGGTTCAAACCAAATCAAATTGAAATCGTTTCAATTTTATTTGCTCAAAATTATTTAGAAATGATAATCAAACACAATACAACCCATCAGTGGGTCTAATTTGGTCACATTGGTCATTTAACCCAGATGGAACCCAAGCTTAACCCATTAAGCTTACTTTGGGTCAAATGGGTTCAAATTAAAATCTAATTGAAATTAAATAAATTCAATCACTCCAAATCATCTCATACATGTGATCAAGTATGATTATTATTCAAACCAAATGAAATTGAGTAAAATTGGCTATTTGAATCTAATTGGAATCAAACTTAACCCATTTAGGTTTAAATGGGTTGAAATAAAATAAAATCAAAAATTAATTCAAATCTAAATGAATTAATTAAATTAAAAAAAAATTAAATCTAAAATTGTTCTATTATTTCATTAGAAAATGAATCTTCAAGCTTTACATTTTCTTTTGAGCTTGACGATCCGGATACAGAATAAAACTCTGACAACTTTTTGAATGGATGACATACTCAAGAAAGACAAGGTCATTATAAAAAAAATCTAAAGCCTCATCCTAAACCTAAACCCTAAACCCTAAACCCTAAACCTAAAACCTAAACCTTAAACCCTACACCCTAAACATTAAACACTAACCAATGGATGAGGCTTTAGATTTTTTTATAATGACCTTGTCTTTCTTGAGTATGTCATCCATTCGAAAAGTTGTCAGAGTTTTATTCTGTATCCGGATCGTCAAGCTCAAAAGAAAATGTAAAGCTTGAAGATTCATTTTCTAATGAAATAATAGAACTCTCGTTTGACTAGTATCCTGATTGTGTTAAGAATGCTATAAACTTAATTTAGTAAGTAGGTTTTTCTACCAATAAAAAATCAAATGGCAGACAAATGGATGAAGCATATAACATCTTGATTTTTCTTAAAAATATTAATCTCTCTCTCTCTCTCTCTCTACTTCATTTAGGAGGATAAAATCATTTCTTCCCATGGTTTAGGGTTTAGGGTTTGGGGTTTAGGGTTTAGGGTTTAGGGTTTAGAGTTTAGGGTTTAGGGTTTAGGATTTAGGGTTTAGGGTTCCAAAATAAAATCCAACTATCCAATGATTGAAACTCATGATTAAATTAATTCAAAATCTAAAATAAAATAAAAGCTAAATAAAAACCCAAACCAAAAAATTAAACCTAAAAAAAACAAAAAATAAAACCTAAACCCTAAACCCTAAACCCTAAACCCTAAACCCTACAACCCTAAACCCTAAACCCTAAACCCTAAACCCTAAAAAAATAAAAAAATAAAATAAAAGCTAAATAAAAAACTAAACCAAAAAATTAAACCTAAAAAAAACAAAAAATAAAACCTAACCCTAAACCCTAAACCCTAAACCTTAAACCCTAAACCCATACCATAAACTAAACTAAAAAATAAACCTAAACCCTAAAACCTACTAAACATAAACCCTAAACCCTAAACCCTAAACCTTAAACCTTAAACATCTAATTTGAGGGTTTAGGTTTATTTTTTTAGTTTGATTTTGAATTGAAGGCATATCTACTGGGGATGTGAGCTCGATCAAATTTGATAGATTTAATTTATGGACCATGTTAGTGTGCGTTGGACCCACTAAGAAGAGACTATATCAGACGGTTAATGGTTTAGGGTTTAGGGTTAAAGGTTTATTGATTAGGTTGATTGGAGATTAAAGTTTCATTAGTTTGTTTAATTATGAGTTTAATTAAACTTAAGATTTAAATAAACCTAAACCCTAAACTCAAGGTCACACGGTTATTGGTCCGAAGGAGGTCTTGATATCTTGAACTTCTAATTTAACAACGACCCAAATTTAAATCAAAATCAAATACTTTGAATCCAAATGCTTAAATCAAATTCAAATTTTCAATCCAATTCAAATAGATTTTGACTTGACCTCAAATTCATATTGAGTTTGAGTTGGGCAGGCACACATTAGTCTAAGGGCTTTGATGGCAGTTCCATAAGTCATAAAATTAAAGAAAACTTAAAATGAGGTGGAATTATGAGATGAGAATACTTGAAAATTCATAAAAGAAATGCAAGTCTCATTTCCCCTCTTCCATATACCTCATTCCACATCTTAGGTTCAATTGGATTGGATTCATTCCAATCAATTAAAGGCCACCAAAAAATCTTTCCTTTTTCCAATAGGAGAATCAAGATAGCAAAGGAAAATCCAAGGGAATCCAACGCTCAGCCAAGCAAAGAAAAGGTAGAAGATATCCTCCTCCCTCGCAACCTTTGATCCAAACATGATCATGAGGCCAAGGGTGATTGAATCCACCCTTTGCCAAACTTACTACCGTCGGTGGCTAGAATTTGGCCACTTAGAAGGCCCAAAACAAGGTTCTCAGGCATGTATGTAAAGAGGGCAGGTAGAGCTTCTACCCTCACTCTTTTCATCTCAAATCACTCACTAAGAGAAGAGATGAAGAAATGGATCAATTTCTCATCCCCTCACCGCCAGCATGCTGAAAAATAAGCAAATATGATAGCCATCGAGCATCCTATAATAGTGAAATGCAAGGGAGAGTCTCCCACCTCCAATTGAACATTCCAACACATTCTAGAGGTCAAGGCAATCTTAAATAAATCGTCACCTCGATCCCTCACTGTCGGCTAGCCGAAAAATGATTGAACCTGACAGAAAATAGCCATAAGTTGGTGTCCAATGTGTTTGGCAGGGAGGCAAGCCACCAAATCGCATCCATGATGTCATCACATCAAGGCAAAGCTATTGGAGTCAATCCCATCACCGGTGATCACCGAAATTGAGGTACGCTCCACCACCGACCTCTTTAGCATTCTGTTTTGGTCTTTTATGAAAGAAATTTGATCCCCATGAGGATGAAACCATATGGATTGGTTACAAATTGATCATTGATCATTTTGCAATTAAAATCGAATCAAAATTTTTTGGTGATCACCGAAAATTCATCGAAAATGATGGGCAACATCCATCTCTCGCCAAAGACGCTCGAGATTTGATCTCCACCATCTATTCCTTCTATCTAGAATGGAAGGTTGAGATCTACCAGATGATCCAATTAATTCCCTTAGGGAGATCATAGAACGAATCAAGACCATCTGATCTTCGATTAGACGGTCGAGATTCATCTCATGTAGCGCCACTTTTACACAACCGCCATGTGGGATCTATGTGGCCCAATTCTATCGTGCCACGTGGGAAGGCACCACATTGGCCCGCGGTTTTAAAATAATAAATCCCTTTTAATTAATTAAAAATACCAAAAAAATTTAAAATTCATAGAAAATTAAATACAAATTCAAAAAAATATAAACTTAAGCTCTATGGATTCCTCTAGATAAGAAGAATCTATTAAAATTAAAATCCCTAATCAATTTAGGTTTGAATAAAATCAATTAAACCCTAATTAATCATAAACCATTAATCTAATTCAAATGAAACTTTGGGAAATTAAAATTGAGGTTAAAATACACCTTAGGAAAAAGTTTCATGAATTATCTTCATCTAATTCATGTGATATTAAATTTCAAATCCTAAACATCAATTTTAATTAAAGAAATTAATATAAAATGAAATAAATAATTAAAATGGATGAAATAACCTCAAATGAACTTAATAAACACTAATAAAACTCATTAGAACTTAATAAATCATAAAATAGCTTAATTGAATAATTAACTGAATTAAATAATTTAAATAATTAATCAAAATTAATTAAATCACCATAAATTAACGAAATTTTTAAAAATTATGAATAGTCCTTCTTTGGAAACATCTTTCAGGGTGGTATTAAAGAAAAATAAAACACTCAAATGATTTTCATTAAATTAGGTTTAATTTACATTTTATTAAAATAAGTAAAATCTTAATTACACCATAATTATAAGTCTGATTAAAATAAAACTTTGAAAATATGAAATTGACATGAAACCCCACTTGCCATAAAAATTTCAAGCCCAATTGACCTTTGGATTATGAATTGTTGAATTTTCAAATCTCTAGGTCAGTATAAATCAAAAAATAAATTAAAAAATTCACAAAATCAAAAAATTTCATAAAAAACTTGAAATAATCCTAATTAGCATTAGAAGTTCTTACGATTATTCTCCAACATCTTAAATCAAAGAAATTGATCAATTCCATACTTAAGGATTAATGAAATGTTAAGTTTAATTAAAACTTAAGCTAATGAACTCATAATCAAATAACTTATAGAAACCTTAATCCACAATCAATGTAACCTAAAGATGGGTAAATACATTAACCTAAGTGTCTTAGGTTAACATAATTCAAACCAAAAGAATAAATTCAACAAACATAAACATAATTCAAATAAAACATTAATGAAAACTAAATGTTAAATCAATTCAAATCAAATGGAACAAATTATTAAAATCAATCCAAATCATATGAAACAAATAATTAACACAATCTAAATTAAATGGAACAAATTAAATAAAATTAAAAATGAATTAAAACAAGAATGAAAAGTAAATCTAATAAAAAAATGAAATGAAGAATCAAATTCCAAAGACAAAATTGAAACATTAATCCAAAATCCAAACTACATTCAAACCCAAATCATCTAAATGAAACTAAAAGGATTAATTAAGATACTTAAAGATTAGTAAAACCTTTAGGATAAAGTTTTCGTTCCACTAGGGGTAAGGATGTTGAATAGAATGAGTTCCACCCAAAAGTTGAACTATTTTACTCTTTATTCTTGAAAACCAAAACTTAACTTTAACAAAATAAAAGTGAACTTGAAAATGAAAATAAAAATAAATCATTTGAATTAAAACCATCCAAAGGTAAATCAAACAAACTTTAGAACTCCAAATTAAAACCTAAACTAAAAAAGGCCTAACAAAGTCTTGCTACACAACCCTATTTCCTTCACACACTAGATCATTAGGTCATGGACCCTAAACTTAAGTTAGGTCATTCTGTGATTCCTTTTTATGATTATTTTGTGTTGTGATGTGATGTTTTTCACATGTCTTTGTGGTGTATTATTTTAGACTATATGTATATGATTGTTTTCCTATTAGACTGGATGATATGATGTTCTTTTTAAAACTAATATTATCTTCTATAAGGGGCTATGCTAGAAAGAACTGCTATCATAAATTAAATTAAAATATTGTTTTCTTGTAGGTGTGCTTAAGTCCTTAAGCATGGTCCATATGATAGGTCAGCTTGGCAAGCAGCTAATGCTAAGCCCGTATATTTGTGAAATATAATTGTTGTATGTTATTTGTATTTTGTTAACATTTTCATTTTTAAATTCAAAATGTAAATTTGAGCTTAGAATTAGGATAAGATCTATGAAGTCTAGAATTAGTAGGAGATGACCCTAACAGAAGATAGGTGTAGTGGTCCCCTATGAAGCCCAATGGAAGTCCCTAAAGAAGGAGACGATCTTGAAAAGAAGACCTATAGATTAGACATGTAGTTATAGGCCGAACTGTATAAGGGTAGAGCTTGGCAGCCCATTTGCTCTTTCTTCTAGGGTGTATAGCGGTACCCAGCCGCATTAGCCTTTTTCTTAAATTAAATTGGCTTGATTTATTTTGGGTGCACAATAGAATCAACTTATTTTTTCAGATTTTTTTTTTTGTATTTTGCTTTCCTATAATGAATGCTTGGACGATTAGGCTCATAGAAAAAAATTAAAATTTCTACCCAATCTACATCTAAACAATTGAAGCATAAATAAAGTAAACTTGAAACCTCACTTAAACTAAAGCCTTAGGATAAAATTTAAAATCAATTAAAAATAATTAAGTCTTGAAAATCATGCAATCATATTGCTCTAATCCTTGAATTGGGAAATATGTCCCATTGCACATAAGGGGCATCTAACCTATGAGTATGACCACCTTCTTGGAGAAGTCTATCTTCTTTTAATGATTTGGCCCATAACCATTTCTAATTACATGGCATTTAGGCATAAAAATGCATACCCAAGACCTCAAATGAATTTGAATAAAAACATTTAAAATTTTAAAAAATGTGCATTAGTTAGACGCATTTCATACCCTACATCATCTTAGGAATTAGAGACTAAGTCCATGATTCTTAGATTCATTTCCTAAAAATGCAATAGTCCAACCATCTTGTATTCATGAGACTTGATGTTATGAATTTAAAATACCCTTAGGTGGTATTAGTTGGTACCACCTTCAGGTGGGTTGTAAGTCTAGAATGTTAGGGATATGTTAGTTCCCTCAAGTTAGAAGAATGGCTAATAATGTTGAAAAAAAATTAAATTAGGTCAAACACTGACTTATGTCAGAAGCACTTATAGACTTAGGTTCTGAAGAATCCTCCTTGGAGTAAGTCTTCAACCCTATGCATTTTTATAGTCTTGTGCTGCTAAAATATAATCCTAGATTTCTAAGAAAATATCAACTCAAAATCTAAATTAAATTCCAATATTTAAAGCCCAACAATAGGATAGTTGAAGTGCCTACTAATCATCCTAGTATCAACGGCATTTCATACTTCATCCTATTTGGATTCCAAGAATAACTCTTTCCACTTTGGATTATTCCTAATTGAAAATCCCAAATATCAATCCTTTGAAAGCTATGTTAGAAATCTTTAAAAATAATGACTTATTTTTTCAATCGAGAGTATTCTTAGGAAGAGACCCTTTTTAAGATGTAATTAACTATAAGGGCTTGTTCTTATAGGGAACCATGAACCCAGTTTAAAATAAACCTTGTTCTACCTTTTCATATAGTTCAAGAGAAAAATCTCTAGTATACAAAAGACCCATTAGTCTTAGGAGTCTTTTATTAAATGATCAAATACATTATAGGATAACATATTTATCTTCTGAGATAATATGTTTATTCCTTAATGATGCATTTGATCATCCAAATAAAAAATTCCTAAACTCTATATGGTGTCACAAATTTTTACTAATCACTCATGAGGCTTCATTTCCTGTGACACCTCTTTATCAACCTTATGTAAGTGCCCCACTGAAGTCGGAGGAAGAAGAGGAGGAGGAGGAGGAGGAGGATGACCATGATAACTATTTTTTTCCCCTTTTTTTTTTTTTTTTTTTTTGCATTTCTTCTCTTTTTTTTGTATAATTTATCTCTTTCTTTGTTTTTGTATAATTTATGTAACCCCTCTTTCTTCTTTTATATCAATAAATACATCATTTTTTTATGTATTTATATTTCTCTATGGCTGCATTTTTCTTGTCATTTTAGAAAGCTCCATGACTAAAATAATAAGATTTTTTCACTTAAAAAATGACATAAGAGAGATAGCACCACAGTGATGTTATTACGGCACCTCGGCTCCATCATATAGTAGTAGTTAGGCTTAGAACCTGAGAGTGCAGGTCCTCGATGCCCATTATACAGTGTCGTGGTGCTATGTAGTGGTTCACTTCATTCATCTACCTGAGCATACAGTGCCTCAGCACTCTATATATAGTGTCACGACACTCTGTAGAGTTTCACTTCATTCCTCTATTCGAGTAGGTTGCACCTCAGTGCCCGTTATGCAGCACTGTGGTGCCTTGTAAAGGTTCACTTCATTCCTCTACTCGAGCAGGTGATGATTCATCACCCATTTTGTAGCACCATAGCGTTCTATTGAGGTTCACTTCATTCCTCTACTCAAATAGGTGAAACCTCAGCACTCGTTATGCAGCACCATGGTACTCTGTAGAGGTTCACTTCATTTCTCTACCAGAGCAAGCGGAGCCTTAATGCTTGATGTTTAGTGCCATGGAACTTATATGAAAAACTCAAGTGTATATATTTCTAGGATGTCCTAAAAAAGCATTATTATATTACAGTGTCGTGGTGCTTGATATATGACAAGAGAAGTTAGCTTGATGGTGAATAACTTCTTGGATACCATCAAGTGCCGTGGTGCTTGGTATTCTTCATATTTCTAGAAGAAGAGAAGTTAGCTCCATAGTGCTTATGTTACAGCTCCAAGATGCTATTAATTTAATGTTTATAATTGAAAATTTTGATGACGTAACATCTGAGAAATATCATATTTCTTATATGTTTAGTACAGGGCACTCTTCTCCCTTATTTCAGATCAAAGATCAATGGAGGGAGGGTTTTGTTTCACGATAAAAATAAGTTCGATGGTGAAATAGGTTTTAAGGCATTGTGCCTCAGCACTTAAGGAATGGTTCTATAGCATTGAATTAAATGCAGAAGACCAGAGAAGTTGGCACCATGGCACCGCATAGTCAGTCCTACGGTGCCATATAACAGAGTGACAAGGCTATGTTTTCTGGGAGCATAGTGCCTCTATGCTGGGATTTAGCTCCATGGTACTACGAGTCAAAAATGCACTATTTGGAGAGAAATTCTTGCAGAATCTGGCATTTTTTATAAAAATTTTGGCAGAGTGATATTTTAGCATTGCTAGATTCTCGTATTTTGATTTCATTCTCCCTTGTTCTGAATCTAAGATCAACGAAGAGAGGTTTCTCTTCTTCTCATGCCAGAACTAAGTTCAATAGTGGAGGTTTTTGATAAAAACCAATACAGAAAAGAAAGACCAATTAAAAGAATTTAAAAAAACATTATTATGGCATATTCTTTACATGGAGTAGACGGGAGATGGATTTCATAAGGATGAGAGTCAATCTTGCAGAAAATGTGGGTTCCCAGAAGTAAGAATCAACCAAAAACTCAAAGAATAAGAGTAAAATTGGAGAGAGGAAAGAAGAAGATGATGGGGGAGTAGTTTTTCTCTATTTTTATAGATTTCCTTCCACTAGTGGGGCAGTTATCTACCCCATAACAGTTTCCTTCGGAACTTTACCATTCATGGGGTGGGAAGGGAAGTTCTTTTTGCTTCTTTAAATTGTAGCTCATGGTCGCAGTGCCTCGATGTTATCCTAGCAGAGCCACGGTGTCGGGCCATTGACTTATCAATTAAATCAAAAGTTTAACAATTATAAAATCACAGTGTCAAGATCATAATGTCACGACACTATGATATAAAATTTTACTATTCATAATTTTTATGCAAAAAAAAAAATTGTTCCCCAATGAATGTGTCATGTCGATTGGACATGATACATTGTTGTATATATATTTATTTATTATATAATAAATAGAAAGAAATATGAGCTTCAATCATTTTTTAGTCATCATGTAAGACAATGATATAACAAAAGTTTAGTTACAAATGATTATTTTGAATTTCCCTAATATAGATAGAAGCCGCTTGAGCTCTATAGGCCATAGTAAATTGCCTTTCTCATGTTTCATGGAGATGCTGAGCTGCAACCTCTTGGTCATGGACCAATGAGGAAAGAACCTACTCAAGTTTAGTTACTTGAGAATCTTTCTATGAGCAATCCTCTTCTATAGTTGTAACAACCTACTTGATTACAGCCCTTCTCTTGAGTAGATATTACCTCCTCAGGTATAATTCTCGTAATTCAGCTGATATATCAAGAAGTTCAAAATGCTCTCTAGAAAGGTCTCTTTGGTTACTTGAGTATCTATCTGTGAGCAATCCTCTTCTATGATTGTAATAGCCTACTTGATTACAGCCCTTCTCTTAAGTAGGTATTACCTCCTTAGGTATAATTCTCTTAATTCAGCTGATATATCAAGAAGCTCAAAGTGCTCTCTATAAAGGTCTCTTTGGTAGCTTCTCATGGCTCTAAAACTATGCTTGAGATCTTGATGAACTATAGAGGCTTGGTGTGAGGTAGCATTGAATAAAGTCTATGCAGTGGTAATACTATCTGAGAAAACCTCCTCATAGGTAGTGCATAATGAGAATATGCTGAATTCAACATCTTTACATAAGGATTCCCAAAACTATAGTTCTCTTACTTCAAGATCTAGGGTGGTCATACAATCCAATAAAGAGTTTACCTCTACACAGAAGCTGTGAAGTTCAGATAAGACTTCTTTGTCAACGCTCAGCAGTAGGCGATATAGTGTTGTTATTATATGACATAGGCTCTTGGAAGAACCACACTGCAATGGACATGAATTCCTAGGATGTATCCTAAAGACAAAGCATGAGATCTCTAGGACAGATAGCTATTTGTGAACTGTGTAGCTGGGACTAGGTGTAAGATGACTCTCTACACAAAAGTCAAAATTGGAGGAATAACATTGAGTGGTACTCACTTTTACCTAAGTTGAATCAGATAAGAGAAGTTCATGATTAGCCGTTTGCATGCCAAATTTCTCTGTACATAATCCTTCTCTAATATGTAGATGATCACGAGTAATGGGCTAAGTTGAAGCTGGGGAAACTGCACTAGCATCTATTAATAGTAATAATGTGACATCACTCCCCGTATGTCCTACTGGTGGTTAGACAACTATTGGTAGCTTGACTACTGCTAGAAGCTCAACTACTATTGGTAGGATGGGAATATATATAAAATCATCTATCTCTAGTGTTCCCATGCCCTAATCAGCTGGTGAAGGACTTTGAATATTTTTACCTTCTCTCTCCTGAGTAGATGAAGTCCTTTGTTGTCACTTTCTATTGACACCCTATTCCTCTAATGATTTTTTGGAGGCCTGAGTTGTGTATCGAAAGGAATGTAAATCTTGAGTTGATTTGACTCTCCCTAATCTACAACTGTATATGTGAAAACCTAACTCCATGATAGAAGAGAAGGTATAGCATATCTACAATAGCCATAGATGACTAATCCATGTGTAAGCCTCGTGCGGAGCTATATAAAAACCCGAACCAATCCCTAAGTGAAGGTGTGAAGGTCCATGCTATAGTAGCTACAACTAGGCGAACAGATAGTGTTAATTTCCCTAGGGAGTGAGTATCTAGCACATTTGGTATATGTGGCAGTCTGTATATGGGTGTAGCCTATGTAAACCTGTATTGCCTAACCACTTTATTGGGATTATATCCCTCCAGAATCACAGACTTGTGGAGATTATAGCAAAGCTAAACTAGTCTCAGCCTAATGAAGTATTTAGCTATGAATTTATGTCCTAGCTTTAACAATAGTAAAGGTGTTTCTACATCAGTGAGAAAATCCATTAATCTTTGTTACAAACTTTGAGTAGGTAGGCTGTACAAAGCTGATATGTGGATGATCTGGAAGTGATCCATCATGCAGGATGGAGCAAACATGAATGTTTGAATCTGATCATTGTCCAAAGAGATTGTGGCCCTACTCAGCTGCATCATCAGAGGGATACACTATTCCCTAAAATAGAAGGGTGCTTCGAGACAACTGAATGCTTCTTAAATATGAGCATGAATCCACCCATGTAGATAGTGCCAAGGGGTGTCCACATCATAGCATTTTGAAACAATGATGACTCTCACTCTACCCAATCCATGGTACAAGTAGGCTAGGGTTGTAGGCATCAGCACTATCCTCTCACCATGAGTGACCAAACTAGCCATAAGGAGAGTAGAATGACAAAAAATCTTATTGTGGTCTGAGAATACAAAGAAGCACAACTAGTTTGCAATGAAGGCTATCAGAGATAGCTCTTCATCAATGCCTCATGCTAAAATATGCTAGAAATTTATTCTACCCTTTAGTTCAAATCTAGCAATGGCAGACCTCTTGGAAGAGTAAAATCCCATATCAAATGGATCATCTAGATGTGCAAAATAAGATAAGTATATTATTGATAGAAAACTCTCATACCATATATTTAAAGTGATCATGCCTCATCATCTGCGGCCTACTCTCCTCTCATAATATAGCTCCTCGTAGTGATCTAGAGCACGATGAAGGCCTGTTGAGTATATATAACTACCCCCCTATGCTGATCAGCTGGTTGGCACTGAAAAAGCTCATGATCTCGAGGAATGCATTCCTCATAAAGAGTACCCATAATAAGGAGGCCACTATATTCTGCATATCAACCATCATGATGATCATCTCATGTGGGCCAATCTAATAGGTATTCGTAGCCATATCTTAATGTTCTATAACACTTCGGATCCAGGTGAAAGGTGAGCATCTATAATCAAAGAGGGATGTGTAGACTACATGATATATGCAAGCTATTTTGAAAATATCACCATGCATCTGCAAGTGATGATGTGCCAGTATATATAGCCATTAACTGCTATCAAGGGTGTACCGAACACTGATTTTGGATCCCAGCCTTCTGCTTCATAATGCAATATGCTGTAACCTGATAATCAGACTGTACCTATAGAGGGAGCTATATTTTTAGCTAGTCAAAGGATATCTTGATCTCCAAAGCTAATACAATTTGTAACCCACTCTAGTGGAACATCATGGCTATGCCTTAGTTCCAAATTAATCACTCAATCAGTTAGATCATGACCTAATAATAGTTCTAAATTAGATGTCAGGATGCATGATGATTAGGTGAATAA
Source organism: Cymbidium sinense (assembly GCA_021442155.1). Lineage (NCBI taxonomy): Eukaryota > Viridiplantae > Streptophyta > Magnoliopsida > Asparagales > Orchidaceae > Cymbidium > Cymbidium sinense. The sequence goes on from CM038219.1 coordinate 70,614,259, forward strand.
ATCCTCAAATATATCTCTTCCCAATAATATATCCTGATGCACTAAGAGTCACTCTTGCACTCTTGCAGTCTAACTATTCCACATGAGTCATGGGCCTCAATAGTGGCCCATATCTACTCCTTAGTAGGCTCTATAAGTGGCATATCACTTTTCCATCTCCAGGTAAATATCGTAGCCAATCTGTAACTAATCTAAATAAGAGAAGCATGTAAATTTCATAGGCATTATGAAAAATAATAACATCTGAATTTATAAAAAAAAACAATGCTTGTGCGCTTTGATTCAATCTTTTTTGATTTTAAAGAGTTTAAATTTATGTTCAAATTTAATCTTTCTTTGAACATATAAAGCCCATATTTATATTTAAGCCCGCCACTTTTAAACATATTAGTATCTTAGGTTTGAAATTTAGACCCAGTGCATGCTTGGCATGATGGATCTGATTTAAATATAAATATAGCCCTTTGGACATGATGGATCTGATCTGACCCTTTTGGGCATGATGAATCTTAGTTTATATATAGATTTGGTTGTTTTGGACATGATAAATCTGATCCGATCCTTTTGGGTATGATGGATCTGATTTAAATATAGATCTGATCCTTTTGGACATGATGGATATTAGTTTAAATATAGATCCGATCCTTTTTGACATGATAGACCTGATCCAATCTATTTGAGTATGATATATCTGATTTAAATGTAAATCAGCTTTGATCAGAGAAATTTTCTCTTCAATAGAGTGTTTTCCTTGCATTGCAAGTCTTATAAAATTACCCCCTGTGTACAAGGGACTTTTCTTCATGATGAGTACTTTTCTTGCAACATTTTTAATATGGAGTATCTCTTTAATTGTGCATCTCAGAGTTGATTTTGACTTTTGTATTTGTTATGCATAATATCTCTTGAGATATTGGCCATTTATAGGGGACATGGATCTTATCTCTTTTACATAAGTGTGTTGATAAGCTACCCCTTTGTAGACTTTTTCAACGATGTATTGTCCTTCCCAGTTTGGGCTGAATTTTTCACCAGTTCATTCATGTGGAATGATAGGCCTTCTACATACTAGTACTAGTTCGTCTACTTTGAAGCTTCTTCGGTGAACCAAATGGTCATGGGCTTGAGTCATTTTTGCTATATATATTTTTAGACTCTATTGAGCCTATATTCATAATTCATCGAGAATCTATTGACCTCACTTTTAGAGTGAGAATTCAATCTTCCCATATTAGATCTAGGAGTCTTCTATACACTAGGATATTTTTAATCATATGACACTTCTAGTGACTAAGTGAACACTTAACCCAAACACAGAGACTAAGGAGGGTAAGCCTTAGGTTTATGCTATGTCTTACGATCGAAGGAATCCTACCTATCCTGCATCCTAACTCATGACCTATGCCTAACTTCTTAGCCAAAACTAAACATCAAATAGATACAACCAATCTCAATTGAACTCCAATTCATATCCAAACTCCAAACCAAATGATTGAATCACATAACCTAAGTTTATTTCTATCCCTTAATCCAATCTTATAGACTTAGCCAAAATTCCTTCAACCAAACCAAATTCAATTGATTTTCTCCAAAAGCAATCCAACCATTCATAACCTTCATTCCAAGCTCCACAATCAAGCTAATCAAACCAAATCAACCAAAATTAATTTAATTAACCCAAGATAGCCCATTTGAACCCAAAATGTCCAAATGAGCCAAAACCCAATTAAACCCAAATCAATTATAATCAAAGTGATTAATCAAACCCAAATTAACTATCGAACTCAATTCAACCTAAATCAACCCAAAACCCATTCAATTGACCCATTAGGCTCACTTGACCCAAAGTGACTTAAAGGACCCCTTTGAACCAAACTCCAATCCAACCCAAATCAGATTGCACCAAACCATTTAAAACCTCCTACATTTATTATTGATAATCCTTGATTGATCAATTGTAATCAAATGGGGGTAAAACCAACCCAATTCAATCACTTGACCCAAGTTAACCCTATTAACTTACATAAGCCAAATTAAACCAAACTTCATTCCAAACCCAATCAATTAAAACTAATGATTCATACTAACTCAGAATTGATCCTTGAACATGACTTGACCACCAATTGAGCCAAACCAAGTCCAATTGGCTTCTTGACCCAAGTTGACCTAATTTTAGCTAAAGGGCCAAATTGGGCCAAATCAAATTCTAATCCAAATTAATTATAATCAATGACCGAAATCTATTATAAATTGATTGTTGAACATGACCAAAGCCTCCATTGAACCCATTTGACTCATTTAACCCAAATTAATCTAAAGGGTCAAATTGGTCTAAAGCATTCCTAAATCCAAATTAATTGAAATCAAAAATCTACAATTATCTTCAAATGATCAATTGAACCTAAACCAACACCTGACCCAAGTCAAATTGGCCAATTTTTTCAAATTGGTCAACTTAGCCCATTTGACCCATAAGAACCCATATGAGTCAAATTCAAATATACTCAAAATCAAATCAAATCAATTGATCCTCAATATTCCAAATGATCATTTGAACTTGACCCAAGCCTTAGTTTGACCCAATTTGAAAAATTAGTCAACCTAACCCAACCTAGCCCAATTTGACATACATAGGTCAAATTGAACTAAACCCATTCAAATTAAGCCCAAACCTGTTCAAACTTAGCATGACTCATCCTTGGGTCACCATGGGTTAGCCCAAATCAAACCCAACCAAAGTTCAACCCAAATTAACCCATTACCCATTGAGTAAAGCCCTCTATATAAGATAAAATCCATTTTTAGGTGGTCAAACCCCTCTTTTGAATTTGGCAGCCACCTAAAGATTAATTTGGACCCTTGACCCTATGGCTAACCTAACCCAAGGCTGGTTGGGTCAACCATAGGCCAAGGGAGGTGAGTTGACCCACCTCCTCCAATTGGCTCACCTAGGGAACCAAGGACAAGCCATGGCAGCCCACCTCAGACCCTCACCCACTCAAACTGAGCCACCTCAACCTATCTCTAACGTCCCCGATCGCCTACACCAGCTGGACATCTACCCAAGGAAAGACCAATCTGAGCCACTAGATTTGAGGGAGAGGAGGGCATACCCACCCCCCCCCCCATCTTATTTCGAAGCACATGAAAGACATCCTCAGAGCAGAAGTGAGTCGAGATGAGCCTCTTGAAGATTCCCTTGAGTTTCTTGAGCTTCCCCATCATCGGCGACAATGAACCCAAGCCAAAAAAGAGCACCTACTTTGCATCCTCCACTAAATCTTCATCATTCTCAAATTAACTTCACCCACACATTCCCCTAGCTCCAACGAGCAAGAATGAATTATTTCCCAATCGATTTGAGCACCTAAGACCATCCCAAGACCAACTCTAGTAAGGATTCTGGTGACATTTAGTCCACAGAGTTTCCAGTGATGAATCAAGATGTGATATTCTCAGCAGGGCTTTATCACTTCAAGATGAAGCTATCTCGGTTGGTTAGCCATCGGTCTTGAGCTCTGGCATGGTAAATTTCAGTAAACCATATAAATCCCCTTAAGTGTTGGTGTTTTATGAAGGATTTTGTAATTTTGCATGAATCCCATCATAGGATCACCCTATATCCCCTCAGTGAATGTTTTAGAGTTGATCTCGAGCTTCAGCGAGCTCAGATCAAGCGGAGGAAGGTGGACGGTGTCCATCTTCCATCGCTCTGGAATGATAAATCATCCTTCATCCGTTTTGCATGATTTGAATGGATGATGGTAATTAATCCTCTAGATTTATCTCAGTTTAATCCTATAGGAACTACAAAATCAATCCCACGATCCAATCTTAGATTGGACGATGAGGAAGAAACCATGCCTGTCGCCACCACATCAGCACCGCCTTGAAAGATTTAAGTGCTCAATCCCACGGTGCCATGTGGAAAGCACTGCCACATTAGCCGCCCACATGGGAATGAAGAGATTAGAGATTAACTCGGGTTTAAAATGTGTATTAAATGGCTGAAACTTCCTAAAATTATAACTAATTATAGAAATATCCAAAAAAATGCTAATAAATATATTTTGGAAAGGATAAATATAGGAGAATTTATTAAAATTAATTTCATTTAATTTTGAATTATGATTAAGGCTTAATTTGTATTTTAATGTTTTTAAATTTAGCTTAATTAAGCCCTAATTACTTGGAAAATTAATCCCAAATTTGGTATGATGATTTAGTGGGATGATCTCTTCCTCCCATAATTTTCTAGACATTTATTGGCTATGTAATTTGAAATTTTTGAAATTTAAACCTTAATTACTCTCTTAATTAATTTAATTATTAATTAAAGTTTTAAATAGTAAAAAATTAATAAATTAAAGTTCATTAATCATCAATTAATAATGAGATGATGAGGGATAGTAATTAGGACCTCTTTCCTAATTACTTTTTCAAATTCATTTCATTAAAGAGAGTTAATTAAAATCTAAATTTATGAAGGAGTAAATTAATTAATCAATGGTTAAATCAAATAAAATTAAATTTCTAATCCCTTCGATTAATCAGTATTTAAATTAAGGATTCCTCTTTATTTGTTCAATAACATAAAGACCCTTAAGAAAATTATGATTAGCCCATAAGTGTGAAAAAATTATTAAAGTACTTAATTAGATTCTTTAACTTAATTAACCTCTAATCATGAGCCGATTGCATTAAATCCTTTAGGAGCATTGCAATTTGATTTTTCTCATGTTCATATCATTTATGGCTCATGATTAAGTGGTTAATTAAATTAAAGAAGCATAAGAAAGGGTAATTAAATGAATTGTTTATTGATTTCAACTTATTTAACTCATAAAATCCATCTAATTGTTTTCCCTTAAACATATTAAATCATCAACGTGGGAATGAGATTAAAATAGCAAGTGATCTCTCCTCTTTAAACTTAATCAAAATCCAAAATCAAAATTAATAAGAAGCTTTGATTTTCTTTAAATTATTTTATTTAATGGGATTATCCTTAGAAGTAAGTGTAGTTGAATGAATCATATGGAGATATTTGGCTATTCCTTTTCAATCACTTTAAATATTGTACATCATGTGATGTCATGCATTCATATTTTCAAAATCAAATGGAATTTACTTATGTAAAATTGCATGTGTTGGCTTAATCTTATTATATGTGTGGCTATTATCATAAATAAATTTCAAAATTATTTTTAAAATTAAAAATTGATAATGAATATTTTGAGTGATAGTAGCTATGAATATATGGATAGGATTTGCATATTTTTATAGCTTAGGTATGTCAAAGTCTTGCTTTATTTCCTAAGTTCCTATATAAATTTACATATGTTTGAATAATAACAAGTATATTGTCTAGAAATCTCGAGAATATAAGGCTTTAAGTAGCCCCAAGGAGGTCATTTGATTACCTCACTTCTTTAGTTAACGAAGGCACATATTTATTTAATTTCATTCCTATGTATATTTGCATTAGAATTTGGATAGAACTTAAATTTATGTGCATAAATAATTCAATAAAATAAAATATAATATTTTGCATGATTTTCATTCTTCTAATCATGAATACATTCAAATGTATTTAAGATAGCAAGTATATAGTCTGGACATCCCAGGAATACGAGGCTTTAAGTAGCCTCAAAGAGGTCATTTGATTATGTCACTTCTTTTGGTTTAAGCAACGGCATGTACTTGCTTACATCTTTTATACATGTGCATGTATATTTAATTAAAGGATGATAATCCTCTTTTTCTACTAAAAATACATGCATCGATCATCATTTAAGCATACCGAATGTATTGCATGTAAAGGTAGTGCTTTTTTTCCTATATTCATATATAGATTTACATGTGTTTGAATGATAATAATTATATAGTATGGACATCCCATGAATACGAGTCTTTAAGTAACCCCAATGAGGTTATTTGATTACCTCACTTCCCTAGTTAACAAAGCCATGTACTTATTTAATTTCATTTCTATGTATATTTGTATTAGACTTGGATAGAGCTTTAATTTACATGTATAAACAATTCTATCAAATAAAATACAATATCCAATTGTAAGCATCCATAATCATTTAAGTACGCCAAAAATATGTTGTATGTGTAGGTATACTAAGTGTTAAATCATATGCATGTTATGGGTTCTGAAAAGGAATAGTTTAACATATTCTATGTGATGGTAATTCAACCACATTAATCTTAAGATGCCTTTCATATTGAATATGATTCTTTAATATTAACCCAAACTTAGGAATAATAAACATTTAATAAATCATTCACTAAAAGAAATTAAATCATAAAAATGTGCTTTTAGAAAATTACTTAAGGTAGGGACGAAAGAGGTTAAGCCTTCTTCTTATCTTTATAACACTTAGATGCTATATGTAAATCAAATGAAACAAAAAATACAAATTAAAATTTTCAAACCTCAAAATAACTTGAAATAAAACCAACCATCATGTTAAATTAAATAATTCTAAATTTAGAAAATCATAACTTTAATACCTAGCTAAGACACCACATAAAGCCTAAGCACACACATTAGAATGGTAAGTCACCACTTCTGGCTTTAGGTTAGGATGGTGTATGTAATGATGATATGTTTTGTTTTATGATGTGATATTAGACTGGATGTTAGGAATGTGGATCATAACTTGATGTTAGACCATTATTAGCCTAATATTATTTTCTGCAGGAATTGTGCTTAAGGAGCCACTCTAAAATAAATATAAATATTTTTTTTGCATGCTGCTTATGCCCCTAAGCATAATCTACATTAGGGTAGGTGGGCTTAGTTACCAATGTGTAGGGTGCTAAGTTCAAACTATAAATTTAATTACATGGGTTTGTATGTATGTATTGCAAATATCTATTTTGTAGGTATAGTTAGATTTATTTTTCCCATATAAATGTAATTTTTATAATAGGAAATAAGATTAGTGATATGGGGATTATGATGAGTAGTGGATAAAAGGCTTAGTCTTGGGGTGCCCTATGAGGCCTTGAAGTAAATCAAATAAAGAGAAGAGAAGGAAGAAAGAAGAAATGAAGAGTGAAGAACCCCATAGCATGTATGCAATTTCAATTGTAATTTTGCTTTTGTATTCCAGGTTGTATAAGGGTAGAGCTCAGCTACCCAACATTTTCTCTTTTTTGAGGTTTACAATGATACCCAGCTACACCGACCTCTTATTCTTTCATGGTAGTTTATAAAATGATTGATGTTATGTTTAGATTGCATAAAAGGATTGCATCTTTTTCATAATTTCTTTATGATTGATGTTTGAATGTGTGGCCTAGATGCGAAGGCTCTTAGGATAAAATTAATTTTTCTACCTCAATTAACAACTTAAATTTAGAATTCAAAGTAACTTACAACTTCATCATAAAGTCTAGGATTTAAATAAGATAAATGAAATATTTACCAACCCCTTAGCTATATGTTGTATGTCTTACATCATGCATATCATATTGAATCACTCTTGCAAAAATGAGGGCCTCCATTTCATCACTTTAGGGATGGCTTGACCTATGAGAGCAACCATTTATGATGGAGCTTCACCCTCTTTCTCTTTTTATTTGGCCAATAACCAAATTTTATCATGCATTTAAGAATAAAACTTATAAAACCTTTGTACAAATGAATGTGTTAAAATGAAATAAAAAAATTATAAAATTTTGCATCTTTAGACTAAGTCTTATGCTCATGCCAGTCATAATCTAGTCTCTTAGGGAGTGAGTTTAGGACTCTAGTCTCTTTCTAATTAAATAAAAATTCTAACCATCTTGCAAAGTCATAAGACTAGACTACATGATTTTGAATCATTGAAGGCGTTAGCTGGCAGCCACTCTAGATAGTTCTAAGTATAGAAGTGTTAGACAAGTATATTCCCTCTTATGGAGATAAATCCTTATGTCCCCTTCCCACTTAGATTTAGGTCATGTTCTAACTTGTGCTAAAGCTCCCTAGATTTAGGATCTAATGATACTTTTTTCCTTCATGATATGAGTATAAATCCTCACCTCTTAGGCATTTTCACAATCTTGTGTTGGTGGACTATAAGCCCTAACATTATAAAAAACTTTCAACTCAAACAAAATAAATATCTTCACCTTCAAACATTAAAAGCCTCACCATAGGATAGATTTGAGTGCTCATTAGGCTTCTCAGTATCATGATTACTTCCTACTTATCTTCTCTTGGATGCTAAAATAAGTCTTTCCAATTGAACAATCCCACTTGCTTTTCCAAAAATTGCCAATCCTTTGATAGTCTTACCCTTAAAATCTTTGGAGATAGTAATTGACTACTTTAATCGATAATGATCTTAGGGAATCTCATTTCCTAGGATGTAATTAATTATGGAGGCTTGCCTCCATAGAGAACTAAAGAACCTGACTTAAAATAAATCATGCTTTACTTTTCCAAATAAAGTAGGGGGAAAATCTCTGGAATATTCAAAGACCTATCATTCCTTAGGAGTCATTATTAGGTGATAAGGTCTATTGTAGGGTTATGTTTCTATCTTTAGAGATGGTACATCACACCTCAATGTCATACCCAATCTCTTTAATAAGCACCTCTTAAGATCTGCGTGGTGTCCACCTGATCCATCCAAAAATAAACACCACAGATCCTTTAGCTCTTCGAGCCATATCTGAACACTTTTTTCATTGTAAGTTCATTTTAAGCTATTATACTAAGTGAAAATAGTTTTACTTCAAGAGGCAGTATCACTTCTACTCCGAAGATTAAGGAGTACGACATTGCCTATGTAGCTATTTTGTACATGGTTTGGTATGCCCATAATACTTATGTTAATTTGTCATGTCATTCCCTTTTATTTTTAGAGAGAATTTTCTTAATCAATTTAGTCAACATCTTGTTGAATGCTTTCACAAGACCATTGTCTTTGGGGTTGTACAGTGAAGAGTACCACCAATCTATCTTATATTTTTTAATGAAGCGATTGACTTTAGCATTCTAGGATACAGTGCTATTATCAGATATAATTCTTTAAGATACTTAGAATCAGTAGATGATATGATCTCAAAAGAACATTACTACATTGTCTACTCTAACTTCTTTTAAAGGGATCCTTCTGCCCTTTTCAAGTTGTAATTAGTTACAGCTAGACTGAAATGATGTCCCCTGGATGATGGAGGATCTATCGAGCCAATTATATCAGTCAGCCAACTTTTGAATGGCCATGATGCCACTATTGGATGTAGCCGATTGGGTGGTTGATGCAATGTTTCTGCATATATTTGATATTGATGATATCATTTGGCATGTTCCATGCAGTCTTGCACCATGGTCGGCCAATAATAACCCATCCATTTAACTTTGATTTTTATTTTAGGACTATATTGGTGTGCACCGCATAATTCTTCATAGACTTTAACTATTACATTCTTGGATTTGTCTGGTCCTAGGCATCACAGCCATATTTGGTCAAATGAGCACTTGTATAATACATCATTAATATGAGCATATCATAATTCTCTTTGTAAGATTTGATGAGCCTTTAAAATTTTTTTTTGGTAATCCACCTCCTTTAAGATAAGTGATGAATTGTTCTCTCCAATCCTCTTCTTCTATTATCGTAGAGATCTTTTGGCTTCGTTTAGATTCAAAATCCCATAGAATGGTTGGTGCCAATGCTATCCTGCTTTGGACTATTATGAAAATTGGCTCCTTCTATGGGTTTATCATTTTCTTAGCTAAATAAGTTAATGCATCAACTTTACTATTGTCCTGATGTAAGACTCTTATAATTATTATTTTAGGAATTTACTTGAGGAGCTCCAGGACATGATTTTGATAAAGTGCTAATACGTGATTATTTATCTTGAATGTCCTAATTTTTTATTGTATTATGTGCTACGAATCTCCATAAATAATAAGTTTCTTAATTTTCATGTTAATTGCTAGTTCTAGGCCTATAATTAATGCTTCATATCCAGCCTCATTATTGGTTCAAGGTTCCGTTAAGCTGTATGAATATTGGAGAATACTGCCTTGCGATGTCACAAATACTAATTTGATTCTGACATATACCATAGGTAAACCATATGGTTTAGCTGGATTTATTTATGAAGCTCCATCAAAGTAGAGTTCTCATTCTGATGGTTGTTCTCATTTTGATGGTTGATGAGCTTTTTCCACTTCAAAGATTTGTTCATCAGGCTAATTCATTGTTGAGTGGAGAACTTGTCGGTAAAGGATGAGTGGCTAGGAAGTCAGCCAAACCTTATTCTTTTTTATCTTTTTTTGGGACATATGTTATATCATATTGAAGTAACAAAAATGCCCCTTAGCTAAACAACCTATCAAAATTGATCTAGTCATTACAAATTTTATAAGGTCGATTTATATATCAATGTTATCTTATGTGATAACATATAGTGTTGTAGTTTCTGACTAGTGAATATCAATGCTATACACTGCTTCTGAATAAAAGAATATCTTATTTCAGCTCCTATTAGATGTCAACTTATGCAATACGTGGCATTTTCCTTCCCTTCATCATTATTTTGAGCTAGCATAGCTCCTAATGATTCTTCCAGGACTGTTATTAATAGTATAAGCGACTTCCCTATTATTGGTGCTGCTAAAATTAGAGGATTTAATAGATATTATTTTAGGATGTCTAATGTTTCTTGATAAACATCATCTCATACCAAATGTGTATTATTTTTCATCAATCGAGCAAAAGGTTGGCATCTCCCCGATAGATTAAAGATTAACCTCATGTTATAAGCTAATCTTCTTTATAATGAGTGTAATTCTTTAATGCCTTAGGCGATGGAATTTCCCTTATTTCCTTTATTTATAAGGGTTAATTTCAACCCCTCTATGATGCAAAATGAAGTTTAATAATTTTTCCAGAAGCTACACCAAAAGCACATTTTAGCGGATTCATCTTCAAGTGGAAACTCTGAATTCTTTTGATTACAACTCTGAGATCACTTATGTGTTTACTTTGAACTTTACTTTTTATGACCATATCATCAATGTAGCATTCAACATATTTATGTATAAGGTCATCAAAGATATGAGTCATTGCTCCTTGGTATGTAGCATCAGCATTCTTTAAGCTAAATGACATCACCTTGAAGCAATATATACCAATTAGTGTGCAAAAAGATATATGTTTTTTTTTATTCTAGAGCTATCTTTACTTGATTAAAGCTTGAAAACCATCCATGAAGGAGAACAAATCATAGTTTGATGTGTTATCAACAATAAGTTATGCATTGGGAAATAACAATTCATCTTCTGGGCATGCTTTTTAAGTCTCTGAAGTCGATGCAAATATGAATTTGTTTATTCTTCTTCTTAACTAGGATAATATTGGAAATCCAGTCAGCATATTTTTTTATCTCGGATGAGTCCTACTTCGATGAGATTTTTGGTTTTAGCGATAACTTGTTCTTCGATTTCTAATCACATTCACCATGATGCTTATTTTATAGGTGGAACATCAGGCTTAATGGAAAGTTTATGTATAGCCACATATAAAGACAGGCCTGCCATTTCACTATAATTCCATGCAAAGTAATTTTTATATTCAAATTGTAGTTCTTTTATTTCCTCTAATCTTTCTCTATGCCTAGATTGATTTCTTGGAGTTCATCAATGGTGGCTTGATTTCCTTCCTCAAATTTCTTTGGGACCTCTTTGAGGTTAATGATTAGATCTTCTTCAAGTATATCCTCTTTTTTGTGTGAAGCATCCCTTAGTTCATCTGTATTTTGTACAAGGACTTCTTCTTTGTAGGATAGGGCATAACATGAGCTCACTAAAGGGGATGCTGAAGCAATATATCCTAATTTTCCATATCCTACAGGATTTTGGGAATTATCCCCTTGCTAGAGCTTCTTGAACAATCGAGCCTGAATGCTTGATTGTGTAGGTTGAATATTGCTCCTGACTATCTTTGTTAGAGCCGTCGAGTAATATTAAGAGATTAAAATGTCTTCTTCCTCAAATAATATTTGAGTGGGATTAAGAGTTTGCTCTTCTACTTTGTAGAAAAGAATCCCACATTCATCATAGCCTTTTCGAGAAGGAACATAGAAGGTTTTTAATTGCTATATTTCCTCATCCTTGAAGCTATTAAAACTTATATGTGCCTTTGGCACTATAAGTTTCTTTATAGCCTTTGTGGTGACTTGAGATTTAGGCACCCTTATTAGAGAAACATGAGTTTCCTCTAATTATTTTGTCACTCCACTAGTACTAGTTTCTTTCATCATTTGGCTAACTGAGGCTTTTCTAGGTTGATAAAATACTAATTCATATTCATCATCCTCAGTATCATTGCCAAGGTGGGGGACTGTCTTGGGTTGCTTTAACTCATTGGTAGTTTTACCTTTTGAATTATCACCTTTCAACATTAGATTTATAGGTGGAGATGTTTGCTTATGGGATTTGACTTCTCTTATCTTTTTAGGCATGAAGTACTTGGCATCATGGTAAATCTTGATCTCATGTATCAAGAATGAATTCATGTCACCTTCAATTCCATGCTCTTCACCATTTTGTGTATATTTCATTCATTGATAAAGATTTGAAGATACTATGTCACATTCATGAATCTAGGGCCTACCAAGAACTACTTTGTAGGAAATTTGGGCTTCAATCACATGAAATTTAGCTTTTTTTTGTACAATCTCCCAAAGTGCATAAGTAGAATAAAAGATCCCAAAATTTGTTGTCATTTTTCATTAAATTTTTGTAGGAATACTATCCTTTTATCCAAATAGCGTGCATCTAAAGCTAGCACTCATAGTGTTTTAGTCATTATAAGATTGGCTGAAGCACTGAGATTAATCAATATCCTCTTTATGTAGATAAAGTTACTTTTAGCTGTAACATAAAGGGGTTGATTATGTTCAATCATCCCTAATAATAGGTCATTCTTACTAAATTTAATAGTTGTTGAGTTTTTGGAGGTTAAATCCTCTTTCATCTTCTCTTCTGTGAAGAAAACTTTGTATTATTCTAGATTTTGTAGAGCTTTGATTAATGAATCATGTATATCTTTAGATAAAATGAGAGCATCATAAATGCTTAGCAAGGCATGGAGCTTGTGTAAATGTGCCAAAACATTATAGTTGACTCCTATCTTAGTAGATTATTGAGGTTTACCCGATGGTGGAAGTAAGGCATTTTCATCGACTTAGATTTCTTTACCTTTGTCACTGGCTTTTCATTGTGGAGGTAGAGGAAATCTTTTTTGACTCCTTAGCTAGACTTGGGTCACCACTTTTGTCTGATCCCATTTATCATAAGAAGTCTCTAAATTCTATGTTTCTTCAGAACTTTCAGAGCCCTCAGTACTTCTTGAATTATTACCTAATTTAAGATGTAATTTATTCGAGCTTGACATAACCCTCCTTTTTGTAGATTTCTCTCCGGGAAAGCATAGTTCCCCCTCATAGTCAGTTGAAGTTCCAAGCATGTTTATGATGCAACAAGTTTCTATCAAAACTTGTTCAGAATTTTCTGCATCAAGTTTTAAATGGGTCATGTATTATTTACTTTAATAGGCCTTCGAGGAGGTTGTTTGTACTCCTCTAAAGAGTTAATCATTTTCTGTGTTTCATATTTTGATTTTGATTTTTTCTCTTTTTCTTTAATTTATGGGGCTTTGATGAAAAATCCTAACCTATTTTTATCTACTTCTCTTTATTATATATAAATTTTTTATTAGGGAAGAACCTTTTTAGATCCACTTCAGGCTCCAAAGAATTCTTCCATAGAATGCCTTCTATAGCCACAAGAATGTTGATCATCCATTAGGTATTTTTCGAGATGAAGGTTTCCCAGTCATCTTCTTCTTCTTCTTCACCTTGCATTTAAGGGACTTTGTCCTTTTCATTTTCATATTTTGAGGTCCAGCTAGTTCAATAGTTTTGCCTTTTGTATCAGGAATTGGGTGAGCTGAGATGACTTTCACCTTCTACTTTTTAGGTTGTATCAACACAGTATCTAACAAGGGGAGTTCTCCATTCAGATAACTTTTCTCTACCCAATCTTTGAAGTTAAAATAGTTATTAATTGGGTGGCTTATGAGCCTATGAAATGGACAATAGTTGGGATCATTAACTTTGTACACTTAGCCTAGCCAACGTGACTACAATAATTATAGTCCCAACTTTAAAGCATGTCTAAAGATCTTAGCAATACATTCTCTTTAGAATGAGAACTACTTAGATATTTTTCTTGAAGAGTTAATCCCTTATGCTTTTCTTCAATCGGCATTATCGCTGGTTGTGAGGTTGTTTCACATCCATTCCCCTTTTAATCAATTACAAAGGTGAACATTGTGTTTATGTCATTCTTTTTCATGTCATTCGACCTTGGATGTTTACCTTTTCCAAAAGGATTATTGTAATTGGTATTGAGCCTTTTTTGTTTAAATAACCTCTCAAATTTGGCCACAAGAGCTAATAGTTCTTTGAACGTGTTAATTGTTGCCAAGGCTTGATATGGAGCCATTTGATCATTGACATTTTCCATAAGGAATTCCACTGCATATTTCTCTCTGAGTTCCTAGTCACACTTCATGCTCAGGTTTCTCCATCTAGTGATGTATTTCGTGACACTCTCATCTCTCTTTTTCTTTTCCAAGGTGAGATCTCCTATTATTACCTTTTTGGTTGCTCCAACATATCTCTTAATGAAGAGTGTCTCCAATTCGGCAAATGTCTTTACTGAGTCATTGGGTAACTTAGCATACCACTCAAAGGCCATATTAGTGAGACTGCTAATGAATTATCATAGCAGCAGCGCATCATTTCCTCTAGTATATCTAAATGTGGCTTTAAACTATGCTAAATATTACCTCAAATTTTTTGTGCCTAAGAATGCATTGAATTTCAGCACAACTTACCCTTTAGGGTATTGTGTTTGATCGTATTCGGCCGGGTATGGTCTATCTTTCCCAACTAGCTAATCAGTAGTTCTAAAATGATAACTGATTTAACCTTTTGAATTATAATGTCTTCTACTTGAGACTTGGTGAAAATAATCGCTTCTTGATGGATATTTACTATAGCCTCTCCTAGGGATTCTAGCTTTTGTGTTGGGACTATTGGTATGTTGGATGTAGTATTTTGTATACCTCCAGTTTCAGTTGTTAGATTGCTCATTTTTGGAGGATCCCTTGGAGGCATGTGCTGCGTTGCAGTCACAATTCGATTAAGCTGATCGAATAGCTCTTTCATTAGCTTATTCATTTCAATAAGGTGGGCATTGAGCTATTTGATCTCTTGATCCCTTTGTTGGAGTTTAGAACCCATTTGACATTATAATCTTGTTATAATAATAGCTAGCTCTTTTGTCACCTCAACCTCTACTCAGGCTTCAGCTTCATGTTGTTAGCAATTTGGGTTCTCTTGGTGTCTTTCATATTATTTTTCAAGCACCACATTTCTATTTCATAAACATGTGTCAATCATACAAATAGTTTTGACCTTCATGTGATCAATACTGTCATTGTTGTGGAAGCCTGGGAACATTTATAGCTCATTAGTTGAGAAATCTTCATCTTCTCAAAAGAGTCGATTGTCTTCCTCATCATTCACTGGCCAACTTTTGTTAGACCGATGTTTCCAGTTTATGATGGGAGAATCTACTCCTTCGTCATCTGGCAGAGTAAGCTTGTGATTGATGATTTGGGGTTCTTTTAGTACTCAAATCCATCGAGACCTCCTCGTGGTGGATCTCTGGGTATATGTTCCAGATGTCACGCCATGATGTTCGCTAGATGTATGCAATTGTCGGGACCTTCCAGTAGTGGATCTCTGAGAATGTATCCCAGATGTCACACTCTAGTGCTCACCGTGTGTAGGTTATGGTTGTCAGGACCTTCTGGCAATTGGTTGCTTAGCTTCTTTATGTTTGAGGGATTTTTATCAATGTTCAATGATTATAGTGCTTGCATTCTTGGAGTCCTATTAAAAATGAGCATGATATTTTTAAATACTCCCATCTCTTTTAAGATAGAAGTTTATAAGGTTGGCAATCTAACTCACCAACTTCTTTATTCTTCTCTAAGGGTTTCTATTTCTAATCGCCTTCAGAATCTTCTAAATTTTGGAGGAAATGAATTTCTCTTAGCTTGGTTGATTTTTTGGATCTGAACATATATGCTTATCCTAGAATGATTTCTTCATAGCTCCTCCTAAGCTATTTCTTTTGACCCATCTGAGTGGATCAAAGTCAATATTGTTCTACACATTCTCTTCCACTAATGAGTCAGATTATTGTTTGGCATATACAAACAATCCAGCAGCTCTGTGTGTAGCATTATATTTCTGTGGAGCCTCCTGGGTGTTTTGGTGCCCGAAATAAATGCTTCACAGGCATGTGTGCTTGGGGCAAAGGTAGCATCATGCGGGGTAGTATGTTCCCCATATACGTTGCTAAGTGGGATAACTATGATGGATTTCAACTTTGGCATAACAGCCAACTTATCCTCAATGAGGGTAATTGGCATTTCCTTTAATAATCTCTCAAAGTTAGAGGCCTTCCTTATGCTCAGGGATTTAGGGTTTGGAGCACTTGGGATGATCATATTTGGTTGCTTCCCCTTGGGGTCTACCTTTGGCATTCCAATGCCCGTGGCCGCAGGCTTAGAGATAGGTCTAGCTGATAGGAACTGGACAACCTCTAAGATCATTCTGAACTAGAGAGCAGCTCCAGCTGAACTAGCATTGATTATTGTCTGAAGGAATCTTATTGTGGATCCCTCCTTGAGCTTTACAATCATCAAGTTTTTGATGTTTTCCATTGAGAAACTTGATCATAGATCTTAAAATTATAAAATATTATAATGATTTATCTACGATGACACCATATATTTCCAACCATAGATAGAGAGAGAAGTAATCTCTAATAGGGTTGATAGAAATAGAATTGCTTTGAAAAAAATACCTTAAAGGATGCACTCTGCCATTTTTACTGAGCTGGGGTAAGAGTATTTTCTTTTGTGAGGCAGATTGATATATATTCAACCAGATTTCTCATAACATTATGTTAGGGTTTGTTTAGATCTGGGTTCTACTTCCTATAGATGCAAGCATTCATAGTTAATTACCTCTCTTACTGTAGTAATAGAGAACTCTCAATTAAGGTTCAAAATAGATATATCATCATGATATGTGATGGTGTCTTAGAGGTATGTGTGACATAAACGACTATCACGTTTGATTCACATAGCGAATAAGGAGATAGGGCTTACATCTCCTTAGAATGCTAAAATATAAGTTAAAATATTTGTATAATGAAAAATACAAGAATTTAATGCATACTATATAGCGAATAATAGTGAAGACATTATATAAGTTAAATCATATGTTGAGGGAAATGATGATAAGCCCGATCAAGATCCCATGGTTCCGTTATCCCGGGCTATCATGGTTCGTGGTTTACTTAGCTAGAGAAAATATTTTTTGTTGAAGAATAATTATTAAGAGCCATGTTGCATCATCCAAAGTGTTCTTGTAGACCTAGGGTGGAATTTATTAAAGGAGACAAGCTTAAGTCAACCTTGGCTAACATAAGGATTTTCTCCTATTAAATGTATTCCATAATTCTTGGCTCAAGGAGCAAAACTATTATGGAACATATGCGCTACTATCACGACCGAAATATAGTGGATCTATATACATGTTAAGCCACCCAGTCAGTGTTCTAGTCATATCCACATTTTCTGTGGTGTAGTTTGATGGTAGAAATCATGTAGCTAGAGGACACGGGCCACGTCCTTATAGCATAAAATTATTTGAGTATGAACATAGTAATGGATTTAATATGACATTTGTTGCTATTATGAGCAAAGGTTTTTCTTAGCTTATCATCCTTGATAAATGATGATGGATGGATGAATGATTACTTTTTTAAGCTATATTGAATGATGAACTTCATTCAATCTAAAATTTTATCCCCTCAAGTTGGTTTTTTTTTCCAATCCTCATGACCATTATCAAGAAAAGATTAAGTTTTGATAAACCAAAAGTAGTCATACGACCCAACTAGGGAGTTATCCCGCACTGCATCCTCAAACAATGGAGTTAGATTTTTTATGCTTATGTCGAGGCACATATGAGAAATTTAAACTTATTTTATGTTAACCCGCAAAGTATCCTCACGCAGTAAATATAGGCAATTATTATGTTGGGGCCCATGCGGCTTATTCAAGCTTTTCTTAGGCATAGCACATAGGCGCTGCAAATATGGTGCCTCTGTGTTATAGTGCCAAGGTCGTGGTGCTACATGGTTAGTGTTATGGCACTGATGTCATTGAACATTTTTACCACTTTACTAGGATCTTGAACCAGATAATGTAACACCATAACACTAGTCAAAAGTTGGATTATGATAACTGACAGACGTTCAGGCTTTTTAATAACATGGGATAAACTTTTTGACTGGTTCCATGGCTCTACATCAATGCAATGTGTCATTTTCCATTTAGGAATTTATGGTAATAAATGTTTCTTTTGACTGGCATAGTACCTAGCTTGACCATCTAACCAGCTCCAACGCACAGCATGTGACTGCCGCAATGCTAGGTCGTTGTTTCAGAACCCGAGATGCTAGCACCTTGGTGTTGCATTTGTATTGCCGCAGTGCTAGGTCAGGCTTATAAATTGACCCCTTAGGGTAGCCCAAATTTTTACCCTACATTCTCCTTAGATTTTTCTCTACCTCTCTCTCTTCTAGTTTATATTTTCTCCTCCACCATGCTGGTAAAATATTTCAGTAAAGGTAAGAAGAGGGCGGTCATCAGTGACACTAACATATTTGTTAGTTTGGAGGTCGAGGAAAGGTACCACCATGCCCTCATACACAAGCATTTGATCCTAAAGAGGAGCTTCTACAATCTGAGCAAGCGAGTGGAAAGCATCATTACTAAGTGAGGCTGATAGAAATTAGCCTATGCTAGTAAATCTGATGTCATCCCCGTGGTCTGGGTATTCTTTGCCAATGTGAAGGAGCACCAAAATAATATGTTTTTTCTCAGGAAAAACTAGTAAGTTTTGCCTGCACTATCATTAACTCATATTACTGTTTACTGAATGTAGATGACAATCAGTAACTTTTTTATTATAATGATCATCATGACTTCGATGAAATCCTTAATTTTCTTACTGTTAGAAATTTTGATACCAATGGAAAAGGCAAGATGAAAAAAATTATTAGTTTTTCAACCATCAACCTCACTACTAAAGCTATTTTTAAAGCTTGGCATTATTTTATTTTTGTCAAGCTGATGCCAACTGAGAATATCAATGAGGTAATTAGGGATAAGACCATTTTGAATTATGCAATTCAAAAGGACTTTACTACGGATGTAGAGAAAATTATTTATAATTTCATCTACAATATGCTTGAGGGTAGTACTATAATAGGCTTTAGTCATCCTTTTCTTATTTATGCTTTCTTGTGTTGAGGTGGGTGTGGTAGGGGATCCTGATAAGGAAGTCTTTATACAAAAGACTCCCCTGACCATAAAGGTCATTGAGGGATTTGGTTCAAGGACTGAGGTGGGGAAAAGCTCACGTGCCCCTCTGTCTCAAGCTAAATCCTCCAAGTCCATAAATGATCAACTTCAAGAAATTAGAAGACAAGTCTCAGACTTAAGAAAAAAGGTTAGTGAGACTAGTCGACACTAGTAAAAACTAGAGAAAACATTTGACCATCGCATGGGTTAGCAGCAACAACAGTTTTCATACATAGTTGAGCTTAATACCTCACTTGTGCATATATTTAAAAATTGTGGTTTGTATGCAAGTCCTGGTGAGGCTTCTTTTCTTATGATGCCTCATTATCAACCTTATGTGAGCACCTCATCGGAGTCGAAGGAAGAAGAGGAGGATGAAGCGAAGGATGACCATGACTACTAGTTTTTCAGCTCTCTTTTTTCATTCTTTTGGTATTTCTTCTCTTTCTTTTTTTGGATAATTTATGTAATCTATCTTTCTGTCATTATATCAATAAATACATCATTTTTTATGTATTTATGTTTTTCTATGTGTACATTTTCTTATCATTTTTGAAAGCTCTAGGATTAAAATAATAAGTTTTCCTCACTTAAAAATGACAACAGAGAGATATCACCACTGTGCTATTATTATAGTACCTCGATGCCCTCATGTAGCAGAAGTTAGGTTTAAAACCTGAGAGTGCGGTGTCTCGGCGACCATTATGCAGTGCATTGGTCGTCTATTGAGGTTCATTTCATTCATCTACTCGAGCAGGCAGCTCCTTAGCGCCTATTATGCAGTGTTGTGAATTTCTGTAGAGGTTCACTTTATTCTTCTACTTGAGCAGGTGCACCTCAGCGCCCGTTATGTAGCGATGTGGTGCTTTATAGAGGTTCACTTCATTTGTCGACCCGAGAAGGTGACACCTCAGTGCCCGTTATGCAGCATCGTGGTGCTTTGTAGAAGTTCACTTCATTCCTCTACCCGATAAGGAGGTGCCTTAGTGCCCGTTATGCAACATTGCGATGCTTTATAGAGGTTCAGTTTATTCCTCTACTCAAGAAAGGAACGCCTTAGCACTTGATGTACAACACCATGGCACTGTCATAAGCAAAACTCAAGTCTATATTTTTCTAGGATGCCCCAAAAAAGCGTTAACAATGTCACTGCACCTAATATACGATGTTGAGGCACTAATGGTACTCTTCATATGGCCAAAATAAGAGAAGTTAGCACTGCACACACTCATTATATAGCACTGAGGCTCTGTTCATTTATTATCAATAATTAAAAATTTTGGCGATGTAATGCCTTAGCAATGCTAGATTTCTTACATGTTTAGTGTAGGGCACTCTTATTTCTTATTCTGGATCTAAGATCAACAAAGGAAGGGTTTTGTTTCACTAGAACTAAACTCGATGGCAAAATAGGTTTTGAAGTGTGGTGCATCGATGCTTAAGGAATAGCTATGCAACTCTAAATTAAGACCAAGAGACCAAAGGAGTCGGCGTCACGATGCTGCATAGTTAGTGCTATGGCACCATAAGGCAGAGTGACAGGACGATGTTTCTAGAGAGTGTAGCACATCAGTGCTGGGATTTGGTGTCACTGCACTATGAGTCAATAATGGAGTATTTAGAGAGAAATTCTTGCAAAATTTAATAATTTTTATAAAAATTTTGGCAGAGTGACATTTTAACAATGCCAAACTCTCATATTTAAATGTAATTCTCTCCTGTTCTAGATCTAAGATCGACAGAGGGAGGTTTCTCTTATTCTCACATAGGAACTAAGTTCAACGGTAAAGATTCTTTGATAAAACTAGTGCAAAAAATGAAAGACTAGGTAAAAGAATTCAAGAAGCATTATTATAATGAATTCTTTACCTAGAGTGGACAAGAGATGGCTTTTGTAAAGGTGAAAGTCAATCTTGCAGCAAACGCAGGTTCCTAGAAAAAGAATCAACCTTAAACTTAAAGAATAGGAGAAGAATTGGTGAGAGGAAGGAAGAAGAAAAGGGGGGAAGTAGATTTCCCCCTTTTTTATAGTGTTTCTTTCACTAGTGGAGTGGTTATCTGCCTCATAATCATTCCCCCCATTCCTCTGGGCGGTTTAGCACTCATTGGGCAAGAAGGGTAGTTTTTCTTGCTTATTTAAACTATAGATCATGGTTTCCATGCCTCGGTGCTATTTTGTCAACTCCGCGGTGCCAGGCCATTGCTTATCAACTAAATCAATATTTCTCATTATATATATATGATTTGGTGAGAAATTTCTTTAATTTTTTGTTTACTTTTAATATTAATTGTGAACCAAGAAAGTATTCCCTCCATTTGGCTTCAACATTGGCAAACCATTTTTGATGTAAGTGGAAGACATTTGCATAATTTAATTGGCTATAGAATAAGGCTAATTCTCATTCCACAATGCTATGAGTTTTAAAACTTGATATAGAATAAGGCCAATTGTCTTTCCACAAGCATGCATATCCATTAAGAAAGTTCATTGAAATTGAGTAATTCTAAATTAAGAGGAGAAATTAGCCTCTATTTAAGTGTGGAAAAGGGGGCCTTGGCTTCTTCAAACCATTTAAATTAGCATTATGAAACATAGCTATTAGTGGTGCTATGATGCTTATGAAAAAATAAGCAAATTTGCAGTTATATCTAACTAATCCTAAGTAGTTATGAAGAGCTTTAACAATGTGTAGTGGTGGTTGTTATGAAATTGCTTGGATTTTGCCACTATTTTGTTAGGACTTTGAGAGTGGGGATAGGGTGGCCAATCTATTTGATCAAGGTTTGGGCAATGATACATTTAGTTCATTTTAAATGTATGACATTTCTTGAAACAAGTAGACAAATGAAATTTAAATGAGAGGAATAAGCTTGTAATGTGATGCTATATATGAGGATGACATCAAAGAATATGATGATGAATTTTTTTAAATAATATTTAAGAATTAAATTCAAAACATTTTGGAAGTCATTAGTGCATTATTGAAATTTTGGAATGAATTAGAGGGATTAATACAAAAGATACATCTTGAAGAAAGAATATTTATTGGAGGAGAATTAAATGGACATGTTGGCAGAGTGGTAGATAATTTTAAAAGTATTTATGGCGGCTATAAATTTGGAGTGACTAATGAAGAAGGTAGAACTATATTAGCTTTTTCTTTAGCCTATGATTTTGTAGTCGCTAATACTTTATTTAGAAAAGGACATGAGCATATTAATACTTAATGGATCTAGTAAAACACATATTGATTATTTTCTGATAAGAAAAATAGATCGATTAGATTGTAAAGATTGTAAGGTCATTTCAAGTGAAAGTTTAAATACCCAACATCGACTGTTAGTTTTAGATTTTAAGATGAAAGATTGGAAGATGAAAATAAATCAAATTATTATCCTAGGATTATATGGGGGCATTTAAAAAACACTAATAAAAATATTTTTAAGAGCAAGTTACAATATCTTAGAATTTAGGATGTTCATAAAGAAGCTAATGTTATGTGGGAAATAGTAGCAAGTGAAATTAAGCAAGTTGTAAAAAATGTGCTTGGAGAATCAAAAGGAAAATCTTCTTTTAATAAAAAATAGCAAGTGGTAGAGTCAGAATTTGCAAGAAAAGATAAGAAATAAGAAGCATTGTTATAAAACTTGGTTTAAATGTAAAAACTCAGAGAATTGGGAAAGATATAAAGTGGGCTATAGAGATTCTAAGAAAGCAATATATGATGTAAAAAATTTAGCTTTTAGTGATTTATATAATAGATTGGATACCAAAGAAGGTGAAACATGTATGTATAAGTTAGCCAACTAAAGAGATAGGAGAAGTAAAGATCTAGTGAGGTGTATTAAGGATGATGAAAATAAAGTGCTTTTCTTAGAAAAGGATATTGAAAATTGGTGGATGAGGTATTTTGATAATCTTTTTAATAAAGGATCTGAAAATATGATTTATTTTGGCAACCTTAATACCCTAAACAAAAATAGAAAATTTTGTTCTTATCATCGTATTAGTAAATTTGAAGTTAGAGAAGCTTTAAAGAGAATAAAATGTGGAAAAATAGTAGGACCTGATGATATTCTAATAGAAGTGTTGAAATGTTTAGGAGAATAAGGAATTTCTTGGCTTACAAATCTTTTTAATGTTATTTTAAAGACTAAAAAGATGTAAGATGAGTGGAGAAAGAGTTTGTTGGTTCCTATATTTAAGAATAAAGGTGATGCACAAGAGTGTGTAAATTATAGAGGAATTAAGTTAATGTGTCATACATTAAATTTATGGGAGAGAGTAATTGAGCATAGGTTAAGATGTGACACAAAGTTTCTCACAATCAGTTTAGTTTCATGCCGGATAGATCTACTATGGATGCTATACATTTGTTATGAGGTTTGATGTTGAAGTATAGACAAAGTAAGGGGGATCTTCATATAATATTTATTGATTTAGAGAAAGCTTATGATAAAGTTTTAAGAGATGTTCTTTGGATAGTTCTAGAAAAGAAAGGAGTTAATATTGGATATATTCAAGTCATTAAGGATATGTATACTAGAGTTGTTACTTGTCTCCAAACACAAGGAGGATTGTCAAAATATTTTCCTATTTTAGTTGGATTACATCAAAGATCAGCTTTAACCCCTTAACATTTTATTTTGGTTATGGATGTTCTTACTAGGAATTTACAGGAAGATGTACCTTGGTGTATGCTTTTTGCTGATGACATTCTTCTTATTCATAAGACTAGAGAAAGAGTCCAAGAGAAACTTGAGTTATGGAGGTCAACCTTAGAGTTTAAAGGTTTTCATTTAAGTAGATCTAAAACTAAATATATGAAGTGTAATTTTAGTTGTAGAAGTTCTAGTGGTAGTGTTGTGACATTGGGTGAACAAATCATTAAAAAGAGTGATAGATTCTGATATATAGGTTCAGTGTTGCCTTCATTTTAGTAGAATGTTTTTTTTTAATGATGGTGGAATAGATGAGTGAAATAGTCATTAAAAAGAACAATAATGAATGCTAACCAAGTCCAAATAATGCTGAAACTTGAAATAGAAAGTGGATTGGCCATCTTATTAGTAGCATTATCATGGGTACTAATTTTTCTCACAATGATATCACCACATGCAATAACTTCATGTATAAAAAAATATTGAACATTAATGTGCTTTAATCTCTCATCAAAGTTATACTCATTAATAAATCAAATATCACTTTAACTATCAAAAAACATAATAATGATGATCTTCCAATCTTTATTTTACTCTCAAAATAATCCTTTTAGCAAAATAGCTTATTTATAGCCTTTAGTACTCAGTTTATACTCAAGCTGGGATGTAGATCTTGTCATAATAGTGTGCAATGTATTCTTCTAGCTAATAACATAATGCCAACTGTAAACACTTTCTATAAATAATTATATCAGATCAAGATATCTAGCAAAGTCAAAATTACAGATCTTTTTAAATTACAAGCAAGCATTTTAATTTTATACAAGAATTTAAAAATCTACTAGACTGCTTTTTAATTCTCTTCAATAAGAATTTTCATGTACCTACTGACTACACTACTTGTATATAGTAAGTTGGAATAAGAACATCTATGTCATACATGAGAGATCCTATTGCATTAAAATATAAAACTCAAGATATATACTTGTGGTGTTTTAATTTGGAGTCAGTAGGACACCACGCAAATCTTAGGGGGCACTTATTGAAGTGATCGAGTATGATATTAAGGTATGATGTACCATCTCAAAAGATGGAAACATTACCCTACAATGGACCTAATCACCTAATAAGGACTCTTAAAGCAGATGGGTCTTTGTATATACTAGAGATATTTCTCCTACTTTACATGAAAAAGTAAAGTAGGGTTTATTTTATGTTGGGTTCTTTAGTTCCCTATCAAAGCAAGCTTCTATAGTTAATTACATCCTAGGAAATGGGAATTTTCTAAGAACACTCTAATTAAAGTAGTCAATAATATCTCTAAAGACTTCAAAGCTAGACTATCAAAAGATTAGGTATTTTTGGAAAATCAAATGAGAAAGTTCAATTTAGAAGACTTATTTTTGGAATCCAAAGGAAGATAAGTAAAGAGCACTCATGATACTAGGAAGCCTAGTGAGCACTCCAATCTATCCTATAGTGAGACTTTATACATTTGAAAGAGAGTTTATTTTTATTTAAATTAAAATTTTATTAAAATGTTAGGGCTTCTAATCCATTAACACAATATTTCAAAAATGCCTAAGAGGTGAGAACTTATATCCATAGCCCGAAGGAAACAAATGACCTCAAAACTTAAATCTAAGATGCTTTAGCACAAGCTAAAAGCATGACCTAAGTTTAATCAAAAAATGGGACATAGTGGTTTGCCTCCACAAGAGAGGGTAAACTCATCCCGACTCTACTAGACTTACAACTGCCTGGAGTGGTCACCAACTAATACCTCTGACACTTCAAAACCATGTAGGTTGGTCTTATGTAAGTGTAAGATAGTTAGGTTGTTATTTAATTAGGAAGGGGACTAAGGTCATACAGTCACTCCCTGAGAGACTAGATCATGACTATCATGAAGGCATGACTTAGACTAAATGCAAAGCTTTACAATTCTTTATATCATTTTGATACATTGATTTGGACAAAGGCCTGGGACAATTATGCATATATGCATGATGAAATAAGATTATGGGCTAAATCATCGGGAGGAGGTATTCTCCACTACAAGGGATGCCTTCACAGGTTAAGCATTCCCCTATCATGCAAGAGTGGAGACCCTCCATATTCAAGAGTGAAGCAAAATGTTATGCATGATTGTTAATACGTACATCATTCAGCTAAGAAGTTACTAAATCTTTTAATTATTTTGATTATAACCTGGGCTTTAAGATGAGGTTATAAGTTATTTTAGAATTTAATTATGAGTTATTTAATGAGGTAAAAAAATTAATTTTATCCTAAAGAGCCTACCACATCTAGGCCACACATTCAATCATCAAGCTTAAGAAACCTATGAAAATCATGTCATTTATATTGCACAAGCTAAACATAATAATCAAACATTCATAAATTTTGCAAAAGAATAAAAGGTCGGTGTTGTCAGGTACTGCCATACACCCCAAAAAATAAAGCCGAGCTCTACCCTTATACAACTCGGATCATAAAAGAATATTATAATTATAATTAAAATAAATGTTATGGTGTCTTCATTCTTCATCTTTTCCTTCGTTCATTTTAATTTGGTTTTGGTTCAGGCTTCACAAGGCCTCCCAGGTCTTTGCCTTCTGGCCACTATTCATCATAAACCCCATAACACTAATCCTAATTCCTATTGTAAAATTACATGTATGGAAAAATAAAATCTAACTACACCTGCAAAATAGATGTTAGCTAAGCAACCATAGAAACCCAAGAAATTATATTTTATAAATTTGGACTTAGCACCTTACACATGGGTACCAAGCCCACCTGTCCTAGTGTGGATTATGCAAAGGGGTATAAGCAACCTACAAGCAAAAGCATTTATATTTATTTTTATTTTAGCGGCCCCTTTAGTATAATCCCCTACATAAAATATCATTAGGCTAATAACAGCCTAACAACCAGTCTATGCACAAATAATCCTAACATCCAGTCTAAAATATTACATCACAACATAAAACACGACATCATAACATACACCATCCTAACTTAGAGCTAGAAGTGGTGACTTAATATTCTAATATGTGTGCTAAAGTTTGGTGTGGTATGTCTTAGCTAGGCTTTAGAATTATGATTGTCTAAAGTTTAAAATTATTTAAGTTAAACATTAGGGGAGGTTTCACTTCAAGTTATTAAAAGGATTGGTTGATTTTAATTTGTATTTTCCTTTGTGTCACTCAACATTTACTTGGCATATAATTGTTATAAAGAGAGGAAAAGGGCTTGACCCCATTCATCCCTTTCTTAAGTTATTTTCTAATGGCATGTTATTATGATTTTTAGTTTTTTTTAGTGAATGATTTATTAAATATTTTATTAATCCTAGGTTTGGGTTAATCTTAAAGAATCCTATTCAAACATGAAAGTCATCTTAAGATTAATGAGATTGAATTACAATCACTTGGATAATTTTACATCATTCCTTTTCATCATCAATAGCATGCATATGATTTTAAACTTAACATATCTATTCATGCAATGTATTTTGGCACACTTGAATGATTGTAAATGCATATATTTTTGGTAAAAAAAAAAGAGGGATTCCATTCCTTAGCTAAGTATACATACACATGTATTAGAGATTTAAGTAAGTAATGCCTCCTTAGGGATACTTAAAGCCTTGGATTCCCATAATATCCATACTATATACCTGCTAGGATCCAAACATAGGTAAATGTATACATAAGCATAAAGATGAAAATCATGTGAAAAGGTATCAAATTAGCAAGTTAATTATTCATGTAAAGTAAAGCTCTATCCAAATTCCAATGCATGCATACATATGAATGAAATTAAATAAGTGCATGTCGTTGTTAAACCAGGAAAGTGAGGTAATCTAAGACCTCCTTGGGCCTACTTAAAGCCTCATGTTCCTAGGAAGTCCAGACTATATGCTTGCTAGCATTCACACACATGTGAACATACATATAAATTATGAAAATAGAATAATACTTTAACATGTTTAAACTATAAGCAAATGCAAGTTACATAGACTATTCATAACCAATACCACTTTTAAAGCTGCATCATTAACTTATATTTTTGAGAAAAATTTTGAGTCGTATTGCCACACCATATAATAAGATTAATTCAACACATGCAACTTATACATATATAACCATATTCATTTGATTCTTTTATTTGAAAGCATGGATACATGATGCAAATGGCATGAAAATTTATAATGATTCACAAGGAATGATTAAGCATTGACACATAATACATTCAATCACATTAACTCCTAAGGACAATCAAGTCAAATAAAACTCCTTAAGATTAGCCAAAGTTGTTATGAAGTTTAATCTTGGATTTGAATTATTAAATCTTAAAAATAAGATATAATATTTATTATTTTTCCCCATCCCATGCTAGTGACTTAATGTATTTAAAGAATAATAATTAAGCAAATTTTATGGATTCATTAAGTTCAAACCATTAGGCAATTAATTTAATTTCCCTTTCCTAAGTTTCTTTAATTTAATTAACCATTTAATCATGAGCCTCCAATGACATGCTTTTGATATATTAAAGTTTGCAATGCTTCTAAAGGGACCTAATGCAATTAGGCTCATGCTTGAGGTTTAATTTGATTAAAGAAGATTCTAAATTAGCTACTTATATGGTTTTACGACACCCATGGGTTAACCATATGTTTCTTAAGGTTCTTTATGTTATTAAACACATAAAGAGGAACCCAGGAATTCAATTTGAATCATCTGAAATAATTGTCATTTGAATTTGATTTTTATTTTATCATTAATTACCTAATTAAAGTTGAATTAAGCCATGAATTAATTAACCCTCCTTTGGAAATATATTTAGGAAAATAACTAGGAAAGAGGTCCTAATTATTTTTCCCTCATTATTTCCCACTATTAATAGTGATTAGTCAACATTAATGATTTACTTTTTACTATTTAGAAATTTTAATAAATACTAAATTAATTAAAGAGGATAATTAGCATTAAAATTTAAATTTTCTAAATTACATAGCCAATAAATCCCAAGAAAATTATGGGAGGCAAAGGACATCTCGTGGGATCAACCTATCCAATTTAAGATCAATTGGCGAAGTAATTAAGCCTTAATTAGGGTAACTAACCTAAACTTTAAACTCTAATTAAGCATTATTCATTAATCAAACCTTAGGAATTTTATTTTTATTAAATTCTCCTCTTTTTACCCTTTCCAAAATGGGTTTACTCATATTTTTTGGATTTTTCTACAAGTAGTTATGAATTTTTAATTTTTTAGCTATTTAATTGTATTTAATAACCTAATTAATCCCCTAAACTATGAGCACCATGCGAGAGTTGACATGACAGTGCTTTCCACGGGGTGTCTTGGCATAGTTTATTTAAAAAATCTGATGTGGTGGCTAAGTCAGCGATAGCGGACGTGATTTTTTCCCTTCCATCTGATCTCAGTTCGGTTGGTCGAGATTAATATAATGGTTCCTATTAGTAAATCAAATTATTTAATTAATTAAATCACAACTATCAATTCTAATCATGAGGAATGGATGGCTGATGATCCGTCGTCCCCCGAGTGCCAAAAGATGAACATCGTCCACCTTCTACCACCTAATCTAAGCTTACTGAACCTTGTAGGATGTCGAGATTGATTCAAAAATGTGGAAGGAGGAGATCTAAGGAGATCCTTTGGTGGAAGTCATATGAAAGCACACTTTTCTTCACAAAAGACCAATACCTAAGGGATTTTTTGTGGTTTTCCAGAATTTTATCTCACTTGAGCTAATGATCGACGATCCCTCGACTGAGGTAGCTTCATCTTGAAAAGATAAAGCCCTGTTGAGAAGAACTTGAGCTTCCTCCCCACTGATGCCTTTATGGACAAAGCATCATTGCTAATCTTATCAGAGTTGGTCTTGGAGTGCCTTTCGGTGATCAAATCGATCGGGGATCAATTCATTTTGATTCGCTAGAGTGAGGCGAAGGTGTGGAAAGAGTTAATTTGAGTTTGGTGAAGTTTAGGTGATGTTGGACAAACGGGGCTCTCAGTTTCGAATGGTGGTTGGTCTCGTTGCCAAAGGAGTGCATTAGGGGATCGGGAAAAGCTCTAGGACTACTTGAAATACACTGAGGAAGCTCTGTGTGAAGTTTGAATGGATGGGGAGGAGTATACTCTCCTTTCCAAGTGAACCAAGGGCTGAGATTGGCTTAGCCTTTTGTAGTCATCCGGTGGGGGTAGGTGGCTAGAGATAGTAGTGGACTGCTGAGGTGGAGGAGCTTGAGAGGATGAGGTAGTGGCATGGACTGGCATGGGGTGTACCTCCTCCAATTAAACCAATGGGGTGCCTTAGGTGAGTTCACCTTCTCATCACCCAAGGCTGATCCCAATAGCCTTGGGTCAAGTTGTGTTAGTGGTCCTAGTGTCCAAGCAGAGCTAAGGGTGGCTACCAAGACTTGGGGAGTTGATGAGACCATCCAAATGGGGATTTTATCCTATTTGGGTGGGTAGGCTCAAGGGTTTTGACCCAAATCGGGTTTACCATGGGTTGGGCCCATTTAGACTAACCCATGGTGACCCAAGGATGAGTCATGCCAATTTTGGTTGGGTTTGGACTTAGTTTGGATGGGTTGGCTTAATTTGACCCATATGGGTCAAATGGAGTTCAATTGGGTTAGGTTGATCAGTTAGTCAAATTGGGTCAAACCAAGGGTTTGGGTGTGTTCAAATGATCATTTCGGATGTATTGGTGTCATTGGTTTGGTTTAATTTGAAGTGAATTTAGATTTGGTTTACTTGGGTTCATTTGGGTCAAATGGATCAAGTTGAAAAAATTGGCCAAATTGGCCAAATTGGCCAATTGGCCAAATTGGCTTGGTTGGAGGGTTGGTGTAGGTTCAATTGGTCATTTCAAAATGATTGTGAGTGTTAGTTGGAATTAATTTGGATTTGGGAAGAGCTTGGTTCAATTGGACCATTTAGGTCAATTTGGGATAATTGGTTCAATTGCGTTGGTTTGATCAAATTAGGTTTAATTAGATGTTAGATCATGTTCAATAAACAATTTATGATTGATTGGAAGTATTGGTTTTAATCAATTAGGTTTAGGATTTTATTCGAGTCAATTTTCCCTTTAGATCAAATTAAGTTAGGTCAAATTAGGTCAACTTGGGTCAAGAGACCCAATTGACTTGGTTTGATTCCATTGGTAGTTGAGCCATGTCCAATATTCAATTTATGGTTGATGGGAGTCATTAGTTTTGATTAATTGAGGTTGGAATGAGATTTGGTTCATTTTGGTCCATATGGGTTAATTGGGTTTACTTGGATCAAGTGATCAAATTGGTTTGGTTTTGACCCAATTAATTATAATTAGTCAATCAAGGATGATCAACAATCATCATAGAGGAGATTGAATGGGTTAATTCAATCTAATTTGGGTTGGATTGAAGTTTGAATTGATTTGGTCATTTAGGCCACTTTGGGTCAAGTGGACCAAATGGGTTAATTGAGTTGAATTGGATTTAATTGGGTGTTGAGAAGAGTTCAATAATGCATTTAGGGTTGATTGATGGCTTTGATTACAATTGATTTGGGTTTGATTGGATTTTGGCTCATTTGGACCTTGTGGTGAAAATACTTCTACCTTCATCTATCCTTTGGAAGGAGGATAAATGAAAACAAAAATATAACGCCTTGTTGGGACACCATGTAGATCCTTAGATGTTGTTATTAGGGTGATCGGGTACAACATTTAGGAAAGGTGTACTATATTGAAAGATAGAAGTCACCACCCTACAATGGACCTAATCACTTGAATAATGACTCCTAAGGACTACATGTCTTTGTATGTACTAAAGATTCTTCCCCTACTTTACATGGAAAAGTAAAGCATGATTTATTTTAAACCGAGTTCGTTAAGTTCCCCATGGAGGCAAGCCCCCATAGTTAATTACATCCTAAAGAATAGGATTCCTTAGAAATACTCTCGATTAAGGTAGATGATTGTTGTCTCCAAAGATTTCAAAGATAGGACTATCAATCAATTAGTTTATTTTTGGAAGATCAAGTGGGATTGAACAAAAGGAAGGACTTATTATTGAAGAAAAAAGAAGATAAGTAGGGGCTTCTTATGATACTAGGAAGCTTAGTAAGCATCCCAAACTATCCTATGGTTGGGCTTTATATTTTTGAAGTTTGAAGGGAATTATTTATTTTGAGTTGAATTTTTATTAGAAATCTAGGGCTTATAATTCCATGACACAAGATCATGAAAATGCCTAAGAGGTGAGGATTTATGCTCGTGGCCGGCAAAGGAAGTAGCAACCTCTGAATCTAAATCTAGGGAGATTTAACGAGGGTCAAACCATTACCTAAATCTAAGGCAAAAATGGGTATTTGGTTTACCTCCACAAGAGAGAATAAATCACCTGAATGTTTGGACTTACAACCGCCTAGGGGTGGCTACCAACTAACTCCTCCTATGGTTTTAAATACATGTAGGCAAGTCATATGTTTTTGCAAGATAGCTAAGTTGTTATTTATTTAGAAAGAAACTAAGTCCTTAAACACACTCCCTAAGAGACTAAATCATGTAGCGCATGATTTAATGACCTAAATCTAATGCAAACTTTATTACATTTTATTTTTATTTTTGGATAATTAATTTGACACTGGCTTTAGGATTCATATGCCTAATGCATGAGAAAATGGACTATGGGTCAAAATCAGCAAGAAAGGAGGTGTGTTTCCATCATGGCTCTGAAAGATCAAGCCAAATTCCCTAGCACGGGTGGAAGCCCTCCAAATCAAGAGTGAAAAAATATGTTTTTTATGCATGATGTGAGAAAGAAAGTACAACATTCAACTAAGGGGTTGCTAATTCTTTTATCTTGATTTTATAGCATAAACTTTAAGTGAGGTTATGAGTTATTTAATTATTAGTTTTGAGTTGATTAATTGGATAGAAAGTTTATTTTTCCCTAAGAGCCTAATCGTCATCCAGGCCATTCATAAAAGCAAGGAAGAAACTAAGAAAATATATCATCTTAATGCACAAGCTAAACAAACATCAAACAATTTATAAAACGAGTGCAAAATAATAAATGGCCAAGTGTGGTTAGGCTCCAACACACTAACACAAAAAGAATAAATTGGGTAGCTGAGCTCTACCCTTATACAACCCGGATTACAAATGAAGTCATGTTATGGGGGTCTTCATTCTTCATTCTTCTTTTCTTCATTTGGTTCTTTCTTCATTTGGTTCTTGGTTGGAATGTGGCTTGCTCCAAGGCTTCACATGGTACATAAGATATGATCTTAGGACCAATGTTCATTCTAATCCCCCATAACAATCATTTTAAATCCTAATTTCCAAAATTACATGAAAAAGGGAAAGGAAAATCTAACTAAAATCTACAAAATAGAGATTAGCTAAACAAACCATACATCCCAAGCATGTATTGGACTTAGCTCCCCACACATGGGTAACTAAGTCCACCTGACCTATTTTGGATTTTTCTTAGGGATATAAGCAACCTGCACAACAGAAGCAGTTATATTTTTATTACAACGCCCCTTAAGAACAATCTCCTGCAGAAGATAATAGTTAGACTAAGATCGTCCTAACATTCAGTCTATGCACATACACCCTAACATCTAGACTAAAACATCACATCATAAAATAAAAGCAAAACAACAAACCATGCATCGCCCTAACCTAAAGCTAGAAGTGGTGGCTTAGCCTAATGTGTGTGTTATTTAAGGTTTGTATGGTATGTTTAGCTAGGCTTTAAGGTTTAAGTTTCTTAAGTGTGAAAGAGTTCAACTTAGAGGGTGGTTTCATTTAAGTGTTTTAGTTGATTTGGTTGATTTTTTTTTATGATTTATTTTGTTTTGAGTGAACCTATAGTTAATTACTATGTGTTGTAAAGAGAGGAAAAGAGAAGAGAACTTCTCTTTCCTTCCTACCTTAAGTAATTTCTAAGATAGATTCATTATTGATTTTTATTTAGTGAATGTCTTATTATGTGTTTTAATTAATCCTAAGTTTAGATTTTTCCTAAACAAACTTATTCAAAAAGAAAGGCATTTTAAGATTAAGTAAAGTGAATTATTATTACAAAAAACACAACACTTTATTTCTTTACCAACATGTGTAACATGCATATGGCCATCCTAAGCATATCTATACATGCAAATGGAAGTATTTAGCACACTTTAAAGATGAATGCTAAGAGAGGTTGCTTAAGGAAATTTGGAATGTTTCATGTATCCATGATTTTGTTAAGTAGAAGAGAGTGATTCTTTTATTCATTTTTCATATGCACATTTACAAATATAAAAGACATAAGTGAGAACGACGTCATTGTTAACACCAGGGGTGTAAGGTACAAGACCTACTTAGGGTTATTTAAAGCCTAGCAACCCTAGGATGTCCAAACTAATATACCACTTTTCTTAAATACATGTGCATGAACAAAAAGAAATGCATGGAAAGAGAATCATGCAAAGGTTTATGTTTGTTTGCTTGATCTTGGTTGTTTAATTTATACGTATGATGTAGAATCCATTCTTAAGTCATGACATAGGAGTGTATAGGAATGGATTTAAGCAAGTCTGGTGTCTTTTTCAAATGGATTGTACACATTGTAACACATTTTATAATCACATGCAAGCTTATAAGCAATTGTAATTAGCATACCCTTCATTTGTAATGTTTGATCTATAAGTTTTGAAAATAAATTTGGATTTAGTAGTGATAATAGCCATTTGTATCCTTACTTTAGCCAAAACATGCAATTTGACATGAAGGAAACATTTCATTTTAATTTTATTTTTAAAAGACATGAATGCATGAATTTCATATGACATACCCATTTTGCATGCGAAGAAAGAAATAAAGTGATGCAAGCATGTAATTTCATTCACTCTAATTTATTCCTAAAAATAATCTTATGGAATAAGAATATTTAAAGTGCATCAAAGTTTATTTAAGAAAATTTTGATTTGGTTTTGAGTTTGATTTGAACTTAGGAATGTGAAAAGGGTTTGCTGGTCCTAACCCATCTCCCACATGTGTATGTTATTTTAGTTTAATTTTTAGAACCCTTAAGTGGATTTTATGCTTTACTTAGGTTAAGGTATTCATTAAGTTCATTAATTATCCCTTACCTACACTACTTTAACATATTTAACCAAATAATTATGAGCCAATGTATGACATAAAATCATAAGAAATTTAAATCAACAATGCACCTAAGAAAGAAATGGGCCTAATGCATTTGACTCATAATTCATGATTAATTAAGCTAAGGAGTTTAATTTAAGTACTTTCATAACCTTTCCCACACATATGGGTCAGGTATAATTTTCTTAAGTTACTTAGGTTATTGAATGCCTAAGTATCTACCCAAGAAGGAGAAGATTAAGTGATTAAGTTTCTGGATTAATTTTCAATTTTGAGTTTAGTTAATTAAGCTATTAAATGAAATGATCAAATCATTAATTAATTTGTAAATTAATTAAGTTTTCATTCAAGTAAAATAGACTTAGAGGAAGAGATTTAGATAAGACAACATAATCTCATTCCCTAACTCTATCGACTATTTCAAGGTGATTAATAAATTTAATTAATGAATTTATCATCATTTAATAGCTTAATTAATCATTTAATTGAATGAGGGAGTGATTAGAGATGAATTGAGCAATTCCCCTAATTAAACCATTAATAAAGTCCAAGAAACTTAGGGGAGGTAGAAGTCATCCCACTAAACTTACCCAAGAAGTTTGGAAGCAATCAATAGAATAATTAGGGAGTAATTAACATAATTAGGGAGTAATTAACATAATTAGGTAGAAGTCATCCCACTAAACTTACCCAAGAAGTTTGAAAGAAATCAATGCAATAATTAGGGAGTAATTAACATAATTACATTCCCAATAAAACCTAAATTACAAAAACTTTACTATTCAAAATCTATTAGACTTAATTTTAGATTATTCCCCTTTGAATTATCTTTACAATGCATTTTATTTTGTATTTTTTCTAATTTTTTCTACATTTAGTTATGTATTTCTGAAGTTTTAGTGATTAAAACTTAATTAAATATCCTAATTAAATAGTTAATCTTGTCAGCACCACGTGGGCTACTGACAAAGCGTGCACTTTCTAGGTGGCACGACAGGATTCGCTATTTAAGTAGTCACATCCGATGTCACATCAGTCGACAGTGCTACGCTCTTTCTCCTCGACCGTCCGATCAAAGATCGGATAGTAGGGATTAAGCTCGCAGTTCTTAAGGGATAAATCCATGGATCCTATGTGGATTAATCAGGATCGTCCATCCAAACTGCATGGATGGATTGTCCATGATCCTTCACCCTCACCAGGAGATGGGCACTCCTTGGCTTGATTTGAGTTTGATTAAGCTTAGATTGAGCTCAAACCTAACCAACATCATCATCATGCAAAGATCAAGATATTCAATGGTCAATTTGTAATGGGGTGAAAGTTTCTTTCACAAAGGACCAAACACTTCCCATTGTAGGCTCGGTTTGAAGGCATACCTCGCAGAAGGCTATCACCGGTGCTCCCAACCATCAAGGTAGCTTCGTCTAGTGGAGACGAATCTCTATTGAAGATTTGAGGGCTTGAGGTTGAGTGGATCTTCCTATGGACCAAAGTGGGATTCAATTGCTTGCGGCCTTGATCAAACTCCCCTCTCCTGTGCCTTGAGAACTTAGATGAAGACTTGGTGAGCTCGATTGGGTTCCCTCAAGGTGCTTGAAGAAGGAATTGAGCTGAAATTGAGTATTCAGTGAGATGGAATTTTTCTTGAGCTCCCTTATTTTTGGCTTAAGGAAAATAAAAAATGAAGAAATCAAATGAGCTAGAGGCTTGGAGAAGCTTGAGGATGCTTGCTCTGAGTTTCTTAGCTTCAATCGAGTGTGAGTTAGTAAAAATGAAATGAAATTAGGGGGAGTATATCTCCCTCTAGAAGGATCAGACGACCTAGCTTGCATATGCCATTTTAATCAAATTGATCCTATGGGTTGAGTTGGTTAGGCCATTTTGGATCCCATGTGGTTTGATTTGGCTAGAGGGAGATAGTAGAGAAGTTCCCATGTGCTGAATGAGGTGGAGGAGTGATTCCCATGTGCTCATTTCCATGTGGGTGGTCAGTTTTGGCCTTAGGTTGGATTTGGCTGCCCAAACCAAATGGGTCATGTTCACATCATTAGTCTCCACTTGGTCCACTAAGAGGGTGCCAAGTGGCCTTGAAAAGGATTTGGCCAAATTGCAAGTGGAATTAGCCATAAGTTACCCCTTAATCTAGGGGTAAATTGATCATTAGGCTTTAATTTCACTTTGGGAAAATTTAGAATAGTTTGAAATTGGGTTGGTCCAAATTCAAAGAATTTTGAGTTGATTTCATTTCATTTGGCTCATGTTGAGCCATTTAGGTCAAAATGGGTCAACTTGGGTCAAGCTGACCAATTGGGCTAGGTTAGGCTCAAATGATGACTTGGTCAAGTTCAAACACTGATCATGAATTGGTTTTGATCAATGGTTTCAATCAATTTGGCCTATGGTAGATTTTGGCTAGTTTATGTTTCATTTTGGCTAAGTGTTGACTTGGTCAACTCTTAGGTTTGACTTGGTTTGACCCCAATTTGAGTGATTGATCATCTCATGATGATTGTTTCTCACAACATGAGGCTTAGGTGGGCTTAGTTCAATCTAATTTGGGTAGGATTAGAATTTGTCTCAAAAGGGGTACTTTAGGTCACTTTGGGTCAAGTTGAACAAGTGATGGTCAATTGTTAATCAAGGATTCAAGTTTGGTTGAACTCACACATGGACTTATGATTGAAATATAAATCCATTTGCAAGTGATTTGGAGTCAAATGGATTTTGATTCACATGACAATTTCAAGTTCAAATGGTGAACATGAGTTTGACTTGGGTTTGATTTTTGAAATTAGTGTTGGTTTGATGATTGAAGTTTTTTTTTTGATTCATGATTGAAGGATTGATTGAATCATAAAGAAAAATCAAGAGTTTGGCCTGATTTGAGTTTAATTTTGCTAAGTTCAAGAAGTTGACTTGAAGGCTTAGGTTGAATTTTAGTTAAATTTGGGTTTGAGTTTTGAATTTAGTTTTGGTTAGATGTTTGAAGTTTATGTTTATATTTAGTTTCATGATTGAAGGATTGGTTGAATCATGAAGAAAAATCAATGGTTTGGCTTGATTTGATTTGATTTGGCTAAGTTCAAGAATTTGACTTGAAAGGCTTAGGTTGAATTTTGGTTGAATTTGGATTTGAGTTTTGAATTTGGTTTTGGGTATTTGAATTTATATTTCATTATATTTGTGAATATAAATGAGAATATAAATTGGTTATGAGAAAATTTCTTGAATTTGAGTTGATTTAGATTTGATTTGAGCTAAGTCGATAAGATGGAATCAAAGGGACTTAGGAAAGCTTTTTGAACTTGGAATTGAGTTTTGGATTTAGTTTTGGTTATTTGAATTTATATTTCATTTGTATTTATGAATATAAATGAGAATATAAATGGGCTATGAGAAAATTTCTTGATTTTGTAGTGATTTTAATTTGATTTGAGCTAAGTCCATAAGATGGGATCAAAGTGACTTAGGAAAGATTTTATAATTTCGAATTCAATCATGGGTTTCAATCATTTGGAATTGATTCATGATTTGAGAAAATTCATTAGAATTGATTTGAGGTTTATTTCAGAATTAAATTTAATGAAATTCAAGGTTGATTTGAATTTGGAGTTTGACTTGAAAGAAGGAAGTGAGGATTTGGTTCAAGCTATAGGGTAGGCAAATTTTCCTAACACCCCTAAGGCATAATCTATTCCTATTGCTGACTCTTCTAATTCACTAGGGTTAGGTTAAGTGTTCACCTAATCACTAGAAGTGTCTTAAGACTAAGGAAACTCTTAGTGTCTAAGAGGAG
Organism: Cymbidium sinense; assembly: GCA_021442155.1. Taxonomy (NCBI): domain Eukaryota; kingdom Viridiplantae; phylum Streptophyta; class Magnoliopsida; order Asparagales; family Orchidaceae; genus Cymbidium; species Cymbidium sinense. The sequence goes on from CM038219.1 coordinate 70,653,452, forward strand.
TCTTATGTCTTAGATAGGGTGGTTGAGAGCTCATTCTAAAAATGAGGTCAACAAAGGGCACCCAATAGATGTGGTGTGACTGACAAGGCATACCTCACGTATTGGTGTTGACCGAAATGATCACAAGCACTAACAGAAATGATCTACTCCCAACCAAAGGTGTAGAAGGAATCAAGAGCTTAGTGCAATGTTACTCTACTCATGTCAACAACATAAGAGAGTGAAGGGGGAATCTACTAGGGATAGAGTATATGAACCTTCCACTAGGGAAAGAGGTTCAAGTCATCCACTGAGGGATGAGAAGTTTGATTTGATTTGAGTCTCATTGGGGAAAAATTGATTTGATTTGTTTAATTATATTAGTTGTGTTTGTTTCAACTCCATTGTGGATAGAAAAGTAAATTCTCCACTATGGGAGAAAATTCAAGTCATCCACTAGGGAGAAGAGGTTGTGAAATCCACTAAGGGATTAGAATACTAGATCCGTTGGGGGAACTAGAAGGATTGCATCTCACTAAGGAGAATCAGATTGATTTGATTGATTGTTTGTTTAGTTTGTTTTTGGTTGTTTAGTTTGGTTTTAATTTTGGATCTTGAGATGAACCCTATTGGTTTATGATGGACTGCATCGAGTAGGGGTTGTGTCGACCTTGATCTAGCTCAGATTTACCAATCCAAAGGGGTATTCTACCAACCACATAGTAGGACTAATCAACCAAATGGATTGCCTTTCGGTGTGCAACAGTTATACTAGGAATAAAGCATAGTAAACTTACATCCTCCAAAGTAGAGATCAGTAGCTGGGGTGATCAGTTGGTAAGGCAACGGATTGAACCCAACCCAAGGCTGACTAATGAGTGAATGCTGCTGGGGAACTTAAATTAGCTCAAAGGTAGTCAAGATTAATTTTATTTTTTTAATTATTTATGATGAAACCCATCAGTTTGAAATGGACTGCACTGTGTAGGGGCCAAGGAGGCCTTAGTCTAACACAGATTTACCAATCCAAAGGGAGTAGTCTACCAACCACATAGTAGGACTATCCAACTAAAGGGGTGCCTTTCAGTTTACAATGGTCAAGTTATGAAGAAAGTGTGGGGCTCACATCTTCCAAAACAAAGAACAACTGGGGTGATTAGTTGCTGGGTAACAAATTGAACCCGACCTAGGGATGACTATTGAGTGAATGTCATTGGGAGACTTAAATCAGTACAAAGATAGTCAAGATTAATTTCATTTTTAATTCTTTTTTATGGATCCCATCGATTTGTGATATACTGCACTAAGTAGGGGTCATGGGCATTGGCCTGACACTGATTTACCAATCCAAAGGGGTAGTCAACCAACCACATAATTGGACAATCCAACCAAAGGGGCGCCTTTTGATTTGTAATGGTCAAGTTTAAGAAGAAAGCGTGGGGACTCATATCTTCTAAAATAAGGAACCATTAGAGTGATACATTAGCAAGGTAATATATCAACCACACCTAAGGCTGACTATTGAGTGAATGTCGCTGGGGGACTTAAATCAGCTCAAAGATAGTCAAGATTAATTTCATTTTTTTTAGTTATTTTTGATGGATTCCGTTGATTTGCAATGGATCACACTAAGAAGGAGCTTATATTAGCCTAGAGCTATCTTAGATTTACTGAACCAAAGCGAGTAGCTTCCCAATCGAGGGGAGAACTATCTAACCGAAAGAGTGCCTTTCAGTTTATAATGGTCAATTCAGAAGAAGAAAGTACGGGGACTCACATCTTCCACTATAAAAGACCACTAGGGTGATCAGTTGCTTTGGGCAACAAATCAAACGACTAGAGTGCCTATGATCGATAGTCATGCTAGAAGAATGTGTTGTGCTTAAATCTTTCAAATGACTATTAGGACAACTTGTGGCAAAATAGATTACAAGGATAATGAGAGTCTTGGACTTATCTCAACTCGTAGTGAAATTCTTATAGGAGCTCTCATTGCCTAAAGATAGGATGCATACTTGGGAAAAGAGGCCCTTTAGGGGCTTTTCCTAGTCCACAAGCAAAAAATTTGTTTATTTTGTTTATTTATCGTGGACCCTGTTGGTTTGTGAGGGATCATACTAAGAAGGAGCTTATATCAACCTAGACCTATCTTAGATTTATTGAACCAAGGGTGAATCTGTGCATCTATTGAACGGATTCTCCAACCACAGGGGTGGGTACTATGAAAGGGGGACTGTCCAATCCAAAAGTAACCCAGGTAGTGCCTAAATGGGGCCACAAAGGACGTGATCCAAATAGAGTGCACATAGGGGATGGGAAAGGCTTGATCCAACACCCTGGAGAATATAATATAATTGAATCATATATCAGATAGGTATTTGGTGGCCAACTCAAGCAGAAAGTGCAGGGACTTACATCTACCAAGAGTGGTGTATCCACCGAGTAAGTCGCTATCAGCATAGCAAACATCAACCAACCTAAGGTGCTCGTCAGTTTGCAATAATCAGCCTAGGAAGAAAGCTTGCAAACTCACATCCTCTTATTACAGAATTGATTGTCCGGATAGTCTGTCTTCGACTCAATAGGTGCTATTCGACCTAGGGAGACTACTGAGTGAATGCCACTAAGGAACTTAAATCAACTCAAAAGCAGTCAAGAGGAAAGGAGCCTCTGGGGAACTTATCATAAACCTTAAGTATACTCAACCTAGTTATTACATGATGGCTAGTTCAAGAAGAAAGCTCAGGGACTCACATCTTCTTAAATAAAGTCAACATGAGGTAGCTTACTGGCTGCACATTGAAGCCTACCAAACTAACCAGATGCTCATTGGTTTGCAATGGTCGAGTTAGGAAGAAAGCACGGGGACTCACATATTCCAAATAAATGACCACTGGGGTGATAGGCTAATGAGGTAGCATGTAGACCTAACCCAGAGCAGCTAATCAGTGAGTGCCACATGGGGCTTGCTCCCACATCAAAATAGCTTGAGATAAAAGATATATGTTTGTTTCTATGTTTATATTGAAGGGAATAGAACACCTCTTGGGTTCTTTTACACCTATCCTAAACACACTTGGGGAATTTTGATGAAATGGTACCATGAATGGCTACTAAAATTCCCACCAAGAAAGGATTCTGCTTGGGTTCTCTCACACCTAACTTAGTTATGCTAATAGAAATAGGATGCTCTTAGGTTATCTCAGACCTATTCTAGTACTGTAGGGAAATGTGTTTAATTTTGTTCATGTTGTAAAAGAGGGATATGATGCCTCTTGGGTTCTCTTACACCTATCTTAAACACATCGTGGTAGATTCGCAAGACAAGCAAATAACACTTCAAAAGAAGTGATGATTTTGATGAATTAGAATGAAATTTTGTTCTTTTGTTGATAATTATTTTCAAACATGATTTATGGGTAATATTTCTTCAAATAGGGCTCATTAATTGGAAGCATCTTGTATTCCCCTTTACAATCAATAAGTTGATAAGATCCTCCTTGGTAGGCTTTTTCTATGACATAGGGGCCTTCCCAAGTGGGTTCAAACTTTCCTCCCATCTTTCAATGAGCAAAAAATTGGTCTCCTTAGGACTAATACAAGTTCTTCTACTTGAAAATAGCTTGAATCATTTTGGCCTTGCACAACTCGAGGTTCTGGCACGTTCATAGGCATCTCTCCTCCAAATCTTTGAGCTCTTCTAACCCCAACTTTGCATTTTGTTCTGTAGTGATTTTGCTACCCAATGTTATCCTTAGTCATGGGAGTTGAACTTCTAAAGGTAGAATCGAGTGTCTTCTTTAGTATCTGGATGACAGTTTTGTCAAATGTTTCTGCTAGACCATTTGCTCTAGGGTAATAGATGGTGGAGTATCTCCAATCTATACCATATCTTCTGGCGAAGCTATTGATCTTGGTTCTTTTGAATGTAGTACCATTATCAAATATAATTCATTGAGGCACCCTAAACCTATATATGATATGGTTCTTGAAAAACTGAAGCACATATTGAGTTGTGACCTCTTTGAGTGGAATTGCTTCCGCCCACTTTGAAAAGTAGTCGGTGGCAGCTAGAATGAACCGGTGACCCTTGGAAGAAGGAGGGTCGATCAAATTCACAATGTCAGTACCCCAACACTCAAATGGCCATGAAGCCAACGTAGGATGTAGAATTTTGGATGGTTGATATACCACACACGCACATTAACTAATGACATCTCTCCATCATAAATCATTAAATGCCAGTAGTATCCTAGTCTCTTGATCTTTGCTTTCATCTTTGGACCAGATTGATGTGCTCCACATAGACCTAAATGTATCTCGATCACAATCCTATAGGCTTCATGTTTGTCTAAATAATGTAACCACATTTGATCAAAAGACAGCCAATATAAGGTGCAATCCACGAGAGCATAGGAGAGAGCTCTCTGTTCACTTGATGGGCTTGTGATTTCTCTTGAGGTAGTTTACTGGTGTTCAAATAATCTATGAACAGTTTCCTCCAATCCAGCTCCTTGTCCTTTTTGGCATTGGCAACCTCCCCTTCAAGAGAAAGTCTATCGATGAGTTGAGCATCAATAAGGGATAGGACTTATCTATTCTAGGCACTTATTGGAATGGACTCATCTTCTGAACAAGCCAATTTTTTTGGCAAGTTTGGCCAAAGCATCTACTACTGCATTCTCTTCTCAAGGGACCTTGTAGATGGTGACCTCAAGGATCTAGGCCAACAGCTTCATGGTGTACTCATGGTAATGATGAAGCTTGGGTTTGAGAACCTTGTAGGACCCAGAATCCCTGATCATTATGAATCAGATATGCTTTGACATATTGTAATGGCTAACTGATCTACAATCAAAGCCTCATACTCGGCATCATTATTGGTGCATGGATTGGAAAGATAGTATGAGAATCTCATCACATCACAGTCTATAGTTAAGAGAACTATTCCTACCCCTGCCTTTCCTAGAAGAGTAGATTGTGGTGCTTCCCCTTTATGAAAGGAAGCCATACCATCAAAATACATCTCCCAATGGTGATTTTTGACCTCCCCTAAGTTCATGATTTGTTTGTCACGGAGATCACTACCGAGAATCAAGAAGTGGATGTGCTAAGAAATCGCTAGATTGTCCTTTAACCAACGGAGGCAAAAAGTGATATCAAATTATGAGAGAATCATGGACCAAAGTGCCAAATATCCAGATAGTGTTGGTCGTGTCATTAGATACAGTAGTGGATTGATTCTAGAAATCAAGTTCACTTATGAGAAAGTATATAGTGTCATAGCTTTTGGGATGCAAAGATTAAAGCTAGGTAATATTTCTCAATAGGTGGGTAGTTAGCTACAGCAGGAATCAGACAACAGCTAAAGTTATAGAGAGTGTTCTCCTTCCCTTCGTCATTGGATTGGGCCAACAAAGCATAAAAGGAGTCATCCAATGTGATTGTGTAGAGGATCAATGGCCTGCCTAGGATAGGGGCTGCTAGAACCGGTGGCTTCACCAAATATTTCTTGATATCTTCAAAGGCTTGCTGGCACTTGTCATCCCACTTGAACTTGGAATCCTTTTTTACAAGTGCTGAAAATGGTTTGCATTTTCCTGATAGGTTGGAGATAAAGCGTCTTAGATATGCCAACCGTCCTTAGAAATATCTGAGTTTAGTTAGACTTTTAGGGGGTGTCATTTATAATATAGCTTTGAACCTTTCTAGATCTATCTGTATTCCTTGGTGTTAAACAACAAACCTAAGGAATTTCCCTAAAGCTGCATCGAATGCATACTTCCTGGGATTCATTTTGAGATTGTATTATCTTAACTATTCAAAAACTACTCTCAAGTCAAAGTGGTGGTCTTCCTTTTCTCTACTCTTGACTACTAGATCATCAACATAGTACTCAACTTGATGATGGATGAGTTCATTGAAGATCTGAGTCATGGCCATTGGTATATAGCACCAAAGATTTTAACAAAGGCATGACCTTATAACAATAAATTTTGATTGGGGGTTCAAAAGCGGTTTATTTCATCTTGGGGTCATCTTGATTTGTAGATGACCCATCCATGAAGGAGAAACTACATAAGATGAGGTGATGTCCACCATTAATTTTGGTGTAGAAGAGAAACTCATCCTTAGGACATGCCTTATTAAGTCCTAAATTGATATATGCAAATTTGGTCATTCTTCTTCTTAACGGGATGCCAATCCAACCAAGGTATTTTTCTTCCCTGATGAAACCAACATCGATCAATTTCTTGACTTCAGAAATGACCTGTTGTTCAATTTCTAATCGCATATGTCTAGGAGCTTGCTTGATAGGCTTGGCGTTAGGATCTATTGCTAGTTTGTGGATTGCTATGTTAGGAGATAATCTGAGCATTTCTTCATAGCTCCATGCAAAGTAGTTTTTAAATTCAGCCAATAGCTTAACTAAGTCATTAGTTTCTTCTTCATTCAGCAATGAACTGTCGAGCGCAAATTTTCTTCTATCCCGAGGTTGATTTCTTTAAGCTTGTTAATTATTGAATGGCTCTCCTTTTTTAAATTTTGGAGGTGCATCTTTGATTTGGAGATCATCTAGATCACCTGAAGTTTCTAAACACACATCCTCATAAGAGTTGGTGTAGTGTGAAAAGAACCTATAATGATGATTGGTAATAACTAAGCAAGAATCATCATCACTGGACCCAATCGTATCAAATCCTAGTCCTGATCTTGATTGTGCTTCCCTACCTATGTTATTCCACAGCTTCTCGAAGTATTTTGACCTATGCTTAGACCATGTATAAGGAATCAAACTCTTCTTTGCAAGATAAAGAATATAAGGCGAGTACCAATCAAAAGGCAATTCCATTAATTCTTTATATGAATTATCCTCAAGTTCTTGATCAACTTTAGGACTTGAGGATGATGATCCCAAAAAGAATCTCTTCAACTTTGCATTAATGGAAGACTTAGGGGCTTCCTTAACTACAAAACCTTCAGCTTTTTGAGATGAAAGCGAGGTTAGAGCTAAAGTTTCCAACCACTATCTGATCGTTTCACATAAACTTTATTTGAATACATTCATGCTTCATCTGGAGGCCTAGCCTTCATCACTGTCTGGCTCGAGTGTTACCTCTAATGAAACCAGCTAAGAGGGGTTGGCTAGTATACTAATCACATGAGACTCATCCTCCAAGCTAGATTCCTAGTCTATGTGAATAGTAGAGGTACTCTTATGAATTGGAACATAACCCCTATTGGCTGGCTACCAACCAGAGGGTCTTCCACCTCTGGGACTACCTCTATTTCTGCCTATTCCTCTATCTGGTGAAGGTCGAGTCATCCTACCCACATGTTCATATGATGGAATGAACTGTAGGTGGAATGTGATATGCGACTCTACTTCTTCTTCAATGTACTTTTCTCGTTCACTTGAATTTCATTTTTCTTTTCTCTTTCTTTTTCTTTTTCTCTTTCTTTTTCTTCTTTTTCTTTTGCATTTGAATGTTGACCAGTTCATGAGAGAAGGTGTTTTGAGGATGATAATAGGTTGCATCTTCATATATCTCAACCTCTTTGACTAAAAATGGCTTTTTGTTACCTTTGACATAATATTCAATTACATCCTTTTTGAACTTGATGCACTGATGGAGGGAGGATAGAATCATCTTGTTCTGATGTATCCAAGGCCTACAGAGCAAAGTAGTGAACGAAGTATTCAAATCAATTATATAAAACTTGACTTCAGTCTTCCATTCACCTATCTCCAAAGGTAACACTATGGAACCTAAAGCCCTCTCGCCTTGTTCATTGAATCCTCTCAACATCATCCAATCTCTTCAGAGTGTGGAGATATCGATCCTCAAATAGGCAAGGGTCTTTAGACTCATAATATTCATTGATGCACTTAGATCAACAAGAACCCTAGAGAGTCTGAATTTTCCCATGTCCATTGTAATGTAGAGGGGACGGTTGTGCTCCATGTCCCCCAGAAGAAGGTCTTCATCTGTGAAAGTGACTCCTTGGGATTCTCTAGAATAATGAGCCTCCTCTCCAACAGTGGTCAGCTAAGCTAAGCATATTTTAGGAGTGAGAAGATCCTTGATTAATGACTCCCTCACCTCTTTGGATAAGACAAGGGAGTCATATATGCTTAACTTGGATGACAACTTTCTTAGGTGAGAGAGCACATTATAATCCACTCGTGGCTAATCCTCCATAAGCATATCCAAGGGTGGAGCATCTAGGGAGCTTCTCATCAATGACTTATTTTCCTCTATCTTGAGGGAGTCTTTGCCCTGAGGTAGAAACTTGCCACTATGAAGGTTGACTTCGATGATCTCTTGTGGTAGGTTAGTGGAAGGTTCTACCTACGCATCACGCTCACCTACAGCTTCTCCTATGGGACCCTCAGAATTAGATGATTCCATGTCTATCTTAAGAGGCGAACCTATAGTATTCAGAGAAGGAAGATCTAACTCTGAATCAGAAAGAGGAAGATCAGAGTTGTTATAATTATTGTTTAGAGTTGAAGAGTTTTCTAAAAGAATAGAGTTAGACAACCCATCAAAAGTGACACAGATATAATTCAAACTAGCTTTATTACTTGATTTCTTGGGTTTTAAAGGAGGTATATAGTAGAAGTCAAGTAAAGTAAGTGGGGTGAGGAATTTGATGCTCTCATCCATTGATACAAGATGTCCACTAAAGAAAGAGCTAGTTAAAGTAGAAGTCAGAAGTAATAGTATAATGGGTGGAGGGACTTCGATTGGTGGTTGCTACTTGGTTATCAGGCTTCTAGGCTGAGCTCCTACCTTCCCTAAGTTATCTTGGATAACTTGCAAACCTTCCTTGATGTTGGAGGTTCGAGCTGGCTCAGGCACCTGCAGGGAAAGTTTCTTGATTTTGGAAATAATCTTCTTAAAGGTACGGGATAAGGAGATATCCCAACTTTCTTTAGTTTTAGAAGGATCGCAGGTATCCCCAAGGATTACCTTAATGGAACTAGATGGTTGTTCCATAAGGTATTCCTTTGAGATAATTATAGCACCAGTCTTGAAGCTATGTTCAAGCCAGTCCTTGAATGTAAAGTAATCTTCTAAAACATGACCTAGCAGGCAGTGGTAGGGGCAAAAGTTAGGATCATTTCTCTTGCCCACTTCATCTAGCATTCCAGGTTTGGGTAGCTGGAAATCAAGTTTTTTTAAGAGATTCTTAAAGATCTTCCTGATTACCTCCCTCTTAAATGAATATAGTTTATTTAATTTATCCATAAGAGTTGGTGGACTATAGCTACCTAGTAGCGGGTATGTGTACCACTGCTACTGTGGATACGGTTGAGGAGTAGGTAGTGCAGGACATGGAGGCTGCTGTGGCGGTAGGTAGGACTGCCTCGGTGGTGGTAGAGGAGGTGAAAGTGACAACTGTGGAGCACGAGGTCTCTCATAATGTTCCCTGACCAGCTATTTCCCCTTATCTACTATTGTCACTGCCCCTATTTTCTTCTCATAAGCTTTCTAGGGCTTCAGCGTTGTAGATTGATCTAGAAAAGGCAACTGTTTGGCTTCTCCTTCTAAGTTAGCCTCCTTGTTTATTAGTTTCTCAAATGTTTTGATGGTGAAACCTTTGAGCATGAAAGTGATCGGGCCATGGATATTCTTAAGCAGAATCTTAATGGCATGCTGTTCAGACAGCTACATTCGCATTTCATACTCAAATTATGTCATCTAAGAATGTAATCAATGAGGGACTCACCATGGTGTTGTTGAGCCACAACGAGATCGCCTACAGTCACCTGTTGCTGAGCTCCAACAAACCTCTTACTAAAGAGTTGCTCCAACTCAGCAAAAGTCTTCACTGAACTATTGAGGAGTTCCCAATCGAAGGCTTTGCCTGCTAAGCTACTAACAAAGAGTCAGAATAGTAAAGCAACACTGCCATCGACGTTGCAATATCTGGCCTTGAAATTCGCTATGTGCTGCCTCGGGTTCCCGCTACCATCCAAGCTCTTGAAAGAAGGTGTCACAAAACCCTTAGAATATTGGATGGCATTGAATTCCTTTGGGTAGGGTCTACCCTTCGGAACCGATGATCCTCTTCAGGCTTGAGATAACACTTTTCTCACTTATTATTCAACCATAGTTTTAATATCCTTTTCTTATATAGTGGTACTATCCACTACCTTCCTATACAAACTAGTGCTGTCCTACTCTACTAGAGGTAAAGTCTTGGCTAGATCCAAGACATGCACCAACTCTGGCTGACTAGTCTCTATTATAGTAGGAAGAACTGTCGGTGCTTGATTCTGGAGTGCTAAAATAGCTGCTAGTAAATCCTCAAGCCTATCTATTTGTTCCTTTTTCTTTAATTGCTGACGAAGGTGTTGGGTTGAGTAGGCTGTGTCTTTTTGCTCAGCCACATCACCTTCCCAAGTCTGTTGATCACATAGAAGAGAACCCCTAGTGTCTACCATGTGAACTCCTATTGAATCCTCTAATATATCATCCTCATTAGGATCAAAGCTGATCTTCTCATCCTCAAAAACTCAGACTAGGCATATCCTAAGATCTCCTACTTCTCCACTAGATACTGAGCTACAATGTCATCTAGGGATCGGTCTAACTAAACAGGTACAAAAGATTGGGGCTAATCAGTAGTAGGATCACTATCATGAACAGAAATGCATCTAACCTTTACTACTATTGGTATGAGGGCTAAACTCACTAGAAGAAAGATGCTCTTGGCTACCACTGGATGTGGATGGAGTAGTACTCCTAAGAGGATCTACGGCCATGGGGGCAACTAAACTATCTCCTCCTCCCTCTACTACTATAATATATGTAACCTATTAAGGTGGTGGTGGTGACGGGATAACCATGATACTCTGAGGTCGCCTTTCCTTCCTCACCACAACTAGAGCAGAAGGTCAAGTAAGAGAGCTCGGCCTCTCCACAATAAGTGGTGTGGATGGAACGAGATCTTTTGGCCATAATCAGATCACCAGTGGGGTCCTCTTCTCCCCGGATGCGGCCTTCATGGCCTTTGGTGGAATGGTAGATGCTAGAACATGTATAGGAGATGGTAGACGGAGTGTAGAGTGGTGTGGTGGAGGCACCACTGACTCTCACAGAACAGGAGCTCCTCTCCTGTGATGGGTAGTCTCCATGAAAAAGGTACTGTCAGTATGATTGATGTGGGTAACATGTCGATCTAAAAGTCCATAGTCAGGTCACTGGGTACCTCCACTAGTAACATGAACGATGTACGCAGGCGCTCTCTCCTACCTAATCTATCTACCTCGTGTGGGAGCGATCTCAAATTGAGCCCGGACTCGATCATAGCTCGCCAACTTGATAAATAATTGTCAGCGTGCGACCTCCTCCTCTCTGATGAAGCGAAGATGAATGGCGGTAGGGTGAAGCAAAAATCCTCCTAACATCCTCTCTATCAAAACTAGAGAGAGGGTGAAACCCATTCTCTGTAATGAGAGAAGACATTACCTTAGGTGACTCCTCCACGGTAGCCTGAGACACTGCCTCCAACTCTCTAGCAATGCGAGTGTGATACCGCTTGATCATGTGATTCTTATTTCTATGTTGAGCCTTGGTAGGTCGAGCAGTATAGGAACTAGACTCAATCTTGAAAGCAAAGGAGACAATCCCTGGAATCATGGGAGCCTTATCCTTGGAAGGTGCCAAGGAGTGAGTTCTAGCCTAGCAGGGGGAATAATAGGGGCGGCAACTACTACTGTGGGAGGGCCACAACCTTCCTTTTTAGTGAGGGCATCTTGAATCTGATGATAACTCAACCCGGATGATCGGCTCCTGCCAGGTCACTACGCTCCTACTAACAGTCGTGAGGGTGGTCCCCTCACATGTAATTCGAACCCCCTCAAAGCCTCACCAAAAGTGGATGAGGTGGGCATAGTTAGAGCATGGGAGGTTGTCCTGATCCAAGGCCAGATCCATCCCATGTGGAAAAGTTAAGACATATTTCTGTGCTGCCATTGGAAACTGAGCTAACTGAACTGAAACTAAAACTGAAACTAACTGAAGCTGATTGAAAGTCTGCAATATTGAAAAATAAACTTCAATCATATTTCTATTTTATTGATTTTTTAAATTTGAACCCACACTCAACAACTTGAAAGTGTTTAGTGGGGCTCAAATGAATTTGGGAGAGAGATTTTAGAGTTGATTGGAAAGGAGATTTTTGAGTATATAATCCATTTCCAACAAATTTGTGCATGTTGAAAATGAGTTCAAAGATTTTTGATGTTTGATGCTTCCATGGGTTCATATTTGAATTTTGATTTTTGAGTTTGAGGACCCTTCATTTAACAAATTTGAGGATGTTAAAGTAAAGGGTCAATTGATTTGATTAATTTATAATTTTTGGAATTTACTCACATAGCAAATTTAAGTATGCTTGGTGAGGTATTTGAAAATAATTTCTTCTTTTGTTTGCTTGTTTTTGAATCATGTGTGAATTTGAAAAATGGAATCTTCACTTAGTAAATTTGAGTATGCTAAATGGAGAATCCAAGTGTTTTGTTGTTTTTGAAAAGAGGATCTTTACTTAGCAAATTTAGGTATGCTAAATAAAGGATCCATGTGTTTTGTGTTTTAATGAATTTGAAAAGAGGATTATTAGCAAATTTAGGTATGCCAAGGGAGTCCGAATGTGTTTCATGTTTTTGTGATTTGAAAAGAGGATTCTTAGCAAATTTAAGTATGCTAAAAAAAATCCAAATGTGTTTTGATTTTTGATGTTTTAATTTTGAAGAGTGGATCTCCACTTAGCAAATTTTAGTATACTAAATGAAATATTCAAATGTGTTTCATGTTTGTGATTTTTATTTTAAAAAAAGGATCTTCACTTAGCAAATTTTGGGTATGCTAAATGAAAGATTCAAATGTTACTTTGAATTTTTGAAAATAAGGTTATAGGTTTTGTTTTAAAAATGGAATCTTCATTCAATAAATTGAATGAGGACGTTCATTTGTGCTTTTGGAAACATGATTTTTGAAATTCATTTTGAAAATGAAATCTTCATCAAAATAAATTGAGTAAAGATGTTCATTTGTGCTTTTGGAAAATATGATTGTTTGATTTTATTTTTGAAAAGTGAAATCATCATTCAATAAATTGAATGGGGAAGTTCATTTGTGCCTTTTGAAATGGATGGTTATGGATTTTATTTTTGAAAATGAAATCTTCATCAAAGTGAATTGAGTGAAGATGTTCACTTGTATTTTGGAAAATATGATTATTGATTTTATTTTTGGAATGATCCAACATATAACAATCATGAATATTGTTAGATGAGGGTCATTTAGCAAAATTTTTGTGCAAGCATTTTATTATCTGCATTTTGAAAAAGTGCTTTTTGGAGATTGATATTTTCATAAAGGATTGATTCTTCTTTATTTTTTGGATGAACCTTACCTTACCATAGAAATGGTAAGAAGAAAGTCTTTAGTTATTTCTCTTTCATTAAACTTTTATTTTCATCTATTGGGAAACGCAATAGGAGTTTTAAGACTTACATGGAATGAGGTCCTAAAACTTAATGGATGTTGGCTAGCTTAGCTTAAGGATGAAATAAACTAAGTGTCAATGGAAGGAAAGATAGTCTCGAACTTATACAAAGTATAAATCCACTATCGATACTTAGGGACAATGATCATTTACCAAAGATGGAGAGAGGAACCATCCCCAGCAAAGTCGCTAGAAAAATATATGGTAAAAATATTCCTCTTCATCTATCCTTTTGGTAAGGAGGATAAATAGAAACAAAAATATATTATGTCTTATCGGGATACCACGTAGATCTACAGATGTTCTTATTAGGGTGGTCGGGTATGACATTGAGAAAAGGTGTACTATCTTGAAAGATAGAAGTTACCACCATACAATAGACCTAATCACCTGAATAAGGACTATGGGTCTTCGTATATATCAGAGATTCTTTCCATACTTTACATGGAAAAGTAAAGCAGGGTTTATTTTAGACCAAGTTTATTAAGTTCCTTACGGAGGCAAGTCCCCATAGTTAATTACATCCTACGGAACATGATTCCTTAGGAATACTCTTGATTAAAGTAAATGATCATTGTCTCCAAAGATTTCAAAGATAGGACTATCAATCAATTGGTTTATTTTTGGAAGATATAGTGGGATTGATCAAAAGGAGGGAGTTATTATCGAAGCCAAAGGAAGATAAGTAGGGGCTGCTTATGATACTATGAAGCCCAGTAAGCATCCTAAACTATCCTATGGTTGGGCTTTATATTTTTGAAGTATGAAGGGAATTATTTGTTTTGAGTTGAATTTTTATTAGAAATCTAGGGCTTATAATTCCATGGTACAAGATCGTGGAAATTCCTAAGAGGTGAGGATTTATGCTCGTGGCCTGCAAAATGAATTAACAACCTCTTAGCCTAAATCTAGGGAGTTTTGATGAGGGACAAAGCACGACCTAAATCTAAGGTGAAAAAGCGTATTTGATTTACCTCCATAAGAGAGAATAAACCACCCGACTGTTTGGACCTACAACCACCTAGGGGTGGTTTCCAACTAACTCCTCCTACAATTTTAAATACATGTAGGCAAGTCATATGCTTTTGCAGGATAGCTAAGATGTTGTTTATTTATAAAGAAACTAAGTCCTTAAACACACTCCCTAAGAGACTAAATCATGTAGGGCATGATTTAATGACCTAAACCTAATGTAAACTTTATTACAATTAAATTTTATTTTTGGACAGTTCATTTGACGTAGGCTTTAGGATTCATATGCCTAATGCATGAGAAATTGGATTATGGGCCAAAATCAGCAAGAAAGGGAGTGTGTTTCCACCATGACTCTAGAAGGTCAAACCAAATTCCCTGGCATGGGTGAAAGCCCTCCAAATCAAGAGTGAAATAATATGCTTTTTATGCATGATGTGAGAAAGAAAGTACAACATCCAGCTAAGGGGTTGCTAATTCTTTTATCTTGATTTTATAGCCTAAACTTTAGGTTAGGCTATGAGTTGTTTAATTTTTAGTTTTGAGTTAATTAATTGGATAGAAAATTTATTTTTCCCTAATAACCTAATCGTCATCCAGACTATTCATCAAAGCAAGGAAGAAACTATGAAAATATACTATCTTAATGCACAAGCTAAACAAACATCAAACCATTTATAAAGCTAGCACAAAAGAATAAATGGCCAAGTGTTGTCAGGCTCCACCGCACAAACCTGAAAAAAAATAAATTAGGTAGTCGAGCTCTACCCTTATACAACCCGAATTAAAAATGAATTAATTGCGAAAATGAATTCATGTTATAGGGTCTTCATTCTTCATTCTTCTTTTCTTCATTTGGTTCTTTCTTCATATGGTTCTTGGTTGGAATGTGGCATGCTCCAAGGCTTCACATGGTACATAAGACATGATCTTATGACCAATGTTCATCCTAATCCCCCATAACAATCATTCCAAATCCTAATTTGTAAAATTATAAGAAAAAGGAAAAGGAAAATCTAACTAAAATCTGCAAAATAGAGATTAGCTAAGCAAACCATCCATCCTAAGCATGTATTGGACTTATCACACCACACATGGGTAACTAAGTTCACCTAGCCTATTTTGGACTATGCTTAGGGGTATAAGCAACCTGCACAACAAAAGCAATTATATTTTTATTACATCGCTCTTTAAGCATAATCCCCTACAAAAGACAATGGTTATACTAAGATCGTCCAACCATTCAGTCTACACACATACACCCTAACATCTAGACTAAAACATAACATCACAAAATAAAAGTAAAATATCAAACCATGCACCACCCTAACCTAAAGTTAGAAGTGGACGCTTAGATGTGTGTGCTATTTAAGGTTTGTGTGGTATGTTTAGCTAGGCTTTAAGGTTGAAGTTTTCTAAGTGTGAAAGAGTTCAACTTAGAGGGTGGTTTCATTTATGTTTTTTAATTAATTTGGTTGATTTTATTTGATGATTTATTTTGGTTTGCGTGAACCTATAGTTAATTACTAAGTGTTGTAAAGAGAGAAAAAGAGAAGAGAACTTCTCTTTCCTTCCTACCTTAAGTAATTTTTAAGAAAGATTCATTATTGATTTTTATTTAGTGGATGTTTTATTATGTGTTTTAATTAATCCTAAGTTTAGATTTTCCCTAAACAAACCTATTCAAAAATAAAGGCATTTTAAGATTAAGTAAAGTGAATTACTATCATAAAACACACAACACTTTATTTCTTTCCCAACATGTGTAACATGCATGTGGATGGACCCTAAGCATATCTATACATGCAAATGGAAGTATTTAGCACACTTTAGTGTTGAATTCTAAGAGAAGTTGCTTAAGGAAATTTGGAATGTTTCATGTATGCATGATTTTGTTAAGTAGAAGAGAGTGATTTTTTTATCCATTATTCATATACACATTTACAAATATAAAAGACATAAGTGAGTACGGCATCATTGTTAACACTAGGGGTGTAAGTTACACGACTTACATGGGGCTATTTAATGCCTTGCAACCCCAGGATGTCAAGACTAATATACCACTTTTCTTAAATACATGTGCATGTACAAAAAGAAATGCTTGGAAAGAGAATCACATAAAGGTTTATGTTTGTTTGCATGATCTTGGTTCTTTAATTTATATGTATGATGTAGAATCCCTTCTTAAGTCATGATATAGGAGTGTATAGGAATGGAGTTAAGCAAGTGTTATGTCCTTTTTAAATGGACTATACACTTTGTTAATCCTATACAAACTTATGTTAAGAAAAGAGCAGGGAATCCATAACACTTTTTATGATCATATGCAAGCTTAAAACCAATTGTAAATAGCATTCCCTTCATTTGTAATGTTTGATTTATAGTTTTTGAAAATAACTTTGGATTTAGTAGTGATAATAGCCATTCATATTCTTACTTTAGACAAAACATGTAATTTTACATAAAGGAAACATTTCATTTTAATTTTATTTTTAAAAGACATGAATGCATGACTTTCATATGACATACATGTTTAGCATGCTAGGAAAGAAATAAAGTGATGCTAGCATATAATTTCATTCACTCTAGTTAATTCCTAAAGAAAATCTTATGGAATAAGATTATTTAAAGTGAATCAAAGTTGGTTTAAGGAAATTTTGATTTGGTTTTGAGTTTGATTTGAATTAAAGAAATATGAAAAGGGTTTGCTGGTCCTAACCCATCTCCCACATGTGTATGTTATTTTAGTTTAATTTTTAGAACCCTTAAGAGGATTTTATGCTTTACTTAGGTTAAGGTATTCATTAAGTTCATTAATTACCCCTTACCTACACCACTTTAACATATTTAACCAAATAATTATGAGCCAATGTATGACATAAACCACAAGGAATTTAAATCAACAATGCACCTAAGAAAAAAGGGGTCTAATGTATTTGGCTCACAATTAATGATTAATTAAGCTAAAGGGTTTAATTTAAGTACTTTCATAACTTTTCCCACACATATGGGTTAGGTATGATTTCCTTAAGTTACATAAGTTATTTAACACCTAAGTTTCTACCCAGGAAGGAGAAGATTATGTGATTAAGTTTCTGGATTAATTTTCAATTTTGAGTTTGGTTAATTAAGCTATAAAATAAAATGATCAAATCATTAATTAATTTGTAAATTAATTAAGTTTTCATTCAAGTAAAATAAACTTAGGGGAAGAGATTTAGATAAGACATCCTAATCTCATTCCCAAAGTCTATCTATTGTTCCAAGGTGATTAATAAATTTAATTAATAAATTTATCATCATTTAATAGGTTAATTAATCATTTAATTGATTAAGGGAGTGATTAGAGATGAATTGAACAATCCCCCTAATTAAACCATTAATAAATTCCAAGAAAATTTGGGGAGGCAAAGTCATCCCAGTAAACTTACCCAAGAAGTTTGGAATTAATCAATGGAATAATTAGGGAGTAATTAACATAATTACATTCCCAATAAAACCCAAATTGCAAAAAAATTACTATTCAAAATCCATAAGACTTAATTTTAGATTATTCTCCTTTCAATTATCATCACAATGCATTTTATTTTTTAGTTTTTTTATTTTTCTACATTTAGTTATATATTTTTGAAGTTTTAGTGATTAAAATTTAATTAAATAGCCTAATTACATAGTTAATCTCGTCGACGCCAAGTGGGCCACTGACACGGCGCGCACTTTCCACGTAGCACGATGGGATTCACTATTTAAGTAGTCACATCCGATGCCACGTCAGTCAGCAGTGCCACGCGCTTTCTCCTCGATCATCTAATCAAAGATTGGATGGTCAAGATTAATCCCACAGTTCTTAAGGGATAAATTCATGGACCCTACACTGATTAATCAAGACCGTCCATCCAAAATTCATGGATGGATGGTCTATGATCCGTCATTGAGCTCGCCTACAGGAGAGGGCATCCGTCCACTCTTTAGGGCATGATTTGAGCTCGATTGAGCTCAGATTGTGCTCAAACTTAACCCACACCATCATCATGCAAGGAGCAAGACATCCAACCATCAATTTGCAATGAAGTGAAAGTTTCTTTCACAAAGGACCAAACACTTTTTATTCTAGGCTCGGTTTGAAGGCATACCTCACCAGAGGCTATCACTAGCGCTCTGAACCATCGAGGTAGCTTCTTCTAGTGGAAATGAAGCTCTATTGAAGATTTGAGTGCATGAGGTTGAGTGGATCTTTCTATGGACCAAACTAGGCTTCAATTGCTTGCGGCCTTGATCAAACTCCCCTCTCTCGTGCCTTGAGAACTTCGATGAATACTTGGGTGAGCTCAATTGGGTTCCCTCAAGGTGCTTGCAGGAGGAATTGAGCTGAAATTGAGTATTAAGTGAGAAGGAATTTTCCTTGAGCGCCCCTATTTTTAGCTTAAGGAAAACTGAAAATGGAGAAATCAAATGAGCTAGAGGAGGCTTGGAGAAGCTTGAGGATGCTTGCTCTAAGTTCCTTAGCTTCAATCGAGTGTGAGTCAGTGAAAATGAAATGAAATTAGGGGAAGTATATCTCCTTCTAGAAGGATCGGACGGTCGAGCTTGCATATACCATTTTGATCAAATTGATCTTATGGGTTGAGTTGGTTAGGCCATTTTGCATCCCATGTGGTTTGGTTTGGCCAGAGGGAGGTAGTGGAGAAGTTCCCATATGCTAAATGAGGTGGAGGAGTGATTCCCATGTGCTCATTTCCATGTGAGAGGTCAATTTTGGCCTTGGGTTATGTTTGGCGGACCCAAACCCATTGGGTCATGTCCACCATGTTCATTAGTGTCAACTTGGTCTACTAAGAGGGTGCCAAGTGGCCATGAAAAGGATATGGCCAAATTCCAAGTGGAATTGGCCATAGGTTACCCCTTGACCAAGGGGTAAAATGGTTATTTGGCTTTGATTCACTTTGGCTAGATTTAGAATAGTTTGAAATTGGGTTGGTCCAAATTTCAAAGAATTTGGAGTTGATTTAATGTCATTGGCTCATGTTGACCCATTTATGTCAAAATTGGTCAAGTTGACCAATTAGGTTAGGTTAGGCTCAAATGATGACTTGGTCAAGTTCAAACATTGATCATGAATTGGTTTTGATCAATGGTTTCAATCAATTTGGCCTATGGTGGATTTTGGCTAGTTTAGGTTTCATTTTGGCTAAATGTTGACTTGGTCAACCCTTAAGTTTGACTTGGTTTGACCCAATTTGGATCATGATGATTGTTGCTCACAATGTGAGGCTTAGGTGGGCTTAGTTCAATCCAATTTGGGTAGGATTAGAATTTGGCTCATAAGGGGTACTTTAGGTCACTTTGGGTAAAGTGAGCCTAAGTGGGTCAATTGACTTGATCAAGGCTTGATTCAAGTTTGGGTGAACTCACACATTGATTTATGATTGAAATATAAATCTATTTACAAGTGATTTGGAGTCAAATGGGTTTTGATTCACTTGACAATTTCAAGTTTAAAGGGTGAACATAAGTTTGAGTTGAGTTTGATTTTTGAATTTATTTTTGGTTTGATGATTGAAGTTTATGTTTATATTTGGATTCATTATTGAAGTATTGATTGAATCATGAAGAAAAATCAAGAGTTTGGATTGATTTGAGTTTGATTTCACTAAGTTCATGAATTTGACTTGAAAGGCTTAGGTTAAATTTTGGTTGAATTTGGGTTTGAGTTTTGAATTTAGTTTTGGTTTGATATTTGAAGTTTATGTTTATATTTGGTTTCATGATTGAAGTATTGATTGAATCATGAAGAAAAATCAAGGGTCTGGCTTTATTTGAGTTTGATTTGACTAAGTTCAAGAATTTGACTTGAAAGGCTTAGGTTGAATTTTGGTTAAATTTGGATTTGAGTTTTGAATTTGGATTTTGGGTATTTGAATTTATATTTCATTTATATTTGTGAATATAAATGAGAATATAAATGGGTTATGAGAAAATATCTTGAATTTGAGTTGATTTAGATTTGATTTGAGCTAAGTCCATAAGATGGAATCAAAGGGACTTAAGAAAAATTTTTGAACTTGGAATTGAGTTTTGGATTTAGTATTGGTTATTTTAATTTTTATTTCATTTATATTTATGAATATAAATAATAATATAAATTGGTTATGAGAAAATTTCTTGAGTTTGAAGTGATTTGAATTTGATTCGAGCTAAGTCCATAAGATGGGATCAAAGTGACTTTGGAAAGATTTTAGAATTTGGAATTCAATCATGGGTTTCAATCATTTGGAATTGATTCATGATTTCAAAAAATTCATTGGAATTGATTTGAGATTTTTTTTAGAATTGAAGTTGATTTAAGTTCAAGGTTGATTTGAATTTGGAGTTTGACTTGAAAGAAGGAAGTGAGAATTTGGTTCATTCTATAGGGTAGGCAAATTTTCCTAACACCCCTAAGGCATGACATATTCCTATAGCTAACTCTTCTAAGTCTCTAGTGTTAGGTTTAGGGTTCACCTAATCACTAGAAGTATCTTAATACTAAGAAAACTCTTAGTGTCTAAGAGGAGTCCTATGTCTAAGATAGGGGGTTGAGAGCTCATTCTAAAAATGAGGTCAACAGACCTTTTAGGTCAAATGGGTCAACTTGGGTTAATTGAATTCACTTGATTTAGTTGGTTAGAATGTAAGTCTTGGAAGGGCTTGAAATAGAGTATTGAATGGTTGGAGTACCTTTGTGAAAATCAATTGGATTGGGTTCAATTGAATGGGCTTGGGTTGAATCCATAGGATGATGATAAAATTGATTTAGGTTAAGGGTTAATTTAATTTGGCTTGGAGGTTGGGTATAAAACAAAATTCAATTGGGGATGGTTGTGTTGGCTTGAGATTGGCTTTGGATGAGGGGACAAGCATGTGTTTTGGTTTAGGCGATACGATAGGTAGAACCTATTTGTCCTAAGGCATATCCTAAGCTTAGGGTATGCCTCCCTAAGTCTCTAGACTTGGGTTTAGTGATCTCTTAATCACTAGAAGTGTCTTCTAACTAGAGAAATCCTAGTTCTTAGAAGATTCCTAAGTCGAAGATGGGAAGGATGAGTCCTCACTCTAAAAGTGAGGTCAACAATACTTCATCTCAGTATCTATTAGACATAAAGCTATTAAGAGTGTAAAATATGTAATTAATGAATTATAATAGGTTTAATATCTTGTATATTAAATCTTTGTAAGACTTTTTATAATGTATCTTTCCAATCTTAAGAAATATTTTCTTCTACAAATGTTGCATCAACTTATTGCATTAGGATAAAGATATTTTTACAGGTGCTTAACATACGTCCATTTCTTTTACTTTTTCTTTTACAAGGGTCATGCAATAATATATAAATTTTATCATACCATACATTATTTTATCTGTGATATTATATTTCTAGTCTATGATGTTTTATTTCTATTATGCTATGATTGATCCATTTAGCCTTAAAATACATTTTTACTATGACTTTTTTTTATTATAAATATATATATATATATATATATATATATATATATATATATATATATATATATATATATATATATATATATATAAGTATTAGCTATGCTTCTTAACCCATAATAAGCCAATCAAGTACAAAGTGATTATGTTCATAATATAAAGGAGAAGAAAGAACTATGAGTAGAGGGAAACTAAAACTTAAACTTTATTACTCTATTTTTTTTCTAGCTTGTTAGGTAGAACACAACCACACCTTTTTATTCTTTTTATTCTAGGTATTATTGATCTCACTTTTAGTGAGATTGACATGTTCACCTTCTTAGTATATAGCTTCCTATTTTATCATATAGGATGTTCTCACTTAAAATCTTAGGACACACATAATTATTAAGAGAATGCTAAACTAAAAGTAAAAAATAAACCAAATAAAACCAAAGCCTCTTAAGCTACATTGGGCTAATGGGCCCCACATAGCTCATTTTGGTCTAAGTAAACTACCTAGGCCCACTATTAAAAACCAAAGCAAACTAACAATCTCTAGGATTTAACTTAACTTAGGTGAACTAAGGATAAGCCTAATTAGGGCCCATTTAGTCAATTGGGTAATTTGCCCAATTTAGTCTGATTGGGCCTTATTAGCCAAAGTCAAATTAAACTCAAATTAGATAAATTTGAACACTCCGCAATGTCTCAAATCAGTAATAAAATATAATTAAAGCTAAATTAAGGCTCAATTTGGTCAGTTGGTCCATTTAACCCAATTGAATTATATTATATCCAAATTAAACTAAACATTCCCTAAGTTTTATAATCATTAAATAAACTTAATTGAACATTACCCATGGTCAATTGAAGTCCAATTTGGCTAATTAAGTTAATTGATCAAAATTGACTGAATTGAACTACATTGAGCCAAACCAAATTAAACTCAAATTATGCTAAACCAATCCTATAAAATCACATAGAAGTGTTTATTAAACTCAATCAAAATGCCCCCTAGGCCCAATTTGGCCAATTGAGCCCATTGACCTTAATGATCCCAAAATGACCTAAGTAGGCTGCTAGGAGTTAAACTCAACTAAAACAAGTTCAAATGAATTGAAACTTTATTAGATCCTTCAAGGGTCTACCCAAATATGTATGACCCATGGGAAACATAACTTTGGTTGATCCTAAATGAATAAAACCCAAAACTCCCTAAATAAAATCAAAGTCGAAGATGGGTTAGGCACCAATCCCATCATAATACCCAATGACTATTCTTGGATCTATTTTAAGCTAAGAAATATGAGACACTTAGTAATACCTTATATATCAGTCTTTAATAATCCTTAATCTCTTAGAACCACCCCACCCACTACCATGGTGAAACCAAGCTTAGAGCTTGACTCAACAAAAAAAAGACATAACATATTGGAGGAAAAAGAAAGCAAACACATTTAAAACACTCCTCTCACTCCCAACAACCACCCATGGCTTCCCAAGCACTATTTCCCTCAAAAACTCACCATTAAAGCTCACCTTAGTCATTTACTTCAACAATGACCTAAGCACCTAGTTTTTAAGAGAAGGAATTTCTTTAACCAGCGCCTTCACAAAGTCAAAAATGAGTATAAACGAACCATCTCCCTTTTGCTTTTGCTTGAAAAGCTGAAGTTTGACCAACTCTAGTGAGAGGCAGTGATGAATTAGCCCTAAGAATAAATGTTAAAGTGGCAGAGGGGGATTTCTTTGGTGGAGGTTCAGAATAACTAGAGTAAGCCACTAAAATTATTAATTACACTCAACAAGAGCTCGAGTGAGGTAATCACTTCAAACTTAGAAGCAAGACTAGGATTTACCCTTTGAGTCCCCTTACATTTTACTTATAAATCCTTTATAGTGAGAGAATTCATGACTTCCATAACTAATTTGCACAAATCGAGTAAGAAATAGTAAATGCATGGCTCACGTGCTTTCTCCCCATGAGGAAGTCGAATCATGGGCCATTTGTCCCATATAATCAGAAAGTACAGCAACGATGTCGTTGCCACAAAAGGTCTAATTTTCTTGCTATAATTAAGGTGTGATCTTGTCCATCCAATCTTAGATTGGGTGATTCAAAATTAAATTTCATATTAAATCCTTTCACACATCAATCTTGCAGCCCAATAGCTCTTTATTGCATGTAAAGTGAGGCTGACTAGGCCGCTACGCATTCAAATAGATAAATAGAAGTTCAAATTTAATTAAAAAATATGTAGAACTTCAACAAATCATAAAAAACTAAAATACTAGCTAAAAATAGAAAATAACTATTTTTGGAATTAACAATAATTAAGAAATATAATGAATAGAAACCCCAATTATTATTAGGTGTTTTGAGATTAATTATGGTTTAATTAAAAAACATCTTTTGTAAGTAGTCATAAAATGCAAGCCCAAATGTCTTGGGACTTATAGGGAATGTTCTTAAGGTTGTCCCTTACATCTATTAATTTTTCTATGGTATTTCGATTAGTGTATAATAAGTTATATTTAATATTGAACTTAAACCATCAAAAGTGAGTTAAATAATTTATTTAAATTATAAAAATCCTAAGGATGCTTTTTAATACTTCAAAACACCCCGTTAGTACAAGAGAACTTCAAAGAACATTGAATTACTAAATAATTGATCCAAGATTTGGGCTAGGTATGTTTGGTTATAATGGATGGATTTTTCTCATTCTGTGGTATAATATTTAGACTAGATGGTAGAATGCTATTTGCTAATAGACTTGATGTTAAGATGTTACTTATAATATCTAATTACATTTTCTACATGATACCATGCTTAGTGGGGTTGTCTAATAAAAGTTAAGACTAATATGTTCAGATAAAGGTATCTATTTCTTAAACTCATAAGCATGTCTCATCAGGACAAGGGGCTTGGAACAGGCTGATGCTAAGTTGAATGTTTACATTCTAAGTGCTTGCATGCATATTTGTTTGTTATAGATAACTGCTATTTTGCATGGCTTAAGATTTTATTTTTCAGAATAATACATGTAATTTCCTTCTAAAATTTGGTTAGAACATATGGGGTTTAGGATAAGTTGGGTTAAAGGGAGTGATTTTAGGAGAGTTGGGATGCCTAAAATACCTCTACATTAAAAAACAAAAGGAACCAAGATGAAAAACTATAAAGATCCCCATAGATTATTTTTTAGTTTTAGGTTGGACAGTATATAAACAAAGCTTGATTACCCATTTTTCTTTTTCTTTGAGGTTGTATAGCGGAAACGTGCCATATGAATCTCTTATTATATTAATTTAATGATTATTTGATTATAGTTTTGTAGCATGCATTAGAACTACATGCTTTTTCCTAGGTTTTGTTTTTGTGAAGTTTGATTGTATGTGTGGAAGCCTAGATAACTCATTAGTCTCTATAGAAAAATAATTTTTTTGGCTAATTAAAATTAATTAACTTATAACTTAAACTAATAACTTTAAATATAATACATTTAAAACCACAAAAATAATAATAAAATTTACTAGAAACCCTTAGGTTTATAGAACCATAAAGCATATTATTCAATCTCTTTGAATTTACATGGCACCTATTACACATAAGAGGGCATCTATCTAATAAGGATGACTACCCTTCTCAAAGAAGATTGACTACAAAAATTGATTGGCATGTTGACCTTTTTAATAATTACATGCCTATAGGCATAAAAATCTCTCCCTTAAAATAAATCAAGTGTCTATAAAAATATATAAAATTATAAACTATTACATTAGTTAGGAACATGTCATTCCAGTCATTCAATTATTAGATGCTAAGATTAGGTTCTTAAATTATATTCTTAATTAAATAATAGCTTAAACTATGTCACATTTTTATAAGACTAGACTCATGGATTTAAAGCATGGGAGGTATTAACTAGCAGCCCATCTAGGCAGGTCATATGTTTAAAAGAGTTAGGATTAGTTCATACTTCTTGGTTAGGGTTTTAGATGCTTATTTAACTTTTGCTATAAGAATAAGTTCATATCTTTTAGGTTTCTCTATAGTATTGTGCCATGAGAGTATAAGTCCTAAATTTTAAATAAAATATAAGCTCAAAATAAAAAATAAATCTTAATTTCAAAATATAAGCCCATCCATAGAAGAGAGCTTTCTAGTATCTAAGCACTTTATACTTTCCTCCTTTGGATCTCAAAAGAATTGCTCTTATTTATATCCATCTTAATTTAGCTCCAAATTAAGCAACTCTTGATCTAAACTTTGAAACTTATAAATAAAATAGAAATATACTTTAATTGAGAGTTCTTTTAGGTGATCATACATTTTAAGATGTATTTACCTATGGGAATTTCTCTTATAAGAAACTTACAACCTAGGTTAAAAATAATCCCTATTCTACTTTCATCTATGTATGGTAAGAGAAAAATCCCTAGTATGCATAAATTCATTGGATTTTAGAGAGCTTATTATTTGATTTTATCCAATATAGAATAACATCACCACCTTTTAAGGTGGTATGTTATTTTATAAAGTTGCATTCAATCACCTATATAAGAATCGCTAAAATCTATATAGTGTCCTACTTTAAATCACCATATATTTTTCTAGCACTCCATTAAGGAATAGTTCCTCTCTTTATCTTTATTAATTGGCTTTTAATCTTATGCATTAATAGTAAACAATTGTCTCTCATATGTTTAGACTATCATTCATTATGTTAGATATCTTGTTCATTTCATTCTCGAGAAAGTGTCCCCAACTTCCCAAATTTTTTTGTTATAAACCCTCCTTTTTATAATGAATAATTGAATAGGTTTAGAACTTTCTTTTGGATCCCCTATTAGATGCCATTCCCTTAATTTAAATAGCATTAAACCTTGTCAATAAATTTAAAATCAATCAAATCATCATTATTTTCTTATTACTTTTGTTTTTAAAATGTATTGTAATTGTCTAAACTATTGATGACTTTATATTAAACATATAAAGCAAAATGATCTCTACAAATTTTAGTAAAATAATAAATAATATAAAAATATTTTTAAAAATATTTTTAATTAAAAATTAAGTCTCTTTCAAGCCAATTATCTTAAACTACCTTTCTTATTCCTCTTGGAGTAAAAGATTAAGCTTGCAAGTGATTAAAACCCCTAAGCACTGGTACATATTCATAATATGGCCAAGTCCATCATTTATTATATGACATCATTTAAGGACAAATAAGCTACATTGCATATCATTTTCCTTAGGATAGAGACCTAGTTGGGCATGGTTTTAATTACACTGAAGAAGTCTTGTTATGTTGGATAGTAACATCTTAAGCTTGATGGGTTTGTAAGTCTAAAGTTGAGTAGCTCAAATTGCCTATAATTGGGCTATCTCATTTCCTTTATTTCATAGCCATTGCTCTACTTATGTAAAGATTATAAGTTTAGCATCTTTCTACTTCCTTTTCTTGGAAACTATCTCTCTAGTAAGTCCTTTTTTTCTACTTCAAGGTTAAAAGGCCAACTTTTGAAGTTGTTTTTCATGGGTTCTGATATACCATCTTATGGCTTGTTAAGTTAGGTACCTTCCTGAGTAGAATGAACTTGGTTTCAATAGCTTTGAATAATGGATCTATAAAATTAGACAATGCTTATTTTTATTTTTATTTTTAATATCTTCCCGTACCCATTTACCAACTTTATCCCATCGTATTCCTTATTGAGTCTTTATTGATTTAGTGATTATTTCACATAAGATTTTTATATATTAGTTATCATCTCACTTAGTTATGTTAATTCTTTCTATACTTTGTAGATTAATACACAGTAAATAATGTTCATATAATAGCATTTATTGGAAACCTTATTGGGATTCTATTCACATTTACATTTATAAAATACTTTATTTTAAGACAATATTAACATGTTAATAAATTTTCCTTATGCTAACTACTTGGCAAATGGAGTCTTAGGCCACTTGATGGTAGACACATTGTCATTAGAATCACTAGAAAGAAAGATTATGACTGACTTTTCTCTAAGAAATTATATTACATTAAAAACATTTTACTCAAAGTGCTTAAATGGACTCCAAATTTTGATTGCAGTGTCGAGCCACCCATAATCCCCATTTAGATTAAGTTTTCTAATCTCAAGCTACATCTTTTCAACAAGCAATGTTATACATTCTTGCTTCCATTTTTGATGAACCTCTTAAGCTGGATCTTCCCACATATAATTTCTCTAGACCTTCAACATCAAGTGTGCTGGTGGAAATGTACATTACTTATCAATATGTAGATGAAATCTAGATTGACACTCCAAAAAAATGGATATTGAAAACCAGTTATCATTGAACAAAAGCCATTGTACTACTCAAATTGCAAAATGTTTGGTCACCATATAGGCAAAAGCAATGATACATCATTTTGCTAAAATAAGGGACCAACTAATAGAAAATATTCAATAGAAAAATAACTTACAGATATCAATCATGTAGACAACATTAATGTTTAAAATCAAGTTAGAATAGCCACAAAATTTGGAGAATGTAGCCATACCCAAGAAGAATTATATTTGGAAGATAAGGAGGCTCTTCATCAGGTAGAAATGGCTCACACATTGCCATAAATAATCATATTGAATAAGAATGAAACCAAATCTAAATCCTAAAGTGGCTAAATAAGCTAGGGATTGATCCTTAAAATAAATGGGTGTCAAACTTAAGCTAATCCTCATGAACATTAGATAAATTGATCCTTAAATTACATAATGGACATTCAATAATAATTATAATATAGATCTAAAGACAATTAATAAAATCAAATATAATCAACCAAAACTTAATTAAACATGAACTACAATCAAATATCTTGGTCTTGAATCCATAATACGTAAATCTAATCCAAATTACCTTGAGTTTACCTCATGGCTCACTTTGAGATTAATTTTTTGGCAAAAAAGAACAACCTAAAGAAAGATGAGAAGGTACTATGAGTGAGGTGAAGCCATGGGAGGCCCAAATTGTGTAAACTCATCATGTACCATGCTTCCTTCATCATCTCAATTAGCTAGCTCAAACTCATGCCTAATATCTCCACCACCTTCAAGAGCTGACCTATGCTCTATTTCCACAAGGTTAGCCACCTCCAAGCTCCTCCAATGGAGGAGAGATCAGCCACTTAAAAAATCCCAACCTCAAGCTTCAAATTCCCACCTTTGACACTTCGAACACCTTGACTAGTATCAAAGAGACTCACCCAAGCTATTTCCCCACTTCCATGACCTCATTAAACTTATGTTTGATCATGCTCTGATGAGCACCATTGATGGCTGATCTCCAGAGCAATCCATAGGGAGGAAAATAAGGATCTTCTTCATAGAGCTTCACCTAAGTCCACTCAATGTTTTTGAAATGTTGGAACCACTCAACAAAGGCTTGAGTCAGGTAATCAACTCTTCATGTTGGCAATTAATAAGTCTTAATTGTGTGTGAAGCAATCTCGAGAGAACTTAGATAATTCCTTTAAAGAACCATTGCATTTTTTATTACAAAGCTTCCTTAATTGTTGGAATGCTTATGGCAAGAATCACCAAAAGTTTTCATTGGTTTGTCCACTGGTTCCATCTTTTACCAGCAAGGTAGGAGATGAAGCATCGTCTATCAATTCAATTTTATTTAAATCAATGGTTGAGATTAAAATGTATTGGATATAATTTAATACCCATAAGATTATGGGATTAATCCTAACAGTCTAATCAATGATCAAGGTTAACTTTACAACCTCGCTTATCCCCGTTGCTTTATGCATGAAATCCATGTGATTTTGTATGGCCCAATTCATGGCCTAAATACAAAAACTGCTACTGTGTTAGAATCTGACATAGCTTAATAAGAAAATCTAATTTTTTATATATAAATTAATTAAATTAAATTTAAAATTTTAAAAATCATAGAAATTCAAATATTTAATGAAATTTCATTATGGGCTCAATGGATTCCTCTCTGTGAGAGGAATCTTTTAAACCCACAAGTCCTAATTTATATTGGATAATTAAGATTTAATTTGAGTTTAATAAAAAAAGATAAACCTTAATTAAACTTAAAATAGTCATTTGATTAATCTAAAACATTAGGGAATTAAAATTAAAGATAATACACACCTAAGATAACAATTTCATAAACTTTTGATGGTTAGATTAGAAGTATGAAATTTATGAGTCATAGGTCTTAATTTCATAAAATAAAATTAACAAACCATGAAAAATAATGAAATTATTATAATCACTTTAAAATAATATCATCAACATCAAAGAATCTAGGAAATCATTAAACCCATTTAAAACTAAGAAAACACTAAAATATATCTCTAACTTTTGAATTACAAGTAATAAAAATGAAATTAGCAAGGAACCCCACTTGTCATAAAAAATTAAAAGTCAAAATGACTTTTGAATTAGAAGTTATGAATTTTTAAAGCTCTAGGATAATTTAAATTAAATAATAAATGAAAAATTATAAAAATTATAAAAATTCACAAACCATTTTAAAAGACTTTCATTAATAACTGAAGACTTTAAAATTTTTTTCAACTCTTTAAAGTTAATGAATCTTAAGAATCACACGGTTAGGGATTAATATATGATTAAAGAAGTTTGGCTAATTAAAATCCTAGAATTTAAATTGAAAAATTTATAACAATTTCAATAATGGGCTAAAAATTGTAATTAATCACTCTTTGAATTTGACAATCAATTGAAAATCTACTAGAATCAATAAGATTCACTTAACATTCCTAACAATAACGAATTTTCATTAAAAATGGATAATTAGCTAAATTTCCCAAAACTTACATATCTAAATACCATGAGAACTTAGAATGACTAAACTTAAGTTTGGCACATTAGGTATTTCATTTCTATAAATTTTCTAAGTGAAGTGGATCATTAAACAATAGTGAACAAATCTTAATCATAAGAAACTTAATTAAACAATAAATTCAAAATTTCAACAATATACCTTAATGAAATTCGACATGCAAATTGGACAATTAAATCAATTGATATTTATTAAAATCTAAAATTATGAAATTTGAATAAATATCAAACTAAATCAATAGATATAAATCATCTAAAGTAATGAAGGTCAATGTATTCAATAAAATAAAATTGAAATAAATAATTTAAATAATAATTGAACCTTAAATTTAAATGAATTTATTCATATTGAAACTTAACAATCAAACTAAAATTGAATAATAATAATAAAATTAACTTCAACAATAAAAATAAACTCAAAAAATAATCATAATAAGCTTAATTTGAATCCTTAATTTAACAAAATACATTAATTAAAGTAAATTAAAATATTGAAAAGATTAATTAAATACATTGGCTATTAATTTGACCCTTAAGATGAATCTTTACCCTTTGTTGATAATCTCTCTTTATTAGGATTAGGGTGCTAAGTAGATTGAGCATTGCCACAAGCAAGACTTAATCTCTTTTTCACTCTTTAAAACATAAATTCAACTTTAAGATAAAAATGAATCAAAATTAGAAAACAAAAAATCAGAATCAACTAAAAGTGTTAGAGTTGTGCCACCCTATGGTAAATTGAATCAATCCTAAACTCAAATTTGAACTTGAACTTAATAAAGCTAGTATAGTCACACCACACTATCCCTCTATTCACACACAAGATTTCTTTGTCACCAACCCTAAAATTAGGCTAGATCGATATGTTGATTGTGATATGATACATTTTTTGTTTTGTTTTGTAATGTATTATTTTAAACTGGATGACTAGGATTGTCTGCCCACTAGATTTAGATGTTAGGATGACTTTTTAGATTGATGTTGTATTTTACAGGGGCTGTGCTTAAAGGGATTGATATGATAAATAATAACATTATAAATGCTATTTTGCTTGCAGGTGTTGCTTTACTTAAAGTCCTTGAGCATAGCCCATTAGGACTAATGAGCTTGGTAACCATCAGTGCTAAGTATGAATGATTAATATATACAACTACTGGTGTGTAGTTTGTTTTACTAACCTCTAATTTTCAAATTTTAGTATATCTTTTTATATAATTTTATTCTTAAATTAGGTTAGGATCTATGAGATTAAGGATTAGTAGGAGCTAACACACCTATTTGGTGGTCCCCTGTGGAGCCTAAGGAGATCCATGAAGAAGGAAAAAAATCTTAAAGTTAATGAAGAATCCAATAGGTCAAATTTGTAGTTCTATCCTAGGTTGTATAAGGGAAGAGCTCAGCTGCCCACTTTTTTTTTGGGTGTATAATGGTACACAACTACACTGACATATTTATTTTATTAATTTCATTTAATGTGATTTATTTTTGGGTGTGCAATATAACATCATATTTTTTATAGTTTTCTTATGTTTGTTGTTCTTTGATAAAAAGCTTAGATTGCATTAAGCTCTTTGGATAAAATTTGTATACCAAACTCATTTAAATAGCTAAAATATAAAAAAAATCAACTCATAACTTCATCAATTAAAGCATTAAGAAAAATATTAAAAGAAATAAGAGACCCTTAGAATTTGGAATCATGATTGCATATTTCTTCTCCACTTTTGAATTAAGCCTTTCTCCCATTGCACTTGAGAGGGCATTTGACTTGTCAGGATGACCACCTTTCTTAGAAAAGTTTGCCTTTTAATTTGATTTAGCCAACAACCCATTTCTAACTTTATCTCATCTTAAGTATAATTTGCATTCCTAAATCCTTAAATTATATGTCTAAAATTATTTAAGAAAATTAAAAATTTATTGTATTAGTTATATGCATAATATTCCAATTAGGATCTTAGGGTTTATGGAGTGAGTTTAAGTTTTTAGCTTCGCTTTCTAATTAAAAATAGCTTAAACTATCTTGCATTCATAAGATGAGACTCATAATTTTAAAAATCATTAGGAGGTGTTAGCTTCCCTTCCAAGTGAGACATAAGTCTAGAAGAGTCGAGATAGATTCATATTCTCAAGCAAGAAAGAACCAATAAATTTTAAATTCCTATGATCAAACTAAGTCGAGCTTTTAACTTATGTCAAAAGCACCTATGGATTTAAGATTTGAAGCATCACACTTTCTATAGGAATAAGTCTTCACCTTCTAGGCATTTTTACAGTCTTATGCTATCAAAATCTAAGTCCTAACTTTGTAATAAAATGACAAACTCAAAATCTAAAAACTTTATTTTTATGCTATAAAGCCCAATAACATAATAGTTTTAAATACTTATTGGGTGTATACCTAATTTAGTAGGTAGGGCCAAGTGAGTTTAGTTATCAAGACAAATATACTCACACTATGGGTACTTTACAACCAAGAAAAAGTATACTCGCCAGAAGGTGTACCAGACGAGGAAGATCGACATAATCCCATGAGCCAAGCTCTTAAAAGATAATAACTCCAAGGACAAAGCATGAATCAACTCACCAATAGTACGAGACTACTCAGAGTGATGGGGCAACTAATCTTAGTCCCATCTTCACTCACATAGTCATTCGATGATGGACTTTCTACTTCCATTAATTGACAGATCTACACTCACTCACATGCATACCATTGTCAGCATAGGCTGAAATTAATTTATTTTAGACTTACTTTACATGTATTTTTCATGTATAATCACCCCTTGATATTATCAAAGAGGGGCTTCTCTGTTATGAACGAGCCTTTTGAACTCTTAGGCTAGACCCCCATATTTTATACTCGCATCTTAAGTAATAAATATTATTATTTCTCGAGCTCAGCTAGAAAAAAGACACCCATCTAGGGGAGTGTTCATCCATTTAAGGTTTATGACTCTGAGGATGAATCTTATGACACTAGTGAAGAAAGGGATTTATCAAAGAAGCAGCTGCAACCAACCAATATTTTCTCCATGAAAATTGTTGAAGCTCACCTTCCTTATAAATTCAAAATCCTACTTCTTGAATTATACAAGGGTTGGACAGATTCTACCGATCATATAGAATATTTTATGTCATCCACATCATTGTTGGACTTAGATGATGCGATGAAGTACTAACTCTTCTCCGCCTCCTTTAAAGAGTCGACCTTTAAGTGATTCTCACTTCTTCCTTAGGAGTCATCGCATCATTCTCTGATATTAAGATGATGTTTGCCACATAATTTGCCAGTGCTCAGAAGTTGTTGAAGAGCTCTCAAGATCTTCTACATATGAGGTAGGAACCCAATGAGTCCTTAAGGAAGCTAATCACTCTCTTTAGCGAGAGATGCTAAAATTCAAAGATCTGAAGCCCATGGTCACGCAAGCAGCACTCACACAAGGCTTAAAGGAGGGGCCCTTCAAGTACACCTTGGGGCTCCAGTACCCCAAAACACTCACAAAATTTTTGGAGTTGGCAAATAATCATATCAAGATTGAAGAATATAATGAAGTGGTCCAACCAATATCATTGGCTAGGAATAAAGACTGATTAAAGAGACCTTCGAAGTGACTGCCCAGGGAAGGGTATCCAAGCTAGACAATAGATAAGCGAGGAAGACCAGATGTACCTAAGCAAGATTTTAAAAATCAAAATACTCATTACCTAGGAGCCAACTATGCACAACCCACTATAGCAACCCCTATGAGAGTGTCAATGGCATAGCTTGTAGAGGAAATCAATAATAAATAATATTTCAAGTGGTTGCCACCCATGAAGGTTGATGGAGAGCACGACTAATTGAGATATTGTGCTTATCATCATGATCATGGACATAATGCTGAGGAATGTCACCATTTGAAGAGCTTAGTGGATAAGTTAATAAACGTGGGGAGGCTTAAGAATTCATCAGGAGGAAAGATAAGAAAGTCATCGAACCTAGAAATGAACTCATACCCACCATACTATTAATATTACTAGAATCATACCTATTATCTTTGGAGGCAATGGCGAGTCCTCTAAAAATTCGAGTATGAAAAGGTTATGAATTAGAGAACTGAACTCAACAATCATGATGAAAGCATCCTCTCTACGACCATCATACGAGTGAGTTTTTCAGAAAAAGATAGACATGTTGTTGGGAATCCTTATAATAAGTAGTTATGGTGACAACCCTGATTGCTAACTATCAAGTAGGGTGCATTTTAATTAACATAGGGAGCTTTCAGTCTATATCATTTTAAAACCAGTGTTCTAGCAAAACCCAAACTCGCACCCACCGGGGGGGACAATTATACAGTTTATCAAGAGAGCATAAAGAAACTGAAGGGATGATTACTCTACACATCGCTTGGGGCAAAGGTAAGAAGCAGTTCATGGCCATGGCTGATTTTATCATAATAAAAGCCCCTATTACTTATAATGCTATCTTCGATTGACTAATACCCAAGACATTTAGAGTGGTGGTGTCTACGGATCATGTAGTTGTCAAATTCTTGATGGAGGAGAAGAGATTACTATTTAAGGAACCTCAACCAATCCGCACATCTTACTTCAAAGTAGTTGGTAGGTATGAATTTCTATAGGTGGACATAACATGGACAAGAATCGAAGTCCTTGAAGAGATAAATGAAATTTCAACTGTGCAAGGTATTGGGTGATCATTAATGGTTAGCTCAACTTTTTGTCGTGAGCATAAGTTTCCTAGATGCATTTTTGGGATATCACCAGATTCAAATGCATCCTGTAGACCTAAAGAAGATGACTTTCATTATAGCTGGAGGCTTATACTACTACAGAGTCATGCTCTTTAAGCTCAAAAATGTAGGTGAGACTTACCATAGACTATTGGATTGAGTATTCGAAGAACAAATGGGGAGATATATAGAAGTTTATGTGGATGACCTACTTGTCAAGAGAAAGTCACTAATACAGTATATATGAGACTTTGAGGAGACATTCACCACACTTAAAAGGTACAACATGCATCTTAACACTTTGAAATATGTTTTCAGTGTGGGTGCAAATAAGTTATTGGGGTTTCACATTAACCCTAAAGTCATAAAAGAAAATCTAGATAAGGTAAAAGAAATAATTGACATGCCTTCATTCAAAAAAATGAAGGAAGTACAATTACTTACTAGGTGAGTAGCAAGACTAAACGAATTCATCTTAAAAGCAAGGGAGCGATGCTTGCCATTTTTTAAAGTTCTTTGAGGGAAAAAAAGTACAAATGGACTCTAGAATATGAAGAGGCCTTTAATGATTTGAAGAGTCTACTTGCATCACCTCATTTATTACAGTGCCCAAAGAAGGGAGAACTCTTGTTGATATACCTAGGAGTGAGAGAAGACTCAATTAGCTCAGTTCTAATCAAAGAAGAAGGTGGAAAGTAGTGGCCCATCTACTATGATAGTAAATCTCTAAGAGGTGCTGAATTGAACTACCCACTCATGGAAAAACTCACATTCATGCTAATTACCTTGGTAAGGCATTTGTGATCATACTTCTACACACTCCATACAAGTCATCACTGAGAACCCACTTAAATTTGTGCTCGCTAAGCCTGATCACTCAGAAAGATTACTAAAGTGGTTTGTAAAGCTAAGTGAGTTTTGACATATCATAGTCGCCTTGAACCACAATCAAACCTCAAGCCCTCATGAATTTCCTTATTGACTTCAGCAATTTATGGGATGTTCTCGTCATCCTAGAACCCTTATGGTGATTGTACCTCTAAGAAGAGTAGCACTTCTTTACAATCAAATAGTTAAATAATTTAATTGAGAGGATTTGCTTTGACTTACATAAAATCATTTTAATATTATTCTTACATTATATTAATGAATCTAATCAATTATATAAAGCATAAATATTTGAAAAAATTCTCAATTCCTTTCATCGATTCCATATTCTCTATGATAATGTAATAAATGCAATTTGTAATAGACACTTGATGAAGATATGGCAGTCATGATTATTCAACCTAAACAACTTTTCTACCCTGATATTATAATAGTGGGATAAATTAGATGCCTACCCTCTAACAACTTTTGATATTGAACCTACTCATACACAACTCATTTTCATTTCAGTATAAGCACATACTTGGTTTTAAGCATCATGATTCTCCTATTACCTATATTAATTAGCTCTAGTTCTCTATTTTTGCATTACACTTCAAAGTCCATTTTGGCCTTTAAATTATTCGTTATTTCTTTATTTTATTGCCATTACAATATTAAAGATAATATTTAAGAAATCCTTCTTAATATGCATTACATCTCGATCATGATGTATTAAATTAATCCTATAATATGATAAATCCTAAAAAATTATGTGTTTTCTTTAATTATGAGCAATGCCATACTATAGTAATCTAGTGACTAATAAGATAAGAAGCTCTTTTATTTTTTGTATTGATTGCACCATCTAGCACAATTCATCTCAATCAATCATGGTGGTGGAGTGCTGTTGTGAACTCTATTCTTTATGAATACCATTTTATTTCTTCTAAATAGATTATTTTTAAATAAAGACAATCAATGACAATCAAACTATAAATGTTTTCTAGTGCCTTAATATAAATACTTTAGAATAGTCCATACAATATAATAAAATTAACTTCCTTGATGTGACCCACTCTAATAACATATCATATGCTTGATAATCACTAATTATCCACATTAATACTACCCTAATTTGGAAATTATTCTTTGGTGAGACATTATAATATTTTGATTATGTGTCTTAAGAATAATAAGCATAAAAAAAGAATAAAGATTTGTGATGCACATCTGTATAAGAACTATATGGTGTAACAATAATAGACCAATATGGATAAGGTGTAGCGACTTGCCTATAAGCATGAATTCTTCAGCACATAAACCCAAGCATACATTTATATGTTCAATAGCAAAATCTAGATATGTGTAATCAAAGTGTTTCCACACCTCCACATTTGATGGATGTCTCAAAATTTATGGCTATGTTACTCTATTGTGATGTCACTTCATATACTCAATAAACTTATTGATGCAAAAGTCTCTACAGATATGGAATGAAAAACAATAAAAAGTCTCTTTTGTGGGACTTTCTTGTACTTATGTTGTTTCTTGCTTTGTTGTTTGTATCTTGGAGCACCAAAACATTTGCACTATATCTCTAATGTATCTTCCTTATAATATGTATATAATTATTAATATAGTAATTTATTTTTTATGTAGATAATCTTAATTTAAGAACCAACATTTTAGGCAAATAAAAATCAAGTATAACTAGATTATTTAGCTGACTTGTCTTTTTAAGCAGCCCAATAACTTCTTCGAAGCATTAATGTGACATATTGAAATGTATTGTACTAGTCAGCAATCTCATTATTATAGATAAATTAGAATGGGTGGTACATCTATGAGATAACAATAATTGTGTTGCATTCAATAGATTATAACTTTTTGAGCTTTAACCATAGGATCTTCTTCATCACTTTCATGAAATTGTGGGTCAGTTGCATCAAACCCCATCTTGTTATATCTTATTATTTTACTTGCACTAGTGGTAGAAAACTAATTGATACAACATAACAAGTATTGCTAGGTGGTGTAAACTCACCATGAGATGTTTAGGTTGAAATACCCCTTTTATACAAATCAACTCTAACTTCAACCTATGTTAGAATTGCTTGATTTTAATGTTTCATGCATAGACATTTAAACTTCTCATCATCCATAAAAATATTGCTAAAAACTATAAGATATGAAATATTCAACTCCTTTAGTAAATTCAATGTATAAATACTTTCATCTAAGAAGAAGTCTATTATACATCTATGACTACTAGGCTTTGATATCCATTTACTTCAAGCAACATAATTAATAATTTGTAATCAATTGGTTTGCATCTAGAGGTTGTTGTAAATTTAAATAAATGTATCATAAATGCTTGCATGGATATTAACATATTTGTAGATTATGAAAACATCTTCCAAAATAAGGTTGCCATAATAGTATAAAAATGCTTATGTTATAAACAAATTCAACTTATTAAATATATATCGAAAGAGGCAGGAAATATTTAAACTTAGTCCTAAACTTTCTTCTCCCACAATACTAATTTGACCTTTTTCTACTTAATAAATTATATTCGAGCTCAACCTTAAGCTTGATTTTAATTGAAAGTTCAAGTTTACTCATGAATCATCACACATTTAGTGTGAAAGATATAAAATAACTTTAGATGAAATTTTTAAATAGTTATAGTAATATTTGGCTTAAATTATTAAATTTTAATATATTGTAAATGAGTCGGCACATGAGTTAATGAATCAAGTCAAAACTATATTGAGTTTGGTTAGGATCCATTTATTAAGTTGAATTTGAGTCATCTCACGAGTCAACTTCACTCTTTTACAGCCCTAAACTCACTTTTCCTATAATCTAAACACAATAAATAAAGTCATTTAAATTGATAGACTAATCAATCACTAATAATTAACCAAATTTGATAAATTATTTTAATAATAAGGTAGTGATGATATAAATTAAATTGAGATAAACATTTTAAATAAGGAAAATAAGAGGAGAATAAAATATACCTCAAATTGTATGGATAAATTTGAGTTTGTTTCCCCAAGAAAATAAAAAATGTGCTAGTGAGAAATAGAGATCAAGTGCTTCGGGCATTAAAAAAACAAATACATGATATAATTTCATGAAATAACCTATAGGAAGAAGAATAAAATATGTGTTACAAATCATGAAGAAAATGAGCAAAATTTCACCAAAAAAGGTGATAAATCTGGCAACGGCGGGCGATCACACAGCTCTTAGCTAGGGCTAAGAATCAAATGGAGAAGGAGTTAGAATGTCATTTTATTTACAATAGCTTGTTACACTTTATGGTGGTTGGAATGTTGGAAATTAATTTACTTATGTTTGATGGAAATTACTGTTGGCCAGACTGATAATAACACGAAACAATTAAAACTAATTAGAATTTCCAACGACCTAACCACAAAATTTTTTTAGGTTTATGATAGATATTTCCATCATTTAGGCCTCCAAAAAGTTTTCCATCAAGTTTTTCAGTGGTTTAGCCATTAAAAAATTATAGATTGATATGCTATTGACAATTCTACAACTTTAGTAATTCACTAGACTTCCAAAAATTCTTGTAGATTTCACTCTTATTCTTATAGTGTAAGCTATTAGTGATGTTGCTTCAATCAATCCTTTTGACATATTGGCCATTTATTTCACGATTTTTTTGGATTTGATCATCGATGTTGTGATTTATTATTATTTTTATTATTTTTGGCTTCATGCAGTTGTTGTTTAGAAATTTCAATTTTGTTTTTTTATTTGAAGCATAATAATAAACTTCTGGTTGGTAGAATTTTGACCACATTTATTTACCAATTTTCCAACATTTTGATTTTAGTGAGGAAACTCAAGATTATTTCAGAAGATCAATATATTTTATAGATCAATTAGTTAATAGAAATTTTGCAACTTTATAATAATATTTTTAAACAAAACCTTACTTATTAGCATCCAAAACCATTAGTTTCATATATAATAGACAATATATTGGTAGTACATTCTCCATTTAGATTTTTAAATTTGTTAGTTATTTTTACTTAATTTTAAAATTTTTTTGCTAATGAAATTATTATTATTATTTTTTTATGTAGGAAAACTCAATGTAAGATGTGAAGAAGAGATCATGACCCTTCAAATAACATATGGAGCGCATAAGGCATCAGAGGACTTGGGCACTTACGCATCAAGTACTGATACCTTAATACATAACCTGATAACTATTCACACTTCTTTATGCCTAGTTTCCCAACCGTGTAGAATTACAAATTTTTGATAGAGAGATCAATACCCTAGCACTTGAACCGAAGCGATTGACCTAGCCTTATTTGATATTTTTATTTGGACACCATGTAGATCTTGGGAATTTCTATTTAGATGATAAAATGTATCATTAATAAATAATATACCATCTTAAGAAATAAAAATATAATAGATTTGATCACTTAATAAAGAAATATAAGGCTATTGAGTCTGAATATACTATAGATTCTTCCACTAAACTACATGGATGAAGTAAAATGGGGTTTATTTGTAATCGGGTTCTTAGTTCCCTGTAAGGACAAGCCCCTATAATTAATTATATCTTAAGAGAGAGAAATCCTCTTAAGAATACCCTCAATTTAAAAAGTAGCTCTCTATCTCTGTAGATTTTAAAGTCAATTTGAGGTTGCTAATTTGGAAGAGATAGAAAAAAAGTTAATTTCAATTCCCAATGGAAAGAAGTAGA
The DNA here is from genome assembly GCA_021442155.1 of Cymbidium sinense. Taxonomy (NCBI): domain Eukaryota; kingdom Viridiplantae; phylum Streptophyta; class Magnoliopsida; order Asparagales; family Orchidaceae; genus Cymbidium; species Cymbidium sinense. Next base: position 70,694,637 of record CM038219.1, read on the forward strand.
AACTGATTTGATACTAGGAAGCCTAATAAGCACTTCAACCTATTTTATGGTTGGGTTTTATAACTTTGAAAGAGAGGTTCTTTTTTTTTTGAATTGATATTTTATTAGAATGCTAGTGTTTATATTCTAATAGCACAAGACTTCTCATAGCAAAGGAGAAACCATATGCCTCAGATCTTATATCTAAAGGTGTTTTTGGCAGCTTGACCTATTATAAAAAAATAAAATAAAAAATGACATGTATTGGTTCATTTCTAATAGAGAACATGAACCTTGTCCAAACTCCTCTAGACTTACATTCACCAGATAAGATTGCCAGTCGATATCTCTTACACTTTAAAATCATGAGTTTAGTCTTATGAAAATGTAAGATGATTTAAGCTATTATTAATTAATAAAGTGACTAAGAACTTAGACTTACTCCTTTGATTTAAGAACATAATTGGTATGATATACTTCTGGCTAACACAACAAATTTTAGATTTCTAATAATTTTGAAACACTTGAATTTATTTAAAGCTTTGGGTGTGCAAGTATGCCTACATGCATGATAAAATGATATTATGGGATAAATCAGTAAGAGAGGTGATCTTCACCCAAGGGTAATGGTCCACAATGGATGGACTCTCCCCTTTTTTGTATAATGGGCTAAGACCCTCATTTCAAGAAATGTAATATAAGATGGAATATGATTACAGAGCACAAACCATAAGTTTCTAATTATTTTTATTTTTATGCCTAAGGCTTTAGAGTATGATTATGTTTTTTATTTATTTTTAGTTTGAGTTCATACATTTAGTTATCTAAAAAAACAAAGTTTTATTTTAATAGCTAATTATATAAACTAGGATTTCACATCACATTACAACAACAACAACAACAACAACAACAAGCCTTAATCCCACTAGGTGGGGTCGGCTACATGAATCCTTCATCTCCATTTTGTCCTATTATGTGTCAAATTCTCATTTAATTCAAGTATACTAAGATCATTTTTTATACATCTTAACCAAGTCTTTTTAGGTCTACCTCCCTTTCTTAACATAAGGCAAATCTAATGCATCTACTCTAATTGGGTCATCTGGACGATGCTTTAGCCAAACTATCAAGGCGACTCTCCCTAATTTTATCTACCAGAGCTACTCCAACTTTTTCTCGAACATACTCATTTTACATTCTATCTCTAAGAGTAAAGCCACTCATCCACCAAGCATCCTCATCTCGTAACACTTAACTTAGTCTTATGCTTCGCTTTTATTGGCCACCAACGTGCACTATAAGTCATTGGTCTTACCACCATCTTATAAAATTTTCCCTTAAGTTTAAGTGAAACTTTTCTATCACATAATAGGCGGATGCATTCCTCCACTTCAAGCATCCAACTTGAATTCTACTAATAACATCTCCATCTATTTCACCATCATTTTGAATAATAGAGCCTAAATATCAATAGCTCACTCTTATTAATGACTTGATCACCTAAAGTCAACGCTGCTAAAACTTCTACAACTAAAATTACACTCCATATATTCAGTTTTAGATCTACTTAAATGAAAACCTTTAGACTCTAAAGTTGACCTCCATAATTCTACTTTATGTTGACCTCCATAATTCACATCACATTACAAATATATAAAAAGAAACTTATAAAAAACAAGCTGTTCTATTGCACACCTCAAAATAAACATACCAAATAAATCAAATTAATTAAAAAAAGGCTGATGTAGCCAGGTTCTTGCATACCCCCCAGAAGAAAAAGAATAAAGGGCAGTTGAGCTATGCCCTTATATAGTCCATCCTAGAACTAAAACTTTTAATTTATGTGGGTTGTTAGTTAGTTTATTATTAGTTCATCTCCTTCTTTCAAGACCTCCTTAGGCTTTATAAGGGATCATCAACTTGTGCAATCCACTCATGCTAATCTTAGATCCCATAGATTCTAATGTAATTCCAAAAGAAAAATTCTAACTAAATCTTACAAAATAGAGGTTAGCATGAAATCACACATACTCACAGGAAGTTTATATTCCATATAATAGGGCCTGACACTAGCAAATACTAAGCCCACCCATCTTAATGGTCTATGCTTAGAAACTTGAGAAAATAATAGTTGCGAGGAAAATATGTTAATTTTAATCTTATTATGGCAACCCCTTTATTAAGCAAAGCCCCCTAAAACAAATAGCATTAGTCTAATAAATAATGCCCTAATATCAAGTTTATGAGCAAACAACACTAACATCCAGTCTAAAATAGTATACTATAAAATAAGTAAAAATAATACATCATAAAAAAAGCACCAGCCTAACAAAAATTTAGAGACAGTGACCTAATTGTCTAGTGTGTAAAGAGGCTAGTTTGGTGAGGCTATAGTAGGCTTTAATATTTGAATTATAATTTCATAATGAAGTTAAATTTATTATCATTGGGTGATTTGAAGTCAAGTAATTAATGTCTTAGAGGTAGATTTTGAATGCTAATTTAGTTTAAGTTTGAGTTGAATTTGATGTTTTAAAGTATATAAAGAATGATGGGCCCCATTTAGGGTGGTACACATCCCTTTGACACCGTACTCTTAACGAAATATAAGAGATGAATTTTATAGATTTTAGTTAATTTAATAAACTGTTGAATTCTAATTAGATCCTAAGTTTGCGATTAAGCTTATGTAACATTATAATCTTTATGAATTATATCTAATAATTAAAAGAATAACTTAAGGGTTGATTAGGATCACTATTATTTTTTATTTTTTGTTTTATGTTTTATTTTGTTTTAAAGTGAAATATGTTTGATGGTTATTATTATTTTTAAAAATATTGAAAACATTTAAAAGTTATTTTGAATGTTTTTAAAAATTATGTTATTTATTTTTAGAAAAACAAAACTAAAACACATAAAAAATACATCAAACAAACATGTTTCTAAAAATAGCATAAAAATAAAAATAAAATAAAATTGATCCAAAATTGCCCCTTAAGAATTCCTTCATGATATTCATTACACTTCTCAAGCTAAGGTTGAGTAAATTTTTTGATTTGAACTTGTTCTTTATACTAAAATAAATATTTGAATTTAATTTCCCAACTTGCCTCCCTATAGATTGCTCCAACCACCAAGTGTCATCTCCCCTCATTGAAGTTAGATCTAATTTGGTAACTTTGTGAGTGAAAAAGAAAAGAGAAGGTTAGGTTTTTCGTCTCAGCTGATCAGGGAGGTGTAGAATGCCAAAAATAAAAAAGTGATTTTGGAAGCACTTTTCTCTTTTTTTAATGGTGGCTAAAAATCACCATTGATGGTGATATGGTGGTATGGTGGTTGGCTAGATTGGCATGCAAGTGGTAGTGAGCATGCTTCCATTAATTTTAAGATCAGGAATGAGGATTAGTGTGCTTAAAAGTCTCCTTTGGTAGTTAAGTGCATGTGATAAAGATTGAAATTATTTTTGGGATTTATTTTGACTTTCATGGTCATTTTCCCTCTCTCTCCTTCCAACTTATATTGTTTGCTTAATTGGCTAAGCTCTTGTTGCCTTCCTTGACTAAAGGGGTTGGGTTATTATGGGGTTTGGTGAAGAGATTGATTTAAACCATGGGCATGATGAGTTTTTTTAAAATTTCACTAAACAAGTTTGGTTGAGTCCATCCAACATCCATAAGATTTGGAATTAAGTTTAAATGATGCTTAATTAAGCATTTAAGATTTTTAATTTTATTTGATTTGAATGGGTTTGGGTTTGATTTGCATTAAGCTTGGGTTGACTCATTTGACCCAAATGAGTCAAAATGGTTCACATGATTCGATTGACTATTTTGGGCTTTGATTAGACTCCAATAATATTTTGTGAGCTATTTGGAGTAATTAGGTTTGTTTGATTGCAATTGATTTGAGCCAATTTTGGATTTAGCCCAAAAATGACATAATTGAAGCAACTTTGGCTCATTTGGGTCCTTGGACAAATAGGTCGAATTAGACTTAAAGAAAGGTTGGATTAAGTTCAATTATGTGTTTGAATTAATTGGGAGTGTTTCATTTGATTTAATTTAAATTTAAAAGGATTTTGGCTCATTATGGTCAATTTAGGTTTAGTACCCAATTAATCATAGTAGACTTTTGTTGAATTCAGATTTGGGCTTGATTGAGTTTGCATGATAATTTGGAGCCTTTAGGAGAGGTCAACTTGATTTAAGTTGGATTAGATATAATTTGGGCTTAGTGGGCCCATATAGGTCAATTTAAGTCACTTGGTCTAATTAGACCACTTGAATCTCAATTGAATTTAGTTTTATATTTAATTAAGCTTAAATAATAATTATAATCTTTAGAATGATTTAATTTTGATTAAATTTGATTTGAGTTTGAGTAGAATAGGGCTTAAATTGGTTAATTGAGTTAAGCAACCTAACTAACTCAGTTAGGAATCAATTGAATTTAGATTTTGGTTAAAATGTGTCTCATCTTGAGTTTTGTTCAATTTCATTGAATTTAGAAGTGTTTGAACTCACTTATCTTATTTGGGCTATGTGGTCCTGGTTGGGCTCATTAGCCTAATCTAACTGTCACCTTGGGGTTTTGATTTTAGTTTAGTATAGATTTGAATTTTGGATTTTATTTTATTTGATTATGAAATTGGTTTGTTTAAGTTTTGAATTTGGTGTCCATCTGACACTAAGAAAGTGTCCTAAGTGTCTAGTTGGGAAGGTCCTTAGTATAGGATTGGAGTCCTAAGTACCAAGAAGATAGTTGCTAGCCTTATTCAAAAATGAGGTCAACACTCTAAAGCCTAATTTTATCACCTTAGCAATAGTTTTGGAAATTTCATAACTATCATCCCGCATAAAAATCTTGATTTGATGAGATCATCAAAGTTCTTTCTTATGGTATCCATTTTGGGGTGCTTATAAGTGAACTTTCCAACCAGGGTGAATTTAAAAGGTTCAACAAGTAAGACAGTTTTTGCTTCAATGAGAAAGAAGGTAGGTTTTCCATTTTGTGGTTTGAGTGCTTGAGGAAAGTGTTGTAAGACCCTTATCAAAACTGTATGTGGTAAGATTATGGAAAGATTATTTTGTTAGCTATATCAAGTGAGATAGCATTCAATGATGTATTATGTGTTGACTCCATGAGCCCTATTGCTTATACAATTAATTTTAATGACAATAAACATATGATTGGATGGAACTAATATTTTATTTCAAATGTTTCAACAAGCTTATCACACTCAATAAGCTTAGTCAAATTTGGAAAGCCAAGATCATCTAGACTAGGGCAATTTTAGAAGAAAAAAAAAATTTTGTAATGTAATAATAAGATAAAAACATAGCTCAATAATATGAAAATAATAGTTTAAATAACTTCATATTATTCATAGTGTTTTAAAGTGAGTTGGATTTATTTCACACTTCATTAAGTTATTTGCATGTTTGGTGTTATTAATTATCCATTTATTTTTGTACGAAAATGAAATTATTCTTGAATTATCTTAATAATTCTTTTTATCTCTCCCAACCTTTTATTTTCTCTCTCACATCAAAATTATCATCCTAATATTATTTAGGCCATCTATGGTTTTTGAAATGATAATTCATGTGGTATTTATTTAAATTATTGTCATAATATTTCCCTTATTTATTGAATTTTTAAAATATATTTTGTTTTGAAATTAAATGATTTTTAATTTCAATAAATAGTTTTTGCCATATGTGTGCGAATTTGATTCTAACCTTTTATGGCTTGGCTTTGCTGACCACTATTTTTATTAATTCATCTTAATTGAATCAAATTAAATTAATCTAGGTTAATTCAAATTTAAATTCAATTGAGCCTTGATTTTATGTATTTTTCATTTTTAGATTTCCATTTTTTAAAATATTATGGTCGGCAGGTCTTAATTTATTGTTTATTGATTTAATTTACATAAAATGATTCAAATTACATCTTAATTAAATAACCAAGATATATTCTCGATTGATTGCATTGATTGAAATTGAATCTAAGTTTGGAAATAATGTAGTTAAAATATTTCTTGATTTTCCTTAATTTATTTTATTATTTTTATTTCTAATGACTTGCCCTAATTCTTCTAATCAATATTAGTTAATTTATTCTCTATAATTTAAATCCTTATTTGGAATCCTCCTTGACCATTCCCTATGTGTGATTAATTCAAATTTAAATTTATATTGAATTAATTTCTTTTTTGATCACTTGACTTATTTGATTTGAGTTAGTTATGTTAACTGCATTTTCTTTCCCTATCTTTATCTTTGGCTGACCACTCCTTAGTTAAATTGAGTTGGATTCAAATTATTGTCATGTGGTTAATTGCTTCAACTCAAATTTCTTTCCAAAATAATTTTCCCACTTTTTTATTCTTGCTTGGTTGAAAATTAATGGAGTATATTGTCTTAATTTTAGGTGATTTACTTGATTAATTTCTTGCCCTCATCACTCTCTCTCTCTCTCTCTCAACCAAAATTCAAACATACCTTTTGAACTTATAATGCATGTGCTTATTTGTTTGAAATCAAATAATTTCTTTATTAATCTTTCCCTCTAGTTATTTTCCTCCTCTTCTCCTTTGGATTGACCAAAATTCTCATGACTTTAAGCTTATTTAAAGAGGATGTCTCCCAACTTCTTTCTCTCTTGCTTCTCTCTTCATAGGCCAAACTCTTGCAATTTATTTTCTTGAAATCATTAGTGCAAAACCTCTCTTAAACTACCTTGACTAAAAGCCATCTTTGAAGATTGCTTGGATTTAAGTGCAAAAGATCTTCTCATCTTCAACAAATCTTTAAGTGGAGATTATCTACAACTTCCTTCAAGCTTCTCATTTGTGGTGAAAAGAGAATTTCAAGTCATAGATCTCATTAAATATGCATAAAGGACTTGAGTAAAAAATTTATAATAATTTATTATTTTGAATCTAAGTTCATTAGCTTGGTTTGAATGAAAAGTTTTATGTTCTTTATTGTTAAAGTATTCTCTTAGTCTATTTTCATTGTTCCTTCAAAAATTTGAAAGAAACTCTTCTTAGTTTGATTGAATTGAAATTATTTAGGCTTTCATAAATATTAATTTTCTTGGATTTTATTTTCAGGATTATTGTCATTCATCTTGTGCTAGTATTTTTTTTTTAATATATTACTTCTTTCTTTCACTCTGTGTTAAAGATATTTCCAAAATAATATCATATCATTCAACTTAATAAAATACAAATATATGTTTGAGCTCTTCTTATTTGTCTTAATATTATTTAGTGGGATTGAGCACAAAATTATCTTAAAATTTGAGAGTCATATATTTTAATTTATACTTTTTTTCTTGTTCATTTGAACTTGTTTGGGGTTGTACTTGCCCAATGTATGAAAGTTCATTTTGGGGTTGTATTTGCTTAGTGTAAGAAAGTATGTGTTAGTTTTATAATTGATTGGTGTAAGAAAGTACAAGAGATTGATTAAATTTTCATTTTATTTAGTGAATTGCAAGTCATGGTGACTAGGTGTGGAAGTACCCTAATTTTTGGGTTTATCTGAACCACATAAAATACTCTTGCTTTTATTTTTGTAGTTTACTTTATTGTGCTTGGTTGCTTAGTGCTTTGCTCTTTCATTAAAATTTTCTTATCTTTCTTTTACAACTAACTTTTCTATAAAACTTAAAATTAAGTTTTAACTTGTAACATTTTTAAAATTGCCTAATTCACCCCACCCCCTCTTGGGAACCATGCCTCTTAACAATTGAATAAGAGCCTTGGCTTATTTTTGTGGCTTAACATCTAGGAGTATATCACTATGGCACAAGTATTTTCTAAAGGTGCACTTCTTGAAGGCCAATCTACACATAGACCACATTTACTTGATAATATTCTATTTGATTATTGGAAAAATCATATTAGTACTTTTATTCATGTTCAAGATTCAAGATATGGCATATGGTGACACATCAATACCACACACCTGCTATTGAAATAAATGGTTAGAAAGTTGAAATTATTTTATGAATGGTCTACTTACGAAAGAGAATTAGATGAACTTAATGCAAAGGCATAAAATATTTTATATTGTGCTTTACTTCCTGATGATTACATGAGAATTTTCATGCTTAGTACTACTAAAGTAATCTGGGATAAGTTAATTATTACATATGAAGGTACTAATGAAGTCAAAGATGCACATATAAATAGATTAGTATACATGTATGAATTATTCCATATGTTTCCTAATGAATCAATTTTTGATATGTATACTCCCTTTATAAAAATAATAAATACATTGCATTCTCTTCGAAGGAAGTACAAAAATTAGGATTTGGTTTATAAAATTTTGAGATGTCTTCCAAAAGAATGGGATGATAGGGTAAATCATATAAGTGAAGCTAAAGATTTAACTGCATATCCACTTGATCGGCTACTTAGTTTCTTGATAGCACATGAATAGGTCTTAGCACAAAGAGACCTAGTTGATGGTTCTCAGAGAAAGGAGAAAAGAAAAATAATTGCTTTGTAGGTAGAAGATGAAAGTAAAACCACTAACTCAAGTTTTGAGGTGGATAGCGATAAAATTACTATGCTTTCAAAGAGATTGGAAAACATGTTAAGAAAGAAAAATCAAAGGTATGGAAAAACAAAAATTCTTAAATTCCACACTAAAAAGTTAAATGCAAGTGAAGGCATCATATATTACAACTGTAAAAAGCCCAGACATGCAAAGAGAGAGTGTCCAAAAATAGCAAATGAAAATTTAAAGAAAGAAAAGGAAGCTGAAATAAGAAAAACCCTCAAAAGAAAAAGAAAGAGTTTTATGGGAAAATTAAAATTCGAAAGAGTCAAGCTATGATACATCCATAGAAGATGAAAATATTTATCTTATGGCAGACATTGACACATCTAGTGAGGTATGCAAAGATATTACTTATGAATAATTAGATGGTACATTTAATAAACTTGCTAATGCATATAGAAAATTAAAAAGAAAGCATAATATTTTATAAAAAGAAAAAAAGTTGAAAATGCATGTTTTCTTTAAAAAGATGAATGCAGTGAGTTGAAAGTTAAAAATAATTGCTTAGTAGATCAATTTATTCTTATAAAAAATTTAAATAGAGAAATAAAATTATTACATGCAAGATTGAATACATGTTGTAGTTCAGACTCTCATGCTTCATCTAGTGGAGATAAATCATTTATGGCATCAAAATTATTAAAATATTGACTTTATGCTAATATAATGTCTAGCATAATTTTTGTAATAAAAGAGGTCATATTTCATTTGATGGTCATGCACGTAAATCTCAAGCATTTCCTAGATCTAATTTTATTTGTCTACCTAAAATTAGAAATGCATTAATGCACTTTTCACAGCATTCATTACATATAACTTCTATAAAATATGGACCCAAACATGTTCGGGTTCCAAAAGTTAACCCCTAATTTTCTTTTGTAAGAATGCCTTCAAAGTACGATCAAAGAAGGCATGTGGTACTCAGAAAATGGATGTTCAAACTAAATGGCATGTGATAAATCAAAACTCCTCACTTAGAATTGTATGAAGAAGGATATGTTATTTATGGTGACAATGCTAAAGGAAGAATCAATGGTATTAGTTATATCTCTACAAATTCAACTACTTTAGAAAAAGTTTTTCTTGTTGATGGCTTGAAATATAATTTATTATCTATTATCCAATTATGAGACAAAGGTTTAAATGATAAATTTCACACTTATTTTTGTGTTATTAGAAACAAATAAAATATTTTGCTTGTAGGTCATAGGCATAAAAATTATTATTTAATTGACTCTGAAAATTATTTTGATATAAGTTTAAATTTACTTTGTTTTAAAGTACTCTTTATGATATTTAGTTTTGGCATAAATGATTATGTAATATTAATATGCATTCTTTAAACAAAATTGTAAAACATGATTTAGTTGACAGTTTGCCTAAAATTAAGTTTTATTCTGATTATATTTTTCATTCATTCATGAAAAATATTGAAAATATTTTTTTCAAAAATAAAAACAATGTTTCTACTTCTAGACCTTTAGAACTTCCACATATGCATTTGTTTAGGCCCATTAACACTTCTAGCTTAGGAGGTAAATTTTATGGTTTTATTATTGTTGAAGACTTCTCTAGATTTACTTGGGTTATGTTCTTAGGACATAAGAATGAAGCATTTGATATCTTTAAAAAATTTACAAAGTAAATTCAAAGAGATTGAGGTTGCTTAATTAGTAAGATTCAAAAAAATCATGGTAGAGAGTTTTAAAATAATTTATTTGAGGATTTTTGTGATGAATTTGGAGTTAAACATGTTTTTTTAGCTCCTAGGACTTCCAAGGAGAATGGTCTTATAGAAAGGAAAAAAATGGATTTTGATTGAATTGAGTAGAGCTATGTTGCATGGCTATAGATTACCTAAATATTATTGAGCTAAAGCTATTAATTATGTTTGTTATGTGATGAATAAAATTTATTTGAGACATATCTTGAATAAGACCACCTATGAGTTATTTTTTTGGAAATAAGCCTAAGATCAGCCATTTTCATATTTTTGGTTGCAAGTGTTTCTTATTGAACAATGGAAAAGAATCTTTAGAAAAATTTGATAGAAAATTGGATGTTGAAATCTTTTTGAGTTATTATTTATCTAGGAGATCTCATAGAGTATAAGAGGAAAATGATTGTAGAAGAGTATGTGCATGTCATATTTGAAAAAATCCCTATAGACTCTTCTAGAGACGACTTAGTTGAGGATGAGGTAGAAGACTTTAAGATATCTAATTTGGAAGAAAATGAAGATGAATTTTTGCCTAAAGAGTGGAAATTTTTTAAGAATTATCTCAAGGATTTGATTATAGGAGATCTCTCCAAAGGAGTTAGAACTAGAAGACATTTTAAGAAGATGATTAATCATTGTATTTTTCTATCTGAGATTGAACCTAAGTATATTAATGAAGCATAAAAGATCATTATTTGATTGTAGCTATGGAAGAATAATTAAATCAATTTATTAGGAATGATGTTTGGGAATTAGTCCTTAGACCCAAAGATCAAAAAGTGACTGGAACTAAATGGGTTTTTATAAATAAGTTAGATGACTTAGGATTTATTATTACAAATAAGGTAAGGTTAATTGCACAAGGGTGCACACAAGTTGAGGGGATAAATATTAAGAAATCTTTTGCACCCGTAGAAAGGCTAGAGACCATTAGGTTTCTCTTTGCATGTGCTTGCTTTAAGGACTTTAAATTCTTTCAAATGGATGCAAAAAGTGCATTCTTGAATAAGTTTATAGATTAGGATGTCTTTGTAGAGCAACCTTTAGGTTATGAGAGCTTTGATTTTCTCAATTATGTATTCAAATTAAACGAAGCTTTATATGGATTAAAATAGGCTCCTCTAGTTTGGTATGATAGATTGAGAAGTTTTCATATTAATCATAGGTTTAGAAAGGGTAGAGTGGACACCACCCATCTCCTCAAAAACATAGGTGTGACTTGATTATTGTGCAAATATATGTGGATGATATTTTATTCGGAAGTATAAATGAACCTTTGTTTATTGTGTTCTCATCTTTAATGTCTAAAGAATTTAAAATAAGTATGCTTGGAAAACTTAACCTTTTCTTGAGTCTTCAAGTGAGACAACAAGCAAATGACACCTTCATTTTTCAAACTAAGTATACAAATGACTTGATTGAAAAGTTTGACAATAAGAGATTCAAATCTAGTAAAACCCTCATGAGCCATTCTACTATATTAGTCTTAGATGAATAAGGTAAACCCATTTAGCGAAAGCTTTATAAGAGTTCACTTTTATGTCATAATGCTTGTATGCCTGATATTATGTTTGTTGTTTTCTTGTGTGCTCTTTTCAAGCTGCTCTGAAGAAATCTTATTCAAATGCAGTCAAGCATATATTTTGTTATTTGATAGACACTTCTAGGTTAGATTTGTGGCATCTTAAAAATTTCATGTCAGTTCATTTGTTTGCTTATTCTGATGCTGACTTTGCAGGTTACAAAAAAGATAAAAAAACACACATCAAGCACATATCAATTTTAAGGATCATCTCTTGTGCTTTAGTCCTCTAGGAAATAAAATTTTGTTGCTCTTTCCATTGTTGAAGCTAAGTACATAGTTGTTGGAAGTTGTGTTGCTCATGTTCTTTAGTTAAAATAATAATTAAAAGATGTTGGCATTAAACTAGAACACATTCATGTAAGATGCGACAACACTAGTGCTATTTGTTCAACAAAAAATAATATTTAGCCCTCATGAACTAAGCATATTGAAATTAGACACCACTTTTTTAAGGATAATGTTTAAAAAGGAGATGTTAATGGTGAATTTATTAGTACTGATTTACAAATTGTTAATATTTTTACAAAATATTTACCAAAAGAACATTTTTGTACTTTGAGACGTATGCTTGGCATGTTGGATCCATCTGTTTAGATAAAATTTATTTTTAGTACATTTTAATTGCTTACATCTCTTTGATGCTGCCAAAAGGAGGGAAAATATGTATGTTGGTCTTTCAAAAATTCTTATTATTATTTTTTTAAATTTTATAATATGCATAGATTTAAGGGGAGCTATTTTGCTTTACTACTATTACATATTTTACTTAGCAATTTGACTTCACTATGCAACATGCTTTCATTTCATTTTGTTTGCAATTTGTTTAATATTTATTTGTAAAATTTGGTATATTATTTAAATGAATCTTTCCTTAAAAGAAGAAGAAGGGTGGGTCACTTTGCACCTTCATCTTCAAACACTACCAACATAGGTTTGTCATCATCAAAAAGGGAGAGATTGTTGACGCCATGAGCCCTATTACTTATTACTTAAGTAATATATTCTGATGATAACAAACATATGATTGGATGAAACTAATATTTCATTTCAAGTGTTTCAAGAAGCTCACTAGACTCAGTAAGCTCATTCAAATTTAGAAAGTCAAGATCTCCAGACTTGGGCAGTTTTGGAATCTTCCTAGGTTATGCAATAATAAGATAAATAATATTAAAAAATAGTTTAAATAACTCCATATCATTCATTTGAATTTTTTTTCATACTTATAAATATTTTATTTGCATGATATTTTTAATTATTTTTTAAATTATCATTTTTTGTATACATTAATCACATGCATGAGAGGAAATCTTATAAATTATGTTATAAAATGAGTTGGTTTTGCTTCACACTTCATTAAGTTATTTGCATGCTTGGTGTTATTAATTATCCATTTACTTTTGTACAAAAATAAAATTATTCTTGAATTATTTTAATTAATCATTTTCTCTGTCATATACTTTTATTTTCTCTCTCCTATCAAAATTATTATACTAATCTTATTTAGGTTGAATTTTCTATACTTTTTGAAATGATAATTTATGTGATATTTATTCAAATTATTTTTATAATATTATCATTTATGTCTTGGCTTGGCAAACCCTTATACTTATTAATCTCATCTTAATTGAATTAATCTAGGATAATTCGAATTTAAATTTAATTGAGCATTGATTTATGCATTTTTACATTTTTAGAATTCAATTTTTTGAATTATTGATGTTAGCCCCTCTTAATTTATTTTTGATTAATTTAATTCATGTAAAATAATTCAAATTGCTTCTTAATTAAATACACATGATATATTCTTGATTGATTGCATTGATTGAAATTGCATCTATGTTTGGAAATCATGTGGCCAAAAATCCTTCTTGATTTTTCTTGATTTATTTTATTATTTTATTTCTTATGACTTACTTTAATTCTTCCAATTAATCTTAGTTCATTTAATTTCTCTTGATTGAATCCCCATTTGGAATCCTCCTTGGTCATTCCCTACATGTGATTAATTCAAATTTAAAATTATATTGAATTAATTTTCTTTATGCTCACTTCGCTTATTTGATTGAGTTATTTATGTTAACTATATTTTTCTTTCCCAATCTTTAGCTTTAACCGACAACTCCTTGGTTAAATTGAGTTGGATTCAATTTATTGTCATGTGGTTAAAATTTTTAAATCAATTTTCTTGCCAAATTAATTTTTCCTCTCTTTTTTTATTGCTTGGCTGAAAATCAATGGAGTATATTGTCTTAATTTTATGTAATAACCCTTCTCTCTCTCTCTCTCTCTCTCTCTCTCTCTCTCTCAACTAAATTTGAATAGCCTTTTTGAGTTTATTTTATAAATACTTTTCTTATTAATCTTTTCTCTTATTATTTCCCTCCTCTTCTCCTTTGGCTTGGCCAAAATTCTCATGACTCTAAGCTTATTTAAAGAGGATGTCTCCCAACTTCTGTTTAGTCCATGAGCCCCATTTTATTTTAGAATGATTTTGTTGATAACTAATATATGTTCAAGTACAACTAATTTGTTTAATTCAAGTGATGCAAGAAATTCTTCAAACCAAGATTCTTTAGTCAAATTAGGAAAGTCAAAGCTATTGAACTAGGACTGGTTGGGAATTTTCTAGGACATACAATAATAAGATAAATAAGAGCTCAATAATATAAAGTTAATGGTTTAATTATTTAAAAATATTTTTTAAAAAATTTTCCATATTTTTCTATATTTTAAATTTGCATTATTTATACTTATTTCTTTAATTATCCTTTTTTAGATAATCTAAATAACTTGCATGAGTTTAATTATCATTTATTGTACTTCAAGTAAGATAAATTTATTTCATACTTCATTTAATTATTTTCATGCTTAAATTTTTTTAATTATCTATTTATTTTTGCATGAGAATAAAACTATTCTAGAATTATCCTTATTATTCATTTTCTCTCTCCTATTCTTTTATCTTCCCTCTCATATCACAATTATCATCATGTTTATATTTTGGCCAATTGTTTAAAAAAATTTAGAGTGATAAATCATGTAAGGTTTAGTCAAATTATTACTATAATATTTTCCTCATTTATTCAAATTTTAAAATTCCTTTATTTGAATTTTAAATTTAAATGATTTTGAATTTTAAATAAGTTGTCATTGCCATATGTATGTCAATTTAGAATTATTGTTTTATGGCATGGTTTGGACAAATCTTATGATTAATTTCCTCATCTTAATTAAATTAATTTGAATTAATCTAGGTTAATTCAAATTTAAATTCAATTGAGCCTTAATATACTTTTTCCATTTTTAGAAATCTATTTTTAGAATTATTTATGGTCAACCCCCTCATGATTACTTTTAATTAAATAAATTTTATTTAATTAATTCAAAAATCTTTTTAAATTAACATATCATCATTTACACGTGATTTATTGCATTGAATAAAAATTGATTTGCTTTTGGATGTGATTTGACCAAATTTGTTATTATTAAGAATTTGGACTTATTTATTTTATTTCATTTCGAATTCTTACCTTTATCATTCAATAAAATCTAGTTGATTGAATATCTCATACCTTGGAACATTAAACTTTTATTGAATCCATATTAGGAATGATTCTTGTCGGACACATTAGTTGGGGAATTTAAATTCAAAACAATTCAAATTAATTTCCTCTTGAAATTAATTATCTAAATGGACCTTTCTTCTTATGTTAATTTTATTTTTCCATCTCTTTCTCTCTTGGCATAATAAACTCCATTTGAATTCAATTTTACACCATGTATTAATTAATTCAAATTTCAAACTCTTACTAAAAATATTTTCCCTCTCTTTATCCTTGATTGGCCGAAAATCTCAAATCAAAATTTTCTTTGATTTTATTTTTCTTTGATTAATTTCTTTCCTCACTTTTCTCTCTTTCATTTCAAATTTCTCTTGGCCAAAAATTCCATAATGAAATCCTTGATTATTTGATTGAGATTATCAAATCAATATCAAATAACTTCCTTAATTTGTCTCCCTCCAACTTCTCTCTTGCCTTGGTTGAACCCCTTCTCTTTGTAAATTCTATATAATGTAATGTTTATCCAAGGTTATTCTCTCTTAGCTCTTCTCCATCTTATCTGAACCTTTGCAATTTGATTTCTTAGAGATCTTAGTGATTCAAAGTGCAAAATATCTCTCATTCTTCTCTTGATTTCCCTTGGTCGAAAGCCCTTACTCTCTTGAATTTTCATTTGGCCAAATAGCTCTCAAATTAAGACAAGTTTTCCAAGGTGTTAAGGCTTCGTTTCTTTCACAAATTTTCCCATGGCCAAAACTTGGTGTGGATTTGAATTAAAGGACTCTTGAAGATTGGTGTGAATCTCTCCTTAGTTGAATTCCCTTCATAGCAATTACTTGAAGTTAGATGATAGAAATCCTCTCCCTCCTTCCAATCATCTTCAATCATTAAGTGGGATCTTTCTCATCTTCTTTCAAGTTATTTCAAGGCATTACAAGGTTTGATTTCATTAATCATTTTAAATTTTCATACATCAAAGACTTTGTGAAAATAGTTTTTAAATTGATTTCACAAATAAGAAATCAACATTAGTTTGTTTCTTTGACTTTATTTATTGCATAACTTATTTTGGTTATACTTTCATGCAAATGTTTTAATCATCTATATGATTTGATTTCATATAACTTTTCAAGTTCTTTTCATTTCAAGTCTTCATTTCTTTTAAGTAAACTAATTTTTTAAAAGATTTATTTATTTCATTTATTTCATATAAAGTCCATATTATTATTTTAACTTTATATAAATAATAAATTTAATCACTTTGAGCTCTCTTTATTATTTGTCATAATATTATTATAGTTAGAAATTGAGTGGAAAATCTTTTTAAATTGAGAGTTAGATACTTTGTATATTTTCTTCTTTTATTCTCTTGTACTTTGTTGACTTTGTACTTGCCCGTATAGGAAAGTATGGTGTTGGGTTGTACTTGCCCATGTAGAAAAATACAGTGTTGAGTTGTACTTTCCTGTGAAAGAGAGTATGGGAGATTTGTTGTAATCTTAACTTGGATTTAGTGAATTCCTAACTTGGGTTGCTAGACATGGACGTAGGCTGATTTTTGGGATTTGACCGAACCACGTAAAAATCTCGGTGTTCTCTTTTTATCTTTTTTGCACTTTTACTTTTCTATACTATTGTTGTGATTCATTAAAGAACAATCATATAAGATTAACTTTTCTACAAAGCAATAAAATTAATTTTAATTTGAAAATATTTTAAAACACTCACCACTTGGATAAAATTGAGGTTTTATATTGTTCTATAACTAGTCGATTTCGTGTATAGAAATTTGGTTTAAAATTGAGGTAAATGAGTCTCACCTAGTCCAAGTCAGGGTCTAACCCTAAGGTTAAACACTTTGAGGCTTCTAGATTTAGGTTAATGACATCGTAACTACTAGAAGTATCTTAATTCAAGATGAGGATAACTCTAGTGCCTAGATTGAACCTTAAGACTAAGAGGATGGATGCCAACCTTAATAAAAGTGAGGTCAATAGTCGAACACTTAAATCCATTAGGAAATGTTTGAATGCAAGCAGTGAAAGAGGTCTATCTAAGTGTTGGTTAGAATCAAACTTATATATAAGAAAGATTTACAAGTGACCCTCTTATATGGATTCCTCCTTAGGGCTTACTTAGGTAATGTAGAAGCTTTTTATACTTAAGGAGGATATATATAGCTCTAGGTCCTATTGATATTTTGTATTTAAATAAAATTTATAAGCATCATAGAATTATCTTAACACAAACATAATCATAGAGCTAACCTAAGGCAAGCATCACATTTCAAAATCATGAAATTTCACATCAATCAAGACAAATTATCCAAAATTTAAATGTCCAAAGGCTATATCATGTCAAGCATTTATTGTGAATTAAGTCGTGTGGGTATCTATCTGCCTATTAAGTTTTTTATTTTTGTTTTTTTACTTTTTATGTTTTGATTAAATATATAATTTAACTAAATGATTAATAATTTGAAATACTTTAATTTAATTTTATTTGATTTAGGTTTCGATTGTTCAACTATTTTTTAAGAATGAATGAAGGCAAATAAATTCAATAGGTAGGTAAACCTCATTACCTAAGCATTATGAAACTTATCATACATAGAAGAGATCGTGATATATTTTATAACACTTTTAAATTTATCTAGATAAATCTTATGAATATTATAATTATCTAATTTTGTATTAGTTAAGATTTTTTATTATTTTCTCCAAAAATTTAGAATAGTTAACCAAATAGATTTTAAATTTTATGAAAAGTTTTACGTGATTATAGAATATTTATGTCTAATTTCCATGAAATATTAAAATTATATTAAATTAAGTAATAATTTTAATAAATATTTACTTATTTTTAATTAAAATCTTTAAAAACTTTAACTAATTCTAAACATTAGGAAAAATTCTTTGACTTTGGAACAACAAAATGAATCTCCATTAAAATTTTAAGAGGTATTATAATATTATTTTATATTTTATATTCTAAATTACTTTCTAATTTAAAAAATTACTTCGATTTTTTATTTTTATAATAAATTAGTTTTAATTATTTTGAAATTTTTTTTAAAGGTATATGTTAATCTCTAAAATTACTCAAATAAATTTAGAATTAATTTGAATTAATTCTAACTTTATATGATTTATCTGATTTATTTAAATTATTTAAATAAAAATTTTTTATTTAATTATACTTTTAAATTTTCTTAGATTTTAAATATTATTCTTGTCCTACAAAAAAATTTGTTATTATTTTAAATTTTATTATAAATTATTAATAAAGTTTTAACTTTTTATATTAATTAAATTATTTGTTATTATTACTTATTTAAATTAAATGATTATTTAATTACTTAATTATATTTAATTAAGATTAAAGGCCTTAAAATTTTGTATTTGAGTCTTTAGTATTTAAATAATAAATTAAGTTATCCTTGATAATTCCTTAATGATTATTTTGATAATTTGCTTTTAAATTTTATATACAAATTCTTCTGTCTTGATTTGAAATTTTAATTTATAATCATTTATTAATAAAAAAATCCTCAAGAAAAATTCCACGATTGATATAAAATCTTTCATTAGTCAAGAAGGATAGTTTACTTGATTTAAAATAAAAATAATTAAAATGTGAATTAATCAAAATAATAGTACAACATTATTATTTTAAAAACTTCAAAGAATTGATTATTTTTTATTATGCTTCTGTTGAATTTTGTGCGAAATTTAATTATGGAATTATTTCGTTTAAGTGCTTTGATTGTTATATATTAATTTATTTTTGTTGTTTTTTATCATAATTTTCATCAATTAATTTTTAATTATAAGTAGACATAGCGATCAAATTCTAATTATATAGTGACGTGGTGATATTATAATTAAAAAGGAGCATCTGAGATATAAAATTAAACAAAAGGAGCACATTTTACAAAAAAAAAATTTATATAGGAGCAAAAACTGAATTAAAAATCCCATTTTTATTTTAGGATAGAAACAGGATTTATTTTCGATTTTTTTTTTAACCGTAAAATAAATTACTGATTTCTTAAGGGACTTTTTTTTTAAAAAAAAATTATTCCAAATAAATTTTAGCTTTAATTTCTTTAATATTATATATATATATGAAAATGTATCACTTTTTTTAGAAATAAAATAGAATGTCATAATAAATTGTAATTATTCGAATGACAAACTTTCTCTGTTTTTAATGTTTGAGATTTTAATTTCTTTCTAAAGTTTTAGTTCTACAAAAATAAATTGGAAACTAAAAGTCGTCTAAAAAATATATCAAGTTAAATTATAGCGAGAGGGATTGAAAAAGAATAATTCCAATTGACGTTAAGTTAAAATAAATTGACTTAATATTAAATCATTAGTAGACATATAAATGATTATTATTTAAATTTAATTGAATTATTTTTATAATAAAAAAATTAGTAACACATTTGGTCATATAAGTATTACAAATAATTATTAATTTCTAAATAACTTATTTACCTTAATATTACTCTTATATATGATTAATTATACTTACCCTAAAGTTTCTCAAAATAATTTCTTTTTAGTAACCTTTATAATTTTCTATAAATAAAATTTTATAAATGATGTGGCGTGCTGAGTAGATAGGTGAGTAGGCGGCAAGCCGCCAAGGCAGCTGAAAATGCTTCTATATATATTAATTTGTAATAATATCATAGTTCTTCAAGAAAAAGTAACCTAATTTCCTGAATTTTAGTTTGATTAAAATAAAAATTTACTGTGATTTTTTACCAAAATAAGCTATTTTCTTGAAAGATACTAATTATTTTCTAGAAGTAATGATGCATTATTCTCTATTAAATGAATATTATTAACTTTCTTAATTAGAATAGTATGTTAGTATTACATCTTGTCTGTTTCTAACAAAAAAAACATTTTTAAATTCATGAAATCTTTCTATTTAAAAACATTTGATTATGAAAAAAAAAACGGTTCTTTCACATTCGAAAGAGACTCAATTATTAATAAAGTTTACATTAGATTTTAGTTTAATTTAATTAATTCATTTCTTGATATTTCTTTAATTAATTTTTAAAGCAAAATATTAGAACTTCATTGATAAGCAAAATATGTACAGACTTCAAGGCTTATAAAAAGGCTCAAAATAAGAAAAAGATCAATCCCTCAAATTTTAAAGAGCTTGCATTGAACATTACATAAGAAAAAGATCAATCCCTCATCGGGATTGATACAAAAGCCTAATAGAAAATAAAGACAGATTTGAAATAAAGACAGCAAAGGCAACCTTAAGCCGGAAAGTTCAGCCCCTTTTTGGCCAAATAATTAGCACATGCATTGCCTTCTTTTAATATATGAGTAGTTTTGAAATTAAAGGACTGAATGATCTTCTTAGTATCATTAATTAAATAAAAAGCTTTCACATTTCCCTTCGAAGTATATTTAATAATGTTTAATAAAAGGAGAGCACCAACTTCAATCCAGATGTTACAAATATTTTTAGAAACACAAAGTATAATTGAGAGTCATTAATTCAACAAATAGAACAGAACATTGAGGAAGTGGGTCAGCAAATTTAAAGATGACTTTACCCGTGTAATCTCTGAGCATGCCCCCACATCTACAAGTTAGACTTGAAACAGATTCGTCCATATTAAGCTTAAATATTCCGTTCACAAGTTTCTGCCAAATAACACATCTTGAAATATTTTCCAAAGACTTTTGGTTCAACAAAATACCAAAATGACTAGTAACAAATTAAACAAGGTAAAAAAGGTTTTGGTAGAATCAAATTTGCATTAAAAAGGCCTCTCACCTTTTCTTTAACTCTAGCAATAATTCTTTGATGGCTCGTATGGACACCCCTATCCTTAGCATCATTTCTATCAATCCAAAGAAACCATAAAACAGTTAAGGCAAAAGTTATTTTAATGTCTTTTTTTACATTGTAGTAAATTATTTTTGAGGAATATATTTAGAGGTTGTTTGGTTGCCTGAAAAAGAAATATAATATAAAAGAAATGCAGTGTAATTTGAATTCTTTATGATTGTTTGGTTATCTCTAAAATAAATATAGAGAAATTAATTTTCTGTTTATGGGCTACTTGGATTGAAAAATTTTGAATGTAAAATAAATGTAACTTTTAACTTTTTTTTTATGTTTGCAGTAAATTCTAAAGCAATGTATTGATTTAAAATACATTGGACGAGTTAATTTTGGTGTATTTGGAATTCGTTTGATTTAGGCTAATTCCAAATATACCGGCCAGTATAAAATGTTATCATCACCGCCGCCCGCCGCTCACCGCAATCAGCCGCCACTCACAACCCAAGAATTACTTTACATTACATTTATTTTACCAAACAAAAAAAAGTAAACTCATGTATTTGTAAAATTTTCAACCAAACAACCTAAAATAATCCAAATACATTATATTCACTTTACACTATATTCCTTTTACCCTGCATTCCTTTTTCAGCCATCCAAACAACCCCTTAATTGAATGTAAAAAAAAAAATGATTCTGAATACTTTAGAACTGTTTGGTTGTAAGTAAAACAATTTCAAGAAAACTTTTTTATATTAATATAATTATCAAATTAATATATATATATATATATATATATTACAAATAAAGAAATTTATAAATGAAAAAATCATTATTTGGTTGAAAAATTTTACTTTATATTTATTTTGGGATAATATAGCTTCTTGTAATTTTATATATTAATGACATATTATAATAAAACTAAATTATTAAATTATATGATGATTAACTTGATTAACATCTGGTAAGTTATTTTCATTCACTTGTAGAAGACCACCGAGAGCTTTTATAGCCAAAGAATTTCATTGACACTTGGCCACTACGTGTTTTCATGTTCCTACCCCACTTAGGCTTGTTACAAGGGTATAATAGTCAAGCCTTCGCCCATATAATCAACATCAACCTATGTGAGTATAATAAATCAAAAAATTCACAATGGAGAATTTTAAGCAAACATTTATGTCAATTTAAATAAAGAGTTTCATGTGTAATAAGGGGTGAATAGAAGAAATTGTCAAACAAAAGACTAACTATCCTAGCATTAGTAACCACAAAATATTTTTAACAATGGCAAAAACATCACATAAGGAACAGCACTTCAAATAAGCAACTTTCCTAGAATGTAAGTTTTCCAATAAAGATGAAGCCAGAAGTTCATATAAACACCATAATGCTCATAGTGGAAGTAAACAAGTTGAAAATACAATCCACTAATTTTCATCATTAATAATCTCATATATTATCTATATATGATAACTAGGCTGATTGAATTGATCACAAAGACTCATTCAAGAATTCTTCCCATCAAAATAATGTGGGTGGTACTCAATCACTTAAATGATAAATGCTGAAAATCTGACCCACTTATAATATTACATGCATAACTAACAAGTTCTTTGATAGATTTTGATGAATTAGATCTCATTAAAAAGTTAACAAATTTTTCTACAACATTTTGTTGACCACTTTTACTAATTTGGTTTGGGTACATTACATTTTATGAGAATATCGAATAAAAAATTATAAATGCTGAAAATATGACCCTTTCATGATATTTTAGATATAATTCACTCGTTATTCGATGGATTTGATTGAATTGATCTTATTGGAAAGCTAACAAGATTTTCTACAACTTTTATGTTCACCACTCTTGCTAAAATTCAGTTTCAGCATTTGCATGTTAAAATTTATTTACTTGATTTCTTATCTAGGTTAATCTCAGCAACTGATTTAGTCTACAATAATGCCCCCTAGTTACTTGATTTGAGAGGGAATACAAGCAGAGATGGATCTAATGTTTCTCTGAATTCTAAGAACTATATACATAACTCTATGCATCATACAGTTAGCCGAACAATTATTTTTCAAAAATTCTCTGAAAATCCCTTACAATTTTAGGCCAAAGATGAACTTGTTATCCGTATTGAACCAATTAATCCCACTCTCCTTATCAGGGTTAGACCCATGAAATACACGATCGACGACAAAAGGGAATTCAAACTTCAAATCTCTAAAATATTACAACTTCAACTTATTAAATCAAGTCATAGTCCTCATAGTAGCCCTTCCTTCTTGGTCAAAAATCATGCTGAACAAGTACGTGGCAAAGCTAAGATGGTCATTAATTATAAAAAACTTAATGATAATACCAAATTTAAAAGTAATGTATAAAAAATGGACTAACATATTCTTGAAAAATACGATATGAGCAAGTACCGAAGTAAAAGAAAATTTCTATAAAAAATTACAGAAAGAAAAATTACACAACTGCATATTTTGCAAAAGTAAAAATACCTTGCAATCAGTAAAGGAGAAATTAGAATTAAAGCTGCTTGACATCTAGACGTAAGCAATGACGAAAGCAACAGAATGACGTAAGCAATGACGATAGCAAACTAAAGACGTAAGCACTTAAGTCATACCCAAATTATTCAGATACTTCACAAATCTCTATATATATAGGTAGAAGGTAATGGGAGGAGGTAGAACTGACTGAAATCCCTTCTAAACATGTCTCATAGATTTGGCGAAGGAGTTATGTATTATAGTCATGAACGCTAACTTAGCTTTTCTCTAGTTTATGTCTGTAAGTATGTTCTACTTATAATTCTTATATGAAGTCTATTATGTATCTGTAAGATTATTGTGGTTTCAATAATATTTTTTATTACTATATTTCCGATCTGATTTGATTACGCTTAGTGTAGGAAAAGAACAAAAGCTATGCTAGTATTTTTTGAAATAATCTTATAAGGTTGTGGTCTTTGTTTGTTGAGCCTGTATCTCCCCTATAAAGCCACGGGATTAGGTGAATAAGATATGAACCGGAAAATATACGGTCAAAAGCCTAAGAAGATCGGATAAATAGTTGCAGATGATGTTAGGGATGATCTTAGTAATCTTCAGAAGCATGATGGACCTTTAATAGTTATTATAGGAAGAACATCTTGTATAGGCATGAACTAGAGAAGAGACCTTTAAAAATGAATCTCGAACAAAAATCACTTAAAATTACCAAACAAAATTCTACAAAAAATAAGGTAAAACCCCCTGTAAAAATAGTATCAGAGCCTAAAAGATCTACACAAAATATAAATACTTTTGAGTACGATCTCCATTATGCATGTTTATGCACACCAAGCTATTCTTATGAAACTAATTTCCCATCCTATGAGTCTAAAATTAGGGAAGAAAAAGAAAGAAAGAAACGCTTGAAATTAACAGAATTAGAAGAAGATATATTCTCTATTAATGATAAATCTAACTAAAGAATATTTAGATAAAGAATTTAAAAGACTCCTCGATTTATTAAAAATCAATATTACTAATAATCAGCTAGAAGTATTTACAGAAGAATAAATTTTCATATTAAAGCACTGTTAGGAAACTTTAACGAATAGATAATAACTAGTTATATGATAATAAAACAACACTATGAGTTAGGTATTAGTTCAACTCCTTCGAACAATATATCAACCACTGATTTATAGAATTAAATGAAAATCAGCATAACAAAGTTAAAAAATTTAAATCTTTGTTACAAAAATGATATAAACCCATTATGTGGACTGACAGTACTAATAATATACCTAAATTAGGAAAAAGAATATTAGACAATCAACAAATTCTTAACAATAATATTGCCATAGCCACCATACTAGCTAAATGTGTTTGTACATAATTTGATTTACAATAACCTCAAGAAAATTTGTCCTAGTTTCCGTTGACTAAACAAAATAATATACAAACACCCAACAAAAGTAATATACAAGGAGCAATACAGATAAATGAAATTATAAATATTAATGAATCACAAGAGATAGATGAATTAATATATGTGCTACATCAACACCAATTTATGAATAAAACACCGCAAACGCCTTCTATAGATAGACAGCTTACCGAAATAACTGCATCAACAACATTACCAAATACGAGTAGCGTAGGATCGTCCACTACTTCAACCTCAAGACAATCATGCTGAACAAGTACGTGGCAAAGTTAGGATGATCATTAATTATAACAAACTTAATGATAATACCAAATTTGATAGATACTTCTTGCCTAACAAAGAAGTACTAATTAATCAAATCAAAAATGCACGATGGTTTTCCAAATTAGATTGTAAATCAAGTTTTTGGCAAATAAAAATGCATCCTGACAGTACCGAATTAACAGCCTTTAGTACACCTCAAGGACACTATCAATGGAATGGAAGGTCATTTGGCTTAAAAAATGGCCTCAAATATTTCAATGAAGAATGGATTATTTATTTATTGAATTTAATATGTTCGCTTTAATATATGTTGATGATATTCTTATTTTTAGCAGTACACTCCCTTTACATCTAAAACATTTAATCATATTTGCTCAAAAAGCCTACAAACATGATATTTTCTTAAGTAAAAAAGGCAGTTTTTGTAACACAACAAATAGACTTATTAGGATTAAAATTGGTGTTATCATTGACATCACATTTTACACAAAATTGATAACTTTTCCAGCATTAATAATCAAAAAAATTATAACAATTTTTAGGATGTATAAATTATGCTGAAACTTTTATTCAAAATTTAGCCACATTATGCGCTCCTCTTTAAAAGAAGTTACGAAAAAATATGGCATGGAACTGAGATATTAATGATGATCAGATTTTACAAAAAATAAAAATCGCTTATAAAAACCTCCCCAAATTACACCTTCCCAATAATGGCAAAAAATTAATAATTGAAACCGACAGCTCCGACACGTGTTGGGGTGCTATTCTAAAAGCACAAAGAAATAATGCTGAAATACTCTATTGATATGCATCTAGAACTTACACCTCAGCATAACAAAATTATCATATTAATGAAAAAAAAAAACTCTTAGCTATTAAAAAGGCAATAAAAATTTTGAAATATTTTTAAATGAATATTTTATTATACGAACGGATAACAAAACTGCGATCTCTTTTATTAAAGGAAAAATAATTGATTCATTACCTAATAAAAGACTTATTCGCTGGCAAAGCTGATTTCAGCATATAGTTTTGACATAGAATATATAGAAGGAAAAAATAATTGTCTAGCTGATACATTAACACGAGAATTTTGCAGGACTTGAGTACGGAACCATATATCAATCTACAAATTCTAGATATCAAGGAATATATGAAAAAACCAGATTTACCATCAGATAAAATCTCAACAAAATTTGATGATCAACTTATTAATAATTATGTGCAGATACTAAATTCCAAATGTGAAAATTAGAATGTGAAATATCTTATGATACCAAGGTTCTAGCAGAATTACAAAAGGTAAAAAATTATCTCACTGGCGAAGCCAATGAAAAGGAATTACCGTCTCTTGCTCAATTGCAGACCTTATGCAATTACAAAAAAGATATTTCGTCCACAAGTACAAATAAAAACACAAATACAGACTTTTACTCGACGGTTTTACAAAAGAACTAAAGATAACAGAACACAAGAATATACTTGAAATAGCAGAAGAATGGCAACAATTTTCTCTATTCCAAGAATGAATTAATTCACAAATATATTTCCACACACAGAGAAATATAAACTTATGCTATATTTATGGGGATACGAACCCAAAATTAACTCAAAAACTATATCTCAATGGCATGATAAAATTAATATATCTCAAAAGTCTTCGAACAATCAATCAATTATCCAAAATAATTATTGAAGCAGTAGAAACATTCCAATCAATTCTAAAACATTAGAATATTTATGCTAAATTATTCTAAATATATCCTGAAATAAATGAAGATACAATTACCTTAATACAACTCGGAATAAGCAGTGAATCATATCTACCTAAATATATGGATATTAAGAAAATTACAAAAAGATAGAAAGAAGATAATCTGTTTCAAATATGGACTGAGACAAAGAAAATAAATGTTTCGAACATATAGGTTTATCACTGCTCAAATGAACTCTTCATTTACAGTCATTACAGACAAAGGATAAAAAGGATTCATAAAGTAATGTACCAAAAATGGACCAACATACTCTTGAAAAATACGATACGAGCAAGTACCTAAGTAAAAGAAAAATTCTGTAAAAAGTTACAGAAAGAAAAATTATACAACTGCATATTTTGCAAAAGTAAAAATACCTTGCAATCAGTAAATGAGAAATAAGAATTAAAGTTGCTCGACATCTAGACGTAAGCAATGACGAAAGCAACAGAATGACGTAAGCAATGACAATAGCAAACTAATGATGTAAGCACTTATGTCATACCCAAATTATTCAGATACTTCACAAATCTCTATATATATGGGCAGATGGTAATGGGAGGAGGCGGAGCTGACTGAAATCCCTTCTAAACATGTCTCATAAATTTGGCGAAGGAGTTATGTATTATAGCCGTGAAGGCTAACTTAGTTTTTCTCTAGTTTATATCTGTAAGTATGTTCTACTTATAATTCCTATATGAAGTCTATTATGTATCTGTAAGATTATTATGGTTTCAATAATATTTTTTGTTACTATATTTCCGATCTGATTTGGTTACGCTTAGTGTAGGAAATGAACGAAAGCTGTGCTGGTATTTTCTGAAGTAATCTTATAAGGTTGTGGTCTTTGTTTGTTGAGCCTGTAT
Organism: Cymbidium sinense; assembly: GCA_021442155.1. Lineage (NCBI taxonomy): Eukaryota > Viridiplantae > Streptophyta > Magnoliopsida > Asparagales > Orchidaceae > Cymbidium > Cymbidium sinense. The sequence continues at coordinate 70,722,737 of CM038219.1, forward strand.
CTCCCCTAGAAAGCCACGGGATTAGGAGAATAAGATATGAACCGAAAAATATACCGTTAAAAGCCTAAGATGATCGGATACATAGTTGCAAAAGATATTAAGGATGATCTTAGTAATCTTCGGAAGCATGATGGACCTTTATAGTTATTATAGGAAGAACATCCTGTATAGGCATGAACTAAAAAAGAGACCTTTAAAAATGAATCTCGAACAAAAATCACTTAAAATTACCGAACAAAATTCTACAAAAAAAATAAGGTAGAACCCCTACAAAAATGGTATCAGAGCCTAAAAGATTTACACAAAATATAAATACTTTTGAGTGCGATCTCTATTATGCATGTTTATACATGCCAAGCTATTCTTATGAAACTAATTTCCCATCCTATGAGTCTAAAATTAGGGAAGAAAAAGAAAGAAAGAAATGCTTGAAATTAACAGAATTAGAAGTCATATTCTCTATTAATGATAAATCTAACTAAAGAATATTTATATAAAGAATTTAAAAGACTCTTCGATTTATTAAAAATCAATATTACTAATAGTCAACTAGAAGTATTTACAGAAGAACAAATTTTTCATATTACAACACTGTTAGGAAACTTTAACGAATGGATGGTAACTAGTTATATGATAATAAAACAATACTATGTGTAAAAATATTTTGATAGACCGCTTACCGAAATAACCGCATTAACAACATTACCAAATACGAGTAGCGTAGGATCGTCCACTACTTCAACCTCAAGACAATACATACCACCTAGTGCCAGAAGAATTTCAACACCTAGAAATTATCACCAGCCAATACCCAAAAGGAATGTTCACATGAACCAATTAGTGGACATGGAATTTACTTAAACTTAGATTGCTGTAAAAATATAACAGAGACAATTGATAAATTGACTATAGAAAATAGTCTAGCTATTTATAATTACAATCTCCAAGGTGAAGATGCTTACAACTTTATTGAAAATACATTAACAGGTATTTATAAAAAATGGTTTATTGGACTCAAACCAAAAACAAGAAATTAGAAATACTTGTCTAGCGAAAACTGCTATAGGTACACCAGGAAAATGGGTACGATTCTATGCAGATTACATTAAAAGTGAATTTTTAGGATACCGAATTAAATTCACTACTGAAGAAGAAAAAACTAAGATGCAATCTGAAATTGCAAAACAGAAACTCACAGTTCTTAGCATTTGCAATATTTGTTATTTAAATAAATACAGCTGTGAATATCAACAATTCTTTTATGATATTCTTGCACCATAACATAATCAATATCTAGATACATTCTTCTACAAATTACATGAGCCATATGACATAATATGGAGTCAACAATTTCTTCAACAATATCCTACATATATAACCTTAAGAAGTAAAGTTTTATTTGCTAAAGAAAAATTAGCAAAAGTCTGCCAACAAATAGATTTACATCAACAAAATAAAAAATATAAGCAATTTTTATGTTGTGATAAAAACGATCTTGTAGCACATCAGTGGGGATGTTCCAAAAACACAACCACCTCATGTACAGGATCAGCCTGTAACAAAAAGAAAAAATTCTTTAAGAAAATAAATAAAAATAAACTAAATTTAAAGAAAAGAAATTTTAGACGAAAATAATTTAACAAAAAACTAAAAATTTGTAAATGTTGGTTATGTAAAAAAGGACATTATGCTAATAAATATCCAAAAAGAGCAAAAGTATCAGGGAGAAAATCGGTTCAAATTATAGACGAACAAGAACTAGAACCTATTTTTGACATTGTTGAAATCAACTCGGACGAAGAAATTTATGAACTATCTGATCAAGGAAAAGACCTTATAAAGCAATACTGTTATTCGAATAACGATAATGATTTAAATGAATATTTATATTCTGATTAAATGACTAACCTCCAACCGATACAGACCATAAATAACACAGATGAAATTATAGATAATCAATCATAATACAATAGACAATTAACTCTGTCAAAAGAAGAATATAAGAAGATTCGAAAACGAAAACTATCATTAGGAACTAAAGACTGTTTAGATATGCCTATTTTAAATTGGAAAAAAGCAATTCATTATAGTATCAGACAATGAGAATACCCTATTGAAATAACTGAATCGCAAGGAAGTACAAAAATTCCGTTATATAATTATAAAATGAAAAATCAAGATTTAAAAAAAATTCCTCACCAAGAAAAATATAGACATGTATTTTTTTGGAGGAATACAAATACTAATTAAAGCATACTTTACGAAAGGTATAGACAACCCTATAACCTTATGGTTATACGATGATAGAATTATTCATTCTCAAAAAGATGATTTACTACGAGTTATTGAAAGAAACTTATGTTATCAAACTCAAATGTTTAATTTACATCCTAATTATGTCATAAATATTAATGATAGGTATATAGACAGGACTCTTACTATTAAACATAAATTAGATCGAGTACAATTAAGGCAAAGAAGCATTGTTTATAGCATTACATATCAAGCGGCTTACGCCTATAGCAACAATCATAATGCTGTAGCATTTAGATCACATAACGAACCTATTCATATAGATTCTATGTTCTCTCATATAGGACAAACCATCCAGTCAAACGAAGTAGATTATACAAACTTAACGCCACCACCTGATCAATAAGCTTTAGATATGGGTGAAAGCAGTAATATTGGAAGTCAAAGTTTTAGAATACCTAGAAAATTACTTTTCTTTAATGAACATAACAAAGATCTTATTATTCAACCAAGAAGATCTCTTGATTCTCGAAACTTACATTATACTAATAATCAATTAGTTCTTAAGGGTTATTATATCTCACCTGATAATATACACTCAATATTATTAGACACGGGGTCACATAGTAGTCATATTGTTCAAATGATAGCAGAAAAACACAATGTGCATTCTCTTCGTCATCTTTTACTTACTACAAGTTTTGAAACATTTGGCAACATGTGGCATTAACAACAAGATTTTTAGTTCCCAAGATCAATCTCGAATATCACATATTGACCAAGACAGTAAACTTGATAAGCCTTGTGCAATAGGATGGTTTGGCCTTGACTTCAATTGTGTTTATCACTTTACAGATATACCAGGTTTTATTTTTGGTGAGAACATTGTGATTTTTGATTCTCATGCTAGCCACCTGGTAGGAATATCTCCAACTCATGTGGGCTTGAGGATAAAATTTGTTGGAAGAAAGATCAAAGCAATTTTCAAATCAGTTCATGTCTGCTCTATTGGAAGAATTATATATATACCACATATTTCTTATGCATTTAACTAACCAAATCAATATAATTCAATTAGAAGCTAAGTGATATTTATGATTGCATCCAACCAAATAATTGATTCATATAACATCACACTCAACTCTCAACAAAGAAAGATGACGGAGTATGCACCACCCATAATTGTTGGGAAATGTCTAAATAAAGTGCTAGATCTTCCATTAAATTTCTAAATTAGAGATAAACTTATGAAATATAAAAATGTTCATGATCATTCGTACTTTCAACTACATATGAATACATCAGTTCAAAATACTGATTTGTTAAATATCATTACAAAACAATCTCAAGCTTCATATTATAGCCCAAAAACTTTAATCCAAAGTACAAGACCCATATCACAAAATCATTTCTCCAAATACTTTTGAAACACTGATTTGTCAAATATCATTATAATTCATTTCTCCAATTGAGACATGGGATTTTGAGAGAAAAGAATTAATCATTGTTGGGTTATTTGCTAAGTTATCATATATTGCATCAACCTCCTCCTTAGAAAACCAGAAATTTCTGATAGCTCTATCATTAGTTCATTGAACATCTTTTTTTCTTTAGAAATTCGCGTTAAACTTTGAATGGCAATAGCAACCAGAGATACACTGTCAACCATCATCACAATATACTCTTGAAGCATTTGATCAATAGATGAGACATTTTTCTTCCTCGAGGGATCACTCTTCAAAGATGATAGTATAGCTTACTTTGTTGTTCCAATAGAACCTTCTCTACCTTCTACCCTAGTTTTCTAGAATTATGGAGGCTCCTTATCATGCAAGTGAATGTATTGAATCTCAAATGATGACTGAAAATTTCCAGACTTTGCCCACTCTTTAGTAGCGTGTACTTCTTCATAAACCTTCTCTAGCTATATATAATTTGAACTAGGAACATTCAAGTAAATTGCATTATTTGCAAATGCTTATAACACAATATAAATATTCTTTTTAGCCTTACCATAACAATTGCAAAATAGTTTTTTGAAAAATAAGAAAATACCTATATATGTGATCATACTCTTTCTATCCTATCAAAAAAATCTTTTAGTCTTCAGTCCAAAAAACACCTAACTTCTTTTTCAACTCCAAGATGTGACCACATGTTTCTTTGATATCAAATTTGATTCTTGCATTGTTTTGCTATGACCTCAATGTCAAATTTTTTTTCATCTTCTGAGCAACATCATAGGATACAAAATCCTTAAAACTTTGAGCACTTCTCATGTTTACGTCAACATGCTAACTCATAATTTGCAATAACCGTTTTATCCACTATGGCTTTAAATTCCACAAAAAAAATTTTCTTCTCCTGCTTTTAGAAGTAGATGCAATTGATTGGAGTGGTTCCATTTAACCTGAGTATAACAAACATCATGCCTAAGGAACTATCGCATGTAAGTTATAATAACATTACAAGAAAATGTGTGATAGCATCACAAAAAATGATGTTACAAAAAATGAGAGATAATAAAAGTGCATCAAACTAAAATAATTGTAGCATATCTATTTGTGTGAAAGCATTAAAAAATAATATTATATTATCAACAAGATATTACATAGTAAAGTATATAAAGTCTTTTACAAAAACCATCATAAAATTATCTTACCAATAAAAAATGCAAGCATAAAAGTAAAACCAAAGGTGCATCAATATTTATGATATTAATAACTAGCATTCTCCATTCAATCCCACATGCCATTAGCAATTTGATCTCTTTTCTCTAACCATCTCTATCATCTGCAAATATTTGAACATTCCTTCTTAAGGGATGTCTATTTTGCCAGCCATCCTCAGGGATAATGAACTCATTACCACCCTCTATGATAACTCAGTTATGCATATACAATATATTAGCACAACTTCAACTTGTATTTGCAATGGAGAATAAGGGTAATGTTTTAAGATTGTAAAATGATTTTTTAAAGAACCAAAAGCATGCTCCACGATCGTGCATAATGAATAATGTTAAAGGTTGAAAAATTCTCTATAATTAGAAGGTCGTAGTGAACTGAACTCCTTCAAGTGATATCTTGTTGCATGATATAGAGAAATAAAACCTTTTCTAGTAGAGTAGCTAGCCATCATCAACTAAGTAGTATTTACTTGCAATGTTAATTTTAGTGAGGTCAAATTGATTGATTATAATTTTCAAAGTGAGAATATTTATTTGTACCTTTTAGAACATGTAAACCATCAAGTGTTTCTAATGCACTTCGAAGGATGGTAGCATCTACTGAAATCTTCTCAACTAGCTAATACATATGAGAATTTCAATTCAAAGTTTATAATAGCTAAGACATGCTGGCATGAGTATGGTTTCCTTCATCTAAATATAGATTCATGCTCTTTAGGTACCCTAATTTAAATGTGTGTTTCATCTATTGCACCAACACAATCCTATTTTTCAAGAATCTACGTTAATATAAATATGTAAAAAGAAAAATTTTGAAACACTATATCAAATTTTACCTCAAAGAAATGCATAAATATATAGTTTGATTATAACTTATATGGAGTTTGGGGTTGTTGAGGCTTAATTTTTTCATGATGTAACTCTTCTATGACATATAAGGCGGTGTTGAAATACCTACTAACTGTTTCTCCAAATTGTTGAAAGTAAAAAAGAATAACTCGATTACAAATACTATGCCCAATTGTATAAAGCAACATAACATGTTTTTCTTCAATCCTTACATTTAAAACGTCTAGAAGAAATTTAAAAAAAAAAAAAACCCTTTCCTCATTCTTACCATGCTAATATGATCAAAATCAGAACCATGATACAGCCTAAACAAATATTTCTGGTGCTATATAATTCTTTTAGGATTGCACTTATGTCTTTAATTCCTAATCTCATATAGCAAAATGAATATAATATTCACTGCTACAGCAATCATCGCATGAATAGCAGACAGATTATGAGCCTGAATGACCTTTGAGCTATTCCAAAATTCATCCAAATTAAATGTTTGATTTTCATTTTGGTGTAGTTGCTCTACCATCTTTGTAGTACATTTGACAAAAAAAATTTAAGAGATAGACAAGTGATCAAAACTCATCATGAAGAAAAAGATCTGAGATGGAGCTTTAATCTGCAATGCAATGCTGCATAGAGAAAAATAATGAATAGATAAGGATTAGAGAAAAAATTAATAAAGCAAATATATGTTACATTTATTTATTCCAACAACAACAACAACAACAACAACAAGCCTTTATCCCACTAAGTGGGGTCGGCTACATGAATCATTCATCTCTATTGTGTCCTATTATGTGTCAAATTCTCATTCAATTCAAGTATACTAAGGTTATTTTTATACATCTTAACCAAGTCTTTTTAGGTCTACATCTACCTTTCTTAACATAAAGCACAACTAATGCATCTACTGTCCTAATCGGGTCATCGGACGACCGACGCTTTATGTGGCCAAACCATCTAAGGCGACTCTTTCTAATCTTATCTGTCGCTGGAGCTACTCCAATTTTTTCCCAAACATACTCATTTCGCATTTTATCTCTAAGAGCAAAGTCACTCATCCACCTGAGCATTCTCATCTCTGCAACACTTAACTTAGTCTTATGCTTCTCTTTTATTGGCCAACATTCTGCACCATAAATCATTGCAAGTCTTACCACCATCTTATAAAAATTTTCCTTAAGTTTAAGTGGTACTTTTCTATCACACACATAGGATGCATTCCTCCACTTCAACCATCCAACTTGAATTCTACTAATAACATCTCCATCTATTTCACCATCATTTTGAACAATAGAGCCTAAATATCTGAATCGCTCACTCTTTTTAATGACTTGTTCACCTAATATCACAACACTACCACTAAAACTTCTACAACTAAAATTACACTATATATTCAGTTTTAGATCTATTTCAATGAAAACCTTTAGACTCTAAGGTTGACCTCCCTAATTCAAGTTTCTCTTGGACTCCCTCTCTAGTTGTATCAACAAGATGAATGTCATCAGCAAAAAGCATACACCAAGGTACATCTTCCTGTAAATGCCTAGTAAGAACATCCATAACTAAAGCAAAAAGATAAGGGCTTAAATGTAAAAAAGGTTATATTTATTTATTCCCATAAATTAAAATTCTGATACATCCCTTCCTTAGCAACAAATTCATATATGTGAATCAATATATGACTTAAATTATTCAAGAGTGGGAGTGGGGATGAGGGAGAGATTGTGCTAAGGAGTAGGATCAACAACCCTACTTCCTTTACCACCTCTACCTTGATGTGGAAAAGGGATAAGGGTTGAGATAATAAGCAAATGAATGAATAAATGACTACATCACAAATGTTTGGTTTCTAATCATAGACAAATTTTTCAAAAATTTTTTAAAGCATAATATCACTTCGATCGCATAAAATGAGGGGGAATGCAAACTCTAACAAAGTCAAACTTGAGTTGAGTTTGTGAGTAAATTAATCAACAATTGAATACCAATTTAAATTAGCAGTTTTTTACATACTATTGAAACTTTTGATATGTTGGAAGTGTTATACTAACATAATAAAAGATCTACAAACTTATCTAAGTAGAGGTAAAAGAAATATTTCTTTTGGTAAGTTTAAAAATTATAGTCAACTTTTCTAAAGATTGACTCTTTTGCCTTCTCCTATAAGAGCTTGACTTTGACTCAAAAAATTGACAATAAAAACCATCCATAGCCGACATGCAAATGGAAACTTTCCTCATTCACTAATCAGTCATTAATCCTCTTTTGTAAAGTTTATAATTTACTCTCATAATTGAATTCACAACTCAACAACAATAAGCCTTAATCCCACTAAGTGAGGTCAGCTACATAAATCCTTCGTCTCCATTGTGTCATATTATGTGTCAAATTCTCATTTAATTCTAAGTATACTAAGGTCATTTTATACATCTTAACCAAGTCTTTTTAGTTCTACCTCTACCTTTCTTAACATAAGGCAAATCTAATGCATCTACTCTCCTAACCGGGTCATCGGACGGCCGACGCTTTATGTGGCCAAACCATCTAAGGCGACTCTCTCTAATCTTATATGCCAATGGAGCTATTCTAACTTTTTCTTGAACATACTCATTTCGCATTTTATCTCTAAGAGTAAAGCCACTCATCCACCTGAGCATCCTCATCTCTGCAACACTAAATTTAGTCTTATGCTTCTCTTTTATTTGGCCAACATTCTGCACCATAAATCATTACAGGTCTTACCACTATCTTATAAAATTTTCCCTCAAATTTAAGCGGTACTTTTCTATCACGCAACAGGCCAGATGCATTCCTCCACTTCAACCATCCAACTTGAATTCTACTAATAACATATCCATCTATTTCACCATCATTTTGAACAATAGAGCCTAGATATCTAAATCGCTCACACTTTTAATGACTTGTTCATCCAATGTCACAATACTACCACTAAAACTTCTACAACTAAAATTACACTCCATATATCTAACTTTAGATCTACTTAAATGAAAACCTTTAGACTCTAAAGTTGACCTCCACAATTCAAGTTTCTCTTGGACTCCCTCTCTAGTCTTATCAACAAGAAGAATGTCATCAGCAAAAAACATACACCAAGGTGCATCTTCTTGTAAATGCCTAGTAAGAACATCTATAACTAAAGCAAAAAAGATAAGGGCTTAAAGCTGATCCTTGATGTAATCCAACTGAAATATGAAAATATTTTGTCAATCCTCCTTGTGTTTGGACACAAGTAATAGCTCTAGTATACATATCCTTAATGACTTGAATATAACTAATATTAACTCCTTTCTTTTCTAGAACTCTGCAAAGAATATCTCTTGAAACTTTATCATAGCTTTCTCTAAATCAATAAATATCATATGTAGATCCTCCTTACTTTCTCTATACTTCTCCATTAAACCTCTTAACAAATGTATAGCATCCATAGTAGATCTATCTAGTCTGAAACCAAACTGATTGTGAGAAACTTTTGTATCACATCGTAACCTATGCTCAATTACTCTCTCCCATAATTTTAATGTATGACACATTAACTTAATTCATCTATAATTTTAACACTCTTGTGCATCACTTTTAATTTTAAATATAGAAACCAACAAACTCTTTCTCCACTCATCCGACATCTTTATAGTCTTTAAAATAACATTAAAAAGATTTATAAGCCAAGTAATTCCTTGATCTCCTAAACATTTCCACACTTCTATTGGAATATTATCAGGTCCTACAGTTTTTCAACATTTCATTTTTTTTAAAGCTTCTCTAACTTCAAATTTACTAATTCAACGATAAAAAACAAAAATTCTCTATTTTTGTTTAAAGTATTAAGGTTGCTAAAATCAATCGTATTTTCAGATCTTTCATTTAAAAGTTTATCAAAATACCTCATCCACCTATTTCAATATCCTTTTCTAAGAAAAGCACTTTATGATTTTCATCCCACACACTCAACTAGATCTTTACTTCTCATATCTCTTTGATTAGCTGACTTATACATACATCTTTCACCTTCTTTGATATCCAATATATTGTATAAATCACAAAAAACTACATTTTTGCATCATATATCACTTTCTTAGAATCTCTACAGGCCACTTTATATCTTTCTCAATTTTCCGTGTTTTTACATCTAAACTAAATTTTATAACAATGCTTCTTATTTCTTATCTTTTCTTGCACATTCTAACTCCACCATCAACTATTTTTATTAAAAGAAGCTTTTCCTTTTGATTTTTCAAGTACATTTTTTTGTAACTTGTTTAATTTCACTTGCTACTTTTTCTCATATAACATTAGCTTCCTTATGAACATCTCAAATTCTAAACTTTTGTAGCTTTCTATTAAAAATATTTATATTAGTATTTTTTATGTGCCCCCATCTAATCTTAGGACAATAATTTGATTTATTTTTTATCTTTCAATCTTTCATCTTAAAATCTAAAACTAACTGTCGATGTTGGATACTTAAATTTTCACTTAAAATGACCTTACAATCTTTACAATATAAACGATCTATTTTTCTTATCGAAAAATAATCAATCTATATTTTACTAGATCCATTTTTATAAGTAATAATGCTTCATCTCTTTTCTTAAATATAAGAACTACAAAAATCATGTAAAACAAAATCTAATATACCCCTACCTTCTTCATTACTACCCAAATCCATAGTCATCATGAATACTTTTAAAATCTTCTACCACTCTACCAATATGTCCATTTAAATCTCCTCCAAATAAATAATTTTTCTTCAAGAGATATCTTTTGTATTAATCCCTCTAATTCATTCTTTTTTTTTTTTGAGCTTATATCCAAACTTACTTGAGGAGCATAAACATTTATAAAATTGATAATCTTAGTATCAATAATAATCTTTAAAGCTATAATTCTATCTCCACATCTATAAATATTTATAACATTATCCTTCAAACTTTTATCTATAATCACACTTATGTCATTTCAAATTCGACTTTTACCTAAATACCAAAATTTAAAAACTAAATCATCAATCTCCTTGGTCTTCTCCACAACCCATTTAGTTTCTTGAATACATCAAATATTTATCTTCCTAAGAACCATAACATTTATTAATTCCATTAATTTACTTGTAAGAGTACCTATATTCCAAGTTCCTAACATAATTTTTGTTTCATGGACTAACTTCTTTACCCGCATCCGTCCATAATGTGGGAACCCTTGCTTATTTAACACCGCACTGCAAGCAGCAGCTCTCGCACTTTTTCATCAGATTCGCGTATATACATCACTTCCAGGCCCTAGATTAACACAATATTTTAAATGATTCATGTCATGATTATTTCAACAAGCTTTACGCTGGTTGTTGACTATCTATCGCAACCCTCCACTTTTCACATCCGAACTTGGGACTCAACAATCTTAAAAAAATAATAATTATAATATCAATCCACATTTCTAAAAGGAGAAATATCATCAATAGGCTGAGCTCTTACACACGTGATCGTCCTATATAAAGCATGAAATTGCACTCCACTAATCTTTTTTTTTACAACTCCTCTTTTCTTCTTCGTAAAAGCCAAATAGTAAAAATGACAACTTTTTTGTTATAATAGCCAAATAGCAAAAATAACAACTTTTCTTCTTATAAAAGCCAAACAACAAAAATGACAACTTTACATACAAAATTTAACTCACATTTCCCCTCGAATTTTTCTTGAATAATGGAGTATATAAGCCAAACAGTAAAACGACAAAAAATTTCTTATAAATGCAAAATAGTAAAAAAAAAAATGACAACTTTAATCCTACAGAATTTCAAAACCCATTTCTCCTCCAATTACCCTTAACTGGCAGGCAGGATCATGGGATAAGTGTGTGAAGGAAGGTAGGAGGAAAGACAAGGTTACCTTCGCGATGTTTACATGTCATTCTCTATGGTTTCGGGTAGGAGATGAGTAGTCAGCAAAGGGGAACGAGAAGCCGAAATCCCGTCTATGTGTTCGCCAGCGAGCTACCGTCACATTCGCTACCGATTTCCCGTCGTCAGAGCAGCCGAAGCAAGCAAAGAGGACTTAGGGCGGAGGGGAACTGTAGTGCGAAATGGAAATGGAGAGGGGTTGCGCGAGGACACAAGTTATTTTGAGCTGCGTGAGTTTCATTTTCGCCCAATTCGAGCGAAAACGAAACACGCCGAAAAATAACTACTCCAAGCATTTTGAGTACACTATTAAATTTAATTTATTTTTATTTTACAGCAAAATAAAATATACTAGATTTACTTCATTTTATATTGACAACTCAACCAACTAAACAATATCTTAAATATATAAAAAAATTTTAATTAATCATAAACAATGCATAATAATTTATGAATTTTATTTTTATTAGATTCCTCTCTAAATGCAAATTTTGAAGAGTATTTATTAATATGTTTTTAGATTTAATTTAAATTCACTTCAAAATTTTAAAGTTAATGAGTATTTTTACGAATTAATAATATATGTGGCACATACATAACAACGCTTTACACATAGCATATCTTGATAAAAGATGCAGAGTTAACTTTGAGGTGTCTGATCCAAGATTAGATAGTTAAGGTATTATCACAGGATTTAAAAAGGGAAGTGAACTAATAATAGTTTAGTTAGATCTAAGCCAAGCATTCCATTCAAAAAGAATTGATGGCCCAAGAAAAGAAGGTTGGTCATCACGATGATAATCTAAGTAATTCAAACAAATATTCTTAAATATTTCACACATAAAATGATCATGGTCAGTATAGGTTTCTATCCTACAATGTGATCTTTCAAACTCTTAACTTTGTTCACAAAGTATGAACGCCTGAAAGGCATATTAGAGTTAAGATTGATTACTTGAATCTAAAGTGTCTAGGCTTGAATTGATGCAACCTTAAGCTTTGTCTGGAGTAGAGAACAACCATCTTGATAGTTGCAGTGCTAATGAATGGATGAATGAATGAATTGGCTAATTTCATACATGTCTTGGATTGGGAGCTCTGGGAAAGGTGGGACAATTTCATTCACACTCAAGAGGGAGAATTTTGAATGCAAAAAAAAAAACACACTGCCTATTTTATAGTTTTTATGGGTTCTTATATAGATCAAATTGGAGAATTCTTGATGGCAATTTGGTAAACCTTGGGCTTGGGTAGTTGTGGTTTTCTTGATAGTCAACTAGGTTCAATTTGAAGTGGTAAGGGAAAACAATGTGTTCGAGAAAATTTCAAGTATATTAGCTTCTTGATCTTTTGGGACTCTTGATTCAGCCATGATCTTGCACTCTAGGCTAGTCCAATTGAGCCAAGTTTGGTTAGCAGATCATCCTTAACTACCAATAATGGGTTATGATCAATCAAGATTTAGAATAAACTTAATAAATTTAAGCCTAATTTCAAATAGACCTTAGTAGGTCAATATTAGTTGTAAGCTTGTTCGAGCTCAATGGGATTTATAAATGTCAATTCTAATTCAAATGATTAATTTCAAAATTATAAATAATATTTTAATTATTTCAATTATGATTAAAACTAATTATAATTAGTTTACTTCAATAAAGTTTCCATAGGTCAATCTTAAGTCATTGGCCATTAATTTGAAATTAAATTCATTTTTCATTCAGCTTCCATTTATCTTAAATAGTCATCCTAATTTCATTAAATGATGATCATTCACCTTTACTTCTAGGTTAAGTTTGAAAATATCTAACCCCATTAACCTTAATGAGTCATTAATAGGTTCAAGAAATTATGCATCTATTTGGGTTAAATTGTGAATGTAAATTCATGTGTCATTCATGTAACAAAATGATTAGTAGAGTATCGTTCTTATGAGGATCATTTACAAAAATTTAAATTAAGTTAATTACTAATCTTATATAACATAAGTTTATCCAACCAAGTCAAAAATGCAAAATGTTTAAAATACTAAAAATTATAAAAGTTATTTTTGAAAAGATAATTTTAATTAATGCTTGAAAAAATCTTGATTATTTTTATGAAAAAATATAATTGTGAGTTTAAATTATATAGGTTTCAATTTTATCTTTTTGTCTATGCCCATATTCAAAAAACCTAATTACTAAAATTAATTAGTTATATTCATATATACTAATTAAAATAAGTGATTGCATTATATTCTTCTCTCTATATAATTACGAACCCCTAAATTCCATATGCTTATATATGTTTAAAAAAATTATGTACTTTTCCTAGTTATTCCACTAAGACTCTTCTAATGTCTCTAGATCACATTATATTTTAACATTGTAGTTGGCTAGATCAAAAATGAATAAATCATTGAGAAAAGCAAAAACATTAAGGCACAAACAATTTTTTTATATTTCACATCTCAATATCACATAAAATAAATACAAGAAATTCATAAATTAAGAGCATTAATAATATAGTTGCTCATTATTTAGAAAGAAGAAAATATTTGTGGGTTGTAAATGTATGAGAACATTTGAGATAAACCAAAAGTAAGGAAATATAGAATAATACACAGAACAATACTCTAACACACTTCATTTAGGGCCTCCCTCTCCAAGTGACACTAGACTCACTCATTGATATATATCTCACTCACCCACTTGTCAAAGACCTTTTCCATTGCATTTGTCTCTTATTTATAGCTGTATCCTCGTCCTATCAATTGCCCTCATGATCTTCCAAATAATTTCATGAACTAACTGTTGAAACTACTCGAAACTGATTTGTTAGGTTGTCACACCACAATGCTGTGAATTTAACCCCTAGACACTAGGTTTTGGTGTTTTGGTGCCATTGCACTAGTACTTCAACACCTAGGCACTCTGCTTGTTATGTTTTTTTTTTTTTTTTTTTTTTTGCTTAAACGAATGTGATTTGATGCCATGGTATTGACTCTCCAATGCCTAAGTACTCTTATTAGCATCATTAGACTAAAAATTTTAAAGTCATTAGCATCATGGCAACGCCTAAGCACTTTTTTTACTATCTGTTGCCCTGAAAAATGAAAGAAATATGGCACCATAGTGCTGGTCATCCAATGCATAAGCACTTATCTTTATTATTTTTAAGAAATTTCATGCTTCTTTCAACTCCTTCAAGCGTCGTGGCACTTCTTATTGTAGCATCTAGGCACCTTACTCCTATCATGTGGTCTAAATCTATGCTAATATGACACCATGGTGCTAGTTATATAGTGCTTTTGGCGTTGTCTTTACTATCTCAATACTCAAGTTTTCCTCATTCCAGCACGATATCATTGTCTTGCACAACACCTAGGCGTTAGTCCTTAAAACTTGAATTTTTTTCTTTCCATTTTAAATGAGAAATTTCTATAAAAAAAATACTAAAATTACTAATTAAACCACATGTTAACATTACTAAATCACAAATATATCATTTATCACATATAAAATTCACTAAACTTTTATATTTATCAAACACCCCATTACATTACCTCAACCTTCAATGCATTTTCATGAATTCATCAACTTATTTGATTGCAAAACTTAAAATTATTAAGTAATAATTTTAATTGAAGCATAGACTTACATGTTTCATTATTAAATATGAAAATTAACTAAACTTGAATAGCCTAAGTTTCATTTAAACCAGTATTTACTTGAAGTCTTTTTTGTGCTCAATAATGATATAGTTGATTTTGATAAATTTTAACAAATTGATTACTAAAATAGTTAGCATTTATTATTTAAATTATTACAACATAATTTTTTCTCTTCAATTCAACACATTTAATTACTTTAATAAATTCATTGATTTGCTTATATTATAAGAGAATTTCAAGTACTATTATTATATAATACTTAGCATTAAGTGTTTTCTTGTCTCATCTTTATTTTTCTTTTTGTATTTCTTTCTTTTGTTTTTCTCTTTTTATTTTAGGAAGATCTCCTTATTGACTATGTATCTTTTAATGTTATTTATTTTTATATTTTTCATTCTTCTTATAAATCTAATGTCAATTCAAATGAATTATTAATTTTCACTAAATTTATCAAGCTCCAATCAATACAACTCATAATTATGTTATGAAAGTAATAATATTTTTTATTTATATATGTGGTGTTTATTTTTGGATGTGGGGAACATCGTGATCGTACTTATTAAAGTAAAATGATTAAGGTATGATATACTATCTCGGAAGATAGAAGCATCACCCTATGATGGACCTAATTACTTAATAAAGACTCCTAAGGCATGACGGGTCTTTGAATATACCAAAGAGTTTTCCCCTGCTTCACATGAAGAAATAAAGCATAGTTTATATTAAGCCAAGTTCTTAAGTTCCCTATGGAGGTAAGCCTCCGTAGTTAATTACATCTTAGGAAATAAAATTCTCTAAGAATACTCTCAATTAAAGTAGGTAATTATTATCTCCAAAGATTTCAAAGTAAGACTATCAATAAATTAGCTATTTTGGAAAATCAAAATGGATGGACCAAGTGGAAGACTTATTTTTAGAATCCAAAGGGAGAAAGTAGGAAATGCTCATGATACTCAGAAACCTAGTGAGCATTCCAATAAATCCTATGATGAGGCTTTATATAATTGAGAGTGAAGAGATTTATTTATTTGAGTTAAATTTTTATTAGATTACTAGGGCTTATGATCCATCAACATAAGGTTGTGGAAATGCCTAAAAGGTGAGAATTTATGCTTATAGCCCGAAGGAATCTAGCTACCTCGAGTCCTAAATCTGCAGGCCTTTAACACAAGTTAAAGTATGACCTAAATTTAAGCAAAAAGGGAACACAATGGTTTATCTCCATAAGAGAGAGTAAACCCATCCGACTCCTGGACTTACAACCGCTTAGAGTGGTTGCCAGCTAACACCTCTTACATTTTAAAACCATGTGGTCCAGTCTTATGAAATTATTAGATAGCTAGGATTTGTTTTTTAATTGGAAAGAGACTAAAGTCCTAAACCCACTCCCCAGAGACTAGAGCATGAGTGGTATGAGCACATGACTTAATCTATAAATATAAAATCTTTTCAAATTTTATTTCAATTTGACTCAAAAATTTGGACAAAGGCATGGGATTTCTTTATGCCTAAATACATGATGAAAGTTGATTATCGGCTAAATTAAAAGAGAGAGGGTGAAGCTCTGCTAGGAGGATTTACTCTCATATATCAAGCGGTCCCTATAGTGTAAGGACGGAGGCTCTCATTTTTAGCAAGAGTGGTAGAAGATGCATGCATGATGTGAGACATATAACATACATCTAAGGGGTTTTTAATTATCTTGATTATAACCTAGGCTTTATGATGAGATTGTGAGTTATTTAAAGCTTTAGTTATGAGTTGTTAGTTAGGTAGAAAATTTATTTTATCCTAAGAGCCTACCATATCGAAGCCACACATTAAAACATCAATCATTAAGAAATATACAGCTAAGATGTTGCTAAATCTTTTAATTATCTTGATTATAACCTAGGCTTTATGATGAGATTGTGAGTTATTTAAAGCTTTAATTATGAGTTGTTAGTTGGGTAAAAATTTTATTTTATCATAAGAGCCTACCACATTTAAACCACATATTAAAATATCAATCATTGAGAAACTACAAATAGGAGACAATCTTATTGTGCAATTTAAATAAACCATCAATCAATTTTATAGACAATCGTAAAAGAATAAGAGGTCGGTACAGTCAGGTACCGATGTACATCCCGAAAAGAGAAAATATGAGTAGCCGAGATCTACCCTTATACAACCCGTAATATGAAATAATAATTTTACAATTAGAATGAATACATGTGATGGGGGCCTTTATTCTTCACTCTTCCATCTTCATGTCTTTCATCCTTTCCTTCCTTAGATTTAGTTTACTCCTTTGGTTTGGTTGTGTTTGCTTTAAAGGCATCACAGGGCACCTCAAGACAAAGCCTTATAACCACTGCTCATCTTAATCCTCCATAACACTAATCCTAATTCCTATTGCAAAACTATATTTATATATGAAAAGTAAATCTAACTACAACTACAAAATAGAGGTTAGCAAAACATACATACAATCTCAAGTAGTTATCTTTATAATTTGGACTTAGCACCTCGCACATGGGTAACCAAGCTCACCTGTCCTAATTGGATTATGCTTACGGGTTTAAGCAACCTGTAGAGAGAACATTTATATTTATTTTTAAGCAACCCATTAAGCATAACCCCCTACATAAAATATGTCTAGTCTAATCACGGCCTAACACTTATTCTATGAAGCATACACCCTAACATCTAGTCTAAAATATTACATCTAAAATAAAGCATACATCACACATACACCGTCCTAACTTATGATTGGAAGTGATGACCTAATTCTACTGTGTGTGCTAAGGCTTGATGTGGTATGTCTTTACTAAGCATTAGAGTTGTAACTTATCTAAATTTAAAAAATGTTTAAGTTAACATGATGGTTGACTTCATTTCAAGTTGTTTAGTTGATTTATGAATTTTAATTTATATTTTTACTAAGTTTCATTTGATTTACACTTAGCATCTAAGTATTATAAAGAGAGGAAAGAGGATCACCCTCCTTCATCCCTGTCCTAAGCCATTTTCTAAAGCATATTTTGATGACTTAGTTATCTTTAGTGAATGGCTTTTTAAGTATTTTCTTATTAATCCTAAGTTGGGGTTAACCTTAAATAATTATATTCAATATGAAAGGCATCTTAAGATTAATGTGGTTGAATTACTATCACATGACATATATCAAATCATTTATTTCTATTACATGTAACATGCATATGACTTTAACACTTAGCACAACAATGCATACAATATATTTTGGCATACTTAAATGATGATCGATGCATATGTTTGAAAGTTATATTTTAATTGATTGAAATATTTATACATGTAAATTAAAGCTATATCTAAATTATAATATAAATATACATAGGAATAAAATTAAATGAGTACGTGTCATTGTTAATCAGGGAAGTGAGGTAATTAAATAACCTACTTGGGGCTACTTAAAGCCTCGTATTCCTGGGATATCCAAACTATATACCCATTATTATTCAAAACCATGCGAATATATATATAAATTATAAGAAAGAGAACACTAATTTACATGTAATGTATTTTAATGACTTAGATGATCATGGATGCATCTATTTTTAGTAGAAAAGATGATTTTCATCATTTAATTAAGCATACATAGACATGTATAAAAGATATAAGCAAGTACATGCCATTGTTAACAAGGAAAGTGAGGCAATCAAATGACCTCCTTGAGGCTACTTAAAGCCTCGTGTTCTCGGGATGTCCAGACTAAACACTTGCTATCTTACGTACATGTAAATATATACACAATCATAAGAATGAAAATAATGCAAATGTTGTACTTCCTTTAGTGAATTATTTATACATATGGATTAAAGCTCTATCCAAATTCTAATACCAAAATATATAAGAATGAAATCAAATAAGTACATGTCGTTGTTAACCAAGGAAGTGAGGTAATCAAATGACCTCTTTGGGGCTACTTAAAGCTCATATTCCCAGGATGTCCAAACTATATACTTATTAACATTCAAACTTATGCAAATCTCTATATGAATTCAAGAAAGAGAATTTCACATTCATATGACTAAGCTATAAACACATGCAAATCCTATATGTATTCATAACTACTATCACTCCACATGTTATTATCAATTTATGAATTTTAAAAAATAGATTTGAATTTTTTAGTGATAATAGCTACACATATAATTAGGTTAGATCAACCACATGCAAGCTTACATAAACAAAGTTTATTTGAATCATTTATATTTGAGAAGATGAATGCATCAAAACACATGACATACAAGATTTAAAGTAATTGGAAAGGAATAACTAAACATAAACATGTGATTCATTTAACTAAGTTAATTCCTAAGGACAATCAATTCAAATAAAATTGTTTAAAGAAAATCAAAGCTTCTTATTAATATCATATTTGGATTTAGGTAGATTTAAATATGAGAGAAATTATTTGATGTTTTAAACCCCATTCCCATGTTGGTAATCTTAATTAGTTCAAGACAAGATAATTAAATGAATTTTATGAATTAATTAATTTGATCCACAAATGATATGAACATGTGAGAAAAGTAAAGTTGCAATGCTCCTAAAGGACTTAATGCAATTGGCTCAAAATTGAAGATTAATTAAGTTAAAGAATCTAATTAAGTACTCTTATGATTTTCTCACACTTATGGGTTGATCATAATTTCCTTAAGGGTCTTTATGTTATTGAATACATAAAGAGGAATCCTTAATTTTATTGTTAATTATATTATATGATTTGCATTCCAATTCGATTTAATGTAGGCACGTAATTAATCACTTAATTAATTTCTACCTTAATTAACTCTCTTAAAATGAAATGGATTTAGCAAAGAGATTAGGAAGGAAGTCCTAATCTCAATCTCTCATCCATTCACTGTTAAATAGTGATTTATAAGTTTTAATTAATTAATTCTTACTATTTTGAATGTTAATCAATAACTTAATTAATTAAATAGGGTAATTAAGGTTTGAATCATTAATTTTCCCTAATAACTAGGTAATAAATTACAATAAAATCATAGGAGGCAGAATTCATCCCATTAAATGGACACACAAATTTTGGAATTAAATGCCCAAGTAATTAGAGCTTAATTAAGCTAATTAAATTTATAATTAAATCCTAATTAAGCCTTAAACTGAATTGCCTTTAAAATGAGTATTTATTTATATTTTTATGATTTTTCTACAATTTGTTATTATTTTTTAAAGTTTCAGCTATTAAAATGAATTAATTAAGCCTAATCCCGTCGGGTCCACACGGATCGCTGACATGGCACCGCGAGATTGGTTATTTAAACCCGTCCGCTCACGCTGGCAGACGATTTTATCCCCATGAGATGGATGGGGATTAAACCCACAGTTCTTAAGGGATAAAATTGAGATTAATTAGTAGATTAATCATGGTCGTCCATTCCAATCAAGCGAAATAGACGATTGGTGATCCATCTTCTCCTACACGATAAAAGACGAACACCATCCTCCTTTTGTCACCCAATTTATCCTTGCATAAGCTCGGATTGGCTCGAGATTGATCTCACACCTTCATGAGGAGGATCTTAAGAGTTATAATAGTTGGATTCATGCAAAATCAACATTCACTTTAAAAAAAACTAAGAAAATTTTGAAAAATCTCAGTTTAATGGAATTTATCTCGTCGGAGCTCAAGACCGGCAGAGAACCGACCAAGGTAGCTTCGTCTTGAGGATCTAAAGCTCTGTTGAGAAGATGGTGCGATGCCACCCCGTCAGTTGCTCTGTAGACTAAACACCATTACAATCCTTGCCGGAGTTAGCCTAGGAGGTATTTCTGTTGGTCAAATCAATCGGGGGAGAGTTCATTTCGCCTTGCCAAAGCTTGGTGAACGTGTGGATGAAGTTAATTTGAATGGGATTGAGTTTTGAAAAGGTTGGATGGAATGAGAGCTTGTCCTATCTCGGGTTGGTGTTTTTCGGTGACTAGAAGGCTTAGGAAGCATGGTGAATGCTCTGGGGAATTCAAAATTACCCTAGGAAGCTCTATGAATGCTTGGTGGCTCAGTTTGGTGGCTTGAAATGAGCGGGGGAAATACCCCATCCTCCTTGGATCACGCCAAGACTTCGACATTTTTCGATCGCCACCACAAGTGGCCAGAGGGGACAATACTAAGCTGAGGTGGCTCAGTTCGGTTGGAGGAGGGCCTGAGGTTGGTGGCTTGAGGGGTCTCCATCATGTTTAGGCTTGGCCAATGAGGCGAGGTGGGTTAACTCACCTCCCCTTGGCCTATGGCTGACCTAGCCGCTATGGGTTAGGTTAGACATTTAGGTAGGGTTCCATTCTAAGCTTTGGGTGGCTGCCAAATATAAAAGAGGGTAGTTGACCATGCAAATATAGATTTTATCCTATGTGGATGGCTTTATCAACTGGGTAATGGGTCAAATAGGGTCCCAATTGGGTTGGGTTTGTTTTGGGCTGACCCAAGATGAGACAAGGTTGGTCATGCCAAATTTCATTGGGTTTGAGATTGGCTTGAGCAGGTTCGGCTCAATTTGACTCATGTAGGTCAAATTGGGCTAGGTTGAGTCAAGTTGGCCAATTGGTCAAATTAGGTCAAATCAAGGCTTGGGTCAAGTTCAAATGAGTATTTGAAATATTTTGGTGTAATTGGTTTAGATTTGGATTTGGATTTAACTCATTGAGTTCATTTGGGTCAAATGGGTCAAGTTGACCTATTTGATCAAATTGGCCAAATTAGCTTGGGTTGGGCATTGGTTCATGTTCACTTGATCAATTGTAGGCTTTTATTTGAATTAATTTGGATTTAATTTTGATTTAGGCCAAATTTATCCTTTAGGTCAATTTAGGCTAAATAAGTCAATTGGGTTCAATTAAGGTTTTGATCATGTTCAATGATCAATTTGAAATGAACTTGGACCATTGGTTGCAATCAATTTGGGTTAGATCTTGATCTGACCCAATTTGATCTTTTAGGTCAAATTGGGTCAACTTGGGTCAAATGGTCAATTGGGTTAGGTTTGGCTCAATTGATGGTCAAGTTATATTCAAAGGTTGATCTTAGGTTGATGTGAATCATTGGTTTCAAACAATTTAGCTTAGGATGAAATTTGGCTAATTTGGCTCATGTAGGTTAAGTGGGATAACTTGGTCAAATGATCAATTTGACTTGGTTTGACCCAATTGATTTTAATTGGTCAATCAAGGATGATCAACAATCATTGTAGGAGATTTTGGTTGATTTGATTCAATCCAATTTGGATTGGATTGAAAGTTGGCTCAAATGGATCTTTTATGTTACTTTGGGTCAAGTGAGCCTAAATAGGTCAATTAGCTTAATTTTGGGTCGAACTGAGTTTAGTTGAGTTTGATAAGTGATTTGAAATTGATTTATAACATTGGTTGTAATTGATTTGGATTTGAATGGATTTTGGTTTATTGGAATATCCTAAGTCAAATGGGTTAGGTTAGGTTTGTTGAATTGGTTTGATTGATTGGCTTGGTTGGTTTGGATTGTAGATTTTGATTTGGAATGATAATTGAAGGATTGAATTGACTTATGAGAAAATCAATCAAGTTTGATTTGGATTAAAGAAATCTGGCTAAGTCCATAGGGTTAAATCATAGGGCTTAGGGCTTAGGTTATTTGAACTTGATTTGAGGAATTGAGTTTGATTGTAAATTTGATTTGGAGGGATGATTGGAGGATTGATTGATTTAATCCAAATCAATTAAGCTTGATTTGGATTGAAGGAATTTGGCTAAGTCCATGAGATTAAATCACAGGACTTAGGCTTAGGTTATTTGAACTTGATTTGAGGAATTGAGTTTGATAGTAGATTTTGGTTTGGAATGATATTATGAGAAAATCAACTGGAATTGGATATGTGGATTTGAGATTGGATTTTGGCTAAGGAGGTAGGTATGGATTTGGTTAGGTTATAGGGTAGGTAAATTATCCTAATCCCTATAGCATGGTATAAACCCTATGATTAATCCTCTTAAGTCTTTAGGCTTAGGTTAAGTGTCTTATGACTAAGGAGCTCTTATTGTCTAGAAGACCCCTAGATCTATGATGGAGGTTTGTATCCTCACTCCAAAAGTGAGGTTAACAATATCATATCAAATAACTAATTTCTTAAAGAATATTTTATGCGTAATGTGTGTGTAAGAAAATTCCCAACTTATTAAGGATTACTAGACAAAAGAGCCTTAGCAACTAATTGCTCCTCATTGGAATAACCTAATACCCCAACCAAAACACAAGGCTTATAATTTATAGTATTGCTACCTTTAATCATATTTTAAATAAAATTTTGAATAACTTTACCTACATCTATGGAAAACCTTTTGAATTGCAAAGTTAAGAGCAACCCTATCCTTCATAGCTTCAGCAGCTCTATCCTTCGTAACGTCACTAACATTCGCACTAGGCATCAACTTTGTAGGAATGAAATAATTCTAAGTTATTGTCAAAAGTGGGAAGTTTGTTAATTTCTCCTCCCTCTTCTTCCACTAAGTGTTTGATTCCTTAACAATAAAGAATCTAATAATCTCATCAAAATGGGGGTGAACATTATAGTAGGTAGTGTATAGGTCTATATCTTTCAATTTATAAATTTGATTAATGGTAGTACTATCAAAATTAATATATTTTCCTTAACAAAACATTTATCATCTCTTTTCTCTTTAGCATTTGCAAAAAATTCCTTAGCCATAGGAACTAAACTAGATTGATTATCATAACCAAAGATTCTCAACCCCTTGGTGTAATAATGCTCTCAAATTTTCCCCAAAGGCTAAAGAACCCTCTCTTAGGAATAAGACTTTTGTGGATAAGTGCAGTAGTGCACCTTTCATCTGCTTTAGCATAAATAAAATTCAAAGGATCATATGATCCGCCCTTATTCCTCATTTGAATATACTTGAAAGGCATGATTTCTAGAGAAAAGATTGATAGAAAGAACTAAGAGAATAGAAAGGGAAATATAAGGGTTTAGGGCTAAGGCATGAATGAACAATGAATTTAGCAAAGGAGTTCTATTTACAATGTCTTACAATGTCATGGTGTTGGTCACCCACTGCTTACATGTTCTACTTACTATCTCAACTTTTTAAGTGTAGTTCCATGATGCTATTCAAAATTCAAAGATAGTCCAATAGTCAAGTTAAAAAGACATTCATCATTATATACTAACTAATAACCATAATCATAGCACAAAAAATCATGACAATCATTTAATGTTTTAGTAGGGTGTTGTGGCACTGGTCTACAATGCTTAAGTGCTTTAACAACTTTTGTCCTTTTATTCATAATTATGTCTATTAATTTCTCCAATTTGACCTGACATTGATTAGCATCATGGTGCTGGTCAAACTAGGGTCTAAGCGCTCTAACAAAGTCAAAAGAACACATGGAAATTTTTTTTATATTTTAGCAAAATACACAAAATAGTCACTATTATAGTAATCTCTACCCAGTGTCACATTGCTACATGCAATAGTTCCAAGGTGCTATAAATATTTTTACAAATTTTAATTAAATTTTAAAACAATCCAAAACATATTAACAAATAAAATAAATAATAAATAAATACAGTTTAGGTTGCCTCATAAGAAGCACTTGGTTATAGTCCTCAACCTGACTTAGTCATATCTTAATCATT
This sequence comes from Cymbidium sinense, assembly GCA_021442155.1. Classification (NCBI taxonomy): domain Eukaryota; kingdom Viridiplantae; phylum Streptophyta; class Magnoliopsida; order Asparagales; family Orchidaceae; genus Cymbidium; species Cymbidium sinense. The sequence continues at coordinate 70,747,762 of CM038219.1, forward strand.
CACATTACATATGAAACTAATCAACTCCTTAAGTTGGTTTACTTCATCCCCAAAATTGTGCTTAAAGTCTTTGGCCATTTATCTTAAGAATATTTTGAGTTTTCAAGCCTTGAAATGTGTATTTATTTTAATAATAAAGAAAAGCCTAATTATTTAGATTTCAATTTCCCTAAAAGTAATTTAACCTAGGATTAAATAAAAAATATATATATATTGCTTAGGCTCAAATTACTTCTTTAGGATCTTTTTATCATATCTTCTTTTTATTTGTTGTTCATAAATTCTAGCATTTTTATAAGCTCTCAATCTTATTTCATCCAATTCATTCAATTCTAAGAGCCTTTTCTCCCCTACATCCTTCATATCAAAGTTTAATTTTTTTTATTGCCCAATATGCATTATTTTTTATTTTAAAGGTAAGTGACAAGCTTTATCAAATAATAGTCTATAGGGAGACATACCATTTAGGGTCTTAAATGTAGTCCTATAGAAAAATAATACATCATCCAATCTATTAGACTAATCTTTCCTTGTTAGATTTATAGTCTTTACTAAAATTTTCTTAATCTTTTTATTGTAATTTATGCTAGACCACTAAATTAAAAATGATAAGCTATAGTTACCCTATGCTTCACTCCATCCTTTTCCAAAAATAATTTAATAATTTTATTACAAATATGGGTGTCTTCATCACTAATAAGAACTCTAAGTGTTCCAAATCTGTCAAAATTATTTTTCTTTAGAAATTTTGAAACAACCTCAGAATCATTCCTAGGAGTACTTATTGCTTCTATCTACTTGAAAACATGGTCTTCAACAACCAATATATATACTAATTTTTAAATGATAAAATAAAAGGCCCCATAAAGTTAATTCTCCATACATCAAAAATCTCTACTCTTAGTATATAATTTAAAGCAATTTCATGACACTTAATATGTTCCGTAATCTTTGGTAGTTCTCATAATTCCTCTTATAATCATAAGCATCTCTAAATAGGATATGCTAATAAAATTTACTTTGTAAAACTTTGTTTCTTTCTTATGTCCTCCAAAAAATCCCCTATGCTCAAAATCATGACATAACCATAAAATTTCATTGATTTTTATTATCAAAAACATATTTCCTCATAATTTGGTCCCAACATTTCTTATATAGGAAAGTTCATCTTAGAAATACATTTTTACATTATGTAAAAACTTCTTTTTTGGTGATAAGTTAACCAATAAGGTAAGATCACACTTAATAAATAGTTCACTATGTTTACATACTAAGAAATCACTTTATGTTCAAATGCAAATAAGTATTCATCATAATTTTTTATCAAATCTTTTCACTAGGTTTAAATTCATCTTCTACTTAGCTACTTGATTTTCTATACCTCTCCTTTCTTTAATTTCTAAGTCAAATTCTTATATAAGAAGAACCCATCTCAACAATTTTGGTTTAACACTTTTTTCTCTACAAGATATTTTATTACTGCATGATCAATATATATATATATATATATATATATATATATATATATATATATATATATATATATATATATATATATATATATATATATATATATATATATATATATAATAACTTTAGTACCAACTAAATATGATTTAAGCTTATCATAGACAAATAATATTGCTAATAACACTTTTTTAATTGTGGAATAATATAATTATTTTATTAAGAGTTTTATCATAATAGTAAATAGCATGAAAAATCTTTTCCCTTCTTTGCTCAAGTACTACACCTATTGTGTAGTCAGTGGTATAACATATAAGTTTAAAAAGATAATTACAGTCAAGTGTTGCAATGATAAGTGTTAAAATAAGTTTAGTTTTCTAAAGATTAAATGCTTCTAAATAATTAGAATTTTATAGAAATGACATATCTTTTTCTAACAGGTTACATAAGGGTTTTGAAATTTTTGAAAATTTTGAAAAATCCTTAATGAATCTCTTATAAAATTATACATGTCCTAAAACTCCTAATTCTTTTTATATTTACTAAAGGTGACATTTGCTTTTCTATAATTTGAATCTTAGCCTTACCAACTTAAATTTTTGACTTAGATATTTATTTAGATTTCTATAGCATATATAAATTCTCTAACATGTATATATCCTAGTGGGTATGATTTCATAATTTCCATTTATTATAATGATCTTCCCAAACTTTTTTGGAACTGGACTAACCCATGAACTGTATAAGATGGAATAAATGATTACATCTAATTTCATCAATATCTTCTTCTTCACTACTTTCATAATTGGGTTAAGTTCTCTTTGATTATCCATAAATGGTTTACAAAATTTTAAATTAAAATTTTATATGTCCATATAGATAAGTTGATTCCTTTAATATCTACTATAGTCCAGCCAAAAGTTCTCTTATGTTTTCTAAGTGCACACATCAACTTATCCTCTTGATTATTATCTAAATTTACAAAAAAATAAAAAAAATAAAATAATTATAGGTAAAGTTGATAATTTTTCTAAGTATGTGTGTTTCAAATGACTAGGAAAAAGTCTTTAGGTCTAACTTTGGTGCTTCTAAGATAGATGACTTAAGACTATGAGTGCTTATAGATAATTCTAAAGGTTCAATTTTTATATTCAATCCTTTAGTGTTGATTTAAGAAATTTAACATACTCAAGCTTTTCATTATCCTTAATTAAGCTTGTTCTAATGGATCTTCAATCATAAATATTTCCAAATCTTCTAATACATTCTCTTCACTAAGCCCAATACTATAACACACTTTATTTTTATCATTAGAGAATTTTATGAAATTAAAAACATTAAATGTGATTTCGTAATCTTGAACTCTCATAGTTAATTCCTACGTTTGTACATCTATCATAGTTATTCTTATTATCAAAAATGGTCTACCTAAAATAATAGGATCTTCTTATCTTCTTTCATATCTTACACAATAAAATTAGTAAAAAAATATAAATATATCAACCTTAACTACCACATCCTCAATAATACCTTTAAGATTCATCAAAGATCTAACTACGAACTGAAGGGTCACACTAGTGAGTTGCACTTCACCTAATTTTAATTTCTTACATATAGATGGAGACATTCATTTTATACTACCTCCTAAGTCTCACATTGCTTTCCTAAAGAATTTATCTTCTATAGTGTAAGGTATAGTGAAACTAGATAGATCTTTCAAATTTTCACATAATTTTCTTAGATTATGGTCCTACATTCTTTAATATATATTATAATATTGTTTCTCTCAATTTTTTTATTTTATAAAATATATCTTTCATGAATTTAGTGAAGGTTAGAATTTGTTCTAAATCTTCCGCAAATGAAATATTTATGGAAAATTTCTAATTATTTTGAAACTATTTCTAAATTCTATTTTTGAAGTATTTGAGGGAATGGTGGTGTCTCTCTCTTATTTTTCTAAATGTTTCTCTCTCGTGTTTCTCTTTGCACTTAATTATTTTTCTTCTCTTTCTTTTTCTTTATTAATCATCATTTTTCCTCTTTTATTCTTCTCTTTTCTTTAATTCACTTTTTTGCTTAAATTAGTTTACTCTTAATTTATTTTGCAACACTAATTGAATTCTTTTTTTTTAGATAGTTTGACAATTTCATTCCCATTTGCAACATTATGAAGGCTTGATTTTATTATTATTATTATTATTATTATTATTATTATTATTATTATTATTATTATTATTATTATTATTATTATTATTATTATTATTATTATAGTTTGTATTATTATTATTCCATGAGAAATTAAGATTATTTCTGTAACTTGGGTTATACTTATTTGAGAATGGATCATTTGGTATGTTAACTAAATTAAGCAATTTTATTCATTGATTATTTGGTTTGTCTAACATAAATGGTTGACTACTCTCATCAGAATGGCTAGGACCAAAATTTTGGCGAACCTCTAAACTATTAAGTTTCTTAAACAAAGTTGTTACCTTTGAAGTCAACATGCAGATTACATCATTATTAAGCATACTAATTATTTTGTTAAGGTCCAATCTATCTCATGGCCACTAAAAGTTATTAGTAGATATATTTTTTTCAATTAAAGTATAAGCTTCCTCAAAAGGTTTAAACATAAACTACCCACACGTTTAGCATCTACAATGATTCTAAGGGACCATATTAAGCCATTATAAAATGATTGAATAATTAGCCAATTAGGCAAAGAGTGATGTGGATATTTTCTTAATAAATTTGTATATCTTTCTCAAGCCTCGTAAATTGATTCATTATTTAATTGAATAAAAATATGTGGTATCATTCTTAAGCTTAGAAGTCTTAGAAGATGAAAAATATTTGGTTAAAATTTTCTGAGTTCCAAGCAGTGATAGATCCCTAGGGAAATGAATTCAACAACATCATAGCTTTTATCTCTAAGTGAAAATGGGAATAACTTAAGCCTAATGACATTATCACTAACCTCATTATACTTAAATGTCACACAATTCTCTAGAAAATAAGCAATATGCATATTAAGATCTTTTATAGGTGAATTGCCAAACGAAGAATTTTGAACTATTTAAATTATTAAAGGCTTTAGTTCAAATTTATTAGCTTGTATTGAAGGTTGATTAATACTTTAATTCACTCCATCTACTAAAGTTGTGGCATGATCTCTAAGAGGTGTAGGATGTTCTACTTTTCTTGGTTGATTAACCATTTTAAGTTGTCAAGCTATTTTTTTTCTTTCCTAAGTTTCTTACAACTTCTTTTTAACTCTTTAGGTTTAAAAGAAAAGGTTTCACACTTTTATTGGTATACAAATAATAGTAAAACAAAAAAAAAATTATAAAAGTGACACTACAATTAAAATTTCAAAACACAAAACTGCTAAATAAAGTTAACACAAATGAGCTGAACTAAAAATAGTTTAGCTAAACAAATATCATCTTAATGCAATTTTTTTCTAGATCCTAGCAACAATGCTAAAACTTTATTGAGCTAAACTATGAACATAAGTGTGTGTATCGTTCACATAATACAATGATGACTAGGGCATCATTCCCGTGAGGATCAAATATAAAATTTAAATTAAGTTAATTACTAATCAGATGCTAACTTAATTTTTGTCCAATTAAATAAAAAATGTAGGAAAGATTAAAACACCGAAAAGTGTAAAAAGTTATATTCCAAAATATGATATTAAGTAATATTTAGGAAAAGTACTATGAATTTATAATATCTTGATTACTTTTATGAATAAATATTATTGAGAGTTTAAATTTAGTAGTTTTAAATTAGGAGTATCTTCATTTTTTATTAATATTTAGATAAAAAAATATCTAATCACTATAATTAATTAGTTATATTCATATACACTAATTAAAATAAATGATTGCATTATATTCTTCTCCTTATATGATTGCAAATCTCAAAATATTGTATGCATATATATATATATATATATAAGATTTATCCACTTTTCTTAATTATTCCATCATGACTCTTTCAATATCTCTAGATCACACAATAATTTAATATTACAATTAGTTAGATTAAAAGTAAATAAAGCATTAAGAAAAGCAAAACAACAGCAACATTAAAACTCAAACAATTTTCTAAAAACTTCTATCACAATATCACATAAATTAGTATAAAATAACCATAAAACTAGAACACTAATAATTTAGTTACCCAATTTATAGAAAGAAGAAAACATTAGTGTGTCGTAAATGTCTAAAAGCATTTGAGATAATCAAAATGTAAAAGAAAATAAAACCCAGCAAGATCTTCTCCTAGACTTTTGTCTCTCAATTTGAATCTCATTCTATTGGATCTTCTTCCTCTTTAATATTCATCACAAACAACACATGAATATCATGAATAATACATAGAACAACACTCAAACACACTTTACTTGGAGTCTCATTCTCCAAGTCACACTAAACTAACTAACATATATGACACTCACACACTTGCTAAAAATCTTTTTCACTACATTTAGGCCCTTATTTATAATTGTAGCTCCTCCTATCAATTTCCCCCCACATTCTTCCAAATAACTCCCTCCAACTACCTTAAAATCTCCATGAATCGATATGTTAGGTCGTCGCATCGTGGAGCAATGAATTCTAGTGTTTTGGCACTATGGTGTTGATACTTCAGAGCCTAGTTGCTCTATTTACTATCTTTCTACTTAAATTAATGCCATTTAGCACTACGACATTGATTCTCCAACGCTTAGGTGCTCTTCTTGTGATCTTCAGATTGAAAACTTCTAAGTCATTATGCCTTGATGCAATTTCTGTAGCGTCTAGGGGCTCTTATTGTAGCATTACGATGTTGATATTTCAATGCCTAGGCTCTATTGTTATTATCCTTTGGCCTAAAATTTAGAAGAAATGTGGTGTCGCGATGTTGATCATTCAGTGCCAAGGCACTACCTTTACTATCTTTAAGTAATTTTAGGTTTCTTTTAGCTCCTTCAAGTCCACAGGGCTTCTCATTCCAGTGCCTTTAGTGCCTTACTATCTATCTTGTGGTCCAAACCTGTGCTAATATGGTATTGTGGAGCTGGTTATCTAGCATCTAGGCGCTATTTAGGGCCTAAATTTCTTTCATTTCAATATCTTAGCACTGCTTTGCACAGCGCATTGGTGCTAGGTTTTAAAACTTAAAATTTCCTTTTTTTTTCACTTTAAATGAGAACTTTCTATTAAAAATATCAAAATTATTAAAAATAACTACATATTAATATTAATTAAGCACATGAAATTAACTAAATTTTTATGCTCATCAACACCCACTAATGTTTTTTTAGTTAAATTATGTTTTGATTTAAGTGAACGACAAGAGACCACTAATAATGCCTAAAGGATTTTAGTTAAGATTATGTTTTATTCATATAAGATTAACCCAATAATGCTTCCATGAGTCCTTATTAGGACAATAGATTGCTTAGATAAATTTAAGTTGAGTTGAACTTGAAGTTGGATTTGTATAACCCATTTGAATCCATGGAAAAGATTAAACCAAGCTTTATCATAATTTTGACCTAACATATACCTTAAAGAATTTGAGTCAGGCCAATAAACTTTTCAAAAAAATTTCTTTAGATTCTTTTTGAAATGACTAAATGAATTTAAATTAAATTAGGTTTATAGTTGTTTGAACTAAACCTTAAAGCTCCCATAATGGAGTATTTAGGACTGTGAGTTTGATTGAATGGCTTGAGTATTGAATTTCACTTTAAATATGGTTCATAATGATTAAATTCATTAGCAGCTAAATTCTTATAGAAAATCAATTATTTTGTAGTATGGGTTCCATTAGGTGATCTAGCTTTGACTTGGTTAACTCTAATCAGCTAGTGGTCAAAGAGTTCCTAAATGATTTAATAAATAATCTTAAGTTAGAAATGAATTTAGAATTCAATTTTATTATTTTAATTGGGGCATCTGGTCAAAGTGATTTGGCCAGGGTCCTAGCCTAGTCAAAATAACTCAAAATGATCTAAAGTCATATTGAGCTTAATAGAAGGATAATTGGGTGATTAATTTTGATCTTGGATCATTTTGATTTTGAAGAAAAATTTAGTAATTTTGGACAGTTTTATTCAATTTGACTAAATTGAGCCTCTCAAAAAGATTATTGTTGCGTGCTAGAAAATCAGTCGCGGTAGAGTGAAAGTTTACGCCTTAGCCTTGTCGATTAGTCCCACACACGATTAATTAAAGACGAGACACTCCAAAATTTTTAACGTGGAAAACCTCGAAAAGAGGGGAAAAATCACGGGGCCTAGCCCAGTAAAGAGCTTCCACTATGTGTCTATTTCAGAGTACAAAGTCTTCCTGATAACGGGATTATAAAATTGCATATGAGAGAGGAATAATAACTATGTAACAATGACCAGGTTGCAATTGTTACTGATGGTGGAGATCGGGTAACCGGTGGGAATCTGAGGTACAATTAGTGACGGCGGTGGTGGTGGATTGGTTGATGGCGGAGAGTCTTGATCTTGCTTGGGGTGATCTCGCTTGGAGGATCTTCAAGCTTGAGCTCTCTCTTCCTCACTTGGGCTTGCTTTCCTCTTCTTCCTCGCTTTACTCTTCCTTTTCTTCCTTGCTTGGACTCTTCCTTTTCTTCCTTTTCGGACTCTTCCTCTTCTTCCTTTCTTGGACTCTTCCTCTTCTTCTTTGCTGGACTCTTCCTCTTCTTCCTTGCTTGGACTCTTCCTTTTCTTTTTCTCTTCTCTTTCTTCTTTTTCGGACTCTTCTCCTTCTTCCTTTTCTTCCTTGCTTGGACTCTTCCTCTTCTTTACTTACTTCAGCTCCTCTTCTTCTCCACTTGGCTCAGCTCCTCTTCTTCTTCACCTCAATTTGCTTCACTTGGCCTTTTTCTTCATGTGAGGAATGAAGGTCTATTTATAGATGGGAGGAGGGCATTCTTTCAAGCATTACCCTCCCCTCGATCGGACAGGATGATTCCTTCGATCATTTGATGTATTTTGAGCATTTGGATGCCCAAATGAAATCGGAATTATGAGATCTTAGGCTCGTTAGATCCGGCTCGTCAAGACGCTCGATTTGACTATAAACACTCCATATTTGAGAGCTGTTTTAGGATTTAAATGATGTCCCAAAGATTCCAATGATATTTTAAGTGCTTGATCTCGATCGGTTTTGACTCAAAATCATATCGCTTTTGACGTCAAGATTTGTGCTTTGACTAGTGGTATTTTGAGAGCCATATCAATTATAATTTAGGTTGAACTATCTTTATCTCATTCCACAAATGATGTCAATATAATATAATACGATACTTTTTGGTCAAATCATAAAAAATTTTCTTACTTTCTATCTTCTAATAACTAACTATAATTTTGTTTTACAGCTATTTTTTTCTCGTTCTATGAGGTCAATCATCCAAATCTTTTATATCTAATTCACTTAAATAGAATCAGAAAGTCAATTTCTCTTCTCTCTATTTTGAGCTTGGTATTAGTCATTGGGTACAATTAGGTTTACTCCATTAAAGCATTTGTTTTCTTTAGATTGTGGACTACAAATTTGGACTAATGAATATGGTGCTACACTAAAATGAATTTTGCCAGATGCTTTAAAACCATTGAACCTTTTTTAGATGGACAATGGGCAACCTCTAGAGGATATCATTCAATATGATCTTAAATATTTTAATTTTTACTCTTGAAAGCTAATCGAAAGTTTCTCCTGCATGATAAAAAATCTCTAGCTTAAATATCGATATATATATATATATATATATATATATATATATATATATATATATATATATATATATATATATATATATATATATATATATATATATATATATATATGTTATGCAAAACCAAATCAGAGTGAAAGTTTACTTGCCTTTTGAAGTCCGACACACACACAGTAATTAAAGAGAACATAAGAGACACCCAATTTTTAACGGAAAACCTCGAAAAGAGGGGAAAACCACGGGCCTAGCCCAAGAAAAGCTTCCACTATGTATCTTTGAGTACAAAATCTTCCCGATAACAGATTACGTAATTGCATAAGAGGAATAACAACCGTAACAATGATCGTTGTAATCATATCACGATGGTGGAGATGCGGTAACTCGGAATACAGGTACAATTAGTGACGACAGGTGGCGATGGTTGATGGCCTGAGAGCAATTGCTTGGGTGCGATCTTGTTTTGAGGATCTTCAAGCTTCGAGCTCTCTCTTCCTCCTCACTTGGCTTTTCCTCTTCTTCCTCGCTCTGACTCTTCCTTTTCTTCCTTGCTTGGACTCTTCTTCTTCTTCCTTTCGGGCTCTTCCTCTTCTTCCTTGTGATTGACGGGCAGGGATCAACTACGTGGCCACGGTGGTGGTTGACACCGCCGATGCTCCTCTTCTTCACTTGTTTCAGCCTCCTCTTCACTTGCTTTTTTGGCCTCCCTTCATGTGAGGAATGAAGGTCTATTTATAGATGGGAGGAGGTATTCTTAAATTCATGTAAAGCCCGCACTACCCCCTCGACGCTCAGATGAATCCTTCAATCATTTGATGTATTTTGAGCATTTGATGCCCAAATGAAGTCGGAATTATGAGATCTTAGGCTCGTTAGATCCGCTCCGAGACGCCGATTTGATTATAAATACCCATATTTGAGAGCTTTTGGGATTTAATTGATGTCCCAAAGATTCCAATGATATTTTAAGTGCTGATCTCGACTGACTCAAAATCATATCGCCGACATCAAGATTTGTGCTTTGATTAGTCATATTTTGAGAGTTATATCGTTGCCCTCTATTTTTGGATGACATTAGCTTAATCATCCAAAAATATACGTCAAATGCTCAAAATAACGAATTCTTCAACGAACGTATGGCCGAATCATATATTTTGAGAGAATAAACCATCATAAAAATACAAAATTATGATTATGGAATAAGATCTAGTGCTGGCATGAGATTTTGAGGTTATGGAGCTATTTGGATACTCACGTAAGTTTTCAGCTTCGGACCCACGGCGTCGCGACTGCTGGCGCTACGGCTGGCAAGCTGGCTACATACCGTCTGGGGTCGGTCTGACGGTCGCGGCGTCATGGGCCGTCACGGGTTGATTCGCGGTCGCTGGCCTGGGTCGGGTCGCGGTCGCTCGTCATGCCGGTCGATCCGGTCGCGCGGATTGTCGCTGGTCCGTGAACTGGCCGATGGCGGGCCGGAGGTCGAGGCGCTCATACAGCGATCGCAGAAGGCTGGGTCAGCGCGCTTCATGGCCGCATCGCGTACTCGAGAATTTGAGGTTTTGAGCCGCTTTTGAGCCGTTTGAGCCGCTTTTGAGCCGCTTTTGAGCCGCTGTGCCATTTTTTTGAGCCGTTTTGTGCCGTTTTTTGAGAGGTTTTTACCGTTTTGCCCTTGTGAGGGGTTATAAATACCCCCCTAGGATGAGAGGGAGAGGCACACCTTTCCCTCTCCTTCTTCTTGAGTGAGGGTCCTGAGGCGATCAAGAGGCATCAAGAGGCGATCGAGAGCGATCAAGGCCCACGACGTCAGACCGGCCACCGTCCTCATCGTCCCCGGATGCGTTGAGGCGATCAAGGCCCAGACGTCAGGAGCTTCCTACCTCGTCCCATCGTCCGTCGGATCTGGGTTAGAGGCGACCGCCCACTCTGACATCGCCCCGGCTTCTCGCCTGGTTTAGCCCGTCGGCCGCCCGTTGGGGAGGCGATCAAGGCCCACAGACGTCAGAGCCCGCCGTTCGCCCCGGCGATCGCCGTCGGACCGCCGTTGAGGCGATCAAGGCCCACCTGCGACGTCGTGGGCTTCCGCCCGGCGCATCGTCCCGCTCGATCGTCCCGTTAGAGGCGATCAAGGCCCACTCGTGGATTCGTTGCCTCGCCCGGCATCGCCCCGCCGACGTCGTTGAGGTTGGCGTCAGGCACGTCAGGTCCGCTTCCGGACCGGGCGACCCGCCGTCGGATCGCCGCCAGACGGTTCCGTTCGCCTCGTCCGGCGACCGCCCCGCTCGGATTGTCCGGTTGAGGCGATCAAGGCCACGCGACGTGGGTTCCGCTTTCGCCCGGCGATCGTCCTGGATTGCCCGTTAGAGGCGATCACACCGCATGCCGCGTGGTTCCGGCGACGGCCACGCCGACTGGCCCCGCAGAGGCGATCGCCCACGGTATACGCCGTGGAGTTCCCGCATCGCCACCGTCGGAGAGCGATCGGCTCGCCGATACCGGTTCCGGCGACGGCCACCGCCGACGGCCCCGGTTAGAGGCGATCAACCGCGATACGCCGTGGTTCCGGCGACGGCCACGCCGACCGTCCGAGAGGCGATCAAGACCCACGGACGCCGTCGGGTTCCGCTTCGCCCGGCGACCGGTCGCGGATCGTCGTTAGAGGCGATCAAGGCCCACGCACGCCGTGGTTCCGCTTCCGCCCGGCGACTGGTCCCGCCGATTGTCTGGGTTAGGTGATCGCGCCACCAGATACGCCGGTTCCGGACGGCCACGCCGACCGCCCGCTGGGAGAGGTGATCACCGAGACGGAAGATGCTTGATGATGGTTCACGAGAACCAGCCGACATGGTGACCGCCGGAGATTGCCGGGCGATGGTCGGCGATCGGCGACTTCGCCGACGCCAGTTGCGGCCGACGGGTGGCAGCGAATCGGCACGGTAGTCGACGGCGTCGGCGCCGTAGTCGGTGGGGATGACCGGATGATGGTGACCAACGGAGATTGCCGGATCGCGGCGACGCATGGCGCCGGAGATCTTTGACCTATCCGGGTTGGTCGAGAGTGACTCGATGACGTTAACTGTATGGAAGAGGTTGAATTAAAGGCCGATTTTGACCATCCGAGGTTGTCGAGTGTGACCGGCGACGCTAACTGGAAGAGGTTGAATTGAATCCGGAGATTTTGACCCATCCGAGGTTGTTTCGCCGTGACGGCGACGTTAACTGTATGGAAGAGGTCGCGAAGTCCACCAAGGACGCTTTTGACCTATCCGGTTGTTTGTCGCTTTTGCTCATGATAACCCGTATGGAAGAGGCCGTGGGATGTCCACCAGGACGTTTTGACCTTTCCCCGGTTTGTCGAGCTTTTGCTCGATGATTAACCTGCGTATGGAAGAGGCCGGATGTCCACTGGATGTTTTAACCTTCCGGTTGTTATCGAGTTTTTACGGCGACATTAACCCATATGGAAGAGGTTGAATTGACCGGCCGAGGTAGTCGACGGTACGGCAGCGACCGCCGGCGACAATGGTGATGACCGGGAAGATTGCCGCCGGCGGTCTACGGCGATGACCGGCGACGGTTATGATGACCGGGCGATAATAGTGATGACCGGCTAAGATTGACGATAGTTACGCAAAGACCGGCGAAGGCGGCGGACCGCTATCGGGTTGGCGTCGGCAGTGAGCGGCCGGCAGAATCGACGGTTGTCAACGCGGCATCGACGTACGCTACGGATGACCGCATAATGGTGATGACCGCGAGTTTAGATGGTCGCGGCAAATGACGATGGTAGTCGGCGGGACCGAATGAGGATTTTTGACCCATCCGGTTGTTTGTCGAGTTATCCGATGACATTAACTGCGCGGAGTGGGTGACCTTTCGGTTGTTTGTCGAAGCTTTTGCTCGGCGACATTAACCCGTATGGAAGAGATCGCAGAAGTCCACCAAGGACGTTTGACCTTTCGGGTTGTTGTCGAGCTTTTGCTCGATGACATTAACCCGCATGTAAGAGATCGCAGAAGTCCACCAGGACGCTGACGGCTCACGCGTAGTTGCGATGACCGACGATGATGGTGGTGGACCGGAGATTGCCGGGCGAAGATGCGCGGACCCATGACGGTAGTCGCCATGACCACAGGCGGTTGGCCCGACGGGGTGGTCAAACCCCAGAATGGCGCGGGCGACGACGCCGTAGTGCGGATGACCCGACAATGGTGATGACCGCGAGATTGCCGCTGGCGATGGTCGGCAAGCGACCGACGATGGTAGACGGCAGACCGGCGACGATGATTTTTGACCCATCCGGTTGTTTGTCGAGTGTTATCCGGCGACATTAACCCGCGCGAGGGTACAAAGTGACCTTTCCCGGTTGTCGCCGAGCTTTTGCTCGGCGACATTAACCCGTATGGAAGAGATCGCAGAAGTCCACCAAGGACGCTTTGACCTTTCCGGGTTGTTGTCGAGCTTTTGCTCGACATTAACCCGCATGGAAGAGATCGGTGAAGTCCACCGGACGCTGACGGCATTGACGCGGTCGGCGCCGAAGATGGCGACAATGGCGGCGACCGAAGATGCCGATGGTCGATGGCGGCGAGACCGGCGACGTGCCGCGATGACACGATAATGCGATGACCGCCAAGATTGCCGGCGATAAGCTGACCGGGCGACGGCAAGGGTGACCGCTATATGGTCGGCTACGGTATCGGCAGCGAATGTAATGTTGTCGACGGCAGCCGTAACGGCGATGACCGGCGATAATGGTGATGACCGGCGAGATTGCCATGGTCGGGCGCAGACGACGAAGTCCACGGTGTGACCACGACGATGAGATTTTGACCCATCGGTTGATTTCGAGTGTTATCCGGCGACATTAACTGGAGGGTACAAAGTTGACCTTTCCTGGGTTGTTTGTCAGAGCTTTTGCTCGATGACATTAACCCGTATGGAAGAGATCGCAGGAAGTCCACCAAGGACGTTTTGACCTTTCCTGGGTTGTTTGTCAGAGCTTTTGCTCGATGACATTAACCCGTACGGAAGAGATCGCAGGAAGTCCACCATGGATGGACACCCGCCGTGAGTTTTACTCGATGACTTATGGAGGTCGGAAGTCCACCAGGACGCTTTTATCGGTTGTTTAGAGTTTTACCGATGACGCTAACCCGTATGGAAGAGGTGGGAAGTCCACCAAGGTTTTTTGACCTATCCCCAGTTGTTAGTAGTGTTTACTCGATGACGCTAACCCGCATGGAAGAGGTCGAATAGTTGTATGAGCTTGTAGCCGAGTTGACTATTGATCTTTGCCTTTTCATTGGTGTTAATTTGCTTATCTTTTGAGATTAAGAGTTGCCCCCCGCCCAAGAATCAAGGAACAAAGTTTGATGAATCTTCATTCTTCGCCGCGCTTTAAAAGCTTGAAATGATCCACCGATGGTGGTTTTGATCTTGTTGGGAAACTTGGTTGTCATACAAGATGAAATAATGGGAATCTTTCCCAGACGGCGCCAAACTGCTGAAAACCACCGCAGAGTGAAAGTTTACGTTTATTGTTGTGTCCAAAGACACACGTGTAATTAAAGAGAACAAGAGACACCTGCACTTTTAACGTGGAAAACCTCAAAAGAGGGGAAAACCACTGGCCTAGCCCAAGAAAAGCTTCCACTATGTATCTTTGAGTACAAAATCTTCCCGATAACAGATTACGAATCTGATATGAGAGAGGAATAACAACCGGTAACAATGATCGTTGTAATTTCATGGTGGAGATGCGGTAACTTCCGGAATACTAATTAGTGATGACAATGGGTGGCGATGGTTGATGGTCAGCTGAGTGCAATCTGTTAGTGCGATCTTGTTTGAGGATCTTCAAGCTTGAGCTCTCTTCCTCCTCACTGGCTTTTCCTCTTCCTCGCTCTGACTCTTCCTTTCTTCCTTGCTTGGACTCTTCTTCTTCTTCCGCTGCTCTTCTTCTTCCCTTGCTTGATGACGGCAAGGATCACACTACGGCCATGGCGTGGTGAAATCACGGTTTCCTCTTCACTTCTTTCTTTCCTCTTCACTTTCTTTTCACCGCCCCTTCATGTGAAATGAAGGTCTATTTATAGATGGAGGAGAGATTCTTATAAATTCATGTAAAGCCCTACCACTCCCCTCGACGGACGGCTCGATGAATCCTTCAATCATTTGATGTATTTTGAGCATTTGGATGCCCAAATGAAGTCGGAATTATGAGATCTTAGGCTCGTTAGATCCGGCCGAGACGCCGATTTGACTATAAATACTATATTTGAGAGCTTTTGGGATTTAATTGATGTCCCAAAGATTCCAAATGATATTTTAAGCCGATCTCGACGACTCAAAATCATATCGCCGACATCAAGATTTGCTTTGATTAGTCATATTTTGAGAGTCATATCAATATATATATATATATATATATATACATGAACATAAAATCAATCCATACAATTATTCTTTTCTTTTCTCATATTAAGTAGAAGCAATCAATCACATTGTGACAAGAATTTTAAAAATAGGCAATAAACATAAAGCAAAAAAGAAAAAAAATGTATATTTAAGTGGAAAATTCATGGTGTAAAAGAAAATCACAGATATATAGAAGGTACAGCCAAAAGAATAAGACAATGAAAATATTAATTTAAACACTAGAGGCTTGAAAATATAGAGAAATTTAAAACGGTTAAAAATCAGCCGAATTATTTTCCTAAATTCTTTTTGATTAAATATAATCCCTATGATTAATTATTATTATATTAAAAGAATGCGGTACTACTTTTGGATCGATAAAAGATGATTTTTATGCCTTTATTTTTTACTGTTATTTGATTAAGTTCGATATAGAAATGTATTAAATATAAAATTTAAATAATTATCCAGGAGTTATATTTCTATTAAAATAAATCAAATAATTTTGAGTAAAAAATAATGAAAGCCATGAACCAAATCTTATTTATTGATGTCTGCCTAATATTTAACAATATGAAAAGATATTCACATACACACTAGATGATTTTATATATTTAGATATTTAATATTTAAAATTTAAAATTATATATATATTTATTATTATTATTTCTTTTTAAAAGTGAATAATATATATATAAGTAAAATATTAATAATTAAATAGTATTAGATAAGAAAAAAATATATAATCAATTTTAAGCTTAATAATTATTAATAATCATATGGTACAGCACCCATCTCCACCGTTCAACGAAATAAAATAATTTTTTTTTTCAAATATATATTTATAATGTTTCTCTGATAAAAATAAAATAAAATAACTAGCTTTTATGGGTGGAAAATGCTTCGCCCCATTTATGACAAAGGCGGTCTCTGAGTTGAAGTTTTCAACTGGGGAAGCAACATCTTGGCTTTTGTTCGTGCCTATAAGTTACACCTGCGGTGCAGTCCCTCGAACAATCTTTGTGAGCTCCACGAGCGCCACGTCAACGGCATCACGGAAGCCGAGATCTCTCCAGCTAGCGTTTGGGTGCGCGTACACCCGCGGGATCATCTCGACCACTCGCTCCCGCATCCGGGCCACCGACGGCTTGGGAATCCGGTCCAACTCTTCCTCGATTCGATCCCACCGGTCCGGCCTGAGAAAACGGACCACTCGTCGGGTCTGCCGTGTACCAAAGATATTGTGTACAGTGTGCTCGAGAAGAAGACGGGGATGCAGCCGAGAGCACGGCGTCGAAGACGGAGCGGCGCGTGAAAGAGTCTCCCGGCGGTTGCATGCAGAACTCGGCACGGCGCATGACAGTGAGGACGCGATCGGGGTCGTGGCAGGCGGACGGGTCGTCGGGCCGGCACTCGACCCGGATACAGCGGGTTGGTGAGGCGGCGCACTGGTTGAGGATGCGAGAGCGGCCTTCTCGAGGTTTGGTGGGCGGGCCGACGAGGAGAGATGGGCAAGGGGAGGCGAGGACGGCTTTCTGCCACGCGGCGAGCTCGGTGGCAGTGGAAGGGTGGAAGTAAGATTGGTAAGGGATGGCGAAGTGGTTGTGAGGGAGCCAGGGGATGCGCTCGACGGTGAGAACGGATATGTTTTGGGTCTCAGGGAGGAGGAGGAGGGGGTTGGCGCCGAGTCAGACAAGGAAGAGGAGGCGGGATGGCGCATGAAGTCCCATGAGGTGCGGCCGATGACGAGGAAGTGATCTCGGCCATGACCGCGAGGCCAGGTGGGCAGAGACGGGAGGATTGAGGCGAAGTCATAGGCGAGTGAATCGCGGAGAGTGAGGTTGGTCTGAGATAATTGGGAAGATCCGTAGAGGCCCGCATAGAATGGGAGGAGGAATAGTTGAGCGACAGTGGGTCGTGAGCGGCAGGTGGTTTTTCGGCGCGTGGAAGATAGCCATGAACTGGGTGGCTGCCATGACGAAAGAAAGGAATAGGGGTTAGCCGAGCCGACATGGGGACACATGTCCGTGTAAGGACCAAGATTGCAGCATTGCAGGAGCAGGTCGGAGTGAAGGGGAGGAAGGGGACGATGTACATGGGATGTCTTGCATTTTCATTCTCAGCTGGAATCAGTGCACTGTTAGGAGTACGTGTTGAGGAGGAGGAGAAGAAGGCAATGTGAGAGATGAGCCAAAGGGACAAGAAGAGGAGGGTGACCAGGAGCTGGGGTTTGGGGGTTGAGAGGTGTGAATTGCTTATCTTTTTGTTTAACGGCCATGGCCGGAGAAGAAGGGATCGAGCTGGATTAATTTGATTAGGTGAGTTTAGTGTTTGGAGTAGAAGGTAGAAGAGAATGGTGATGATTCTGATCTGACCAGCACTCAGAGATGATGAACATGAATATTATGGGGGTTAATTTTTAAAACAGATCAGTTTAAAATGTTAATTATGTGATTAGACACGATAAAAAAAAATTTAAAAATAGGTCTCAGTCAATGGGCTGACGCCGACCTGCTGGCCATTCATGACTGGCCTCAAAATTAGAACTGAGACGGCCACGCCGAAGCTCTGCTTTCTCCATTTTCCTTCTCCCTTTGCGATCCCGTCAGCTTCGCCATTGAAGACGGCCACGGTGAAGGAGCTGCACGGCCAGGAATCGTCATTTTGTTTCCAATTGTTATGGCTTTGAGAGATCTTTCACGATTTAGGTATTTTTAACCAAATGCAAAATAAATTCCAGATCTAGTTTGGATATATTGTTTTGATATAAATATTTGTTATATGTTATTTTTTATGAGATTTATGAAGAGATAAATTGTTATGATTTATGGAGATTAACTGACTTTATCAAGAAGATGTGTTTTATGTTTATGCTTTATTTAATATATTTTTAATATCATCAAAATGCAAGATTTTTTTTATGGTCTAGTTGTTTTCAAGGAAAATCCACCATTGTTTTATACAATTAATGAGAAAGTATATGAGCAAAGAAATGATCTTTATTGATTTTGAGAAATCATATAGTTAAGTATTATGAAAATTGATTTGGTGAGTATTAAGAAAAATATGTGTTAATGATTATTAAAATTATTAAAGATGTGTATGATGGGTCATTAACTAGCTTGAGAAATATTGGTGCGTATAAAATTATTAAAGATGTGTATAATGATGATAAGTGAAGTTAGCTTTGAAAAGATCTATGAAGGTGATGCTTTTGGTTCAAATGAGAGATATGTGATTTGAAATGTTATGAGGGAAGTTATAGTTGGTTTGGTTATGCTTATGCTTATGAATATGCTTATGCTTATGCTTATTTGAGCATATGTGTAAATTATTTAGTGAGAAAAGATTGATTTAAGCGCTTGTCACATCAATTTTACAAAGTTATTGTTTTATAAACATGAATTTATGATTGTGTAATTTGCATGTTTGTGTCACCGCTTTTGAATGTGATATTTGTGGAATTTGTAAGATTATGATGTAACATGTAGCAAGTTTATGGTGTAGATGATTGTGACGACATACATTGTGAACTTTACTGATAATTGTGAAATTTGCAAGTTTATGTCACTATTCGTGATTGTGATAATTCTGCACAATTTAAATTTTTTAAATACTAAATTTCAGGTTGCAGGACGTTAGCCCCATCATTATATCCGTCCGATTTGAACTTATTTGGCAAATTCATCGTGCGAGATAGTGTTGTTTTGTTACTAATAGTTGAGAATGAATTGAGACGTATTCATAGTTCTTTACTATGGTGGTAAACTTAGAGTAAGCCACAATTTCATTCCAACATACGGTGGGAGAAATCAGCCAAATCCCACGACTCGACTCAATGAATTACAACAAATAATAATGAGGTCGCTGAGATCCAAAGAATATATGTTAATCTTGTAGTCGCCAAGAGGGATCGGATTTATTGCAACACACATTCTCCTAAGTCAAGTCGTGGCTTAATTAAAAGACGTGCAACCTATCATTTATGTAGAAGTTAACAAACGTACGCGGTGGTGATAGGGAGACAAGGCAAAGTGGAATGCCGTTAGAAACAAAGACTGAGAACATTACACTATCCTCGGTGGAGTATTATGGCCGAGCAAGATAACATGAATATTTGGTGGGACAAGTTCTACGCTATGGGTGACCCCATAGAGATATTAATCTACCATCTCCTCAAGACCAAGGATATGAAACTATGCCTGAGGTAGAAGTGATGATGAAGAAGAGGATGATAGCGACCGCATATATGATTTGAGGAGAGAACCATCCGCCGTGGTTAGATTTGATTGCTACTCAAGCGTAAGCCACACCAACAACACTGCGTAAGAATGACTATTTTCAGTAGTGCCCAAACAACTGAGAGTGGGATGAGGACGTCCACATTTGATGGCCCACTGACAATTCAATCTTTGAGGCGAGAACCGCATTCCAAATGAACCGGTAGAAGGTATCTATTTTCGACAAGAAACAACTACAATTTCTTGTGAGGTCATCACAAACAACGCTTGAGTATGTCATATGCTCAACAAATCTAAATTCACCTGCACTCATCACTGCACTGTGTTGACCGTTTATGGCGCCTACATGCACGCTCATTTAAGAGGTTAGGGGTGCATGGAAGATTGGTCGTCGATTTTGGTTTCATTCACTCAATGCCTCATGTAAACGATTACAATTCATCGTTATTTTATAAAACCCGCAATCAAATCATATAAAATCACTGAAATCAGATGGAGCAAAGTTCAATATTAGAGATGCAGTATTTTAATTTATTTTTCCTATTTAGAACGAAATCGATCTAAATTTTCTATATATGAGCACATCTTGAAGACGGAGGAATATTCCAAAGACTATTTGAGAGATGAAGATCAGAAGTTCAGATCTTTCAACGAATATGAAGAGTCACGGACTTTAAACATGCATATTCTAACACACGCAGGATCTGAGACACCGGGACTTCTCAGATCATCGATACATGTTACGATGGATGTGCCATCCTCGACAGCAGGGGCAATCTACGCATTACATCTCTCTCACCCCAAGATTCATATCGCCAGTAATGTGGTCTCGAGATGCACCATGACATGCATCCAATTATATATGGACCACCACCATTCCATATGACACCATTATAGACCATAGGTATTGCCGCTTACGCAGGGCATACCTCATGTTACACTTAGATTAGAACAACCCGGAAAGGAAGAAGAGGAAATCATCGAACATCATCGCGCGATCACCACTACCACCACACATTACACTCAAATAATGATTCCACCAATGCGCCAAGATAGGAGGGTTGTACTCTGTTATTTTATATTTGTTATCTCAATTCATGTACCTTTTATTGTATTATTCAACCATTATATTATTTGAATATTTTGATTAAATCAAATAAGAGTTGAGATTCAACCGAGAATTGTAAAGATTCAAACTCAATATCTAAGTTTTTGAACTCGAATTCGCACATTAGAACACTGATCTCACCCGAGATGGCTAAAACTGTGAATAAAAGTTGTAGGATTTTTATTATCTTTCCAACGATACCAAGCACTTCCAAATCCGATATCTGATGAGCAAATGCGACTATAAAATATATACTGCCTACTTAATTTTTTTTTTTTAATATTATTAATCCGCCGGGCCAGATATGTAAGTCGCTTAGCCACGCCGACCGACGTACCGAAATAAGAACGCCACGCTCGCCGACCGACTAGACTTATTTTTAAAATTTTTTTTTATCATATTTAATCACGTAATTAATATTTTAAATTGACCTATTTTAAAAATTAACTCATATTATGGCGATGAACGCGGCATTTGGAACGATCGTCCAAAGGCGGATAATTTATTAAGCAGATAAAATCGATGGGAACAGTGGCAACTAGTAAATTTTCTTTTCGTTTTAGGTTCTCATATGCACGCACGTGCCCAGTGGGTCTAATTTTATTATTTTGACCCCCGTAATCCGCTGCCGGCCACCATTTCTTTAATATTTTCGTAATTTAAATAATAGAATGTAAAAATGTAAAATAATATGTTTGGGAGTAATCAGAAGCGGTGCTACATTCTCATCATCATGCACCGACACTTTTAATATTATTTTTAAATTATGTACCTTACTATATCTATTATAAGCAAAATATAAAATTCGTTTGAGACAACCGTGGCATGTTAGATTTTTTGTTGGCATATAATAATTAGGGAGATTTACATGCATACTATTCAAAATTATTAAATTTACATATCTCATCTTTATGTATATATATATAATACTTAAAAAAATTAAAATAAAATAAATAATAACACCCCCACCATCTAAATATTATAATTCTACAAGCTTTGTCTCTTTTATTTTTGCAATCTACTTCACCCATTCTCCCTCATTTTCAACTATCACTATTATCTTTTTTCTCCCCTGTCACCCTCAATGATCTCGACTTTTGTACACCATTTTGTCATCGATGTCATCGGAGCAGTCTCCCCGATCAACATCAATGGACGAGGTACAAGGAGAAAGCATCAACTTTGACGAAGCTTGTAGGGATTAGCCATTAGAGGTAGGGCTTAAAGTGAGAAAGAGTGTCAATAGTAGCAAAGTTCATAACGAGAATGCATCGATGGACAATGGCTAGATTTGTCGAAAAGTCATGTAGGAGCCTGCTGGGAAAAGATGTGTGGGAACTTGCTAGGAGAACACATTGCAGTGAGATCTAGCTAGTATAATAGTGATATTATATATATATATATATATATATATATATATATATATATATATATATATATATATATATATATATATATATATATATATATATATATGAATAAACATAAGTGTGTGATATGCCAATTTGATTGTTTTGGATGCAATGAATTGTGCTAATAATTAAATAAAAATGTTAATCATATGTCTAGATTAAATAAAGTACCAAAATTATAGTATTTAAATTCATTCCAATTAAATGTGAATTTCAAAATAATTTTAAATTGAGAATTTAATGATTGTAAATAGAATGATTTAAAGTATGAACAAAGTTATAATCTAAATATGTTGATAAGGAAAATCCAACTACATAACAAATGCTCTAATCAAAATCCAAATGAACTCAAACATAATATACAGAACATAATTAGAATTACATGACATTAATTAGAGGACCAAATGATTTTTAAATCTTTTATGTTTATAATCAAAGTAAGTGACACGGTAAGAAGTAGCTAATGAACAAAAGTTCATTTAACTTTGAGATTATCAAGTCATTTCAATACTAAAAGAAGATTGTATCATAAATGAATCATCATGTGCCTTCAATGGAATATTTTGGGTTTTTATTAAAGTTATTGAAAGCTAATTATACAAAATTATAAATAAACTCACATTCTTAGTATGAAGATGATCTAACATTATAATATCTTAAAGATTTGATGAACTATAGAGCTCTATCTAATAATCAACATCGAGGATCATTACTAACAGCTAATCATTGACATCAAAAAAATCAATAGGACTTTAATCTCATGTCCTCCTTAAATATAGAAATATCTACTTAATACAATCCATTAAATTGGACTTAGTGAACCCTTAGGGGAGATTCATGTAGGAGGATTTTTAGTAGGTCATTCCTATCGTATTAACTTAGGCAGCCCTAAGGTATGCATTCTTCACTACTTGTGTTTAGTTATTCCTTGGTAGTTGTAAGTACTAAAAATTCAAGTAATCTATCTATCTCATTTATTTAATTATTTATATGATTGATTATGACTCTGTGAATTAGCTTGACTATTCTTAAAATTTAAGAATTTGAATTCTAGGTGAGTTGAAGGAACCCATATGTTTTTATCTTATTTAGATTCTATTCAAGTGACTAACCCTACTTAGCCAAATTGACCAACCATGCTAGACTTTCAATCTTAGGATTTTTCTAGTATGTTCATAAATTAACTAACCACTAGAAATGCCTTAACACTTGCTGAGTTGACCAAAATATTAGAAGAGTCTAACCAAGTTAAAACTAGGTCAACATTGAGCTTAAGTTAAAGTCAAATAATATGAACTTTTTGTTGGTCATCCTAAATCAATCAATAAATGTGTCTATATTTTAAATTTATCCTAATATGTGCTCAAGAATAAATATGATGAACATGATTGTGTATATTATAAAGAAATTAAGATAATACTTTATACATTAAAGTTATGAAAGAAAATAATTGAGCATAGGTAATGATGTGATACAAAAATATCTTTATACTAGCTTGCAGGTTTCATACTATGGATGCTATACGTTTGTTGAGAAATTTGATGAAGTATAGAGAGAGAGTAAGGAGGATCTACATATGATATTTATTGATTTAGAGAAAGTATATGATAAAGTTTCAAGAGAAGATCTTTGGAGAGTTTTAGAAAGAAAGGAGTTAATATTGGTTATATTCAAGACATTAAGGATATGAATACTAGAACTGATACTTATGTTCAAATACAAGGGAATTGATCAAATATTTTCTTATTTCAGTTGGATTACGTCAAGGATATACTTTAAGCCTATATCATTTTGCTTTAGTTATGGATGTTCTTACTAAACATTTATAGGAGGATGTACATTGGTGTATGCTTTTTGTTGATGATATTCTTCTTATTGATAAGACTGGAGAGAGTTCAAGAGAAACTTCAATTATTGAAGTCAACCTTCGAATCTAAAGGTTTTTGTTTAAGTAGATCTAAAATCAACTATATCGAGTGTAATTTTAATTGTAGAAGATCTAGTGGTGATGTTGTCACATTGGGCGATCAAAGTCATTAAAAAAGAGTGAAAATTTTAGATATCTCAGGTCTATTGTTTAAAAAAATGATGGTGAAATAGATATGAATATTATTAATTGAATTTAAGTTGGATGGTTGAAGTGGAGGAATACATCTGGTCTATTGTGTGATAGAGAAGTACCACTTAGACTTAACGAAAAGTTTCATAAGATGGTTGTAAGCATAGAATGTTGGCTAGTAAAAGAGAAGCATAAAATTAAGTGTTGTAGAGATGAGGATGCTCAAGTGGATGAGTGGCTTTTCTCTTAGAGACAAAATGCAAAATGAATATATACATAACAAAGTTGGAGTAGCTCTACTGGAAGATAAGATTTAGAGAGTGAGTCACTTTAGATGGTTCAGTCACATAAAACATCATTCTTTTGATGACCTAATTAGATGAGTAGATGTATTAAATTCGATTAATATTAAGAAAGGTAGAGGTAGATCTAAAAAGATTTGATTAGGTAGTATAAAAGTGATCTTATTTTATTAGAATTAAATGAGAATTTGACACTTAATAAGATACAATGAAGAAGAATAATTCTTGTAGTTGACCTCACATAGGGGGAAAAGGCTTATTGTTGTTATTTTTAATTTGTACTTAATATATTAATATAGAATGAGGGTCAATCCAATTGACACAAATTAACTCAATTTGACTAATATAACTAAATTGGCTATAACCATTACATTGATTAGACCAATTGGGCATGTGAACTCCTTTAAATCTTATAAAAATGATCTAAGCCACATTAAGATAAATTGCTTTGTGATTCAATTTTAATTTGATAAATAATATGTTTATACCCATTTTGAATGAACTATGCTAATCATGTTATCCTATTAATTTTTTTTAGAGTGGTTATAGTTAAGGCTACCATTGATAATTCTCTAATTCATTCCACATTACTTAAACTACTCTAAGGTTGTTAATTAGATCAATTCGCCAATATGGCCATTATTGGACCCAAATAAGGACATAAGGACATTCATGCTTATGAGGAAATTAGACATATTAAATGGTTGAATCATCCCATTGAAAGTGACTGTAGCCATGAATGTTAAGAGCACTATCTTAATTCAACCCAAATTAATTTGAATTTTTTAAGTTGGCTAGTTTGATCAAATAAGTCAATATGTGCATATAGGTCCATAAAAGGTACAATAAAAATTTCAGCAAATAAATTCCCATTATTTTTTTTATAAAAATCATTTTTTCATGATTATCCATAAGATGGATAATTGGCCTATAGCTTAATACATTAAAGAAATAGGGAGTAAGGAAGGGAAGTCAATCACTTAGGGGCTGTTTAGTTGCCTGCATTTAGAATGCAGTGTAAAAGGAATACAATGTAAAAAGAATGCAGTGTAAAATGAATTCAGTATAAAATGATTACTTTATAGTTGTTTGGTTGAGAGTTTTACAAATTCCTGACTTTGATTTTTTCTGTTTGGATGAAAAAATGTAATGTAAAGTAATCTGAAGGTTTTGACGTTCGGCGATGGCGACCTAGCCTAATCAAAATAACTCAAAATGATCTAAAGTCATATTGAGCTTAACAGAAGGATAATTGGGTGGTTAATTTTGATCTTGTATCATTTTGATTTTGAAGAAAAATTTAATAATTTTGGACGGTTTTATTCAATTTGACTAAATTGAGCCTCTCAAAAAGATTATAATTTAGGTTGAACTAATATGATACTTTTTGGTCAAATCATAAAAAATTTTCTTACTTTCTATCTTCTAATAACTAATTATAATTTTGTTTTACATCTATTTTTTTCTCATTCTATGAGATCAATCATCCAAATCTTTTTATATCTAATTCACTTAAATAGAATCAGAAAGTCAATTTCTCTTCTCTATATTTTGAGCTTGGTATTAGTCATTGGGTACAATTAGGTTTACTCCATTAAAGCATTTGTTTTCTTTAGATTGTGGTCTACAAATTTGGACTAATGTCAGGTCTAATTTGGTGCTACACTAAAATGAATTTTGCCAGATGCTTTAAAACCATTGAACCTTTTTTAGATGGACAATGGGCAACCTCTAGAGGATATCATTCAATATGATCTTAAAGATTTTAATTTTTACTCTGAAAGCTAATCGAAGGTTTCTCCTGCATGACAAAAAATCTCTAGCTTAAATATCGATATATATATATATATATATATATATATATATATATATATATATATATATAGATATATATATATACATGAACATAAAATCAATCCATACAATTATTCTTTTCTTTTCTCATATTAAGTAGAAGCAATCAATCACATTATGACAAGAATTTTAAAAATAGGCAATAAACATAAAGCAAAAAAGAAAAAAAAATGTATATTTAAGTGGAAAATTCATGTTGTAAAAGAAAATCACAGATATATAGAAGGTACAGCCAAAAGAATAAGACAATGAAAATATTAATTTGAACACTAGAGACTTGAAAATATAGAGAGATTTAAAACGGTTAAAAATCAGCCAAATTATTTTCTTAAATTCTTTTTCATTAAATATAATCCCTATGATTAATTATTATCATAATAAAAGAATGCGGTACTACTTTTGGATCGATAAAAGATGATTTTTATGCCTTGATTTTTTACTGTTATTTTATTAAGTTCGATATACAAATGTATTAAATATAAAATTTAAATAATTATCCAGGAGTTATATTTCTATTAAAATAAATCAAATTATTTTGAGTAAAAAATAATGAAAGCCATGAACGAAATCTTATTTATTGATGTCTGCCTAATATTTAATAATATGAAAAGATATTCACATACAGTGATACGAACTGATTTCTTGGTTTGACTGGATCCACAATTAGGCTTAATTGGTTGAGTCACTCCGCTGAAGCCAGAACCCTTGTGAAGAACCGTGAGATCTGACCGCTGGATGGCCTTTAACTACGTTGGATGCTAACACACGGATTGAGTGTTTCTTGAGCTGCTTGCAAGCCGTTGGATCGGGGAAGTTTAATCTCTGTCCTTGGATTTGTTGTTTGATCATGCGGTTCTTGATCGTTTCTTCTTTAGTGGATTACAGGTGTTGAAAGGGTGATAGCTTGATGTAATGGAGGATCGACGGACGTCTGATCGAGCGGCGTACGGCGATCGATCGAACCGTTTGATGATGCTTGTGGAGGAAGTTATTCGTTTCGAATGGAAACGACGTACCTGGTCTGGCCGTCATTCTTCATTCAAGCGTTTGAGATCCAGAGGAAGAGCTCTGGGGAAAAAAGGAAGCCGAGGGAGAGATCGTTTCAGCGCGAAGGAGTAATCCGGTTACCTTCACCGTAGGAAAACTCAGAGGAGGAAGGAAAAGACTTGAGACAGAGAAAGAGGAGATTCTTGCGATAATTCTTCAACCCTTGTTTGATTTCCTCATCTCTATTTATAGTTTTCGGCTTGCTCTTCTAGAATGTTCCTCTATGTCTGGTAACTATTATTTTATTTTGCCTCACGTATTAGAGTTTCTTGATTTGCCATCGCCTTACGTTTTTGTTCTTTTCCGTTATTTCTGTTATGGATTGGATGAGTTGTTCTCCTTGTCTATGTTGAGCAATTTCTCTATTGTATATTGTTACTGGGAAGTTCTGTATTGTTTTGATATAATTTCTCTGTCAGTCTTTGGGAGCTTTTATTGTTCTAGCTGAAAAAATTGTTAATTTCTATTTTGTTTTTCTTTATTCCTCTCTGTTCTGAGGTTGCAATTTATTCTCTGTTTTCTAATATCTCCATACTTGTGAAATCCTTTAGCCAATCCGGCCTTCTTCTGTTTCTTTGGTTTCTGTTGTTGGTTTGAGGATATGAACTCATATCATTACTCCCCTCCCACACATTGACCTTGTCCCCAAGGTCAAAATTAGGATAGATCTGTTGGAACTCTTCAATAGGTACCCAAGACGCATCTGTTGGTAAACTTCCATCCCATTGTATTAAGGCCTCTTTGATTTGCTTATCTGCTTGTTATTACGTGATCCAATACTTTGATCGGTTTGACTAATGGTTGCCCTTATGAATTGAGTTGGAAAACTTGGATGTAGGGAAGAATCACATACGTATAGTTTCGGTCTAGATATATGAAACATTATGGATTCTTGATGTTTAGCAATTCTATCTTATATGCTACCTTCTGTAGAATTTTAAATGGGCCATAATATCTTCTCTGGAGCTTTGTGTCTTGATTTTCCTGAAATAGAAATTTGTCTATATGGCTGTAATTTTACCAATACCAAATCATTTACTTTAAAATGGAGTTCTCTTCTATGTTTATCAGCCATTTGCTTCATCCTATTTTGGGCTTCTTGTAAGTTTGTTTGAAGGCTTTGTATGAGCTTGTCTCTCTGTTGTAACACTGAGTCGACTTCCCTGTTAGTAGTATTGGTAGCATTGTAGGGTATGATTGTAGGTGGTTGTCTGCCATAGACAATATGAAAAGGGGTCATTTTGGTGGAAGTATTGATGGATGTATTATAGGATAATTACGCGGGGAAGAAATTGTAACCGGTTCTTGATGTCTAGGACAAAACTTCTTAGATATTGTTCTAGGATTACGTTAACCTCGGTTTGACCATCGGTCGAGGATGATAAGCAACTTCTTGTGGCTTAATGTTGTGCCACTTAGTTTGAATAATTCTTGCCAAAATTACTCGGAAGAGTGGGTCTCTATCAAATTATGCCTTGTGGTATTCCATGTAATTTGACTATTTTACTATAAAGATCGAGCTAAGTAAGAAGAAAACTTGTTGGAAGAGTGAGAAATGTGCATATTTTGATAATCTATCTACCACTAGTATGAGGTTTGTTACGAGATTTTGGTAGACGTAATAAAATCCATTGATACTTCTCCCAAATGTTGGTGGTATAGGGAGGTTGTAGTAACCACGAGCTTATATATTTGACTTGTTGGCGACGGAAAGTTGCTATAAAATGTTTTATGTCTATTTTCACTTTTTTCCAATAAAATTAGATTCCTTGTTTTATGAATTCCATTGTGTCCTCCTGTTGGTGTTGAGTGTAATTCTCGATAAGAATATTTCGATATCGAATTCTTGGCTAATCTATCTGTCTTTATAGTATAATAATCCATTAGCCACTTTATGTTTTGGAAACATCCTTGGATTGTTTGTTATTTGCTGCTGCATCTGTTGTATTTCCTTATTGGAGCTTGTTTCCTCTTTAATTTGTTGGAGTAAATTTGTGAATTGTTGAGTGTAAGCATATAAATTTAGAGCCATAGAAAATTCTGGCTGATTGAGAGTAGAATTTACTTACATCTTGGATTCTTTTACGGATAGGCATCGTGACCTTGTTAGAAACTCAGCTTATACTCGATAGTATAGTGAATCCAGGAGTTTAATTAGAAATCTTTGTTGTTCAGAAGTTTGGATGGTTTGTTGCATTAATTCTCAATGCTCTTTTAATCTGTTCTGATTGTAAACTTCTTGCCCAACAAATATTGCCTCCATCGTATAGGGTATAGTTCTCTATGTTGTTGTAGAGATAACTTCTTCTTGAAATAAGCAAGAGGTGATTATTTTGAGCTATCTGACTCATTATGTCACGAGGCATCTGTTTCTAAGATAAAAGGAATAGCAAAATTTGGGAATCTTGAATGCTTGGTAATGATATCATAGTTTCTTTCGGTTTTTGAATCTTTGCTATTGATTCTTCATTGGAATTGTTGTTTAGCATTGATGTTAAAGGAGATGCCATTCTTTGCAAATTTTGACAAACTTTCTATAATATCTGTTAAGCCCAGAATCCTCTTAATTTTCTTGTAGTTGGCATAGGCCATGCTTGTCTTGCTTTGATTTTCTTGGGATCCACTTCATCCTTGTGCGGATAGTATATGACCCAAATATTCTATTGAATGAAACGACATTTAGATGGTTTGACAAATAGGGTATGTTGTTTCAGTTGCTCTAAAATAACTTGTAGATGACTTTGGTGTAGTTCCAATGTTTGACTGTATATGAGTATGTCATCAAAAAATACTAGGGCAAATTTCCTTAAGAATGGTTTAAGCACTGAATTCATTAGTGCTTGGAATGTTGAGGGTGCATTGGTTAATCAAATGGCATGGCTAAG
Source organism: Cymbidium sinense (assembly GCA_021442155.1). Lineage (NCBI taxonomy): Eukaryota > Viridiplantae > Streptophyta > Magnoliopsida > Asparagales > Orchidaceae > Cymbidium > Cymbidium sinense. Next base: position 70,778,303 of record CM038219.1, read on the forward strand.
AATTCATAGTGACCTTCATGTGTTACGAAGGCGGTTTGTAGATGGCTTCCTCTGTTACGATTTGATGGTACCCAGATCTTAAATAGCTTGAAAAATCTGTGGCTCCATGTAACTCATCCATCGACTCTCGGGAGTTGGAATGGGAAACTTATCAGGTATAGTGACTTTGTTTAAAGCCCTATAATCCACACAAAATGCCATGTCATCTTTTTTTTTTTAATTAGCAAGTGGAGATGAAAAGAGTGATACTTTCTCTTATGATCCCAGTTCTAACATTTCTTTAATCGACTTTTCTATCTCTCTTTGAAAGTGGTGGTCTATAATTTTTACTTTGTGAGGTTGAGTTCAGTTGCGGGTGTATTTGATGGTCATATTCCTTTTGGGAGATAAACTTTGGAACTGAAATAATTCTTTGTATTGTCTTGCTAATACTTGTTGTATCCCTTGGTAATTTGTTGAATTCCTTTGTAGGGATTATTTCCTCAGTATTTCTCGATGTAAGTATGAAATTATTTCTTTTTATTTTGCAATTTGGTGGATGGAATGTATCTCACACCTTGGTGATGTATCTCCTTGTAGTTGTCTTAATCTGTCATTTTGATAAAATTTCATGGTGAGCTTTTATAATCGGTTGTGCACTCATGATTGTTTCAGCCATTGAACTCCTAACACCACATCTGCCCCTTGCATAGAAAGAAGATAGCAATCAGTAGTGAAAGTGTGTCCTTGTAGTTGTGTAGGGATGTTTGAGCAGATTCCAGAACATTTTAATGTTTCTCCATTCCCTCTTAACACTTAAAAGCGAGGAGTTCTTGTGTGGTCTATAAACTTAGTTTAGTTTAAAGTTGTGGGTTGAACCAATCAATAAGCACTTGTACCTTTTGTTTCCAATTATTCCTTTAACTTAATGTTAGGATTTAGTCTGTAAAAGCATTAAGGTGATTTACGGACATTCTTCCTGAATTAATTCAGAGTCTTACCAAGTATCTGGCTGCATATTGCACTCTTGGTCCTCATTTACTACCATAAGGGCAAAAAGTTTTGATTTACACATGGCCTCTATGAAACTTTTCATGATTGAAACATAAGCCTTTTCTTTTTTGTCTTCCAATTGTCTTTGTAGTCAATCTAGGAATTTGTGAATTTTTGGTTATTGTTGTTGTTGTTTGACATCACTGGTGTGGGAAGTAGTGGAGGCTGTTTGTTCATTACAGGATGTGTAGGAAATCTTGGAGGTCTGGATGTAGATATGTCATCTTGTAATCTGTCTTCCATTAACTTGGCTAATTGAAAAGCTTGTTGTAGTGAGTTTGCGGTGCTTCTCTTTTAATGTCATGCTTTAAACCGATTCAAAATAACTGTAAAATTCATTCGGGAGATTTTTAAACTCTTCAAATTCATTGTAAAACTCTTTGTGGATTTATTTGCAATTTAGCAATTCACCTTAAATCTGTAAAGGGAGGGTCAAACCTCTACTTGCTCTTTGAGCCATGTGTTTAATTGTTTATTGCCATGCATCCGCGATGACTAAGTGCGGATCCATGTACTGAAGCAATTATGAACTTTTGATCTTGACGGGTTATAATATTGGAAAAATTGATGCACTAAATAGACCTTGGGTTGTCACCATTGAATCTTGGCATATCAACTTTGGTAGTCTATTTGTTTGAAATTGAGATCTGGTATGATTAGGAAAGTTGGGTATGAGTACATGATTGTTCTTGATCTTGAGAGGATTTATCAAGTTCCTCTCATTCGATAATCTTACGGATACTTCATTTAGTATCATAGTAATGGATTGCATTTTTGCTCATCATTTTTTGTTGACTGTTTACACATTCATCAATAGTTTTTTAGTGTGTCTTGTGCCATCATTGTTTGAGATGTGGTAATCAACGAGAGCACCAATGATACGAACTGATTTCTTGGTTTGGGACTGGATCAATACAATTAGGCTCTGAATTGAGTTAATTCTGGCTCGGTGAGTCACTCGTGTAGAAACGGGTTGAGTTGCTAAGAGTCCGATGGTGAGATCACGGGCTGATTGGATGGCCTTGCCTTGGCCGTTGGATTGAATCTTGACAGTTGAGTGCTTGCCTGGCCGTTGGATCGGAAGTTTAATCTCTGTCCTTGATTTGTTGTTTGATCATGCGGTTCTTGATCGTTTCTTCTTTAGTGGATTATAGGTGTTGAAAGGGTGATATGATGTAATGGAGGATCGGGCGTCGATCGAAGCGGAAGTGCGGTGATGATGATCAGGCGGTTGATGATGCTGCGGAGGAAGTTATTCGTTTAATGGAAGCGCGTGCACTGATCGGTCATTCTTCATTTGCGTTTGAGATCAGAGGAAGAACTCAGGGGAAAAAAGGAGGGGAGATCGTCGGTGCTTCTCCCGAAGGAGTAATCAGGTTACCTTCCGTAGGAAAACTCGGAAAAGACTTGAGGCAGAGGATTCTTGCGATAATTCTTCAACCTTGTTTGATTTTCTCTCTATTTATAGTTTTGAACTGCTTTCTTAGAATATGTTTCTCTGTAACTTATTTTACGTTATAGTTCTTGCCTATGTATTGTATTAGGTTGGGTTTCTTGATTTCATGATCTTACATTCTTTTGTTCTTTTCGGCGTTATTTATGGATTGGATGAGTTGTTCTGTCATGTTGAGCAATTTCTCATTGTATATTATTCTTGGGAAGTTACGTATTGTTTTAATGTAATTTGTCGGGTCTTTGAGAGCTTTTATTGTTATTTGGAAAAAGCTGTTAATTTATTTTGTTTTTTTTTTATTCTCTATTTACGAGGTTCAATTTATTCTGTTTTAATATCATACTTGTGAAATCCTTTTCTAATCGCCTTTTTCTTTGGTTTCTATTGTTGGTTTGAGGATATGAACTCATATCATACACACTAGATGATTTTATATATTTAGATATTTATTATTATTATTATCTTTTTAAAAGTGAATAATATATATATATATATATAAGTAAAATATTAATAATTAAATATTAAATATTTTAAGTATTAGATAAGAAAAATATATATAATCAATTTTAAGCTTAATAATTATTAATAATCATACGGTACAGCACCCACCTCCACTGTTCAACGAAATAAAATATTTTTTTTTCAAATATTTATTTATAATGTTGCTCTGATAAAAATAAAATAAAATAACTAGCTTTTATGGGTGGAAAATGCTTCGCCCCATATAAGACAAAGGCGGTCTCTGAGTTAAAGTTTTCAACTGGGGAAGCAACATCTTGGCTTTTGTTTGCGCCTATAAGTTACACCTGCGGTGTAGTCCCTCGAACAATCTTTGTGAGCTCAACGAGCGCCACGTCAACGGCATCACGGAAGCCGAGATCTCTCCAGCTAGCGTTTGGGTGCGCGTACGTCACCCGCGGGATCATCTCGACCACTCGCTCCCGCATCCGGGCCACCGACGGCTTGGGAATCCGGTCCAACTCTTCCTCGATTCGATCCCACCGGTCCGGCCTGAGAAAAACGGACCACTCGTCGGGTCGGGCTGCCGTGTACCAAAGATATTGTGTGTACGCAGTGTGCTCCGAGAAGAAGACGGGGATGCAGCCGGCGAGCACGGCGTCGAAGACGGAGCGGCGCGTGAAAGAGTCTCCCGGCGGTTGCATGCAGAACTCGGCACGGCGCATGACAGTGAGGACGCGATCGGGGTCGTGGCAGGCGGACGGGTCGTCGGGCCGGCACTCGACCCGGATACAGCGGGTTGGTGAGGCGGCGCACTGGTTGAGGATGCGTGCGCGAGCGGCGGCCTTCTCGAGGTTTGGTGGGCGTGGCCCGCCGATGAAGGCGAGGAGATGGGTACGGGGGGAGGCGAGGACGGCTTTCTGCAACGCGGCGAGCTCGGTGGCAGTGGAAGGGTGGAAGTAAGATGGGTAAGGGATGGCGAAGTGGTTGTGAGGGAGCCAGGGGATGCGCTCGACGGTGAGAACGGATATGTTTTGGGTCTCAGGGAGGAGGAGGAGGTTAGCCAGTCAGACAAGGAAGAGGAGGCGGGATGGCGCATGAAGTCCCATGAGGTGCGGCCGATGACGAGGAAGTGATCTCGGCCATGACCGCGAGGCCAGGTGGGCAGGGAGGGGAGGATTGAGGCGAAGTCATAGGCGAGTGAATCGCGGAGAGTGAGGTTGGTCTGAGATAATTGGGAAGATCCGTAGAGGCCCGCATAGAATGGGAGGAGGAATAGTTGAGCGGACGAAGGGTCGTGAGTGCGGCAGGGGTGGTTTTCGGCGCGAGCGTGGAAGATGAGCTCAGCTATGAACTGGTGGGTGGCGTGCCATGACGAAGAGGAAGGCAATAGGGGTTGGCCGAGGCCGCCGTGGGCGACATGGGGACACATGTCCGTGTAAGGACTAAGATTGCGGCATTGCAGGAGCAGGTCGGAGTTGAAGCGGGAGGGAAGGGGGACGATGTACATGGGTGCGATGTCGGGGTCGCATTTTTCATTCTCAGCTGGAATCAGTGCACTGTTAGGAGTACGTGTTGAAGAGGAGGAGAAGAAGGCAATGTGAGAGATGAGCCAAAGGGACAAGAAGAGGAGGGTGACCAGGAGCTGGGGTTTGGGGGTTGAGAGGTGGGTGAATTGCTTATCTTTTTGCTTAACGGCCATGGCCGGAGAAGGAGGGATCGAGCTGGATTAATTTGATTAGGTGAGTTTAGTGTTTGGAGTAGAAGGTAGAAGAGAATGGTGATGATTCTGATCTGACCAGCACTCAGAGATGATGAACATGAATATTATGGCGATGAACGCGGCATTTGGAACGATCGTCCAAAGGCGGATAATTTATTAAGCAGATAAAATCGATGGGAACAGTGGTAAGCACGTGCCCAGTGGGTCTAATTTTATTATTTTGACCCCTCTTGTTGGAAAAAATATTACCTGCGGTGCATCCGGAGTCAGCTGAGATTGCACCATTTTTGTTTTTTTTTTAAAAAAAGAGAGAAAAAGGAGGGCCATTTTTTTTTTTTTTTAAAAAAAAGAGAGAAAAAGGAGGGCTGTGATGCAGACTCCGTACCATGCAGACTATGCACGTAATATTCTCTCCTCTTGTTGTCATTATTGTCCGCTGCCGGCTACCATTTTTTTAATATTTTCATAATTTAAATAATTGATTTTTAAATAAAGAGACTATGGCCGGCAGCGGATAAAAAAAATTCATTCCAATTAAAGTATCAAAATTATAGTATTTAAATTCATTCCAATTAAATGTGAATTTCAAAATAATTTTAAATTGAGAATTTAATGATTGTAAATAGAATGATTTAAATTATGAACAAAGTTATAATCTAAATATGTTGATAAGGAAAATCCAACTACATAAAAAATGCTCTAATCAAAATCCAAATAAACCCAAACATAATGTACAGAACATAATTAGAATTACATAACATTAATTAGAGGATCAAATAATTTTTAAATCTTTTATATTTATAATCAAAGTAAGTGACTCGGTAAGAAGTAGCTAATGAACAAAAGTTCATTTAACTTTGAGAATATCAAGTCATTTCAATACTAAAAGAAGATTGTATCATAAATGAATCATCATGTGCCTTCAATGGAATATTTTGGGTTTTTATTAAATTTATTGAAAGCTTACTATACAAAATTATAAATAAACTCACATTCTTAGTATGAAGATGATCTAACATTATAATATCTTAAAGATTTGATGAACTATAGAGCTCTATCTGATAGTCAACATCGAGGATCATTACTAATAGCTAGTCATTGACATCAAAAAAATCAATAGGACTTTAATCTCATGTCCTCCTTAAATATAGAAATGTCTACTTAATACAATCCATTAAATTGGACTTAGTGAACCCTTAGGAGAGATTCATGTAGGAGGATCATTAGTAGGTCATTCCTATCGTATTAACTTAGGTAGCCCTAAGGTATGCATTCTTCACTACTTGTGTTTAGTTATTCCATGGTAGTTGTAAGCACTAAAAATTCAAGTAATCAATCTATCTCATTTATTCAATTATTTATATGATTGATTATGAGACTCTTGTGAATTAGCTTGACTATTCTTAAAATTTAGGAATTTGAATTTTATGTGAGTTGAAGGAACCCATATGTTTTTATCTTATTTAGATTCCATTCAAGTGACTAACCCTACTTAGCCAAATTGACCAGCCATGCTAGACTTTCAATCTTAGGATTTTTCTAGTATGTTCATAAATTAACTAACCACTAGAAATGCCTTAACACTTGCTGAGTTGACCAAATGATTAGAGAAGTCTAACCAAGTTAAAACTAGGTCAAGCTTGAGCTTAAGTTAAAGTCAAATAATATGAACTTTTTGTTGGTCATCATAAATCAATCAATAAATGTGTCTGTATTTTAAATTTATCCTAATATGTGCTCAAGAATAAATGTGATGAACATGATTGTGTATATTACAAAGAAATTAAGATAATATTTTATACATTAAAATTATGAAAGAAAATAATTGAGCATAGGTAATGATGTGATACAAAAATGTCTCAATACTAGTTTGAAGGTTTCATACTATGGATGCTATACATTTGTTAAGAAATTTGATGAAGTATAGAGAGAGAGTAAGGAGGATCTACATATGATATTTGTTGATTTAGAGAAAGCATGTGATAAAGTTTCAAGAGAAGATCTTTGGAGAGTTTTAGAAAAAAGGAGTTAATATTGGTTATATCAAAGACATTAAGGATATGAATACTAGAACTGATACTTATGTTCAAACATAAGGGAATTGATCAAATATTTTCTTATTTCTGTTGGATTACGTCAAGGATATACTTTAAGCCTATATCATTTTGCTTTAGTTATGGATGTTCTTACTAAACATTTACAGGTGGATGTACATTGGTGTATGGTTTTTGTTGATGATATTCTTCTTATTGATAAGACTAGAGAGAGTTCAAGAGAAACTTCAATTATTGAAGTCAACCTTCGAGTCTAAAGGTTTTTGTTTAAGTAGATCTAAAATCAACTATATCGAGTGTAATTTTAATTGTAGAAGATCTAGTGGTGAGGTTGTGACATTGGGCGATCAAGTCATTAAAAAAGAGTGAAAATTTTAGATATCTTAGATCTATTGTTTAAATAAAATGATGGTGAAATAGATATGAATATTATTAGTTGAATTTAAGTTGGATGGTTGAAGTGGAGGAATGCATCTGGCCTATTGTGTGATAGAGAAGTACTACTTAGACTTAACGAAAAATTTTATAAGATGGTTGTAAGCGGAGAATGTTGGATAGTAAAAGAGAAGCATAAAATTAGGTGTTGTAGAGATGAGGATGCTCAAGTGGATGAGTTGTTTTTCTCTTAGATACAAAATGCAAAATGAATATATACATAACAAAGTTGGAGTAGCTCTAGTGGAAGATAAGATTGAGAGAGTGAGTCACTTTAGATGGTTTGGTCACATAAAACATCATCCATTTGATGACCTAATTAGAAGAGTAGATGTATTAAATTCGATCAATATTAAGAAAGGTAGAGGTAGATCAAAAAAGATTTGATTAGGTAGTATAAAAGTGATCTTATTTTATTAGAATTAAATGAGAATTTGACACTTAATATGATACAATGAAGAAGAATAATTCATGTAGCTGACCCCACATAATGGAAAAAAGGCTTATTGTTGTTATTTCTAATTTGTACTTAATATATTAATATAGAATGAGGGTCAATCCAATTGACACAAATTAACTCAATTTGACTAATATAACTAAATTGGCTAAATACCATTACATTGATTAGACCAATTGGGCATGTGAACTCCTTTAAATCTTATAAAATGATCTAAGACATTAAGATAAATTGCTTTGTGATTCAATTTTAATTTGATAAATAATATGTTTATACCCATTTTGAATGAACTATGCTAATCATGTTATCCTATTAATTTTTTTTAGAGTGGTTATAGTTAAGGCTACCATTGATAATTCTCTAATTCATTCCACATTACTTAAACTACTCTAAGGTTGTTAATTAGATAGATCAATTATATGGCCATTATTGGACCCAAATAAGGACATAAGGACATTCATGCTTATGAGGAAATTAGACATATTAAATGGTTGAATCATCCCATTGAAAGTGACTGTAGCCATGAATGTTAAGAGCACTATCTTAATTCAACCTAAATTAATTTGAATTTTTTAAGTTGGCTAGTTTGATCAAATAAGTCAATATGTGCATATAGGTCCATAAAAGGTACAATAAAAATTTCAGCAAATAAATTCCCATTATTTTTTATAAAATCATTTTTCATGATTATCCATAAGATGGATAATTGGCCTATAACTTAATACATTAAAGAAATAAGGGAAGGAAGTCAATCAGGGGTTGTTTAGTTCTTATTTGGAATGTAATGTAAAAGAAATCTGAGTAAAGAATCAGATGAATTGATGTAAAATGATTACTTTATAGTTGTTTGGTTGAGTTTTACAAATTGACTTTAATTTTTTTGTTGAAAAATAATGTAAAATGTAGGTTTTGGCGTTCGATGGTCATGGCGAGTAACAACGGCATGTGGTATGAGTGGAGAGTGGAAGGGCAGAAAGTGGGTGGTGGCATTTCCGCATCACTATATTGGCTGTATTTGGAATTCAAATAAATTGAATTCATACTAATCTACTATATTTGGAATACATTCATTCGTTGGAAATTTCTTTAAACAACAAAAAAAATTAAAATGTGTATTTAAAATTGTTCCAATGATTATGACCAAATAGTCCCTTAATGAAGGTGTTTCATATCTAATTGGAATTAGCCATTTTCCCCACTCCTAAGATTTATATCTATGCTCCCCAACTGCTTATTATTGCTCCAAATGCTCCAGCTGGTTGAAAGAGGTAGCTAACCATGGTTTAACTACAAATAAGCTATGGTTGCTCGTGGCCATGAGGCCATTTATGACCTTAGTCGATCTCATTAGAAAAAAAAAGGAAGAAGATAAAGGGACCATCAAATTGCAATTTGGCTCTGAAATTTTCTAACTAAGCCCTTACATTTGTTTCGTCTAAGCACCCTTAAACTTTCTGGTGAAGGAATTTCCATGGGAGGGATTGAAATAGAAGAAAATTTAATGAGTTAGGCTTCGTTTACACTGTTCGGAGCCCAACCCATTTTCCCTAAATTAATTAGAGGTAAAGTTGATCCCGTAACTATCAAATCTATTTAAATAGATTTTAATGATCTAGATCTCATCGGATGGTGATTGTATCAAACCAACTCTGTTTTTTTTTAGAAATTTTTTTATTTTAGCAATAACTTGATTATTAATTCAAATCAAATGAAATTTTAAATTTAGGTCTAATTTCTAATAAGAAATTTGAGAGAAATATTAATTCCAAAAAATAATTATATTTTATATGTTAAAAAATAAATTTCAATTATTTTAATTACTTAATACTTTATATTAATTTAGAATATTCTCAAATCATTTGAGGAGGATTAAAATTACTTGTTACACCCCCATAAAATCTTAAGCTCATTTGAAAGGTGTGAATTTTATAAATAATCTATTCACTATTCTAAATTTACAATAATAAAAATAAAATCTATAAATTTAAAAAATTTATAGGATCTCCTCAACTTGTTATTATATCCGAAAGTTATTTTATTTTGTTGATTAATTAAAAATAGATATTTTTATATTTTTTATTTTTTAAAAATGATTTAATAGTTAGTTAAAATTTTTAAATAAATTATATGAAATTTTAAAGATTAAAGATAGCTCTAGATATTTTCGTAGAATTTAATTAGGCTATTTACTTAATGTTTTTTATTTTCTAAGTGAAAATCCTCATATTTATAAAATTATCATTTTATTCCTAGTGGACTCAACCATATAATATTTTCTCGAGGTGTGATATTATGTTTATATTATAACTCAAGTTTATAGAATTTATTTAATATGCTTTACTATTTTTAATAATAATAATTTTTAGTTATTTAATTATTAATTTTTTTAAATACTTTCAAAATATTGTATGTTTCCTTAAAAATAATAAATAACACAATAATTTAAAATTAAATTTTAATTTTATAAAATTTATAATCATAATTTTTAATTTTTAAGAAATTATATAATTATAATATTGTTATTTAAATTTTATTTAAATGATTTTTTATTATTTTAAATATGAAGTCATTATTTTGTTTTTTTTGAGATAAAATCTAACCATAACAAAAATCTTATTAGAATACTATATTGTAGTAGCATGCTTGCACTCTTTGATTAAATGCAAGCATTAGACTAGAAACCATTAATTCATTGCACTATCATAATAGTTTTTGATCTTATTTTTTTTATTTTGATGTAATCTAATATAGGGTTGATTATATCAATTAACTCTATATACATTGATATTTGTGCATACAAATTAGTTGCCTAAGTAGGTATCTACTTTGGTGGGAAACATATACTCTAAGACTATCTTACATAACATCCTAGGGATTGATTATTTTCTGAACAACTTTAAAAGTTCAAATTATTAGTGTCATGCTTATTGATCCATTCCTTTGAGTTAATTCTAAAACATGGTATTACACTTTATATTACATTTTCAATACTTAGTCAATTTCTCTGGCTAAGTAACATAATTTTGTTGGTCTATCTTTCTCAAACAATGCTTCTTTTATCCCCCTCCCACTCACCCCTCCCCGTCCCCCTCCTCCCAAGTCATGTCATCTGAACTAAGATAATTTCATAGGCTATTCATGCACAAATTGGTTAATCTATTCATGATATGGCTAAATTCTTATGGTTGTACAAATACCTTATTTAAGAAATTAGATATCCTTCAAACCAAGTGCCTAATTTATTTCACCTATATCACTTTTAGTCAAATTCTTACTTGTTTAAGGTATATTATTTTGACAAAGTTGTTTTATAATCCAGTTACACCTTATGATCAAACACTATTTGTCTTAAGTCAATTTAATACTATTTCCTTTTCTAAATATATGATTTCGATTTAAAATTTTACTTAGAACCTGGGTATTTTATATATTCTTTTATAAATTTAGAATATGTTTATCCTCAATTGTATATATCTCACTTAAACACTTGAGTCCTAGACTAAATAGTTGATAGTCCAAATTATTTTTATCATTTTGATACATTTGCAGGTATATGAAGTGGTATCAATACTTTAGGTTATAATACATCCTATATGAACTATGATTATGATTTGATTATTATTAAATGATATTTTATTTGATAATGAATTTTTTTAATCATAATCATGATTTATATGATCATTTAGCAAGTATGTGGTGTATCACAAGGAAGTCTAATCATATGAGCTAAATCAATCAATTAAAAGCTAAAACAGATAGTCTTATTACTAGAAACAAAAAGATCATGGGAGGAAATTAAGCTTGAAGCAATGAAGATAACTGAAGGCTTGTTGTGTATGAACTTGTGTTTTGTTAAATGTTATGTAATTGTTGCAATATTATATATAATCCATGGTAAAATGCTATGTATGGTGTCTTGTACTAAGATAGGAGAGGTTTATTGAGAATTATAATTAATTAATTAAAATAAAATATTAATTATACTTAAATCACCATGTGGCTAGCGTTTAAGTGAGGTTGGAGTCATCACTCCCTTGTCCCCCACCTCCCAACTTAACCCTCTACTCATAATTTGAATTGGTATTGCATTAAAATATGGCTTGTTGTGGCTGAAAGTTTGGTTATTGTATTTAACTAAAATTTGAAGAGGAATATTTATGGTTGTATTAAACTTAAATTGATTAAACTTAATTAATTATTTGTTGGAACTTAATTAAGTTAACCATATGAAATCAAATTAAAAATTAATTAAGTTTCAATTATGGTCAATTAATCAACTTAAATTACCTTTAAGAATGACGAAGCACTAATCAAGTCTTAATTAATTTGATTAAGGTCATAATTATTCTTTAATTAAATTTTGGTTAAATTGATCTTAATCGACTTGATGAATCATTAATTGACCTCTAATTACATAATCACTTAAATTAGTCATTAAGTAAGTTTAAACACTTAATTAAATTAATTGTAGTGAGTTTAATTAATTTCTAAATCAAGCTTCAATCATTTGATCAAGTAAATCATTTAATTGAGATCAAACTTACTAAATTATTAATTTGATCTTAAATGAATGAACAATTTAGCTAAATCACTCATTGTTAGTTTAATTAATCATCAATTAAATTTTAATTAAACTAATTATTTGATTAATCCTAAATCTAGCTAATCATATGACTAAGCTAAATTATGATGAACCTAAATTGTCACTTAATCATGGATGAATTAATTGAACATTATATAAGTTAGTTACTTAGTTAACCATTAATCAACTAGTCATTTAATCAAGTTAGCCATTTATTAAACTCAAATTAAGTCAACCACTCATTTGATTAAGTTAGATTAAATTGAACTAAGCAAGTCACCTAAATAAGTCATATCAAAATGACTCTTAAATCAAACTTAACATAAATTAAAACACTTAATTAAGTTTATTATAAACATTCAATTAATCATTCATCAAATTTTAGTCAGACCAACTACGATTAATTAAATAATTAACTAATTTCTAATAAAATTAATAATTTGATTAAACACTTGATCAGGCTACTCAATTAAGTTGATCATATTGAACAAAAAAGAATCTTTCTTTTAATCAAGTGAATCAAACATCTAAGTTAAACCCAATTTGAAGAAACTACTTAAATAAGATAAATCAAGTTAACCATTAATCAAACTTCAACTATATAAATCAATTGATTAAATTAGTCATGAACATTTAATAATCATTTATTAAACCTTAACTAAGTTAATTACATAACCAACCTAACCTAATTAAATATTGACTAATCATTGAACCTTAAATTTAATTGAAAATTAACTAAACTTATTATGATTATTCATTTGAACTTTTAATTAAATTGACCACTTAATTTCAATTGGAAATTAACTAAGCCTTTAATCAAAGAAAACATTTAATCTAATTAATGATGTAGAACATCAAGAGGAACCAAAAATTAGAGCCCAAGGTCCATTTACAAGATCTCAAGCTAAAGCCCAAGAAAATTTAGCCCAAGGTCCATTTACAAGATCTTAAGCTAAAGCCCAAGAAAATTCAAGAAAGAAGTAAACTTAGCCCATTAGCTGTTGGCCCATTTCATGATTTCATCTTTTCTTATTTATTTATGTAATTTTTAATTTTCTTCTAGAAACTCCATGTTTGAAAATTTGCATTTAAAAATTCAAAGCATGACATGTGGGTGGTTGGCATAAAATAATGAGGCAATTTAATGCTTCACATTAATGTGGTCACCCACTTTTCCCTCCATGTTTTGAATTCTTTTCTTTTGAAATATGCTTGTAATGGCTATATAAATAGCCCTCTTGAATGAAAGGGAACTTTTGGCAATTGCAAAATTTTGAGTTATTCTTGTGGTTTGAGAGCTTGGTGGCCAATTCTTGGCATTCCTTGGTGGGGGGCTAGTTATCCAACATCTTCCTTCTCCCCAATACGTTCTCTCAATCTCATCAAAAGAAAGAAGCCCTCCATCAAATTTGGTATCAGTGTCCGGAAGGAGTAGATTTGGATAAAAGTTAGCTTCAACAAAGGGAGCATCTCAAGTAATATACTTGTCTTCAAACTTGTGAGTTTTTCTTGAACTTGTGAGGTTAATTGATTTTCTTTTATATGATAGTTTAAATACATATTAGTAGCTTGAAAGGATAGATATTGCTTGCAAGTTTATGGTGATAACATAAAATTTCAATTAGTAAGCTCCACTATATTTTAGCCATTTCCAATGTGAACTTGTGCCTCCTCCCCTTCAAAAAAAAAAAAAGAAAAAAATTAAGAGAGCACCTGGTTAATTCTTCACCAAAAAAAATATAACCTAGCCATTAGTGCAAATCAAAATCTAATTACTTACTTTATTATCTTTGTTATTGTTTATGGTTAATTTTAGAAGTTTTTTTTACTAACTTATAATAACTTGCTTTCTCAAAAAAAAAAAAAAAAAAAAGAGGCTTGATAAATTTGAGCATTTTTCATTTCATAATTTTTTTTTTGCATAATAATATAAATGTGTTAAACTTGGTGATTTTGGAAGCTAATAGAACTTTGTCAAAAGACCTAAATGTCCAGGAGAGCTTGGGATTTAAGTGGTCTTGTACCCCTCCTCACACAGGAAGTTCTCTTAGCCTAAAATTTCTCTTTGATTGCACAATTATATTATACTTTTCATTTTTTCATTTAGCCTTCATATTTTTTTTTCATTTTAAAAAAAGAAATCTCATGGCACCAAAATCTATCTCTCAAGATCAAGTTAAAAATTTGACTAGATTAGTTGATGCTTTAGATCTTAGGATCCAAGATAATGAATTAAAACTCAACAAATATTAGAAGAAAGTAAGAATCAAATGCAAGAACTTAAAGAACAAATGCAAACTCTTATTAGCATCTACAAAATAATAGAGTACCAACTCCTCCTCCAATACACCTCAGCATAGGAATAGATGAAGAACATTCCAAACCATAGAGAAAATCAACCACTTAGAAGACAATCAATTGCTAGAAATGGTGGAGGGAGAAAATTATTTTAAGACTATAAGACTCTAATGATCCAAGTCGAAGAGTTAAAGTAGAAGCCCCAACTTATGATAGTACATGACCCAAATAAATTTCTTGATTGGTTAGTTCAAATGGATGACTTCTTTGATTGGTATAAAATGGATGATTATCAACGTTACTTTTGCTAAAATGAAATTAATAGGACATGCTAAAATTTATTGGACAAATACTTTAGCTAAAGAACAAAGATTAGGAAGGACAAACCTAACTTGGATAGAAATGAAAGAAATGTTAAGAGCAAAGTATTGTCTAGCATCATGATAAAGCTACATATTATATTAACTTTGAGACAAGGTAATTATCTTATAAGAATACTTAAATACTTTTGAAGATCTAGTTTCTAGAACTGATTATCTGATAATGATTGGCAATTAGCCAATAAATTTTTGTTATTGGACTTGAGTGACATTAGAAATGAAGTTGCATTATTTGGTTGAACAACAAAAGAAATCACTCTCTCTAAAACTAAAAGTCAAGTACCTTCCATTTCTTCTCATAGATCTATTGTTAGCCATCCAAATGGCCCAACCACTTTGCCTAAAACAATTGAGGGAGCTCTAAGAACACTAGGGAAGTAATATGTTTTAAATGTCATAAAAAGGGTCATATGCAAAATCAATGTAAAGCTCAAATCTTATTTTTAGAAGAAGTTGAAAATCCAATAGACGATAATCTAGAAGAAGTTTATGATGACACCCCATTATCTGATGAAGAATTAGAATTAAATGATGACACTCATGTTAATGTGATGAGATATCTTAGTGTAATTAAAAATGAGGCAGAAGATTGGAGGAGAAAGAACATTTTTAGCATGTATGTTTTGTGTAATGAAAAGAGATGTAGGTTAGTTATAGATGGAGGAGTGCTATGAATGTCATTTCAACACACACCTTAACTCGAGCCAACCTAAAATCAACCTCACCTGAGCCATTTCATGTTATGGGTAAATCATACATCTCTTCCCATCACCAATCGGTGTTTAGTTCTATTAAAATAGGAAGCTATGAGGATCAAATTTGGTGTGATGTTCTATGGACATTGCTCATATTCTCTTAGGACGACCTTGGCTATATGATATGAATGTTATTCACTATGGTAGGGAAAATACTTATGTTTTTAAATATAATAACAAAACTATTAAACTCTTATCAATAAAGCCAGTAGAAAAAACACCCTCCATAACACCACAAAACAACTTGACTTGCAACTAAGCCTCTGAAGAAGAAAATGCCAAACTTCAATTAATTATCATAGAAAATCCTTCTATACTATCTATCATTTAAATCCACTTTACTCTTCCTCCTTTGACCCCAAAGATAGAAATAATAGGTTTTGGAGTTTCTGAATGAATTTTGATCCATTTCTTCTTCACATATTACATATAAAAGAAGTCATACTAGAATCTAATGAGTCTCACATACCTGATGTGGTCTCTTCTCTTCTTTTTGATTTTAATGATATTGCACCTGATGAGCTTCCTAATGAGCTACCTCCTCTTAGAGACATTCAACATGCTATTGAGTTCTTACCGGGTTCTCAACTTCCTAATCTTCTCATTATAGGATGAACCCTACCCAGCATATTGAGATTAAGACAAGTTGAGGAATTATTAAGAAAGGGTTTTATTCAAGAGAGTCTTAGCTGGTTCATTAACTCCAAAAAAAGATGGAACATGGCGAATGTGTGTTGACAGTCGAGCAATAAATAATTACTATCAAATAGGTTTCCCCATTAGATTAGATGATATGTTAGATTTAATCTAGCAAATTTTTTTCAAAGATTGATCTAAAAAGTGGATATCATCAAATTCATTAGATCAGAGATGAGTGGAAGGCCTTTTAAGACCCCATGGACTTTATGAATGTCATGCCCTTTGGACTTTCAAATGCTCTAGCACATTTATGAGATTAATGAATCTTGTTCTTAAACCATATATAGGTAAATTTTGGTGGTGTATTTTGATGATATTCGATTTTAGTCCAAGTGAAAATGAACATCTACAACACCTACAAATAGTATTTGTCTTGCTTAGACAAGAGAATTATACATTAATTTAAAAGTGTTTCTTTTGCAAGCGAGGTAATCTTTTTTGGGCTTTATTATATCCTCTTGGACTTAAACGATCCTTCTAAAGTAAAAGTAATCTTAGATTGGCCATCACCTAAAAGTTTCTTGAAGTTAGAAGCTTTCATGGTTTAGCCACTTTTTATCAAAGATTTATTAAGAATTTTAGTACCATTGTTGCTCCGATAACTAATATACTAAAATTAGATAAATTTTATTGGACTTCCAATGCACAAAAGGCCTTAGAACAAATTAAAGTTCTTATCATACCCAATCCTTAGGCTTCCGATTTTTCTAAACTTTGAAGTTACATGTGATGCTTGAAGGGGGATAGGTGGAATTTTGAGTCAAGAGAATCATCCTATAGCATTCTTTGGTGAAAGTTAAATGAAACAACGATATTCCACTTATGATAGAGTTTTATCTTTGTAATTCAATCCTTAAGGCATTGGCGACACTATCTCTTACATAGAGAATTTATACTTAATTGATCATCATGCCTTAAAATTCATTAATACTCAAAAATTAAGTCATAGGCATGAAAAATGGGTTGAATTTTTACAAGACTACTCTTTTGTTCTAAAGCATAAGCTGAGTTGAGAATAAAAAACCGATGCTTTCTAGGTAAACCTAATGATTTCCTCTTTAGAATTGAGAATCCGGTTTGATAGAATTAAAGATGATTATATTGTGTGACGATTTTCACTTAATTTATCTTGAACATCTAGATAAACCAATAACTTTACAAGGGACATTCTTGATATAACAAATGGGTATTTATATAAAGGAAAACAATTATGCATTCCTCGATCTTCTCTTAGAGAATTTCTTATCAGCTATCTTTGGGGTGTATGGTCATTTTGGAAAGGATAAGACCATATGTTTATTAGAAAATAGATTTTATTGGCCTTCATTAAAAGCGAGATGTTCAAAATTAGTGGCTCAATATTTAATTTGTAAAACTATCAAACAAAGGACACAATACACTTCCTTACATTCTTATAGGCCTTGGGAAGACCTATCAATGGATTTTATTTTAGGATTACCTAGATGGTAGAGGACATGATAGTATTTTTTGTTGTAGTGGATAGATTCTCAAAATGGCTCATTTCTTACCTTGTTCAAAAAATGATGCTTCTTATATAGCTAAATTATTTTTTAAGGAAATAGTGTGACTCCATGGTCTCCCTTTAACCATTATTTCTGATAGGGATGTTAAGTTTGTCTCATATTTTTGGAAAATATTATAGAAATTATTAGGAACCAAATTAAAATTTTCTTCTGCCTTTCACCCACAGACTGATGGACAAACTGAAGTAGTTAATCGTAGCTTAGAAAATTTGCTTAGATGCTTAGTAGGTAAAAGCCTAGGAAATTGGGATTTACATTTGCCAACCTCAGAATTTGCCTATAATAGTACTACATCTAGAACTACAAAAAAATCACCATTTGAGATAGTCTATGGTCAAAACCCACGATGACCAATTGATGTTGCAAACCTACCATCTCATGTATTTTCTGATGCAGCATTCTCATTTGTTAAAGATTTTCAAAGCCTCCATGAAGATATAAGAAAGCAAATTACTATAAGTAATGAAAATTATGCTTCTAAGGCAAATCATAATTGTTCAACAAAAGAATATAAAGAAGGTGATTATGTATTGATTCGCATTCAGCCTGAGTGTTATCAAACCACTAGATATAAGAAATTACATGCAGCACGGCCCATTTAGAATTCTTAAGAAAATTGAAACTAATGCTTATCACCTTGATTTGCCTGCTGATATGCTCATTCATCCTGTTATTAAAATTGAAGATATTCTATCATACAAAGGAATTAGCAAACCTCCACTTGTTCGTCTAACTCTTTAGCGAGATATAGCACTTGCGAAGCCCTCTTTCCTTGAAGTTGACTATATTATCACCGAAGCACCCATTAATCCAGCTTCTGAACATCAATTTCTAGTTCATTAGAAGAATAAGCCACCAGCTGAAGACACATGGTTGACTCATACTGATTTGGAGAAGTTAGCCCCACAATTAGTAGAAGATTTCTTAAATTTCAACTCTGAGGCAGTTCAATTGAGCCAGGGGAGTTGATGTAGAACATCAAGAGGAACCAAAATTAGAGCCCAAGGTCCATTTACAAGATCTCAAGCTAAAGCCCAAGAAAATTTAGCCCAAGGTCCATTTACAAGATCTCAAGCTAAAAGAAAATTCAAGAAAGTAAAGCAGCCCATTAGCTGTTAAGGCCCATTTCATGATTTCATCTTTTCTTATTTATTTATGTAATTTTAATTTTCTTCTAGAAACTCCATGTTTGAAATTTTGCATTTAAAATTCAAAGCATGACATGTGAGGTGGTTGAATCCACATAAAAAATGCATGACATGTGGGTGGTTGGCATAAAATAATGAGGCAATTTAATGCTTCACATTAATGTGGCCACCCCTTTTCCTCCATGTTTTGAATTCTTTTCTTTTGAAATATGCTTGTAATGGCTATAAATAGCCTCTTACTTGAATGAAAGGAAACTTTTGGCAATTGCAAAATTTTGAGTTATTCTTGTGGTTTGAGAGCTTGGTGGCCAAACCTTGGCAATCCTTGGTGAGAGAGCTAGTTATCCAACATATCTTCTTCCTTCTCCCCTAATACCCACGTTCTCTCAATCTCATCAAAAGAAAGAAGCCCACCTCCATCAATTAATCATCAAATAAAATGTTAAATAATTGATTAAGCTATGCCAAAATTAAAAGAACATAATCAAACTTTAATTAAATTAATCATCAAATCAGTAACCTTAAATTGAACTAATTGAATTAATCATTTAAGTTAGCCTTCTCAAAGCATAAATTATTTAACTTTAATTAAATTATATCAAATTATCAAGAAAAATCAAAATTAATCTATCTAAAATGCGCAATCATATGCCATATAATTTGTAAACTTGAGATAGTAGGGCTACTAGTTTGAATGAGGTATTAACTTCATATCTTTATTGTAATAATAACACATTTCTATGGACATGAAATTGTAGAAATAAACTCAAATAAAAAGAAGTAATGTTTAAAATGCAAAGAGTAACCAATGCCATTAAAAATGTAATTAAATTCAAGAAAATTACCATAGATCCAAAAATAAAAGAAGTCATTTAGTTTAGACCTTTAGAGTAACTCTTTATCCATGATGAAAGGTCCACTCTATCAGGATTAGGGTATTGATTGAATTGGGTCTTGCCTCAAGCAAGGCTTATTTTCTTCTTCACACTTTAAAACCATAAAATCAACTCCAAAACAAATTAAATAAAACTTAAAACATATTTTAAAATCATTTAAACAAACAAATTAAAACCACTCAATGATAAACTAAGTTAAACTCTAAGCTTAAATTAAAACTTAAACCTTAATAGCCTAATACAATATTACCACACTAGCCTCTTTTCACACGTTAGATTATTAGGCCACCAATCTTAGGTTTAGGATAGGTCGATGCTTTATTTGAAATGTATTATTTTTCTTATTTTATGGAGTACTATTTTAGACTAGATGTTAGGATTATTTGTTCATAAACTAGATGTTAGGGCACTATTTATTAGACTAATATCATTTTTTGCATGGGCTATGCGTAATAAAGGGACCACAATAGGTGCTATTTAGTTAAGTCCATAAGCATAACCCATTAGGATGGGTTGGCATAGTACCCACTGATGCTTAGCCTGAATATTTGAAATATAAACTAATTATGTATATGTGTCTACTAATCTCTATTTTACAGGCTTAGTTAGGATTTTTTTTTGAAATTTAGACATAACTTGATACTAGAATTAAGTTAAGATCTATGGGGTTTAAGATTGGCAAGAGTAAATTACAAAAGTTAGTGGTCTTTTGTGGTGCCTAAGGATGTCTCTAAAGAAGGAGATGATCCAAAAAAGAAAAGTAAGATGAAGACCCCCATAGATCAAACTTTTAATTTTAGGTCAGTTTGTATAAGAGTAGAGCTTGATTATCCATTCTTCTTTCTTCAAGAGTGTATAATGAAACTTGGTCACACTGGCCTTTCTTTTAATTAATTTATTTTATTTGGTGTGTTTATTTTGGGTGTGTAATAGAACAACATGCTTTTTATAAATTTATTTTTGTAACTTTGTGATGTGATTTGAAAGTTTGATTTATGCTATAGGCTCTATGTTGACCTCATTTTTAGATGAGGTTGACAATATCTCCAATCATAGTAATTAAGATCTCTAATTTTAGATTGAAGCTTCCTAATTAGGCACTTAGGAGACTACACTTAGTGACTAAGTGAACAAACTAGAACCAAATAAAAATAAAATCAAATTCTAAATTTAAAACTAAAACTAAATTTGAAATTAAAATCAAGCTCAAAATCACCTAAGTCCAAGAAAAATTAGATAAAATCAAAATAAATTTAAATTAAATCAAATAAAATGCATATAATCAATCCAAAAATATAAAGGAACCTAAAAATAAATCCAGGTGAGGTTTAAAGTGGTCAATCAAGTCACTTGAACTAGAGTTAATCCATGTGGGTCTCACTAAGTCAAAGATCAATCAATCAAGATTTGGCCAAATTAAGTTATTCTAAATACTCAAAATTATCAAATGAACACTTTCAAACATAAAACTAAATATATCTAAATTTAATGAGGATTTAAGTGAGCTGATTTGGCTACATACCCCAAATTAAACTAAAATTAATTCAAATTAAACATCCAAAATCATTTGAAAATCATAATTAAACATAATTCAAATAATCTTTGGGTTTAATTTGACCAATTTGGTCATTTAACCCAAGTAAACTCATATTTAATCCATTAAGGCTAATTTGGGTCAAAATGGGTCTAAATCAAAATCAAATTTAAATTAATTGAAATTAATTAATTCAAATCATTCCAAACATTTAATTGAATACAATTGAAAATCAAATTCATTTTAATTTGAGTCAAATTGGTTGTTTGATTCAAATGAGTTCACCTTAACCCATTTGAATTAAAAATATGTTAAAGTGAGTTCTAACCAAAAATTAAATTTGAAATAATTGAGAACGATTGAAATTATTCACTCATTAACATCATGGATGAACAATTACATATAATTGAATCAAACTCCAACCTCTAAAATGACTACTTAAGCTAAATGATCCACTTTGATTCATTTGAGTCAAATGGGTCAAATTAAGCCTAACCATGACTAATTCATTAGAAACATGAAACAATTGATCCATGAATCATGTAGTAAGAAATTAACAATGATTGAGTTGCATAAGCGTTGATTAGGTTAAGTAGAAAATTAGGATTTTCTAATTTAAAAATATTAAAAATGCATAAACTTAAAAAATTCATAAAAAATAAAATACTTAATAAAAAAATGTAAATAATAGCTCTATGGATTCATCTTAGTGAGAAGGATCCTCTAAACCAAAAGCCCCAAATTTTATTAGGTAATTCTGGGTTAATTTGAGTGTAATTGAAAATAATCAAATCTAAAATAAACCTAAATTAATGATCTAATGAATTTAAAACTTTGGGTAATTAAAATTAAAGTTAAAATATACTTTCAATAAATTTTTTGGGAATTATTGGTGATTAAATTGAGAGATATAAAATTTTCAATCTCCAAACATTAATTTAATGAAATAAATTAATAATAATTTAAACAAATTAGGAAAAATTGTCGAATTAACTCAAGGCATCATAATGAACATCAATAAACCTAAAAATACTAACAAGCTCACTAAAACTCATTAATCCTCAAAATAGCTTAGTTAGGAATTAATTGAATTAATTAATTCAATTAATTAAGCTAAACTTGAAAAATTCATAACAAATTGAATAAAATTCCAAAAAAATGAACTAAACCCTCTATAGATTCATTATTCAGAAAGGAATTAAACGAAATTAAAAGTCCTAATAAATTGTCAATATTTTATGCCTAACTTGAGTTTTATTAAAAAATTAAAATATTTATTTATCCTAGACTACATCTTTCATTAAGATAAAATTTTAAAGAAATGAACTTGGAAAGGAACCCCACTTGCCATAAAATTTTCAAAATTTAATGACTTATAAATTAGAAGTTATTAAAATTTCAAGTTAAAGATCAATTTAAATAAAATTATAAGAAAAAATTGTAGAAATTATGAAAATTCATAAAATCAAATTAAAACACTTTCAATGAAATGAGAGGAATTAGAAAAAAATCCTCAGCCCTCTAAAGTTAGGGAACCATAAAAATCACATTTTAGGGTTTAAAAAATAATTAAAGGCATGAAATTGCTTAAACAATAAGTTTTAATTGGAAATTCCATAATAAATCAATTAATTAGCTAAAAATTATGATCAATCAATCCCTGAGTTTAACATTAAAATAAAGATACATTAAAATTAAAATCACCTGAAATTCACTTAATATTAAGTGAATAATTAAAATTATAATTAAACATAAATAATGTGGTGTTTTAATTTGAAGTCATAGGAACACCACGCAGATCTTTAGAGATACTTATTCAAATAATCGAGTGAGATATTAAGGAATGATGTACTATCTTGAAGGATAGAAACATCATCCTATAATAGACTCAATCATCTAATAAGGACGCGGATCATATATATATATATATATATATATATATATATATATATATATATATATATATATATATATATATATATATATATATATATATATATATATATATATATATATATATATATATATATATATATATACCAGAGATCTTTTTCCTACTTTACATGGATAAGTAAAAGAGAGTTTATTTTATGCCGAGTTCTTTATTTCCCTATGGAAGCAAGATTCCATAGTTAATTACATCCTAGGAAATGAGAATTTTCTAAGAACACTCTCAATTAAAGTAGTCAACTGATGTCTCTAAGGATTTCAAAGATAGATAAACAAAGAATTGGTCATTTTAGAAAGCAATCAAGAAGAACTCAAATATGAAGAGTTCTTAGCGGATTCTAAAAGACAATAAGTAAGAAGCTCATATGATATTAGAAAGCCAAGTGAGTGCTTCAATCTAATATATAGTAATGCTTTTTATTTTTGAAAGAGAAAAAATTATTTATTTGAGTTAGAATTTAATTAGAATGCTAGGACTTAGATTCCAACAGCACAAGATTATGTAAATGCCTAAGAAGTGAGAACTTATACTAATAGCAAAGGAGAAATAAGCCACCTCAGAACCTAGATCTAGAGTGCTGTAGCACAAGCTAAGAGCCCAGCCTAAATTTATTCGAGGAAAGTGGGATATGATGGTTCACTTCCACAAGAAAGAATGAACTGATCCTGACTCTTCTGGACTTACAACCACCTGGAATGCCCATTAGCTAACACCTCCTACATTTTAAAACTATGTAGACCAGTCATATGTAAATGGAACTAGCTAGATTATTATTAATTAGGAAAGAACCTAGAGTCCTAAACTCACTCCCTAAGAGAATATGTCATGATTGGTATGAAAACATGACTTAAACTTATGCAGTAAAATTTACATATTTTTATTACATTTTTGACTTAAGCTTAGAAAGATTTATGCCTAAATGCATGATGAAAGTAGATTATGTGCTAAATCAAATAGATGGGGTGCTCTCCACTTCAAGGGATTGCCCTTACAGGTTAAGCCTATCCCCTATCATGCAAGAGTGGAGATCCCCTATCTTAAAGAGTGAGATAATATGATATGCATGATGTGATAACATACAATATCCAGCTAAGGGGTTGCTAAATCTTTTATTTATTTTGATTATAAACCTAAGCTTTAAAGTGAGAATATGAGGTGATTAAAATTTAGTTAAAGATATTGATGAGGATTAAAAATTTAATTTTATCTTAGAGAGCCTACCGTATCTAGGCCACACATCAAATAATCACATTTTAAGAAACCTATAAAAATCATGTAATTTTTATTGCACAATATAAACACAACAATCAAATATTTGAATTTCATAAAAAAATAAAAGGCCGATGGTACCACCGTACACCCTAGAAAAGAAAAGAATTTTTGTAGCCAAGCTCTACCCTTATACAGCCCAGATTATAATAAATTCGACAAATGTAATAAATGCTATAAGGGTCTTCAATTCTTGTTATTCTTTTCTTCTTTAGATTAGCTAACTCCAGGCTTCACAGGGACTCCCAAGTCTTTACCTTCTAGCCACTGTTCATCTTAAACCCCATAGCACTATTCCTAATCCTATTACAAAATTATATTTTTAAAAGGAAAGTAACTCTAACTACAAGTGTAAAATGGATATTAGCTAAACAAACATATAAGCCAAATAATTAAATTTCACATATTTGAACTTAGCACTCTACACTTGAGTAATAAAGCCCACCTATCCTAATTGGATTGTGCTTAGGGACTTAAGCAACACCTGCAAGCAAAAGATATCTTTATACTTTCTTATTACAGCGGTCCCTTAAGCACAATCCCCTGCAGAAAATAATATTAGGCTAATAGTGGACTAACATCTAGTTTACGTATAAGCAATACTAACATCTAATCTAAAAAAAGTATTACATCACAAAACAAAACATATCACCACAACAATCACAACCTAACCTAATACTAAGATCAGTGACTTAGTATTTTAATACATATGCGCTATGGCCAAAATGTGGTATGTCTCACTTAGGCATTAAGATTAAGATTTTTTTAAGGTTTGAATTTTTTAAATCCCTTATTAAAGGTGGCTACACTTCATTTGGTTTAAGACTTTAATTAAATTTTAAATCACATATTTTCTTTTATTTTTTTACTTATAAGTTATTATTGTAAAGAGAAGAATGAGAGTTGAATCTCTTTAATCCCTACCTTAAGTTGATTCTAAGAGATGAATTTTATGACTTTTAAACTTTCCTAATGGATCATGAATTTCAATCAATCCTACGTTTGGATTTAACTTAGTGAATTTTATTTAAATATGAAAGACATCTTAAGGTTAATGAAGCCAAGTCACCATTAAATGTATAATGCTTTATCATTTTTGTCTCATTATCAATAACATTACAATCTTATTTCATTTTACTTCACTTCAATTTAATGCATATACCTACATCTTATACATATTTTTGGCATACTTAATCATGGATATGCATGAATTTTGTAACAAAAGAGTCTCATTTCGTATCGAATCGTATGCATACAAGTGTATAAGAAAACTATGCAAGTACATGCCTTTGTTAAACCAGGGAAGTGAGATTATCTAAGACTTCTTTGGGGCTACTTAAAGTCTCATGTTCCTGGGATGTCCAGACTATATACTTGTAAGTTCAAATACACATGCATATGGATACAAAATGAAATGATGAAAAGTTGTAGGTTATTATCTTTTAACAAATGCATTTTTTTATTTAAGTTTTAATACTTACAATAAGACTTGCAAACATAAAGATTTATTTTCTAATTATTTAATTGATAATTAGCACCTAATTCTTACCTAAAGGAGAAAATAATTTGAGATTTACATAGTGATAATAACTACATCATATAGTTTATTTTTCATTTCATGCAATTAGATGCAACCTTTTCTTTTAAATTTAATCGAGTGTATGAAACACATGAATGTATGAAACATATAGCATGCAAACTTATGATAATTGAATCAAGATAATTAAACTTCATCAAATGACATACTTAGCTTCATTAGAACCCAAGGATAATCATAGTAAATAAACACACCTTAAGCTTAATCAAAATTTCTCTAAGATTTAAATTTTGTGTTTTGAATTATTTAATCCTAAAGAGGAGAAGTAAGATCAATTTATCTATCCCATACTCATGTTGGTTAGTTAATGAATTCAAAAAGAAATTAAGTAAATTTTTATGACTTAATTTTACTTAGCTCATTAGCAAGTCAATTAGTCACCCTCCCAAAGAGTCCCTTAATTTAATTAACCATTAAGCAAGGGTCTATAAAACATGATGTTGCAATTGAAAATAAAAATAGCAATATCCTAAAGATTCTAATGCAATTAGGTCCATGCTTGAATAATTAATTAAATTAAGAGGATTAAACTAAATTACTTTCATAATTTCTCAAACCTATAGAAAATTATAAATTCATTAAAACCCTTATGTTAACTAGGCACATAAAGAAGATTAATTGATTTAATCTTACTAGTTGTACTAATTATGAAGATGTAATTTTTATTTACTTTAATTTTCTCTCTTTTTTTATTTCATTTAATTATTTAATCATTTAATTAAAGGGCTTAAGGATAATTTTTAGGGAATAATTAGGAGGGGAGATCTTAATTACCTCTCTTGATCATCTTTACTATAATGAAGACTAAATAACCTTCCCTAATCAATTTCATAATTTTCTTAATTTTAATAGTTATTAAATAGGGCTTAAAATCATAGTTTTGCTAATCTACTAAGCAAATTAATCCTAAAAACTTATGGGAGGTAGAAGTCATCCCATGTATCCAACATGCCGATTTTTAAGTTAATTAACCAAGTGATTAAGGCTTAATTAAGATAATTAGTTGAAACTTCAAACCCTAATTAGTCATAGTTCATTTGATGAAACCTAGGGATTTTATTTTTCATGGATTCTCCTTTATCTAAGCATTCCATAGAGGGTTTATCTATATTTTTTTTGATTTTTTTATAATTAGTTATGAATTTTTGAAGTTCTGGATAATTACTTATATTTCTAGCCTTAATTAAATGATTTACACTATTGGCATCACCAGATGCTGATACCACAGTGCTTTCCACATGACACCATAGGATTAACTACTTAAAATATTCGAAGCGACAGCTAAATCAACAGCGGTGGATGCAATTTCATCTAGACTGTTTGATCTTGGATTGAATAGTTATGATTAATCCTGTGATTCTAAAAGAAATAAATTAACAAATCTAATGTGATTAATCATGGCCATCAGTTCTAATCACGCGGAATGGGTGATCGATGATCCATCATCCCACGAGCGCCAGAAGACAAACACCATTCAACTTTCGCCGCTTGATTTGAGCTCGCTAGAGCTCGTTCAATGGTGAAAATGATTCCAAAATAATCAAGGATGAAATCTAAGAAGATCTTATGGTGGGATTCACATGAAATCATGATTTCTTTCATTAAAGACCAACAATCATAGAGATTTCTATGGTTTTCCAAATTTTATCTCACTGGAGCTCAAGACCAGTGGTTTGTTGACTGAGGTAGCTTCATCTTGAAGAAATGATGCCTTATTGAGAAGCCTGTGAGATGCCTCTCCTCGGTTGCTCTCTGGAGAAAATGCCACTGTGAAACTCGTCGGAGTTGGTCTTGGGGGGGTTTCGGTGCTCGAATCAATTGAAAATCAATTTATTTTGGCTCGTCAAGGCTAGAGGAATGTGTGAGAAGAATTAATTTAGGTTTGGTGTCTTTGGAAGGGGAGGAGGCTTGAGTTCAAGTGGAGCTTAGTCTCAGCAGCGGTCGAAGGCACGAGGGATTTTGAGGACTATTATGGATCATTTGAGGAGTGTGTGGCTTGAGTTTGAATGAGAGAGGAGGGTTATACTTCTCTCCCCAAGTGAACCAAGCCATGGGATTGATTCAGCCTTTGGTAGTCATTCGGCTGGCATGGGTGGCCAGAGATGGCAGGGGACTGGTGTGCGGAGGTGTTTGAGTGGCTAAGAGAGTTTAGTGGTCTGCCATGGGGTGTTCACCTCTTTTGAGGTAGACCAATGGCCAGGTAAGGGGAGAAGGGTCTCCCTTTGGTCAAGGGCTGCACTCAATAGCTTTGGGTTAGGTTGGGTCAGTGGGCCTATGTCCAAAGAGGGCTAAAGTTGGCTGCCATGGGCAGAGGAGGCGGGGACGTCCAAATGGAGATTTTGTCTTAATTGAAACCCTTGGTTTACTTATTTTGAACCAAATCAGGTTCACCATGGGTTGGGTTCAATTTGGCAGGTCAATAGGGACCTAAGGATGAGTCATGCCAAGTTTGGTTGAGTTTGGCTCAAGTTGACTCGTATAGGTTAATTTGGGTTTACTTGGGCTAGGTTGACCAATTGACTAAATTAGGTAAAGAGGGTTATTGGATTATGTTTGATTGGATATTTGGAATGCATTGGTGTAATTAATTTGATCCAATTCGAAGTAGATTTGAGTTTGGCTCATTTGAATTCATTTAGACAAAATGGGTTAAGTTGACCAATTTGGTCAAATTGGCCAAATTGGTTTGAGTTGAAGGTTGACCCAATTTAACTTAAATGATCAAATTGAACCAAATCTCATATTAATTCAAATTAACGCCTACAATCAATCTCAAATGATCATTCAAATGGGCCAATTGGGTTCATTTGATTAAATTGGCTTAAATTGGTGGTTGAATTGCGTTCAATACTCAATTCATGATTGATTTAGTTTATTGGTTGCAATTAAATTGAATTAGAATTATATTTGGTTCAATTTAACTCTTTAGGTCAAATTGGGTCAAATAGGTCAAATGACTATATTGGCTTGGCTAAGCCTTATTGGATGTAATTGAATGATCAATGGTGATCAACAATCATTTTGGAAGAGATTGGGTGAGTTGGCTTTGTTCAATTGAGGTTTGATTGAAGCTTAACTCAATTGGGTCATTTATGTCAATTTGGGTTGGATGGATCTATTGGGTTGATAGGGTCCAATTGAGGCTATATGAAGATTGAAACATATTCAATGATGGATTTAGAGTTGATTGGAGGCTTTGGTTGCAATCGAATTGAGTTAGATTTAATTTTGGCTCACTTGAACCCTTTTAGGTCAAATGGGTCAACTTAGATCAATGGAGTTGATTAACTTGATTGAATGGATTGGGATAGGTTATGTTGTTTGGTAGGATGCTAGAATAATCAAAGAATTTGGATTGGGTTGGACTGGCTTGATTCAAATTGAATCAAATTTTGATCTTCAAGGAATTCACATGGGCCAACTTAGGTTAAGACCCAAATTGACTTGGCTTGATTCAATTGGATTACAATCAAGGTTTAATCATGTTGAATTGGAGTCCAAAGGTGTTTGGATAGGTTGAGTTTCAATCAAGTCAGTTTAATTTTGAAGAATCCAAATAGGTTGAGTTAGGTTGAGTTAATTTAGCATGTCTAGCCAAGTTGAGCCTAAGATAGATCAAATTGAGCATAAATCGATTTGGCATTGTGCTTGGAGCTTAGATTGTATTAATTTTATTTAGATTTAGTTAATTGATTAGTCATGGACTTTGGTTGAGTCTTAGATTAGGTAAGGCTTCACTTCTAAGGTAGGCTCTAGTCATAAGGTTATACCGTATGAGTCTCTAGGTTTGGGTTTTGTATTCCCTTAATCATTAGAAGTGTCTTAGAACTAGGGAACTCTTAGTGTCTAGAAGAGTCCTAAATCTATGGAAAAGGTAGCTAACCTCACTCCAAAAGTGAGGTCAATAAATAATTAATCAAATTATCCATAACATGAGTATCTAAATAACCTTGAAGCCTAGAATGACTTAAATTTGGTCTAAAACCTTAAATTTTCATCTATTTAGGTTTCTTCAACTAAGATCAATAGTCAGGTAAAAATGAATAGAACATAATCATAAGGAGCTCAATTAAGTAACAAATGCTTAATTACAAAATGTCCCGTAAATCAACTTAAACACATAAATTGAACAATTAAATCAATTGAATTCAATAAAGACCTAAAACCATGAAATCTAAATAACATATCAAAACAAAAGACATCAAAATAAACTATTTGGATAATAGAATCATCAGATCTTTAAATCAAATTTAAGGAGAGAATAAGTTTAATCAAATGAACCTTAGATTGAAATTAATCTTGAACCTTAACATCATCAAACAAACTAAATCAATCAATTCAATTAAGTAAAAATAAATTGAATTAAGCCATATCAAACTAAAATAATCATACAAAGTTAATCAAAATACATTGATCAATTTGAATATAAAGAAAATTTAAATCCTCTAAATGATAATTGTAGCAAAATAAACTTAATCACATAAATCACATTAATTTATAAAACTTAAAGATGCTTATAGAATGAAATTCATATAATAAAAAATCAAATCTTAATTAAATAATTGAATAAAATGAAATGACAAATTTAATCAAACTAAAACCCAGTAATTATTCTAAGATCAATATTAACTATCAAAATATATAAAGTTAAACAACACCAACAAATTTAATTTTCAACTAAATTGGATAAAAACTAAAAAATAAATTAAGTGGTTAATTAAGATATGCACGTTCTTCATTTGACCCATAAAATGGATATTCACCTCAAAGATTCCATTCTACTAAGATTAAAATGTTTGATCGAATGGGTTCAACCTCAAGGAGAATCTTTATTCCTCATTCTTTAAAACATAAATTCAAGAAGTTATGGAAGTTACACAAAACATTAGCTCATGTATTAAGGAATTAGAAGTGAGATTTTTTTGGGAATATCCACAAAAAGGTATCCACTACTGAAGATAAAGTTGCTGTACTTGAGAATTTGATCATACAAGATGACTCAATTAGAATCCAGGAAGACTGCAGTAAACTTATTAGGATCTCCGGGTGTTAATCAATATTGAGGAGGAGTTCCTTTATAGAAAGGCACATTAACTATGTTTTTGGAAGGAGATAAAAACACCAAATTCATTCATACTTGCTTTAAGAAAAGAAGAGAGTTTAAAGATATATTAAAGATTAAAGGTAAGAAAGGGGATGGCTTAATAATTAGGAAGACATTGTTGCAATTACATTGCATATTTTTAAGAATTGTTTGCTACAACTAATAACTCACTTCTCAATTTTGATCAAACTTATTCAAGGATAATGTGGAATTGGTGGGCTAATCTGATTTTGCATATACCCTTAAGGATTTTGATATATTTGCTATTGTCCACACTCTTGATGGGCATAAAATGGCTGGACTTGATAGTTTCATAGCACACTTATATCAAGTTTCCTAGGACTGGGTGAAAGGAGATATCATCTTGACTATCCAAGCCTTTTTCTAAGGCCATATGATGCACAAATATTTTGCTTCATCATCCATAACTCTAACTCCAAAGACAACTGAAATTCTTAATTGCTAAAGTTATAGATCGATTAGTTTGATTACTATTATTAATAGACAAATTAGCAAGATCATTACATTGAGGATTCAACAATTACTTCTAGAAATCATTGCAAAAGTCAAGCTGTATTCATTTAAGGTAGATGTATTGTTGAAAATATTTTATTGGCTTAAGAAGTAGTAATGTATATAGATAAGAAATGTAGAGGTCGGAAAACTTATTATCAAGCTTGACATCAAAAGGGTTTTGATAGTATCAATTGTAATTTTATCATGGTAGTACCTAAAATAAGAAGTTTTTGTCAAAACATTTGCTTGCTGATTGAAAGACTCTGACTAACAATAATTACTCTATAATTATAAATGGGGAGGCTAAAGGCTGCTTCAATTCTCATTGAGGACAGAAGCAAGGAGACCTACTATCTGCTTACTTATTTATCCTTACAATAGATTACCTTTCAAGAATACTAAATGAAAGCTATAACAAGTGCCAAAACCTACACTACAAAATTAGAGGTAAACTACCTATCTCTTATTTCATGTTTGCTAATGATATCTTGATCTTTTGTAGTGCTAACAAGAAATCCGTTCATACCATTATCAAAATTGTTACAAGTATTGAGGAGTTGCAGGGTTAAAATTGAATGAAGCCAAATGCCTCTTTATTACTAGAAAACATTACAAATAAGAAAAAGTTGCTTGGATTAAACAACAAACAAAGTTTATAAAGGCAAGCCGTCCCTTAAAATACCTTGTTATTAATATTTTCAAGGGCCAAGCCAAAAAAAATTATTTTGAGTATGGAAAATGTTCATAGGCATATAAACTCTTAGGGGTAGAATTTCTTTAGCCAAGAGTGTTTTAACATCACATCTTCTATAAACCATTCAATAATTTATCTACCTACCACTGCCCAAAACAAATTGGAGAGATTGTTAAATAAGTTTAAATGGAGTGGCAGATGCAAGTATATTTATGGTGTTTTAATTTAGAGTTGTAGGGACACCACGTAGATCTTAGGGGGTACTTATTGAAGTGATCGGGTATGACATTGAGGTATGATGTGCTATTTTAAAAGATTGAAACATCATCCTACAATGGACCTAAACACCTAATAAAAACTCCTAAGGCAGATGGGTCTACATATATACCAGATAACTTTCCCCTACTTTACATGGATAAGTATAAAAGGGTTTATTTTATGCTAAGTTCTTTAGCTCCCAATTGAAGCAAGCTTCCATAGTTAATTACATCTTAAGAAATGAGAATTTCTTAAGAACACTCTTGATTAAAGTAGTCAATAAGTATCTCCAAAGATTTCAAAGTTAGACTATTAAAAGATTAGGACTTTTTAGAAATCAAGTGGGGAAGTTCAAATAGAAAGACTTATTTATGGATTACAAAGGAGAATAAGTAGGAAGCACCCATGATACTAGGAAGCCTAGTAAGTACTTCAATCTACCCTATAATGAGACTTATATTTTTGAAAAGAGAGAATTTACTTTTATTTAAGTTAGAATCTTATTAGAATGTTAGGGCTTATAGTCCAACAACACAAGATTATGAAAATACCTAAGAGGTGAGGACTTATGCTCGTAGCCCAAAGGAAATAAGTTATCTCGAAACCTAAATCTAAAATGCTTTAGCATAATCTAGAAGCATGACCTAAGTCTAATCAATAAAATGGGATATAATGGTTTACCTCCACAAGAGAGAATAGACACATCTTGACTCTTATGGACTTACAAATGCTTGGAGTAGCTGCCAGCTAACACCCCTACACTTTAAAATCATGTAGGCCAGTCTTATGTAGATACAAGATAGCTAGGTTGTTATTTA
Source organism: Cymbidium sinense (assembly GCA_021442155.1). Classification (NCBI taxonomy): domain Eukaryota; kingdom Viridiplantae; phylum Streptophyta; class Magnoliopsida; order Asparagales; family Orchidaceae; genus Cymbidium; species Cymbidium sinense. The sequence continues at coordinate 70,811,959 of CM038219.1, forward strand.
ATTAGGAAGGAAGCTAGAATACTAAACTCACTCCTTAAGAGACTAGATCATGATTGGTATAAAAATATGACTTAGACTAATGCAAAATTTACAACTTTTTATACCATTTTTACACATTCGGACCAAGGCTAGGGACAATTATGCCTATATACATGATGAAATTAAGTCATGGGCTAAATCAATTAGAGGAGGTGTTCTTTACTACAAGGGATCACCCTCAAATGTCAACCATATCCCCTATCATGAAAGAGTGGAGACCCTCCCTATTCAAGAGTGGCACAATATGAGATGCATGGTGTGATACAATATTCAGCTAATGGGTTTCTAAATCTTTAATTTATCTTGATTATATACCTAGGCATTAAGATGAGGTTATGAGTTGTATTAAAATTTAGTCATAAATTTTTAGCGAGGATAGAAAATTTAATTTTGTCCTAAAGAGCGTACCGCATCCATGCCACACATAAAATCATCACTCTTTTAAGAAGCCTATGAAAAGCATGTCATTTGCCTTCTAACCATTGCTCATCCTAAACCACATAGTACTAATCCTATTCCTATTGTAAAAATTACATATTTATGAAAAACAAAATCTAACTACTTCTGCAAAATAGACGTTAGTTAAACAAGCATACAAGAGGATCAATTATATTTTACATATTTGGACTTAGCACCTTGTACTTGGGTAGCTAAGCTCACCTGTCCTAATTAGATTATGCTTAGAGGCATAAACAACACCTACAAGCAAGGATATTTATATTTACTTATTATTACTATGATTCCTTTAGCACAATCATTCTATAAATTTCATCATAAAATAAAACCCACCATAACATCAACCCATCCATTCTTCCATTCCTAATGTGTGTCTTGATTAAGGAGTATGATTGCCTAAAATTTTAGAATAGTTTGAATTAACCATTAAGGTGGTTCCACTTCAAATATTTTAGTGAATTGATTAATTTTAATTTATATATTTTTAATACTTACTTAACATCTAGTTATTATAAAGAGAAGAAATAGGTTTGACCCCCTTCACTTTTACCCTACATTATTTTCTAAAGGTATATTATTGTGACTTTGGTTTTTTAGTGAACCATTTATGGACATTTTATTAAGCCTAAGTTTGGATTAATCTTAAAGAATCTTATTCAAACATGAAAGGCATCTTGGGATTAATAAAATTGAGTCACCATTACATGAATAACATTCCACTACTTCTTTTCATTATCAATAGCATACACACTCTTTCATTTTCTTTTCTTTAATTTTCTACTTCCTTCTTAATATTTGATTTAATATACATATTTGTATATGCAATACATACTCATACTTTTCATACTTGATGATTATTAATGCATGAGTTTAGTAGAAAAGAAAGATTTCATTTCAAAGCTAAGTATATGCAAACACGTATTCGTAATTTAAGCAAGTACGTGCAATTATTAAACTAGTGAAGCGAGGTTATCTAAGACCTCATTGGGGCTACTTAAAGCTTCAATGTTTCCGGGATGTCCAGACTATATACTTGTCAATTAAAATACATGTAAACATATCCACAATCAGAGAAATGGAAATTATGCAAAGGCAGTATAAAAATAAATCTTTTGTTCATATAAAGTTTAATGATATGAAAAACAAAGTTTTATCCCAAATTCTAGCACATGCATGTACATAAATGAAATTAAGCAAGTACATGCCATTATTAAACCATGAAAGTGTGATTATCTAAGACCTCCTTGGAGCTACTTAAAGCCTTATAATCTTGGGTTGCCCAGAAAATATACTTGCTCATTCAAATACATGTAAACATACACATGAAACATAAAGATAAAACAACCCTTTACTATCTTTAAGCTATAATTTAGCTAAAGCTTTATTAAGTATTTATAATCATCATTAAATTAAAGTTTACACAATTTTATTCATTATTAACTTATAGTCTCAAAAGTAATTTAAATTTTATTAGTGATAATAGCCACACCATATAATAATATTTATCCAACACATGCAACTTAAATGCAATCATATTCTTCTAATTCAATTTTTTTTGAAAACATGAACATATGAAAAAAATGGCATGCACATTTTTAATAATTGAAGAGAAGTATTTAAATGTTGCCACACAACATAATTATATTAAATCCTTAGGATAATCATGTCAAATAAATATTCCTTAAGATTAATCAAAGTTCTCATAAGATTTGATTTTGATATTTAAGTTGTTAAAGACTAAAGAGGAGAAATGATGTTTAGTATTTACCCCATCCCATGTTGGTGATTTAACATGTTTAAAGAAAGAAATTAAATGCATTTATGGATTGATTAAGTTCAAGTCTTTAGACATATCAACTCAATTACCCTTCCCTAAACTTCTTTAATTTAATTAACTAATTGATCATAAGCCTTTAATGATATGCTTTTAGAAAAATAAAATTAGCGATGCACCTAAAGAAGTCTAATGCAATTAGGCTCATGCTTAAGGGTTAAGTAGATTAAAGAAGGAAATAATCTAAATTAAATACTCTTATGATTTTTCCACACCAATGGGTTAATCATAATTTTCTTAATGACTTTATGTTGTTAAACACGTAAAGGGAAATTAATGGATTTTGTTGAATTATCTAAACCAATTATTATTTTTGTTTGATTTTTTTACTTTATCATTAATTTTCTTAATTATTGCCTAATTATAAAACATGTTAATTAACCCACTATGGGGAAGATATCTGAAAAAATGTTAAGAAAGGGGCCGTAATTATTTATACTATTCACATTGATTAATTACCATTAATTATCTAATTTTTACTATTCATCAATTTTAATAATCATTTGATTAACTAAAGAGGGTAATTAGGATTGAAATTTCAAAATCGTTAAACTACATGGCCAATAATTTTAAGAAAATTATTGGCGACAGAGGACATCTCATGGAATCATCCCTCCAAATTTAGAATTTTGGCCTTAATTAACACAATTATCCTAAGCTTCAAACCTTAATTAAGTATTGTTCACTTGGTATTCATTAGGGATTTTATTTTTCTCAAATTCGCCTTTGTTTAGCCTTCCAAAATGAGTTTATTTGCATTTTTGTAGATTTTTCTACAATTAGTTATAATTTTTTGAAGTTCTAGCTATTTAATTATATTTTTAAATCATAATTAGCTCTTTAAACCGTCGGCGCCACACGGACGATGATGTGGTAGCGCTTTCCATGTCGTGCTACGATATTGGTCACTTAAATTGTTTGACATGGAAATTGACTCAACATTGACGAATGCAGTTTTGTCTTGATTGTCCAATCTCAGATTGGACGGTAAAGATTAATCCTATGATTTCAAAAAAATTAAATCAAATTTCTAACATGATTAATCATGGAAGTCCATTCTAATCACATGGAATGGATGATCGATGATCCGTCTTCTCACGAGTGCTAGAAGATAGACATCATCTGCCTTCCGATGCTTCATCCTAGCTCACCGAACCTCGTTTGATGGAAGAATCAACTCCAAACTGATCAAGAAATGAATCTAGGAAGATCCTATGGTGAAGATCATATGAAAACACAGTTCACTTCAAAAAAGACCAGCACTTAGGGGCCAAGACTATGGTTGTTGAATTTTTATCTCACTGGAGTTATAGATTAGCGGTCTGTTGATAGAGGTAGCTTCCTCTTGAAGAGATGAAGCTCTATTGAGAAGATCTTAAGTTGTGTCCCTGCCAATCGATCTGTGGACCAAACGTCGCTATAAAGCTCATTGAAGTTGGCCTAGGGACATCTTTCGGTGGTCGAATCGCTAAAAAATTATTCATTTTGTCTCGTCAGAGTGAGGTTAAGGTGTGGGTAGAGTTAATTTGAGTTTGGTGGAGATTTGAGAAGTTTGGATGAACGGAGCTCTTGGGTTCGATCGAGGTCTCGTTGGAGGTGGAGTGTATGAGCTCGAGAGAAGGTATAGGACTATGTAGAATGCTCTAGGGAAGCTTTGTACTCAGTTTGAATCAATGGGGAGGAGAGTATACTTTTCCCCAGTTGAACCAATGATTAGGATTAGTTCAGCCTTTAGCGGCCATCCGACTGGAGTTGGTGGCTGGAGATGGCAAGAGATTGCTAAGGTGGCTAAGGATGAGAGATTGAGGGAGTGTAGTGGGCTGGCATGAGGTGTACACTCTCCCCTAGGTAGGCCAATGGTTTCCCATGAGTGAACTCACCCTCTCTTGGCCAAAGGCTGAGCCCAACAGCTTTGGGTTAGGTTGGGTCAGTGGTCCTTTGTCCAAGAAGAGCCAAAGATGCCTACCATGGCATAAGGGGGTGGAGAACCCACCCAAATGGAGATTTTGTCCCATTTGGATGGCTTGGTTCAGTGGGTTTGATCCAAATTGGGTTCACCATGGGTTGGGCTCACTTTAGCTGGCCCATGGTGACCTAAGGATGAGTCATGCCAAGTTTGGTTGGGTTTGAGCTTGGCTGAATTTGACTTATATGGGTTAAATGGGTCAAGTTGGGCTATGTTGACCATTTTGACCCAATTGGGTCAAAGTGATAGCTTGGGTGAGTTCAATTGGTCATTTGGAGTGAATGCGTGCAATTGGTTTAATTCAATTTGGGTTAGATTTGAATTTGTCTCATATGGTTCAATTTGGGTCAAATAGGTCATGTTGACCAATTTGACCAAATTGGCCAAATTGGCTTGAGCATGGGTTAGGTCTATGATTAATTGATCATTAGTGAGTGATTGGAAGAGTTAATTTAAATTAATATGGATTATGGAGTGATTTAGTTCAATTCCTTTAGGTCAAATTGGGCTAAGTGGGCTAATTGGGTTAGGTTGATGAAGGTGGATCATGTTTAATATTGAATTAGTGATTGGTTAGAAGCATTAGTTTCAACCAATTTGGTCTAAGAATTGATTTAGTTCAAATTGATCCTTTAGGTCAAATTGGGTCAACTTGGGTCAAAGGGTCAAATTGACTTGATTAGGTCAATTGATTATAGTGGAGTGTTCAATAATGACCTACAATCATTAATGAAGGGATTAAATGGTTTGATTTGATCCAATGGGAGTTTAATTGGAGTTTGGTTCAATTACCTCTTTTAAGTCACTTTGGGTTAAGTGGCTTGGCCAAGCCAACTTGGACCAATTAGGGTTATTGGTGGTTGGGATGTGTTCAATGATAAATTTGAGGTTGATTGGTGGCTTTGATTGCAATTGATTTGGGCTTAATTAGATTTTGGCTCATTTGAACCCTTTAAGTCAAATGGGCTAACTTGGGCTAGTCACTTTCCTTTGGTTCAATTAGCTAGATTGCAAGTGTTGGAATGGATTGAAATGATCTATTGAACAGTTAGAGTGATTTAGAAAATCAAATTGAATTTAGTTTCCATGAATGGTCTTGAGCTGAGTTGTAGGATTGTGATGAGGTTAACTTGGGTTAAGGTCCAAGTTATTTTGGCTTGGAGCTTGGATTAGAAAACTAAATTCAATTAAGATTAATTGAATAGGCTTGAGGTTGGTTTAGCTCCATCTACATGAGCTTAAGTTTGAGTGAGTGAATGGGTATGAGTTTTGGTTTAGGCCTTAGGATAGGTGCAACCTATTTGTCCTAAGGTGGACTCTAAGATTAAGGCTATGTCTTTTAAGTCTCTAAGCTTAAGTTTAGTATCCCCTTAATCACTAGAAGTGTCTTAGCACTAAGAAAATCCAAGTGTCTCGAAGGTTCCTAGATCTAAGATGGGAAGGATTAATCCTCACTCCAAAAGTGAGGTCAACTCTATCCATTGGAAAAGATCAAAAAATATGTGCAAACTAAAAGAGGTAGGTGGCCTTAGGTTTTGAACATTAGAAGACTCTATTCTAGTCAACCATATCAAATTGTGGATTTCCCTGTAGAAAGAATTCTTATTATATGCCAATTACATGTGGAGAAAATAGTGTCACAATGCTTACCCATCACTTATCCAATCAAAGAAGAATGATTCTTTAACATGGAAATCTTTGCTTAAAATAGAGATATAGCTGAAGAACTTATATTTTGGGATTTGGGAGTAGGTCAAGTAAAATTAAATTTAGATAGTTGATCTACTTTGGGATTTATCAAGCAAGTGACCAAATATGATATTTCAATTTAGTTTTCTATGAAGGACTTCTAAAAAACATGAATTGGGATAAGGCTAAACTATATCAATATTTGGATCAACATCAAATGCAAGAAATTATGAAGATTCCCATAACATATGGTAGAAAAGATAGACTTATAGTCAAGTGCAGCCATGAATTCATTTCTTTGTCACATGCCGATTAAGGAAACAATCAACATTTCAACTAATTGGGGGAATAAGATCTAGAATAGGGCATTGAAATCATCCATATCCTTCTTCAATTAGAGATTACTACATAATATTCTACTTGACATTTTGAAACTGAAAGGCTTATGACTCCCCTCTATATGTTTATTGTGCTACAAGGAGGCTGAAAGTATACAACATTTAATTTATCAATGCTCTTTTAGTGTGCAAATATGGAATCAATTACAGATTGATTTTCATACTAAGATTAATGAACCGTATATGTCACAGCTGGATAGTTTGTACATTTGGAGCAATGCAAATTGTGACATTATACTCAAAAAAATATATACTAAATATACCTCTGATTGTATCCTGGTTTTTGTGGATGCCCCAAAATGTTGTTAAACACATAAACTATAAAGTCTTATAATTTCAGGTGATTAGGCAAGTACATGCATATATTACTAAAGCTACTCAACTTGGAGCTTACAAATACAAAATTGGAATCATTGCACCACCTCCAACTTTAATCAAGTGGGAAAAACCAAGTAGCTAATGTATCAATTTTAATATTGATGGATGCTTTCATTCAGATAATCATAATGCAGGAATTGGAGAAGTTTTCAAGAACTCAATGGGTGAGTGTATACTTCCATTCATCGTGCCTTGCCAAACTTGATTTGCACTCCATACTAAAATGTTGGCCTGCCTGTATGCTTTGAAGATTATTAATGCAATAAAGACTTCCAAGTTTTGGATTTAGATCGATTCCTTGAAACTACTGAAAATTCTCCATCGAGACAACTTAGCTCCTTGGGACTTAATCTATTTCATAAAGAGGTAGAATTATGTTCAACCAATAAGCAGTTAAACATTTCATATATCCACAAAAGAGGTAATAGACTAGTAGATCATCTACATAATTATGAAGCTTCACTTGATGAAGTACAAATTCAATAGATACTTGATACATAGTGATAATGTTGACTTACCTTTTTTAAGGGGTACTATTGTTTCATAAACCCTTTAGTCTTTTGTATTTAAACATTCTACTACAATGAAGTTTCTATTCTTAAAAAAAATTCAACTTTAACACAACCATAAACCTAAAATTTAAATAAAATTTAAGATTAATTAAATTATTTAAATTGAATCCAATGGTAAAATTGAAGAAACCCTGACTTTAAATTAGAACTTGAACCGTAAAAGGCTTAGATAGTCATACCACATAAGTCTCACCTTTCACACATTAGATTATTTGGTCACTAACCTAGACTTAGGTTAGGTCAATGATCTATGATGATTTATGTTGTGATGTGATATTTTTATTATTTTGTGGTGTAATGTTTTGGATTAGATGGCTAAGAATTATTTGTTCGCTAGTCTGGATGATAAGACACTATTTTTAGGCTAACAATAATTTTTGCTAGGTCTATGCTTAAAGGAACTACAATAATAAAAATATCATAAATATTGTTTACTTATAAATGCCACATAAGTCCCTAAGCATAGCTTAATAGGATAAGTGGGCTTAGTAACCATTAGTGCTAACTTCGTATATTTATATTATAGTTGCTGGTGTGTTGTGTGTTTTCCTAACATATATTTTGTGAGGTTTAGGATTGTATTCTAGTATTTTAAAATGTAATTTGAGCATAGAATTAATTTAGAATTTATGGGGTCTAGGAAAAGCAAGAGTTAACTATACCTATTAGCAGTTCCCTATGGAGCTTGAGGAGGTCCTTGAAGAAGGTGACGATACAGAATGAAGACCCCCATACCTCAAGACTTTAGTTCTAGGATGGGCTGTATAAGGATAGAGCTTGATTGCCCCCTTTTTTTTTCTTATGGGGTGTATAACGGTACCCATCCATTGGCATATTTTTTTAATTAAATTTGGCTTGATTTATTTTAGGCTACGTAATAGAACTGCGTGCTTTTCAAAGATTTCTTTCTATGATTATTGTGTTCTATAATGAAGCCTCAATACATTAGGCTCTTAGAAACTTTAATTTTTCTACCCAATTAAATTAAAATAATTTAAATATAAAATAAATAACTCATAACCTCACTATAAATAAGTCATTAGGCATGAATAATTAAAGAAACTAGAAATAATTAGTCTTTATAAATCATGCGAGCATATTTCTTTGAACTTTTTAAATTAAGCACTTTAATCTTTGCACATAAGGGGGATTTGACCTATGAGAATGACTACCCTTCTTAGGAATGTGTGTGTTCTCTTATTGATTTGGCTCATAACCTTTTTCTAACTATGTCTCATCTTAGGCATAACTTGCATACCTAAAGCCTTAAATGAAATTGTGAGTTAAGATATATAAAAAAAATGAAAATTATTGCATTAGTTAGGTGCATAACATACTAGTCATTATCTTAGGGTTCAAGAGTAAGTTTAGGCTCTTAGCTTTCCTTTCAAAATATAATTGCACAACCATCTTGCATAGCATCAGAACAGACTTATGGTTTTAAAATCACTTAGATGGTGTTAGCTGACAACCCTTTAAGGCCTAATATAAGTCGAGGAGAGTCAGGGATATGTTCTTTTATTCTCAAGTGTAAAGACCCATAATTCCCAAGAATTAAACTAAGTCGAGTTTCTATTTTATGTTAGAGGGACTTTTTGAATCAGGGTTTGAAGAATCTTTATTATAATAAGTATTCAACTCCTATGCATTATTATAATATGTACTGATAGAATCTAAGCCCTAGATTTCTAATAAAATATTATCTCAAAATGTCAATAATTTCAATTTTAAAAGTATAAAGCCTAATGATAACATAGTTGAAATGTTTATTAGGCTTTTTAGTATTTAAAAGTATTTTATATTTATTTTCTATTGGCTTTAAAAAAATTTCTTCCTCCTTGAAGCATTCCCTTTTGAGTTTCCAAATGAACTATCCTTTTAAGATAAGCTTTGAAATCCATATTGAGGTAAAAATTAATTATTTTAATTGAGAGATTTCTTAAGAAAGTATCTATTTTTTAAGATATAATTAACTATAGGGGCTTGCCCTTATAGGGAACTAAGAACCCTACTATAAAGTAAACCTTCTTCTATTTCACTATATAGTTCTCGGAAAGAATCTCTGAAATATCATAGACCCATCTATTTTAAGAGTATTTTATTAAGTAATCAAATCTATTATAAGGTGATATTATCATCTCTTGAGAAGATGTATTATTTTTTAATGATGTGTTTGATTTCTTAAATAAGAAAATTTTGAAATCTACGTGGTGTCATAAATTTCCTCCATAGGTTTTGTGGTGACTCCTCTGGGGACTTATTTCTCTTTCAATTTTTAGAAATTAATTTTTACTTATATATGAATCAATAGTTGATACAAACTTTCTTTCCATTTCAGCCTTGGCAGGGCTTACTTAACATCTATGAAATAAATTATAGAACCTCCTTATTTGTTAAAATTAGATAAGTGGGTCCTATCATTTATACATTTTAATTTTCAAAATAAAGTTTTAAAATTCTAAACATAATAACCTTAGGGGGTACTTATTGAAGTGATCTGGTACGACATTAAGGTATGATATACCATCTCAAAAGGTGAAAACATCACACTACCATAAACCTAATCACCTAATAAAGACTCCTAAGGCATGATGGGTCTTCGTATATTACAAAGATCTTTCCCCTACTTTACATGGAAAAGTAAAGCATGATTTATTTTATGCTAGGTTCTTTAGTTCCCTATGGAGGCAAGCTTCCATAGATAATTACATCCTAAGAAATTGGATCTTTTAAGAATACTCTCGATTAAAGTAGTCAATCAATTATCTCTAAGGATTTCAAGGTTAAGACTATCAAAGGATTGATATTTTTTGAAAATCAAGTGTGAATGTTCAATTGGGAAAGGCTTATTTTAGATTCTAAATCAAGAGAGGTAGGGAGCATTCATGATACTAAGAAGCCTAGGGAGCACTCCAATTTACCCTATAGTGAGGCTTTATATGTTTGAATGAGAGAGGATTTATTTTATTTGAGTTGAAATTTTGTTAGAATGCTAGGGACTATAGTCCATCAACACAAGATTATGAAAATGCCTAAGATGTGAGGATTTATGCTCATAGCCTGAAGATAATATGCTAACTTGGGTCCTAAATCTAGGGAGCTTTAGCACAAGCTAGAGCATGACCTAAATCTAAGCAGAAAGAGGAAATAATGTTTTATCTCCACAAGGGAGAATAAATCGTCTGACTCTTTTGGACTTATAACCGCCTGGAGTGGTCTCCAGCTAGCACCTCCTATGATTCAAAATCATGTAGGCCGATCTTATGTAATTGCAAGATAGCTAGGCTTGTTCTTTAATTTGGAAAGGAGACTAGAGCCCTAAACTCACTCTCTAAGAGACTAGATCATGACTGACATTAGCATATGACTTAGTTTAAAAGTGTAAAATTTTACAAGTTTTATATATTTTTGACACAATATTTTGGACAAAGGCTTTGGGATATTTTATGCCTAAATGCATATTGAAATTTAATTATTGGCCAAATTGGGAGAGAAAGGGAGTGAATCTCCACCAGAAGGGGTTGCTCTCATAGGTCAAGCGGTCCCTAAAGTGCAGAAATGGAGGCTCTCATTTTTATAAGAGTGGTATAATATGATATGCATGTTGTTGATATACAACAATCAACTAAGGGGTTGACAAATCTTTTAATTATCATGATTATAGCCTAAGCTTTAAGATGCGATTGTGAATTGTTTTAGAATTTAGTTTTGAATTGTAAGTTGGGTAAAAAAGATAATTTTATCCTAAGAGCCTACCGCATCCAGACCACACATTCAAACATCAAGTTCAAGAAACTAGGAAGAAGATGCAGTTTTATTGTGCGATCTAAACATCTCAATCAAGTATGAATAGATTCTATAAAAAAATAAAAGGTTGGTGTGGCTGGGTACCACCGTATACCCCAGAAGAGAGAAAAAATAGGTAGTCAAGCTCTAGTCTTATACATCCTGGATTATAAAATAATGTTACAATTTAGAATTGAAAAGATGTTATGGGGGTCTTCATTCTTCATTTCTTCTTCATTTCTTCTTCATTTATTTCTTCTTTTTGATTTGCTCCAAGGCATCACAGGGCACCCCAAGACTATGCCTTTTAGCCACTGCTCATCGTAATCTCTAAAATATTAATCCTAGTTCCTATTGTAAAATTATATCTTAGGGAAAGTAAATCTAACTACACCTGCAAAATAGAGGTTAGCTAAACATACATACAAACCTAAACAATTATATTTCATAATTTGGACTTAGCGCCCTACACATGGGTAACCAAGCTCACTTGTCCTAACATGGATTATGCTTGAGATCATAAGCAACCTGGAAGTAGAACATTTATATTTATGATTACAGTGGTCCCATAAGCACAATCTCCTATAGAAAATAATATTAGGCTATTAACGGCTTAACATCCTGTCTACGAACCACATTCCTAACATCAAGTCTAAAACATTACATCATAAAATAAAATACAACATCATTACATGCACCATCCTAACCTGAAGCTAGAGGTGCTGACTTAGCATTCTAATGTGTGTGTTTAGGCTTAGTATGGTATGCCTTAGCTAGGTTTTTGAATTATGATTGTCAAAAATTTGAAATTATTTTATTTAACATGATGGGAGGTTTCATTTTAAGTTGTTTAGAGGATTTTGAAATTGTAATTTATATTTTTCTTTATTTCATTTGATATTCATTTAAGATCTAAGTGTTATAAAGAAAAGAAAGAGGATTAACCTCCTTTATCCCAATCCTAAGTAATTTTCTAAAGGCGTATCTATATAATTTAGTTTCTTTTAATGAATGATTTATTAAGCATTTAATTAATCCTAAGTTTTGGTTAATCTCAAAAAGTCTTATTCAACATGGGAGCTATCTTAAGATTAATGTGATTGAATTATCATCACATAGAACATGTTATACTATTTTTTTCATTACCCATAACATGTATATGGTTTAGGACTTAACATATATTTACATGCAACATATTTTTGGCATACTTAAATAACTATGAATGCATATATCTTGGTAGAAAAGAGGACTTTCATTCCTTAGCTAAGTACACACAGACATGTATAAAAGTTATAAGCAAGTTTGTGTCGTTGTTTAAACCAGGGAAGTAAGATACTCATTGACCTTCATGGGGCTACTTAAAGCCTCATATTCTCAGGATGTCCAAACTATATACTTGCTACTCTTAAATATGTATGAATGTATACACAACCATAGAAATGAAAATCATGCAAATATTGCATTTTGATTGAATTATTTACACATGTAAAGTAAAGCTCTATCCAAATCCTAGTACAAATACACATAGGAATGAAATTAAATAAGTACGTGCTTTTCTTAAATAGGGAAGTGAAATAATTAAATGATCTCTTTGGGGCTACTTAAGGCCTCATATTCTCGGGATATCCAGACTATATACTTATTATTATTCAAACACATGTAAATCTATACATGAATATAGGAAAGAGAGCTACACTTCAACATGCTTAGGCTATAAACACATGCATATATATATATATATATATATATATATATATATATATATATATATATATATATATATATATATATATATATATATATATATATATAAGTCAACACATGCAATTTTACATAAGTAAATTTTATTTGGTTCATTTTATTTTAAAAGCATGAAAGCATGATATCATGTGACATACAACATTTATAGTGATTGAAATGGAATAGCCAAACATTTCCACATAATTCATTAAACTATATTAATTCCTAAGGACAATCACATTAAATAAAATCTTTTAAAGAAAACCAAAGCTTCTTATTAAATTTGATTTTGGATTTTAATTGAAATTAAAGAAGAGGAAATGTTTGTTATTTTTATCCTATCCCATGTTGGTGATTTGATGTGTTTAAAGAGAAGTAATTAGAGGAATTTTATGAATTAATTAAGTTGGAATCATTAAGTAATTCATTTAATTATCCTTTTCTATGCTCCTTAAATTTAAATAACCATTTAATCATGAGCTCTAAAGGATATGCAAATGAGAAATTAAAATTGTAATGCACTTAGGGACTTAATGAAATGAAGCTCATAATTAGGTGCTAATTAGATTAAAGAATCTAATTAAGTACATTAATGACTTTCCCACACCCAAGGGTTAATCATAATTTCCTTAAGGGTCTTCATGTTTTTGAACACATAAAGAGGAACCCTCAAATTGAATGTTAATTATCTGAAGTGTTTGCCATTTTAATTTGATTAATTTCATTATCAATTGCTTAATTTATTGCTTAATTAAATTATAAGTTAATTAAACCCTCCATGGAGAGATAATTAAGCAAATGACTAAGAAAGAGGCCTTAATCACTTATCCTAAACAATCTCAGTGTTAACTATAACTAATGAAGCTTAATTAAGCAATTTTTACTATTTGGAATTTTAAATAATCATTAAAGTAATTAAGAGAGTAATCAAGGTTTGAATTTCAAATTCCCATAATCACATAGCCAATAAATCCCAAGAAAATCATGGGAGATAGAGGTTATCCCATTAAATTAACATGCCAAGTTTGGGATTAATTTCCTAAGTATTAAGGCTTAAATAAGCTAATTAAAAAACATTGAAACCTTAATTAAGCTCTATTCACTATTCAAAACTTATTGAATTTTCTTTTATTAACTTGTCCTCTGTTTAACCTTTTCAAAATGAGTTTTATTGTATTTTTCTAATTTTTCTATAATTAGTTATGACTTTAGAAAGTTTTAGAGCATTTAATCACATTTTTAACCTTAATTAATCTCTAATTTCATCAGCATAACAAGTGAGGCTGAGGTGGCAGTGCTTTCCATGTGGCATCACAGTATTGGCCAACGATCTGATACGACAGCTGCATCAGCGGTGGCAGATGTGCTTTCATCCCCACTGTTTGATCTCTGATCAAACGGTGAAATGGTGGGGATTAATTTCACAATTCCTATAGGATTAAATTGGATTTGTAATCAAATTAATCATGACCATCCATTCCAATCACGTGGAATGGATGGCTGATGATTTCTTATCCCCCGAGCGATGGAAGATGAACACTGTCTACCCTCCCCCCCTCGATCTGAGCTCACTGGAGCTTGTGAGATGTTAGATTCAACTCTAAAAGCTTCAAGAAGGGGATGTAGAGGGATCTAATGGTGGAACTCTCATGAAATGACAAAATGTTTCACAAAGGACCAACTCCTAAGGCTTTTCTATTATTTTCCAGAGTTTACCTCTCCAGAGCTCATGACTAGTGGTTTATCAATCGAGGCAGCTTCATGTTGAAGAGACAAAGCCCCGTTGAGAAGCTCAAGGCTTGCCTCCTCATTAGTGGCTTTGTGGACCAAGCATCACTGGAATCCTTATCATAGTTCATCTTGGAAGGGTCTCCGGTGCTCTAATCGACCAGGGATCAATTTGTTCTTGATCGTCAAATCTAGGAGAAGGTGTGGGTGAAGTTAATTTGTATTTCATGATGTTTGAGGGAGTGGGATGGAGTGGAGGCTCTATTCCCCTCGGTTTCAATGTCATCGATGATGGGGAGCTCTGGGGGACTTTGGGAAAGCTCAGGGGAGTTTGTTTTGACTCTCTGAAGCTCTAGGAGTGCTGTGATGTGAGTTGGAATGAGATGGGGAAGAGTATACTCTCCTTTCCCTCAAATCTATTGGCTCAGGTTGGCTCTGCCATTAGTAGATGTCAGTCGGTGCAGGGAGCTGAGCACGTCAGAGGGAGGTTGAAGTGGCTCAACTTGAGTGGGTGAGTGAAGGGGAATGGGCTGCCATGTCTAAGGCGGAGTGCCCTTACTTCCCTAAGTGAGCCAATAAGAGGAGATGGGTTAGGTTACCTCCATTGTTCGTGGTTGACCCAACCAGCTTTAGGTTAGGTTAGCAGTGGTCCAAGGGTCCAATTTGAGCTAAGGGAGGTTGCCAAATGCAAAAGGGTAGGTAAGACCACCCAAAAATGGGTTTTATCACATTTAGAGTGCTTTACCCAATGGGTAATGGGTCAGTTCAGGTTTAGTTTTGGTTGGGTTTGATTTGGGCTGACCTATAGTGACCCAAGGATGGTCATGCCAAGTTTGAATGGGTTTGGGTTTAGCTTAATTTGACCCATGTAGGTCAAATTGAGTTAGGTTGGGTTAGGTTGACTAGCTGGTCAAATTGGGTCAAACCAAGGGTTGAGTAAAGTTCAAATGATGATTTGGGATGTTTAGAATCAATTTGTTTGATTTGATTTTGGTTGGATTTAAATTTGACTCATATGAGTTTATATGGGTTAAATGGGCTAAATTGACTAATTGGTCAAATTAATCAAATTGGCTTCGGTCAGGTGCTGGTTTAGGTTCAATTGATCATTTAAAGATGA
Organism: Cymbidium sinense; assembly: GCA_021442155.1. Lineage (NCBI taxonomy): Eukaryota > Viridiplantae > Streptophyta > Magnoliopsida > Asparagales > Orchidaceae > Cymbidium > Cymbidium sinense. The sequence goes on from CM038219.1 coordinate 70,827,665, forward strand.
TTGTAGGTTTTAGTTTCAATCAATTTGGATTAGATTGAGATTTGGCCCAATTTGGTCTTTTAGGTCAAATTGGGCCAAAGGACTAATTGGATTTGGTTTGGCTCAATTGATGGTCAAGTCATATCCAAGGATCAATTTGAAGTTGGTTAGAGTCATTGGTTTCAATTAATTGGGTTTGGAATGAAGTTTGGTTCAAATTAGTTCATGTAGGCTAATTGGGTCAACTTGGGACAAGTGATCAACTTAGCTTGGTTTGACCCAATTGGATGCAATTGATCAATTAAGGGTGATCAAAAATCAATATAGGAGGTTTTGAATGGGTTAGTTCAGTCTAATTTGGGTTGGATTGAGATTTGGCTCAAATCTATCCTTTAGGTCACTTTGGGTTAAGTGGCCCCAATTGAGTTGGTTTTGAGTTGAATAAAGTTGAGTTGAGTTTGATGATTGATTTAAGATTGATTGATGGCTTTGATTACAATTGATTTAGGTTTAATTGGATTTTAGCTCATTTGGGCACTTTGGGTTCAAATAGGCTAACTTGGGTTAATTGAATTGGTTTGATCAATTGAATTAATTAGGGAAGAGTTTGTAATGATGATTTTTAGGGTTGGAGTACTTTTTTGAAAATCATTTGGATTTGGTTTAGTTGAAGGAGGTTTGGTTAAGTCCAAAGGATTGAATGGTTGTAGGATTGGGTTTAGGTTTCAATCATTTTGGCTTGGAGCTTGGGTATGAAGTAGGATTCAATTGGGATTGGTTGGATTGGTTTGAGGTTTGGTTTTTCATGATTGGATAGGCATAAGTCTTGGATTAGGTCAAAGGATAGGTAGGTTTCTTTAGTCCTAAGGTATAGCTTAAGCCTAAGGCAAACCTTCTTAACTCTCTACGCTTAGGTTTAGCGTTCCCTTAATCGCTAGAAGTGTCTTATGACTAAGGAGATCTTAGTGTCTAGAAGACCCCTAGATCTAAGATAAGATGAGTCAATTCTCACTCCAAAAGTGAGGTCAACACTATAGGGGCTTGCCATTATAGGAAACTAAGAACCCTGCAATAAAATAAACCTTCTTCTATTTCACTATATAGTTAAGGGAAAAAAATCTCTAAAATATCATAGTCACATCTATTTTAGGAATTTTTTTTATTAAGTAATAAAATCTATTGTAAGGTGATATTATCATCCCTTGAGATGATATATTATCTTTTATGATGTATTTGATTTCTTAAATAAGGAATTTTTGAAATCTACGTGGTGTCATAAATTTTCTCCATAGATTTTTTTAGCGACTCCGCTGGGGACTTGTTTCTCTTTCTATTTTTGAAAATTTATTTTTACTTATATATGAATCAGTAGTTGATACAAACTTTCTTTCCATTTCACCCTTGGCAGGGCTTACTTAAGATCTATGAAACTAATTATAGAACCTCCTTATTTGTTAAAATCAAATAAGTGGGTCCTATAATTTATACATTTTAATTTTCAAAATAAAGTTTTAAAATTCTGGACATAATAAAAATGGCTAAAAAAACTTTTAATGGGTCAATGTTTTTTGACTTTATTTTTTAGTCAAAGTTTGTTATAACTTATATAATTTTCTTGTAGAAAAATAGTTGGACAACTTATCTTCACTATTACTTCTACGATTAACATTTTTGTCGATAGTGGAGTGACTTTGGTTTCTGTTAGCAATATGACTATTAAGGGCAAGAAACCCATCCTAGAATTCTCTAGGGTACCCCACAACTCTCCTGCTATTAGTATGGAGGTAGCCATGGATACTACTGAGAAAGCTTAGATGGGTCCTGTATTAAAAAAAGATAAATTACCTACTAAAAACACATTTGCTCTTTATTTTCTTAGAACTTTTGAGATAGACTCCACTTTGGAGCCTCCAGTAATGACTAAGAATCAAAAGAAAAAAAAATGGAATAGGAGGCTTAGGAGACAACCCCTTAAAGAGTGAAAGCAAAGTGAGCTCTCGGTGATTGAGAAAGCTAAGGTGAGGGAGGGGTATACCCTTCTAGATACTTCTCCTCTTTTTAGGTTTCATCCTCTTTTTGCAGCCCAAGAAGAGGAAGATATGTTTAGATTAGTGAGTTCTCCACTTAGCCTTTTCATTTATAAAAGTAAGAAGAGTTTTAAGTTGCTGAATAAAGAAACCCATGATAGGTTGCAACAAGTCCATCATAAAACTGTTGGGTCCTCTAATTACACCAAGGAAGAACTACTCAGGGTCATGAAGGGAAAAGTTTTCATAGAACTCAAGTGAAAAATTCTAGGAAAAGTCATGACCACACATAATAAAGGAAAATAAAAGATAGTCTTTCAAGATAAGAGATGACCTTTTTGACCCACACCAATTGTATCTAATTGGTATCACCGTCTATGAAGATCCTTAACTTGGCATAGAAATGTGATGACTATTACAAGGAGAGATGAGTACATTCCTAGGAGAGAGCCTAGAATAATATATGTCAGAAAAACCCCATAATCCATAGAGTAAAAACCTCACTCACTTTCTTTACCAACACCAGCACATCATGAAGGATCGACAACTATTTGGACTTATAAAGAAAGGCCATCATCATCCTTATCTAGTTCCCAAAATGAGGGCTTGTCATCATCTTCTCATATTTCTAGTGGAGGAATGGAGTTCCTTAGCCCATCCCTTTATGATAGAGAGATTTTAGATGATAGAAAACTTAGTTTGGGAGCCAGTCCTACTAACGAGGAAAATCTTGTTCTTCAAGAAAGCCATAAAATAGAGACATCAGAGCCCAAACAATGGATGTAGAAACAATTGAAGAATCTGAAGTAGTCCTTGATATAAATGATGAACCAATTCATAATATTGAAGAGAAAAATGGAGACCATTATGAAAGAGGATGAAGAAAAAGAAAGAATAAGGGGAATTCAAGGAAGTTCTAACTTAGATCAACATAAGCTTTTAGAAGAAGATTCAGAGCTACTTATAGTCCATATCTTCATGGTAGATACAAGAGTGTCCAAGAAAAGTGAGAGAAAGCTCAAGATATTGCAAAAGAGGGTTCTACACCTGATCCAACCCAAAAATTAATCCATCAATTGCAAAAAAAGGATGACCAAATCTTAAGAATGGAAAGAAAAAATGAAGAAGATGGTGGATACAATGCTATCACTTTAGAGCCAAATTCTTACCACTTCTCACCCTCATTCTCTAGAAGAACTAGAAGATTCTCATATGACAAATGATAAGAAGTTTGTTTTAGGGGATGATCATCAATAACATAAAATAGTAGAAGATGTATCACCCATAATTGACTTAAAATCTTTAGTTGAACAACAAGTGAAAGAGGCATTTGCACAGTTGAGAGGTATGACATTAATTCCAAATTATAGACCCTACCCTAAGGAATGTGATTATGTACCTTATCCAAAGGGATTTGTACCCCTATTTTTAAAGTATTTGATGGAATAGACCACAACAAAAACAACAATTAGCACCACCTAAGAATCACCTTTGAAGCCCTCCTAGTGAAAGAATGAATCAGACTTATTCTTTCAAAAGAGAGGCTGTAAGAAAAATATTTAAAATTTGAAGAGAAAGATAGATTTCAAGCTTCTTGATCCAAAGAAGCCAAAAGAAGTAGGCAAGGTTAATGGCCCAAATTATTATCCATATCATAAAATGTTATGTCAAACCATTGAAGACTTTTACTTTTAAAGACTGGGTTGAAAAGAATTACAAGAAAAGGATGGTGGTTATTCCTAAAGAATATCTTGCAGACTCTAGGTAGGGATTTATTAAGGTGATTATAGGTGAATCTTCCATCTCCTCTTTAAAAACTACTCATTTTTTAGCTGACTGGGATATAGCTTAATCCCACTCTTTTAAAAATTAGTTGATGTAAAAATTTAAAAATTCTATGCAGGATCATTTGAAGACCCGAGAGATAATCATACAAGTTGATTTTCCAGTGTTAGAGACAATTCCTCCTCAACCACATTCAGCATAGTCAAATGTTCAAAAGTCTAAGAGAGTTGTGAGAGGGATGAAATCTATATCAAATAGAGTGTTGTATAATAAGGATGGAAAACTACCTCTTACATCCCTTTTATCCTTATTACATATTTCAAGAATTTGAATAAAAAGTCTATTGAAAATGGAATTTCTTATGTTTTTTCTATTGCTAATGATTATGATGTGAATGAATTTTAAATGAAATAAAATAAAGTAAATTATTAGCAAAGTGAATGTAATATGTTTTATGGATAAGGATAAAAAATAATATTTTTATGAATGATTTGCAAGGAGATCCTATTAACATAGAAATAGAGTTCTCAAAGTCTAACTAATCCTTAGAAAAGCACATTAGTGATAACCAGGAATAGGTTGACATAAGCCTTACATCGAATTACGAGATATTACAAAAGTTTGTCTCTTTAGTGGGAAGGTCCTACCAGCTCACTTACTTTCCTCTAAGAACAAAGGCAAACAAATTATTAACCAATATTCTAAACATTTACAAAATAATCAAGTAGTTGAACCACCTGCTCCTAAAGTTGACTACAATGTGTTAGCCCATCTTAAGAAGTTTCCTACCAAGTTAAGCATTTATGATGCCCTTGTTCTTCCCAAAGAAATGAGGGAATAATAAGTTAAAGCATTACTCAACCCAAAGATATACCTAACACAGTTAGCATCAACTTCCTCTGATGAGGCTTGTTATTTTAAAAAAGTCCTTGGAGTGGCTTTCTTTGGTGAAGATGTAGTTTAGAGACTTTCGACCTTGGCCTCTTTCTATTTTAGTGAAGATGAAAAATTATAGATTATCCAGAGTCTTTATTGATTGAGGCTCTTCAGTTAACATTACAAATTATAAGACATTATCATTTTGAAGATTTACAAACAAAGGCTTAGTTATAATAAGATATTATTACAGGGGTTTAATGAAACATGAGAAAAGTCTTTGTGTTTGATCACTCTATTATTAGAAATAGATGTGTTGAAAATAATTTTTTTTTCATATTATCGATTTAAAGACATCTTTTAATGAGTTTTTAGGTATACTTTATATACATGAGTATAAAATAGTTCCTTCATTATTCCACCAATGAATTAAATATATAAGAGAAGGAGTGGAATATAATATGAAGGGAGACTTATAATTATTTTCTCTTCATGAAATTGAGCTTTACGAAGATGTTACTTATTATGTGACTAAAAGAAAAATGAACAAGTCCATGAGATCTATCATTGTTAAGATATCAAAGAAAATAAAAGAAGACATTAAAACAAATGAAAAAGAAGAAGATAAAGAAAAGGAGGAAAAAGAAAAAAAATAACCTCTTATAATTCATATAGATATGGAAACTAGTTTTGATGAAGGTTCAAATCAAAATGATGCCTTAATAAAGTTTGAGATTTTATTAGAATCAGATAGTGATGAAGAGCAGAAAAAACCATCTAAAGATGAACCTGAATTTTCCACTTACGAGAAATAAAAAAGATATGTGGAGACTTTGACTTTAACTCCTTTACTTTAGCATAAAATTGCACAATTAGAAGTCAAAGTGGGCCCTAACCTTTCAGGAGAAGTTGGAAAGTTATACAAAATTTATTTTGTACTTGAATCTTCAAGCTCAGAAGTAGATGTAAAGCTTGAAGACTCATCTACAAATGAAATAATAGAACTTCTTTTTGAATGACATCTTGATTATGTTAAAAATACAGATAAACATGGTCTAATCCCTGATGCTTGGCCCAAAGGTACATCCTGACATATGAAAAGATTATGGGGCACTAAATATAAAAAATTAAAGTTTAAGTCTAGTATCAGGTTTGGTACCATTGAATGTTTAAATGATGATGAGAATTATTTAATGATAAGTAATCATGTGGAGTCTGATCAACTCTTTGAGAGTTCATCCAATTTCATGGAGGAATTCTATTTTGAAATATTAGATAGTCTAGATTGCTTAATTTAAAATATACTCCTAGAACTTGAAGAAGAAATAATGTTCACTATTGTTGAATTGAAGGAAATTAACTTAGGAACTAAGGAAAACCCATATCCAACTTTTATAAGTTCTCTATTGGGTCCAGAACATTCCTATGAGTTGATTAATTTACTTTCTAAATATAAAGATTATTTTTCTTGGAATTATGATGAAGTGCAGGTTTGTCTTTAGATGTTGCAGTTCTTAAGTTGGAGATTAAACTAGATGTAATTGCAGTAAATTAAGCCCCTATATGCATGCATTTAGAAATTTAACAGTAAGTGATTGTTGAGGTAGATAAATTAATTGAAGCTGATTTTTTTCCAAGAAGAAATGTATTCTTCTTGGTTAACTAGTATTGTACCAATAAAGAAAAAAAAAGGTCAAATACACATATGCATAGATTTTAGAGACTTAAAATGTGGCTTGTCCTACAAAATGAGTTTTTACTGCCAATACCAAAACTTATGGTGGATGTAGCCTCATTGCATGAAATTTTCTCATTTATGGATGGATCATCTAAATACAACCAAATCAAAATAAACCCCAAAGATGAGAAACATGTGACATTCAAAACCTCGATTGGGATATCTATTACACAATCATGCCATTCGGTCTCAAAATGCTGAGATTCCTTATTAAAGAGCAATGATTAGAATCTTTGATGATTTGATCCATAACCAAGTTGAGTGCTTAAATCAATAATTCAGTCATCTAAAGTAAAGAAAAGAGAGTCACCTCTATGATGTTAGGATTGTTTTTGAATGGTTGCACCATTATAACCTAAAAATGAATCCTTGGAACTGTGGCTTTGAGTAACTTCAGGAAAATTTTTTGGATTTATAATGAGACATCATGAAATAAAAATTGATCCTATAAAAACTAAAGCTATTATGGAAATGCTGCTACCTATAACTCTTACACAATTAAGATTATTCGAGGATAGTCTTATGATCGCTCAGAAAAAATACCTTTGAGGATGCTCTCCAACATCTTAATTGAGATGGGTAGGAGTATATTTTTATGAGGCAAATTGATATATGTGTTCAACCAGATTTCTCCTTGCATTATGTTAGGGTTTATTTTAATCTAGGTTCTACTTCCTATGAATGCAAGAATTTATAATTAATTACCCTTCTTATTGTAGTAAGAGAGCACTCTTGATTAAGGTTGGAAAATAAAAATATCTTATCTGATATGAATTGGTGTATAATAGTGTGTACTATGGCATAAATGATTATCATTTAAGTTAAAGTGTATATTAAGGGGATGATGACACACCCGATCAAGATCCCATGATTCTGTCATCCAGGGTTGTCATGGTCCCTAGTCTGCTTAGCAAAAGGAAATAGTTGCTGATTGAAGAATCCTTGTAAGTAGTCATGGGTTATGTTGTCCAAGGTGTTCTTGTAGAACTGGGTGATATTTATCAAATGTGAAAATTTTAAGTCAACCTTAGCTAACATAAAGTTTTTTTCTTTTGCCTATTAAATATATTATATAATTCATGGCTCAAGGAGCAAAGCCTCTGTGGAACATATGGGCAATTTCCATGATTGAAATATAGTGGAGCTATATGGATATCAAGCCACCTAGTCAGAGGGTTCTAGTCATATCTATTTTTTATGTGGTGTTATTTTACTACAAAATCACACAGATAGAGGACACTAGCCACATCCTTTTTAGTATGAGCTTATTTGAGTATGTACATAGTGATAAATTTAATTTAACTTTAGCTCTTTTGTGAGCAAAGGCCTTTTCGGCTTATCATCCTTGACAAATAATGATGGATATATGATTATTTGCTTTAAGTTATTATAAATTTCATCTAATTTAAACATATCCCCTCCATATGAATTTTTAAAATTAATACAGCCATCATCAAGGAATGAGTAGGTTTTGTTATCCTGGACCCAATCCTAAGACCCAACCAAAAAATTAACTAATGAAGCATCCCAAAGTGCTAGTAATTCTAGGCAATTATTATTATTGTTGACCTTAGTTTTATATCATGAGATTGATTTTGCAAATATATACCAAATGTTCAATTCAGTGCAAGAAAAATTCTTCAGCTCTTGGTTCTTTAGTTATATCAAAATGCTAAATTTGGACATGGACTATGTAAAACGTTTTCTAAGAATTACTATATTAAGGAAAATGAAAAGTTCATTAAGATAAAATAAATGATTTATTTAATTTTAAATTCATCATTCTACAATTATTTATATTTTTTTATATCTTAAAATTTCAATTATTCATTAAGTTATTCATCTTGGATAGTATAAACTTAATGCATGAAATAAGTTCCATTAAATGTGTGGTCAAGCAAGTTACATTATGTTTAAACTTTATTAAATCATTTCCATACCATTCATAATTTTTATTCATATTTTTAGTGCATGAAAATTGAATTATCTTAACATTATCCTTTTTCCTCTTATTCTCTCTCCTATTATTTTTTCTTCTCTTTCCTATTATCATTTTCATCTTAACATTATTTTGGCCGAATTTTTTAATGCATTTTATGTAATAATTTTTGTGATGTTAATTCCAAATAATTCCATATTATATTCCCACATTTTGTATATTTTAAAAATTTATTTATTTGAATTTCTAAATTTGAATTATTTTTTTAATTCAAACTTCTTTTTGCATGACATATACTTGCTAAATCAAATCAAAATTTTTATGGAATATGTTGAACATCCAACTATGATTAATATGATTTTTAGAGCCTAATTAATCTATTACAAGTTCTTTTAAATTTAAATTCAAACCAGCCCTCATTTTCAAAATAATTCATTTTTTAATTCGATCTATTTTAGGAAAGTTTTAAGGGGCCAGCCACTTTTCTTTAAATTTAATAAATAAATGAATAAATGAATATATATATATATATATATATATATATATATATATATATATATATATATATATATATATATATATATATATATATATATATATATAAGTCTTGATCTAAATTGATTCATGCATTAATTTTGAGGATTTCCTATTTTTGGAAACTCCTTTGGCCGAAATTATGGAATTTATTTTACATGGTTTTACTTTATTTAAAATTCCCTCCTTCATATCAAAACCTCCTTGGCCAAATTTTCTATAGGATTTTTCTCTCTCTAACCATGATTCACATAGAATATATTCCATATTGCCTTGAAACAAAATTATAAAGGAGCTTATTGAATATCTCATTCGTTGATCCTTCATTCCTTTGAATTTGAAATTCAAATTGATGCCTAATCAATTTCCCTCTGATTGGATCACCCTTTGGCTCACCCTAGACTTCTCCCTCATCTATTTAACAGCTTTGTTTCAACTTGGAAAAGGTTAAAAAAAATCTAATATTCTCTCTTACTATCTTGCTCACTTTCTCCACCTTGGTTGATCTTTTATAAAGAAAACACTTGGAGATTTTTGGTGATTCAAGTAAAAAAATTCCTCATCATTCTTCTCTTTCCATTGAACATTTAGTTGGTTTGAAGATTGATTGGAAAAAGTGAAGGTTTGGTGTGTTTTCTCTCTTGGTTGAAAGCATCAAAGCCATGATCTTACATTTCTAAGGTGATAAGTTCTTATACTTCTTTTCATATTGGCTACAACTAAGTATTTGTTTAAACGTCTTGAGGTAATTCCAAAATGAGAAGTTAAAGCATTGTAAAGTGCAGAAAAGTAAAAGAAGAGAATATAGAGATTTTTAGGTGGTTCAGCCAATCTCTGAAAACTGACTTAATCCATGCCAAGCCACCTAGGCTAGGAATTCACTAGACTAAAGTTGAGATTACAACAAAGCTCCCGTACTCTTCTTCATAGGCAAGTACAACCCATCAAGAAATCAAGACATGATAAATAGAAAGATATAAGTATAGCTCTCAATCTTAAAATATTTTGGCACTCACAAACCATTTTATACTAATATTAAGGTAATTGAATATTAATGAAAAAGGATAGCTCACTTTAACTTTAAATGAAATTAGAATAAGATCTTTAATCAAATGTTTAATGCAATTAAGTAACTTAATGTTGCTTGGATGATCTTTAAAAAGTTTGAAATGATTTTTTTGAATGACTTTGAAATTCAAACTAAAAGGCAATCACAAAAATTTTACTTTGAATTCTTTCTCAGACAAGCTAACTTTTATTCAAATGATAAATGTATGTGCAATTGGAATTACTAAATAATTACTTGAATAAAGGTTTGAATGATACCATAAGAAAGCCCTTACATAACATATACATTAACCAATTGAACACAAGTAATCAACAAGTACAAAATAATTTATGCAAGTGGTGGAGTGGTCAGACAAATAGAAAATGAAATGAAATAAGATGTTTAGCATAATCAAATTTAACCAACCCATATGAAACTTTAAGCCAAAGTGAAACATAATGGATATTTAAATGATTAAGCACTAGGAAATTAAAAACATTTGAAAGAGACTTTAGCCAAACAAGAAATAAAAGGATTATGCAATGTTTAAGTACAAAATAAATTGATCTCCTTATGTTAGCTTTAGGCCAAACAATAAATCAAAGGATGATCAAGTAGTTAAGTCAAAAACAAATTGATCTTCTTATGTTTGTTCTTGACAAACAATAGCTAAAGTTTATGAGGTGAATGAACACAAGATAATTTTAATAATCTTGTAAACTTCAAGGCCAAGAAGAAATAAAAGAAGTATAAGAACTTAGCACTTTAGAAATTTAAGACCAAATCTATAATGCTTTTGGCTAAGGGAGGAAACACACCAAACCTTAACTTTTCCCAATCAATCTTCAAGCCAAATAAATGTCCAAGAAAAAATAATAATGATGAGGAATGCTTGCACTTGAATCACCAAAAAATCTCCAAGTATTTGCCTTAGTAAGGATCGACCAAGGTGGAGAAGATGAGCAAGAGAACAAGAGAGAATTTCAGCTTTTTGGAACCTTTTTTAAAGTTGAAATAAGACTCTTAAATAGATGAGGGAGGATTATAGGGTTGGAAAAAAATAGATCCAATGAGAGGGCAATTTATTTGACATCAATTTGAATTTCAAATTCAAGGGAATAAGGATCAGCCAAAGAGATCTTCAATAGGCTCCTTTACAAATTTGTTTCAATACAATATGAAATGTTTGCTATGTGATTCATGGCTAAGGATAGAGGATATCCCATAGAAAATTTGGCTAAGGAGATTTTAACATGAAGAAGGGAGTTTTGAATAAAATAACTCCATGGAAAATCACTTCAATAATTTCCACCAAAGGGGTTTCCTATAATAAAAAATTCTCAAGATAATACATGAATCAATTTAGATCAAGATTAATTTAATTATATACTTATTAAATGTATAAATAATATATAAATTTATTAAATTTAAAGCAAAGTGGCTGATCCCCTAAAACCTTCCTAAAATAGAACAAATTAAAAAAGGAATTGTTTTGAAAAAGAGGACTAATTTGAATTTAAATTTAAAATAACGTGAAATAAATTAATTAGAATCTAAGTAATCATAATTAATCATGATTAGGAGTTCAACATGTTCCATAAAAAAATTTATTTGATTTAGCAAGTATAAATCATGCATAAGGAAGTTTGAATTTAGGAATAATTCAAAATAATTCAAATTTAGAAATTCAAATAAATGAATTTTTAAAATATAAAAAATGAGATAATATAATATGGAAATGTTTTGAATGAACTTAAAACATTCTATTAAACAAAATGCATTAAAATTTTTAGCAAAACAATGTTAAGATGAAAATGATAATAGGAGAGAGAATAAGAGAAAAAAATGGTAATTTTAGGATAATTCAAATTTCATGCACTGAAAGTATGAATAAGTATTATGAATGGAATGAAAATGATTTAATAAAGTTTAAACATAATTAAGATTTCTTGAACACACATTTAATGGAACTTATTTTATGCATTTAGTTCATACTATCCAAAATGAATAAGTTAATGAATAATTGTAATATTGTAAAATATAAGTTTAGAATGATGAATCTAAAAAATAAATGAATCATTTATTTTAATTTAATGAGCTTTTCATGTGCCTTAATATAGTAATTAATAGAAAAATTGCCATCTAGTCCATGTCTAGTAGCTTTAGCAATTTGATACAGCTGAAGAATTAGGAGCTGAGGAATTTTTCCTGCACACTTGAATTTAACTTGATTAATAACATTTGAACATGTGTTTGTTATCATCAAAATCAATCTCATATGAGAGCTCATGATGCCGATAAATGGCCCATCATTTAAGTCTACTAAAATTAATTATTTTGTGGCTAAGCATAACATTTATTGGAGATATTCAATCATCTATTTGCCTAGGGTGAATGGTTTGGCCGAATCTTTTAATAAGATGCTTGTATGAATTTTGAAGAAAGTTCTCAATGATAACAACTATCGATGGTATCAAAAGTTAGTTGAAGCCTTATGGGCCAATTGGACAACATACATGGCACCAACTCAGTCTACACCTTTTGCTTTGGTTTATGGAACTGAAGCTATTTTTCCATTAAAAGTACAACTTCATTCTCTGAGGATTGCAATCAATCACATTATAATTGATCAAAATCATTAGCTTCAACTAGAAGATCTTTAAAGCCTTAAAGAAAAGTGCCTCAGATCTTAACAAGGCCTTGAACTTTATCAATCATGTATGGTTCAAGCTCATGATAAGTTAGACCATCCTAGAACCTTCTGAGTAGGAGACTTGGTCTTGGTTCTTAGAAGGCTAATTTTGACTCATCATAGGATAGGCAATAAATTTGAACTAACATGGGATGGACCATCCATCATGGAAAAAGTATATGAAGGAGGTTCTTATCAGTTGATAACTTGTAATGGTGAATGTCCAATGTTACCTATTAATGGATGTTACTTAAAGAAGTACTATGCATAAGTTGTATCCCAACTCTAAATTAATTAATAAAACTATATGTTCTACTAAATATTATTTTTTGTAATTTATTTGGGCCCAAAGATTGATCTTTTTCAAAACACATAAATTTATTATTGCCTAAACTTTTATTTATGATATTTATCTAGATTTGTTTTTAACAAAATTCTATCTCTGATAATAACCTAACTAGTTAACGATAAATCCCTCAGTGGTATCTTTTTAAAAAATTTTTTTGGAAATGGATTTGAGCCACTTAAGGCCCCATTTTTATGGATTATTTTTGTTAGGATAAAGTTCCTAAGACTCTTTCTTATTAGTTAATATTTGAGGATTAGATTTAAGTCATCAAAGACCCCTTTTCTTATTTTATCTATTTAAGTTAGAATTAAGCCATTTAAGGCCCCTTCTTAATAGCTGGCCAGATCAGAGTAAGTTCTTTAGTAGGCATCCTTTCTAGAAAACAAAAATAGGATTAAGCCACCAAGACCCCTTCCTGTTAACTGGACTATTTAGGATAAGATAAAGTCCATGCAAAACCCTTCCTACTAGTTAGAATTTGTTGATTAGTATTTAAATCATTAAAGGCCCATTTCCTCATTTTAGCTATTTATGTTGGAATTAAGCCATTAAAGGCACCTTTTTAATAGCTGACCAGATTAGAGTAAGTCCTATAATAGGCATCCTTTCTAGAGAACAAGAATATGATTAAGTCACAAAGACCCATTATTGTTAACTGGACTATTTAGGATAAGATAAAGTCCATGTGATCCCTTCCTACTAGTCAAAATTTGAAGATTAAGATTTAAAGCATCAAAGACCCCTTTCCTAATTTTAGTTATTTATGTTGGAATTAAGCCATTATGGGCCCCTTTTAATAGCTGACTAAATTGAAGTGAGCCTCTTAGAAGACATCCTTTCTATAGAATAAGGATATGATTAATGATTAAGACCCTTCTTATTAACTAGATTATTTAGGATAGGATAAAGTCTATGCTATCCAATCCTACTAGTCAAAATTTGAGGATTAGAATTCAAGTCATTGTAAGCCCCTTTCCTCATTCTAGCTATTTGAATTTAGGATAAAGCCATCAAGGCCCCTTTTTAATAGCTAAACTAACTAGTTAGGAGAAAGCATCTATGGTGGCATCCATTTGAGAAAAGAAAACTTGGATCTAGTGTATCCCAATATAGACACCTATAGATACTCCTTTTAGGTTTGTTAGTTATTAGGGCTTTCCCCTTGACTAGTTTTACTAAAGAATATGTGAGTCCCCATGCTTTCTTCCTGGGCTAGCCATTGGAAATTAATAAAAAATAAAGTGTGTTATAGCCAAGATAAGAATAAGTCCCTTGAAGGCATCTTTTCTAGCTATGTTAGCACTACATTTCTTAGTGATTCTTTTCCTAATGACATCTCTATCTTCTTTGAGACTAGTAAATCTAGATTTTCCTAATAATAAATCTTTTTAAATCAAAATAAAATTAAGGCAGTTCATGCCTATCTTTCACAATCAATTCAAAATAAATTTTTAAATCAAAATCAAAGCTAAATCTAAATTATAAACCAAAATCCAAACCTTCACAAGCATTGTTGCTTATAATCTCTATAAAATTCATTGATTAGTTCAGTCAATGTCGATATGTGCGATGTACTCTAGCTAGTCCACAAACATACTGGTGGTCCATTTATTGACCCCATTTATGGATAAGATTGACATGATCTCAATTCTTAGTAATTAGTACCCCTAATTTTAGATTAGTAGCTTCCTAATTAGACACTTAGGACACTACACTTAGTGACTAGGTGAAAAGATCAAAACCAAATAAAAACCAAATCAAATACTAAATTTAAAACCAAAACTAAATTTGAATTAAAATCAAGATTTAAATCACTTAAGTCTAAGAAAAGCCAGATAAAATCAAAATAAATTAAAATCAAATCAAAGGAAAAGTATAGAATAAATTCTCAAATATAAATGAACTCAAAAATAAATTTAGGTGAGGCTGAGAGTGGTTAAATAGGCCATTTCACCTAGAGTTGATCTATGCAGGCCCTATAAAGTCTATGGTCAATCAATTAAGATTTGGCCAAATTGAGTTATCCCAAAGACTCAACATTATCAAATGAATAGTTTCAAATATAAAACTAAGAAAATCTAAATTCAATGAGGATATAAGTTGGTTGATTTGGGTTGTTTAAGTTGAAATTAACTCAAAATAAATCTTCAAATTCATTTAAAAATCATAATTAAACATATATCAACCCATAATTGAGTTTAATTTAACCAATTTGGTCATTTAACCCAGTAAACCCATATTTGACCCAATAAGGCTAATTTGAGCTATAATGGGTCTAAATCAAAATGAACTTCAAATTATTTAAAATTAATTGATTCAAATCATTCCAAACACTTAATTGAATACAATTGAAATCCAAATTCATTTTAATTTGAGTCAAACTGGTTGTTTGATTTCAATGAGTTCACCGTAAACCATTTGAATTAAAAATGTGTTAAAGTGAGTTCTAACAAAAATTAAATTTAAAATAATTGAGAATGATTGAAATTATTCACTTTTTAACATCAAGGATGATAAATTACATATAATTGAATCAAACTTTAATACCTGAAAAGTCTACTTAAGCTAAATGAACCACTTTGACTCATTTGAGTCAAATGGGTCAAATTAGGCCTAACCATGGCCAATTCATGAGAATTATGAATCAATTGATCCATGAATCATGTAGTAGAAAATTTAAAATGATTGAGTCCCAAAATTAAATCAAAATAACTAAATTGAATCAAACCAACTTAAATCAATATAGAGCAATCCAAATTTAAATTTTATAACATAAAGCATATATCTGAACCCAACTCAATTGAATTTGAGCCCAACCTATTGTTCACTTAAGGCTTGACTTGGGTAATAGGGAGCAACCCAAAAAGCCATGGGATGTTGAGGTTGCAAAGGAGGATGAAGTGGAGCTCATGGAAAGTAAGAATGGCTGACCCACTCCTGTCACCTCAAACCTTACCCATGCCTAATTTCTCACACCCTTAATCCATTTAAACCTCATCTCTAACTTTCCACCTCCTTCTCCATCATGGTGGGATTTCAATTCCCATGGCCAGCTACCACCACATCAAACAATTAAGTTGCTCTCAACAAATATAATGAGGTGGTTTGAAGATTCAATTTTATCTTCGGACCATTTTTATGCCTTGCTTTAAGTCAAAATGAACTTAGACAAACTTTCCCTCTCCCTAACCCATCCGATCACTCCCCACAACAAACTTCAGTGAGCAGCATTCATGCATGGTCTCCACAAAAAACTAGAGGGAGGCATATCACTAATTTATTCCCAGAGCTTTGTTTCAACTCCTTAAAGCTTTTCAAAATCAGAAAACCACCGAAGATCAATGTCGGCGAGGCATGCCATCTCACTGACCTCCCCTTTAATTTTATTTGGTCCTTTGTGAAGTAAACTTGATCTTTGGTGAGATCAGGCCATTTGATCCCTCCTAAATTGTCCTTTTATGAGTTTGCAATTGAAAACATGAAGAATCGTGACCTAGATCATTAAAAATCAAAGCCTAAAGGCAGACGACTCTTGGTTCTCCAATGGGAGGTTTTGGAATAAAATCATCGCCATACATTTCTATTAATTGGATCGAATGGCCATGATTTAGAAGATGAATTTAATTATCCCCTTAAGGAAATCATTGGTTAATTTTGGACCATTCGATCTTTCGCGTGGAACAGTTATGTGGCGCTATGCGTAAAGTAGTGCCTAGTTAGCATCACATCAATGCTGACTGGGTTAAGCAGGAAATTAAAAAATTTCTAATTTAATAAATATTAAAAAATGCATTGAATTTTAAAATTTTAATAAAATAAAATGCTCAACCAAAAATTGCAAGTAAAGGCTCTATGAATTTATCATAGTGAGAAGAATCCTTTAAACCAAAACCCCCTAATTTTATTAAGTAATTTTGGGCTAATTTGAGTTTAATTGAAATAATTAAATCTAAATTAATGATCTAATTAATTTAAAACTTTGAGTAATTGAAATTAAGTTAACATACACTTCCAATATAAATTTAGGGAATTATTGGTGATTAAATTGAGAGGTATAAAATTTTCAATTTTTAAATCTTAATTTAATGAAATAAATTAATAATCATTCAAGAAAATTAGAAAAAAATATAGAATTAACTGAAGACATCATATGAACATCAATAAACCTAAAACACTAAAAAAGCTCACTAAAAGTCATTAATTCATAGAATGACTTAATTAGGAATTAATTGAATTAAATAATTCAGTTAATTAGGCTGAACTAAAACATATGAAAACCAAAGAAATACAAATAAACTATTTAAATAATGGAATCAATAGATATTTGAATAAAATTCAATGAAAGAATAAGTTTAATCAAATGAACCATAGATTGCAATTAATCTTGAACTTTAACTTAATTAAACAAACTAAATCAATCAAATCAATTAAGTAAAGATCAATTGAATTAAAACAAACAATCATCAAACTAAAATAATCATACAATCTTAAATAACTAAATTAAATAAATTTAATGAATGATCTAAACCCTTAATTATAATTAAAGTAGAAGTTCAAATTAAAAATCATTTAAATCATAAGCTAATCAAATAACTTTAATCAATTTTGAATATAATAAAACTGTGAATCCTCTAAATGCAAATAGTAGCAAAACAACCTTATTCACATAAACCACATAAATTTTAAATAAAGAAGTTTATAAAATGAATTTTAAAGAAGAAAATCAAATATTAATTAAATAATAAAATAAAATGAAATGATAAATTCAGTCGAACTAAAGTCTAGTAATTAATCCAAGATCAATATTAATTATAAAAATATTTAAAGTTAAACAACACCAATCTTCAACTAAATTAGATAATAACAAAATTAATGTTAACAAATTTATTTAAGTAAATTAAAAGGAATATTTAAGATACGTAGGTTCTTAGTTTGACCCCTAAAATGGGTTTTCACCTCATGATGGAGATTCTATTCTACTAGGATTATGATGCTGAATAAAATGGGTTCTACCATAAGCAGAATTTATTTTATTTCTCTTCTTTAAAACATAAAGTAAACTTTTCCATAAAAATAAATCTAAATTTGAAATAAAATTTAAAATAAGTTAAATCTTTTAAATTGAAACAATCCAATGGAAAATTGAATAAACCCTAAATTTAAATTAGAACATGAACCTAAAAAGACCTATTGCAGTCATACCACACAAGCCCTTCCTTTCATACACTATATTATATGGTCCCCAAACTTATACTTAGGTTAGGTTGATGATCTCTGACGTGATATTTTTCTTATTTTATGATATAATATTTTAGACTGGATGGATATAAATTATTTGTTTACTAGTCTAGGTGTTAGGGCACTCTTTTTAGGCTGACAATGTCTTTTGTAGGGGGCTATGCTTAAAGGGAATACCTTAACAAAAATAATTAAATAAATGTTAATTACTTGAAGGTGCTACTTAAGTCCCTAAGCATAGCACAAAAGGATATGCAGGCTTGGTACGAAGTTCTATGTTTGCATTATAACTACTAGTGTGTTGTGTGTTTTTCCTGACATCTATTTTGTAGGGTTTACGATTTTATTTTAAAATTTTTAAATGTAATTTGAGCTTAGGTTAGTATCTATGAGGTTTAAGAATAATATGAGCTGACTGTACCTATTGGTGGTCCCTTGTAGAGTCTGAGGAGATCCGTGAAGAAGGTGACAATCATGAATAAAGACCCCATAAACCAAGACATTAGTCTTAGATTTGGCTATATAAGGGCAGAGCTCGACTACATACTTTTCTTTTTCTTCTAGGATGTATAGCAATACTAGCCCACACCAGCCTATTTATTTAATTAAATTTAGCCTTATTTATTTTGGGGGTGTACAATAAAACTACATACTTTTCATAAGTTTCTTTTTGTGATTATTATGTTATATGATGAAACTTCGATACACTAGGTTCTTAAAAAATTTAATTTTTCTACCAAATTAAATTAAAACAACTTAAACATAATTAAACAACTCATAACTTCATTATAAATAAAGTCTTAGGCATGAACCATTAAAAGAAACCAGAAATAATTAGACTTTTTGAACTATACGAGTATATTCTTTCAAACTTCTTGAATTAGGGGCTTTACCCATTACACATAAGAGGCATGTAGTGTATGAGGATGTCCACCCTTCTTGGAAAAGTATGTTTTCTCTTAGTTATTTGGCCCATAACCTTTTTTTAACTGCTTCTCATCTTAAGGCATAACTTGCATACCTAAAGTCTTAAAGGAATTATGAGTCAAGATATATAAAAAAATAAAAATTATTATATTAGTTAAGTGCATAACATATCGATCATTATCTTAAGATTAAGGAGTGATTATGAGCTCTTAGCTTTCCTTTCTAAATTTAATAGCCCAGCCATCTTACACAACATATGACTGAACTCATGGTTTTAAAATCGCTTAGGTGATGTTAGCTAGCAATTCTTCTAAGAGAAAAATAAGTTTGAGAGAATCAGGGATAGGTTTTTTTATTCTTAAGTGAGAGTAAGACCATAATTCCCATAAATTAAACTAAGTTGAGTTCTTAATTTATGTTAGAAGCACTTTTAGAATTAGAGTTTGAAGATCCTACTAGAATAAGTCTTCAACTCCTAGGCATTTTTACAGTCTTGTGCTGACATAATCTTAGTCTTAGATTTCTAATAAAATATCAACTCATAATCTCAATAATTTCAATTTCAAAAGTATAAAGCTCATTGATAAGATAATTTACATGCTTACTATGTTTCCTAGCATCTAAAAGCATTTCTTACTTATTCCATATTGGCTTCTAAAAAGAACTCTTCCTCCTTGAAGTGTTCTCTTTTGTGTTTTCAAATGAACTATCCTTTTAAGACAATCTTTGAAATTTATATAGTAGGAAAAATTAATTCTTTTCTATGAGAGTTTTCTTAAGAAAGTATCTCTTTCTTGAGATATAATTAACTATAAGAGCTTACACTTATAGGGAACTAAGAACTCTATAATAAAATAAATTATGCTTTATTTCATCATATAGTTCAGGAGAAGAATCACCGGAGTATCATAAACCTATCTATTTTAAGAGTTTTCTATTATGTAATCAAATCTATTGTTAGGTGATATTATTATCTCTTGAGATGATATATTATCCTTTAATGATGTATTTAATTTTTTAAATTAAAAAGTCTTGAAATCTATATGGTGTCATAAATTTTTTCCACTCTTAAGATAAAATTAATTTTTCTTCTTAACTTAATTAAATAACTTGATCATAAAAGCAACCAACTCGTAGCCTCACATGATTAAAGTCTTAGGTATAAATAATAAAAGAAATTAGAACATTAGAACTTGTGAACCATACTTGCATATTTCTTTTTCTTCCTTGAATTGACCCCTTCTCCCATTACACTTGATGGGGGGCATTTGACTTATGAAGATGACGACTCTTCTTGGGGAAGTGTACCTTCTTTTTTAATTTAACCCATATTTTATTATTGGCATGATTTGTATATCCAAAGCCTTAAAGTAAAATCAAATATCTAAAAATATATAAAAATTGTAAAACTATTGTATTGGCTAGAAGCATATCAAATTAGTCATGATCTTAAGGTTAGGGAATGAGTCTATATTTTTAGGTTTCTTTCCTAATTAGTAATAGCACAACCATCTTGCATTTACATAAAGACTAGAATCATGAATTTAAATTATATTTGGTGTTAGCTAACAACCCTACTAGGTGGATTATAAGTCTAGAAGGGTTGGGATAAACTTAAGTTCTCTGGCGAGAAAGAATCCGCATATCCTAATTTCTTCTATTAAAATAGGTCAAGCACCAGACTTATGTCAGAAGTACCTTTAGATCTAGGGTTTGAAGCATCCCATTTCACTTTCACTATGGGTTTAAGTCTTCACCTCTTAGGCTTTTTTACAGTCGTGTGCTACTAGAATATAAGTCCTAGCATTTTAGTATAATAATAACTCAAAATAAAATAAATTTCTCTTTTAAAACTTTAAAGCCTAACAATTATTGAAGTTCTTATTAAGCTTCATAGCATCAAAGCGCTTCCCACTTCTTATTTAAAATCCTTAAAAACTGTTCTTTTTGATTTACACCATTTGACTTTCATATTTAGCAATCTTAAATCAACTTTGAAATCCATATAATAAGAGCTATTTTATTTAATCAAGTGTATTTTAATAGGATTTCCTTCTCTTAAGATATAATTAACGATAGAGGCATGCCTTTATAGGGAACTAAAAAATTGATATAAAATAGAATCTATTCTAATCCATCCATATAGCTCAGAGGAATAATCTATGATATATATAGACCCATCAGCCTTATTAGTTTTTATTAAATGATTGAATCCATTATAGAGTGATATTTTTATCTCTTAGGATGATATATTATTTTCTTAATGACACATTCAATCACCTAAATAGTAACCCAAAGGTCTATGGGTGTTCCAAAATAAAAACTACACATCGCCTTACTCCTGGATTATGGTTATAAATGTTAATACTGATAATCATATTAGAGGAAGTGCTCTACTGTAAATGCCCATTAATAAGTAGTAGGATCACTCAAATGGTACCTCATTGCAAGTATCATTAGCCATATATTGAGAAAGAGGTGATGCCCTAAACACAATAAGCCCCATGATAACAAAAATAAATGAGATATTTACTTTCGAAGAGCTAAAGACTAGGGGAACACTTTGAAGGGGATAAGTAGCTGGATGGATAAGATAAAGTGCCAACAAAAGTGGATGCAATAGAGGCTAGACATAAATCTATAGTATTTGATGGAGAGTAGTAGAATGCATAATGATTATGTGTGGAGATTCAACATAGTAGACAAATTTCAAGTTTGCACATGGATGTTAATGTAACTTTCTCTCCTAAGCTGTAATACCCTGCATCACCTGCCTATGAAGAAGAGGAAGAAGAAGAAAAAAAGTTGGTGGAAGATGACAAGAAGCTCCACCGCATTGTGAAGTTTTTATCATCTAATTTACACCTTTTTTTTTTACATATTTTAGTTTTCATATTAATGCATTGAAATAATGAATGATTCAAATTTGGATGTAGCTTATATGCTTTTATGAATTTTAATTATTTTCTTGTGTAATTTTGATTTAATAGTATTATTATTGCATTGTGTTTATGTTTAATAAAATAGATTATTTTATGTCTTTAGTGTTCGATGTTTTATGTTTAGTTTATATATATATATATATATATATATATATATATATATATATATATATATATATATATATATATATATATATATATATATATATATATATATATATACATATTGTTATTGTTGTTCTTAAGAGGGAGGATGAGGGTAAAACTATATGAAACCTTATTATGATGTGTGATCCATGTTAGGAAATATATTCATTTATTTATTAACAAATGTGAAAACAGGCGACATCATTTACATTCACGAAGTTAAAATAAGACCCAATGCTTGAAGAATTAAATACCCCTTCATAATAAAGCCTTTTTATATATTTTATAATTTACAAAAATTCATTTAAGTGTTTATTCCCAAAAAAAAGTTTAAGTCATGAATGTGAGTATACAATTACTTTTATTGAAAGGTTGTCTTTTTAGTGATAAACTTGATTTTATAAAATTTGTATAAGTCTATAAACAATCTGTATTATTGTACTATGTCATGGGATGTAGGACATATTAATTTGTGGCATATAGTATAAAAGAGTGTTTTAAACTATAGTTAATCTAAGTTGTAACAATAAATTGAGGTGGATGGTTAACATATTTCAATTCAATAAATAATTTGGTATTTACAACATAGTTCTTTTAAAACTAAGATAAGTATCTACCTATACAAACTTTAAATATTATCTTTATTTTTGTATTAGCTTTGATTAAGGAAAAGCAAAGGTTTAAGTATAGTAGAGTAATAGACATAAAAGTTACACATACTATTTCTATTATAATCTTTGTTTTATATGTATTTTCATATGATTTTAAGGATTTTGCAGCACATATGGTTTGAATTTTTAAATTTTATTGAACTATAAGTATGGAGCAAAATCTAATCATTAATGTGAAAAATTATGTGGAGAATCATCCAGAGTAGATTTAGGAGCAAATGGTACAATTTGGAGATAAACTAGTGCTTAGAGATGTTAGCGCTTGAGGAATGACCACTAGCATTAGATCCCCATAAGCTGATTCTAAGTGCAATCCAAGATAGAGAGAGAGGAACTTAAGAACTAAATATTTGCAATTAAGTGCTAGACCTAGAAGTTCTTAGTGCGTACCAATAGAGAGAAAGGCACCAACTTGGTGATTGCTACGAATAGTCTTTGATTTTCATTAAATTCTTGCCTTTTTGGGGAGATTTATTGCAACCATATTTAAACAAATAATGACAATGAATTTAAGGATTTCTCCATCAATTATTTCATGATTTTTCTTAGGTTTTGAGAAGTCTAATAGAGGATTTTGTGGAAGCTTCTTCAAGTTTCTTGGAAAGGCCATTCGGGAGATCTGATGGGTAAGGAGATGAGGCGACAAAAGAGTTCTTAACTTATTTCACATAGGATTTTTTATTTTTTATTTTTTTATTTTTGTAATAATGTTCATGTTTAAAACTTTCATGGCCTTCTTTTATTCCTTCATGAATAAAACTCTTTGGGTGTAGCAAAATTAATTTTTGATGGTTTAATTATAATTTTATTTGGTGCTTTATTTTATCTTAATAACTACATATTTTCTTCTAAGTTTCATCACCTATTGATTTGATTGGCCATCCTTTCAACAAATAAAGAGGTTTATTTATAACTAAGAAGTAGAAAATGGACTCATTGTGGACAAACTACTATAGTGATGGGTTGTATGTTAAAGATAATTGTGATGAAGCTGTGTATTCCTTTTTATGATCCAAAAAGCTATTAAAGATAATTCTTATAAATTAAAGAAAAGTAGGTTATGTGAGAAAATTCAAAATCTTAGACTTTAGAGAGAAAATTAGTAGTTGCTTGGATCAAACTTTGATAAAAATCAATTCCTTATTGATTTAAGTCTTAACCATACAAAATAGCATTAGTGATTTTGAATCCCTAGGTTTATTCATATTGAGATCACCCACACAAAATCTTGCTCTTGTTAGTTTGCTAGCACTTTCAATTGATTTAGATGCAGTTTGAGATTTTGCTTCATCACACTAATTCCATCATCCAAATAACAATAAATGAATTCAATTTTGGTACTTGTATGCAATATTCATGGGAATGATACTCTTCTAACAACTCATAAGTTAAGATGACCATGTACTCTTGGTTGTACAATTTATCCCGCATCACATTAATCATCATATTAATAATTTTCTCACACCAACAGAGATTAGCATGCCCAATAAGGCTTGATCTATCTTGTAATTTAAAAATATGTTTGCATTTTGAATTGTATATATTCCACATTCTTTCAATCTTTTAAGTTTCAACTTAATAGTCATATCTATAGTAATCTATCAATGAACAATAAAGATATTACTCTACTGAAACATCTTTTAATATACTTAAATTTTTATAATCACTGATGAGTAAATAAGTACATCCACCACATGTCTTGTTCAAAGAATTTATTATACCTTTTATAAATTTCCATAATAATCAACTAGTTATAGTTCATTTACAAATACCAAATATGAATACTATGAATAAATCTTCCATTGGGGCATGGATTATGTCATCTCAATTGGCTTTTTATGTTGTAACTGGCTCATACAATTTTAGTGATTTTGTGCTTTAATTTTTCCTCCTAAGAAGAAACCATTATATGATGTTCTTCAAGGGATTAGCTATATTTAGAAGATTGTTTGTTATTGTTATGCCTTTTTTACTTTTGAAGGTCCTTATAGGACCTCAGTTAATTGTCTTTCTATTTAAATGACATTTTTTTCTTATGACCATCTTGTCTTTATTCAAGTATAGTAGTGATCCCCCCTCATTTGAATAGAATATATTGGTGTACTAAGTATAGATGCTCGTATAAAAAATGATAAAAAAAATAAGAAATTTTTCTCTACCTATTTCTAAGTTTCTTATTCTGCTTAATATATTCAATGTTCTCACCAAGAAAACTGGTGATGTCAACTTAATTTCAAATGTTTATTAACTTACAAGTTTTGTTATTTGGATAACGCAATATACATCTAGTGTTTTGATTAAGAAAATTGAAGAGGTGATTGATGCAGTTGTAGGAAAATAGCCTATTATAGAAGAGTAGTTGGTTACATAGATTGCTTCCACTAGTCACCAAGTTCTTTGGGATTTTTTATTATTATCCTTAGCTGAAGAAATGTTGTATTGATAGGCCTAGAAACATTCAAAAGCTCTCTAAAAATTTATCTTCTATTATTCAAATTTTTGTTCGTGCTAGTATAATATTTTTCACTACTTGTTTGATGCCTTATATACCTATTAATTCTATTTATTAATCCTCTACTTTTAATAAAAATAGAATAAAATTTTTTGACTTAACTTCTATTTTATATTGTCTACAAAATGCACTAAAATTTCTTATGATAGAAAAAAAATCTTCTTCTTCTTTAAACCCTTGTCCAACATATGATGGTACCCAAAGAGCATATATCTAAAAAGGCTTCATCTTCTTATCTAATTAATAAAAAAAATAGATAAGAAAGTGGTTTTTTTTCTAAAATTCCACGTCAAATATTCTTTTGGAACCTCTTAAATATCCACCTGAATCAACTAACCCTAAATGAAAAAACTATCATTTACCTAGTGCTTATCCCATACTAGGAACAACCAACATCTATTTTATCCCTTATTGATCTTGAAGATATTATGTTTGATGAATATCAAAATGAATGGGAATACTTTCCTGATGATACTCTCATGGATATTTATGAAAAAAACCATATATTGTTCATTTAATGGTAACTAAAAAAAAGAAGAAAGACCACCAAATAAAATAGGTAAATCTTTCCAAGAAGCCTTCTTAGAAAATATTCTAGAAGAGGAAGAAGAAGAATAAAAAATATTTAGTTTTGAAAAAGATTAAGATGTGTTAAGCTTAGAGCATGATGAGAGAGAAAAGGGTATTCTTGTACATATACTTGCAGAATAAATTGGATAAATGGCCACTATTATTGCTAGATGATCAATGTCCACACTCCTTTAATAATGTTATCCCAATTAAGAACATCTATAGATAAGATCATTGGATCATAAGTTGCACCGAAGGCATGTGTGAGGATTTGGCGAAAGCAAGGCCTAGAATGGTAGCCCATATGATAATTAAATGGTCAATTATAGTGGAAAAAATGGGAAAAGAAGTAGCCATCATCCACCAAATTGATAGCCACTAACCACCATCCTTGATAGTTGCCATCTATTGTCCCCTCCATCCACTAGCCACCATCTTTGATAGTTTGCATCTATTGTCCCCGCCAGCCACTAGCCACCATCTTTGATAGTTGCCATCTGTTGTCCCTGATAGCCACTAGCCACCATCTTTGACAATAACTAGCTGCCATCCTTGACAGCTAACAACCATAAGCCTTGATAGCTGCTAGTCACCATTCTTGATAGCTGACAAAGCGAACTTAAAGCAAGCTAAAAATTTCTATAAATAGCCCCATCGCTTCATCACTTTCCATGGATGTGTTATCTCTTGTAATTTCTTATCTCTCCTTCTCTTTTTTACAAGTCTTATAGCTATTGAAGCTCATGTAAGTGTTGATGGTTAGGGACATCTTCTACTGTAATTCTATTTGTATTGATCATTAGTAAACTAGTTACTATATATATTATTTTTCTTATAACTATAATAGTTAAGATTTGTTTCCTACCCTATAATCACATTTATTTTCTTCCCCACAATAATGGCTACTTTTAATCCTAGAAAAGAGATTTAGTTTCTTCTTAAATAAAAGAATGTAAACTAAAACATGAACATTATCATGATTATACTAAAATATGAGGACCGCAGAAAAAAAAAAACTTAGGAAGAAACTCTAGTTTTAGTCTTCATTATCACATTTAGCCTTCTTAAATCTTATAAAATTGACTGGTTCAAGAAAATCTTTATAGGAACTCTACAAAACTCCAAGAAGATATATGCCAAAATTTTACCTTCAGAGCCTCCAAAAGTCAACTACTTCATCCTTAAGTAATCTTTAAATATGGCTACAATGGCTGCTCTAAGCATAAGAAAAAATTGATGTTGAAATTAAGTTAAATTTATAGCATTCACTCTCACTTTTGGATCCATTTCTACTATTTTGGACACCTTAGCAAAAATTATAGATCCTTAGGCACTAAGTTCTTTGTCTAAACATCAAAATTGGTTGTTTCATATTCTTAAAAACCTAAACTAGGTGCTTGGGTACACAAATATAGTGCCAATGCTTTGGATCAGGGCTTAGGCAGGCATATTTAGGCCTTGATTATAAGATAACATGAAACCTCTCAAATGTGCGTCTTTTATTCAATTAACCTACTATTTTCATCGTCTTCAATCAAATACTTAAAATTCACTAAAATAAAATGTTTCTTACATCAAAAATATTTTTATTAGTATAAGAAATTTCTTACAATAAAAGAAAAATATTGTGTAAAAATTAAATATATAATAGAAGAAAGAGTTGTTAAATTAAAACCTATGAAACACCCTCACACTTAGATCTTTGGTCATCTTCATGAAAATCCCAAAATAAATACCAATAAAATAGAATATGGCCTTATACAATGCTCATATAAAAGATAAAATAATGGTATAGCAAAGTCTTTTTATTTAGAATGCTCAATGATTAAATTTAATTTGATCGTCCAAATAAGGAAGATTAATAGTTGTCAAAGAATAATCCATTGAATAATAAAATAGCTTATAAACATGTTTTGATCTAAAATAAAGTAAGACGCATATGGTGTACATCTATACAAGTTATATAAAATTAGATTTATTACTAAGTAAAGCTTTTGACTAGTTCACGTAACATTAATGTGTATGCCTTAAAGGATTATTATCAATATTACATTTCTTAATTCTCTATTTCTACTATAGGCGATGATGCTCACCTTGTTTTTCTCAAAAATTAATTCATTTATTTTTTTGTTTTTTTATGGATAGCAATTCAAACACCTTTTTTCTCTTCTTTTCAATGCGAAAAATTCAACCCACAGTCATTTCTTCCATCTGATTTATGCTACATAATATCTTCATTTTATATAATCTACTAGGTAAAATTTTTAATTTACTCCATGACTCATTGGTATTTAAATCAATCAATTTCATTTAGCTTAGTTTAGTTGATATGCATCATATAAGTCTCAACATACATGCTCACTATTGCTTCCTAATGAAATAAGGATGCAAACTACAGACAAAATAAAAAGTGCAAATTTAATTATTTTCAAATAACATGAAAACTAACAAGATTATGAAAAGGAATACAAAAATTATATGAAGGGATTGATGTGTCTGCTAGTTGGGTGACTTAATTAATGGTTGAGGGTCTTTTTCTAAGGTGCTTAAGAAAGTTAAGATGATTATGGAGGAGCTAGATTTGTTGTAGGGTTTAAGCTAGGGACTTGAATGTGGTCAACCAAACCAAGTTAGAACCAAGTCTAGAATTTGATGAACTACTGTAAAGGATTTAATTCTCCAACTACATAACTCCAAATGACATGAAATAAGGTGTAAATTAAAGGATATGATGTTTATTTAAAATTGAAAATATTTCAAAAATTTTAGTAAAATTTTTTTGATATTTTTTCAAATCTAAGTTAGAAAATAACATCTTAAGCTAATAGTAAAAAGTTACAATTAGACTTTTAGAAAATGGACTCAGGCATAAAAAATGAGGTAAAAACTCAAAAGAATTATATTTTAAAGTTTCTAATTATAATATAAAATTTTTTACTCATTTTAAACTAGTTTAGGCTTACCTATTGAGGACTACAACAAGAATAGGTCTTCCCTATTTAGTTTTGAGTGAGATTTTATGAGAATAAATTATTGGAAAAATCATTATCTAGTTGGGAAATGAGTGTCAACAATAAAAGTAAAAGTTATATGACATAAATGTAAACTAATTACCCACCAAAGTGACTTGACGATAGGAGGTCACCAAACACCTTCCTTGACGGGAAGGCAATTAAGCCTCCTCTCTTCTTGAGTTTGATTTCAATTATTCACCAATCAACAAAAACATATATTATATATAAAAAAACAAATATATTTTATTGCACAAAATTTTAAAAAAATGTAGAGAAAGTGAAAGCGGGAGCTACAGAGTGTATGGACGAGAAGATAATAATTTCTAATCATGAAAAACCAATCCAACTCCTCCATGGTTTGCCAAAATAACTTTAATTTATTATTTAAATAATTTTAAATTAAATAATAAATTTCACATTGAAATTATAAGGTATTCCACCATATTAAAAATGTAAACTTACAAAATTCAAAAATTAAAATTTGAAATTCAAAATTTTTATAATAATAATAATAATAATAATAATAATAATAATAATAATAATAATAATAAAATAATAAAAATGTATTATTATTATTACTTCATAATAATATAATAATCAAAATTATGAACACTACATAAATATTATCATTGCATTATAGGATAAATTAGTTTAAGTCTTTAGTCAATTTGATTTGGTTAGGGCTAGGTTTGATTCATTTGACCTAAAAAAGTCAAATTTACTTAAATAATCTAATTGGTCATTTTGAATTTAAACAAAGCTTTATTTTTTTGTTGGATCATTTATGATATTTACATTTGGTTAATTTCATTTGGTTTGAATTATATTTTGAGTTTGACCCAAATTGACCCATTTTTACTAAAATGGGTTAAGTTGGATTCAATTAAGATGTGTTTACACTCTAATAATATTTTATTAAGTCTTTGATATAATTTAAAATAGTTTATTTTAATTAATTCTAATCTAGACCTATTTTGACCAATTTGGGCTTAATATGTCAAGATGGGTTCACTTGGGTTAAGTGGATCAAATTGATCAAATTAAACCACAAGATGATTATATCCAATTATGTGTTTAAAATGATTTAGAGTGTCTGGTTTGGTTTAAATTCAATTTGATTTGAATTTAGCTCAATTGGGTTCATTTAGCCCTACTTGGGTCAAGTGGGCCGATTGGCTTATTTCAGCCTTAATTAAGTTTTAGTTTGGTACAATTTTGTGTTTAAATAAATTCATAAGATGATTTTGAGCCCTTAAAATGACTCAATTTGACCAATTGATGGGTTGACTTTTTGGCTTAGTAGGGCTCACATGAGTGAACTCAAGTTAAATAACCTAATCACTTTGTACCCCCATTTGAATTTAATTTTAGATTAATTTATGTTTTTATTGATCATGTGCTTTTTTATTTGATTTAATTTTGATTTTATTTAATCTTTCTCGGATTTAGGTGATTTTGAGCTTAAAAGGGTCAATTGGGACAACCACCCCAATCACCTCAATTAGGCTCAATTGAATTTAAATTTCATTATAGATATGTTTGATTTTGATTTTTATTGAATTTTATTAAGTTTTTTATTTGATTGGGTACACCTAGTTCAATTGAGCTAGGTCAAGTTCTAGAAGGTCTCCACTTCCATCCATTTAGATAGGTCAAGGTGTGGGCATCTCTTCAGGAGGTCCTAAAACCTCTCTTATGAATGATATAGCTTCTCACCTTCCACTATATAAAATTTGAAATTTTTATGCACCTTCTATTTTCTTGGTCGGTGGAAAGTACTTAGATATGAACTTTTGAGCCATATTATTCTAGCTAATAATGGTGTTAAAAGGTAGCGAATTAAGCAAACTCATGGCTTAGTCCCTTAATGAAAATAAGAATAACCTTAGTTTAATGGCATCATCTGAAACTCAGTTGTATTTGAATGTGTCACATATCTCTAAAAAGTTTATGATGTGAGCATTGGGATCTTTAGTGGCTAGGTCCCTAAATTTGGAGCTCAATTCATTTTTAAAATTGTAAGGTTGACATAAAAGTTATCCCGCACTTGGCTTCATGATAACCTAGGGAATGCCATACAAAATGGGAAGTGCATAGTCTCCCAATGCTTTTGCCTCCATATCCATGCCTCCTCTATCTTCTAAATTTGCTATTACTTCAACTTCAATATGGTCTACTTGTCTTGTCTCCATAAGTCTCTTTAGCTATTTTCATTCAATTTTTGGATCCTCAAGTAGTAATGATCCACCACAAAATTAGGGCATACATAATGGTCAACTTACAAAGTAAAGTTGACAAAAAAAAAGAGAGAATGAGTAAGGAGATACAAAAGTGAGATTAATATTGGTATTAATATTGCCATTATAATCTCTGATAACAACACCAAAAATTTGATGTTGTGCGAGATTAACTATATGTACAAGAGTACAAGATCTTGTCATGTAATAGAGTAAGAGTAGAGTATCATTCTCTTAAAGATTGCATAATAAATATTAAAATTAGGTTGATTATTTATTTGTTGGATGATGAAAATAGGGTGTCGAGGCAAAGAAATACAAACTACTCTTAAATTTACCAAAAGGCTAATTGGCTAATAAAGTTAAGAATTCATTAGGTGATCTTAATGTGATTAAGCCTATAGAATGGGTTTCTTCAATGTTGTTTTGTGTAGATTGGTTTATAATAAAATAAGGATTTTCCTTTTATTGAAGTCTGATCAAGGTGGATGCTTCCTTTCTCTCAAAGGTCTTGATTCTTCATTTTTGTCACACAACCTACCTACCTCTCAATAAAAATTCAATATTAGAAAAATTCATTAAAGTCCTTATGATACACAACTACATCATAGTTATCTCTAACTTAAGACCCAACACCATGGTATTTTGCCCATAATGAGTCTATTTTCTACTTTTTGATTCCAAATGAACCTCATAATATATAGAAAATGATCACTAATCAATTCAATAAGTAATAAATCTAATAATTAAATTTTATTTAATTTAAAGAAATAAAACTTTAAACTTTTATTAAAATCAAAATAAACATAAGTATAACATGACTACACCTAATCTTTAGAAGGAGAGTTTAGGTCATGGTGAAATAAAATGAAAAACATGAAAGCTTGGTAAATGAATATGATAACAGTAAATAAAAAGGTAAAAAAAAAACTTAGTTGAAGCACATTGAGAACATCTTTAATACCTCGCTTCCATGACATTGAGACTTCCTTAACAACTTCTTGAAGAATCTTAAAGAACCCTCCATGAAACTTGAGAAAAAATTTTGAAATATTGATTGGAGAAGTCCACAAATTCATTTTAGTGACTTTATTTAATAGGTCTACATTAACTCTTAATAAAATATAGAAGTTTTATGAAATTATAGAGCTAATCATACTAGTTGCTAAGTTAATGTGTAGACATAAAGATCAAGTGCCTATATGGCATACTCTTTGTCTTACATGTGCTAGGAAATTAGGGTCGAGCACTTAGGCTCCCATTTCTTCTTCCTAACTACACTTGGAATCAAATTTTAGGACCTGGCTACTAAGGGTTAGTGCCTAAGTATTGGTTTATCTATCTTGTCCCTACAATTAAGCATATGGGTGCATGGTGTTTATCACCAACCTAAGCTCCATGCATCAATTGAGCCCTTGATCACATTATTCAATATTAAAATAGATGTTGATAATTCTTCATTTAGTTATGCTCATTAATGATTGAATTTTTTTTCTTCATTATGGCTTACAAAATTTTAACATTCAATTGATGAGTGCCACAAAAAATCTTAAAAGCTTGCAAAAACATATGGTAAATTTATAGTTAAAAGCAAGAAAATCATAAAAATTTCTTGGCAATCACCCTAGATCTCAAAGAACTTTTCTCTGAAGAGTTGAATGGATGTATCCAAATAGTGCTTCAATGATGGAGGAGTATCTATTGGTTTTATTAATTCTCCAAACATTAAAATCAACTTTGACTAAAATCTAAATGTTATGGTTTTGTGCTCCAATAAAAGACTTTTTATGCAAATATGGTAGCCTTCTAAATTCTACATTCATCATATTCATGGGTGCATTTTTTGTGGGGATTTTCAATTCTTGTTCCTCCTTCCTTCTTCGATTTGAATATTCCAGCCTTCACAGGGCCTCCAAGATCTTTGCCTTCTTTCCACTACACATCCTAAACCCTATAACACTAATCCTAATCCTATTACAAATATGATATTTTTATGAAAAATAAAATATAACTACACCTACAAAATAGATCTTAGCTAAATAGATACACGTGCCAAGCAATTATATCTCATAAATTTGGACTTAGCAGCCTACACTTGGGTAACCAAGCCCACCTATCCTAACTGGATTGTGCTTAGGGGCATAAGCAGCATCTGCAAGCCAGAACATTTATATTCATTTATTATTATGAAGACCTGTCAAACACAATCCCTTGCATAAAACATCAATAGGCTAATAATGACCTAATATCTAATAAACGTACAAATAATCCTACCATATAATCTAAAATATTACATTACAAAATAAAAAATATCACCACAACATACATCAGCCTAACCTAATATTAAAGTTGGTGACTTAGTATTCTAATGTGTGTGCTAAGGCTTAGTGTGGTAAATCTTGATTGAGCTTTAGAATTATGATTGTTTGAATCACTTATGAATTTGATTGAGCCTAAATTTAGATTATCTTTAAGGAATCTTATTTAAAAATGAAAGGCATCTTAGGATTAATGAATTTAAGTCACCATCACATGAGTACTATTCCACTATTTTCTTTCATTATCAATAATATTCACACTCTTTGATTTCCAATTTCTTTATTATTTGATTTAATACAGACATATACATGCAATATACTCATGTTTTGCACATTAATGAATGTTGATGCATGAATTTGATAGAAAAGGGGGATTTCCCCTCATAGCTAAGCATATGCAAGTATGTATTATAAACTTGAGCAAGTACGTGCCATTGTTAAACCAGCAAAATGAGATTATCTAAGACCTCCTTGGGGCTACTTAAAGCCTCGTATTCTTAAGATATCCAGACAATATACTTATCAATTTAAGTACACATAAGCATAGAAATAAAATCATGCAATGGTTATGTATGAAAATACTTTATTTATGTAAATTTTAATGGCATAAAGAAAGAGGTTTTACTTTATATTCTAGCATATGTATACACATAAATGAAATTAAGCAAGTATGTGCCCGTTGTTAAACTAGAGAAGTAAGATTATCTAAGACCTCCTTGGGGCTACTCAAACCCTCATGTTCCCAGGATGTCTAGATTATATACTTGTTAGTTCAAATATATGTAAACATAAGCATACAAGCTAAAGATAAAATGATCCATTGCCATCTTTAAGTTACAACCAAATGAAAACTTCATTAAGTATTTACAACAAACATTGATTTAAATTTCAAACAATTTGATTCATCATTAATTTATAATTTCAAAAATAATTTGAGATTTATTAGTGATAATATCCGCACTATATAATATCATTTATCGAACTCATGCAATTTAAATGTATTTATAGTCTTTTAATTTTCTTTTAAAACATGAATATGTGAAACATATGGCATGCACATTTATAATAATTGAAAGGGTGTAATTAAATGTTACCACATAACATATCTAATTTCATTGAATCCTAAGGACAATCAAGATAAACAAAACTTCTTTAATGCTAATAAAAGCTTTCATAGGGTTTAATTCTAACATTCAAGTTATTGAAACCTAAAGAGGAGAAATAATACTTAAGGTTCACTCCATACCACATTGGTTATTTGATATGTTTAAAGAAAGAAGTTAAGTATGTTTTATGAATTAATTAGGTTCAATCCATGAATTACATCAAATTGATTACCCTTCACCAAACTTCTTTAATTTAATTAACCACTTGATCATGAGCCTTCAATGATATGCTTTGGGAAAATTAAATTGACAATGCATTTAAAGAGGTCTAATGCAATTAGGCTCATGGTTAAGAGTTAATTAAATTAAAGTGAAAATAATATTTAAGCTAAATACTCTTATGATTTTCCCAAACCAATGGGGTAATCATAATTTCTTTAATGACTATATGTTATTAAACACATAAAGGGATTAATGAATTACACATGAGATATTTAAATCAATTTCACTTAAATTTCATCATTAATTTTCTTAATTACAAAGAAGAGTCCTTATAGAAGAAAGAAGAGACCTTATAGAAAGAAGAAACCACTGGGTGCCAGAAAAATCTGTTGGTTTGAATAAATCTCTATTGGGGAGTCGTCTTTCAAATCTGTGGAGAGAAGAAAGAAGAGACCTTATAAAAATAAAAATTCATCTTGTTAAGATGCCACACAAATTGCAGATGTACTTATTCAGGTGATCGGGTACGTCATCAAGGAATAGTATACTTTCTCAAAAGATAGAAGTCGCTACCCTTTAATGGAACCAATCACCTCAATAAGGACTCCTAAGGATGATGGGTCTGCATATATAGTAGAGATTCTTCTCCTACTTTACATGGAGAAGTAAAGCAGGGTTTATTTTAAACTAGGTTCATTAAGTTCCCTATATGGGCAAGCCCACATAGTTAATTACATCCTAAGGGACGAGATCCTTAGGAAACTCTCGATTAAGGTAAATGATCATTGTCTCTGAAGATTTCAATAGGAAAAAAAAATCAATCGATTGGTTTATGTTTAAAGATCAAATGGGTTTGATCAAAAGAGGTAGTTATTATCGAAGCCAAAATGAGAGATAAGTAGGAGATGCCCACGATGCTAGTAAACCTAACGAGCATCTCAAACTATCCTAAAATTGGGCTTCACATTTTAGAAATTGATTTAGTTTATTTGAGTTGTATTTTTCATTAGAATTTTAGGACTTAAGATTCCTTAACACAAGATTAAGAAAATGCCTAAGAGGTGAGGAATTATGCTTATGGCCACAAAGGGAAAAAGAAATATCAGAACCTAAATCTAGGGCTAGGTGAGTGTCCACCTAATCACTATATGTGTCTTAATACTAAGGAACTCTTAAAGTTTAAGAGAAGTCCTAAGCCTAAGATGGAGGGGTTGAGAGCTCATTCTAAAAATGAGGTCAATAAAGGGCACCTAATAGGAGTGGTGTGACTGACCAGGAACATCGCACATATTGGTGTTGACCAAAATGATCAACAACCCCAAGAGATCACAAGCAATAACAAAAATAATCTATCCTTAACCCAAGAAAAAGAAAGAATCCAGAGCTTAGTGCAATGTCACTCTACTTATGTCCAAGACATAAGAGAGAGGGAAGAAATCCATTAAGCGATAGAGTATGAACCTTCCACTAGGGAAGCAGGTTCAAGTCATCCACAAGGTGATGAAGGTTTGATTTGATTGGAATCCCACTAGGGGAGAGGGTTGAATTTGTTTCAAATTTAATTTGTTTGAATTCTTAGGATGAGCCCTATTGGTTTGCAATGGGTTGTACTGAATAGGAGCCATGGAGGCTAAGACCTAATTTAGATTTTTCAATCCAAAGTGGTAGTCTACTAAACACATAGTAGGACTAGCCAACCAAAGGGACTCCTTTCGGTATACAATAGTTATACTAGAAAGAAAGCATAGTAGACTTACATCCTCCAAAGTAAAGGCCAGTTGCTGGGGGTAATCTATTAGCAAGGCAATAGATTGAACCCAACCTAGGGCTGATTATTGAGTGAATGCCATTGGGGGACTTAGATTAATCAAAGATAGTCAAGATTAATTTCATTTTTAGTTTTGTTTGTTTTAATTATGATGGATCCCATAGGTTTGCGATGAACTGCACTGAGTAGAGGCCATGGAGGCCTAGACCTAACTCAGATTTACCAATTCAAACAGAGTAGTCTACCAACCATAAGGTAGGACTATCCGAATAAGGAGAAATTCTTTTTGGTATACAATGGTCAAATCTTAAGAAGAAAGCATGGAGACTCACATCTTCTAGAAATAAGGAACCACTGGGGTGATCAGTTGCCTTGAGTAATAAATTAAACCCAACCTAGGGCTGACTATTGAGTGAATGCCACTAAAGGAGTTAAATCAGCTCAATGATAGTCAAAATTAATTTCATTTTTAAATTTATTTTGATGGATTCCATCGGTTTGCAATAGATCATTTTGAAAGGAGCTTATAAAAGCTTATACCTATCGCAGATTTACTGAACCAAAGGGAGTAGCTACCTGGCCGATGGGAGAACTATTTGACCAAAGGAGTGCCTTTCATTTTGCAATGATTAATTAAAGGGAAGAAAGCTCAGAGAATCACATCTTCCATTAAAAAAGACCACTGGGTGATCGATTGCTTTGGAAAACAAATTGAACCCAACCTAGGGTTGCCCATTGATTTGCGACAATCATGCTAGAAAGAATACGTCATATTCTTACATCTTCCAAAGCGGAATGATTGTCGGGGTAACCTGCTTATTGCAAAATAGATTAAACCTGAGCTAAGGGCGACTACGGAGTGAGTACCGACCTGGGGATTTATCTCAACTCAAGTAGTTAGGCAATTCCTATAGGGAGTTCTGTTGACACTGCCCTTAAGATATGATTCCTACTTGGGGGAAGGGGCCCTTTGGGGGCTTGAATTCTTAATCCATAAACAAATTAATTAATTAATTTATTTTAGTTGGTTTTATCATGGACCTTGTTAATTTTTGAGGGATCAAACTGAGAAGGAGCTTATATCAGCCTAGGCATATCTCAGATTTATTGAACCAAGGGAGAATCTGCACATCCAGAACAAATTTTGCAACCACAGGGGTGGCTACTAGGAAAGGGGGATTGTCCAATCCAAAAGTAACCTGGGTAGTATTTAAATGGGTCACAAAGGACCTGATCCAAATAGAGTGCCCACAGGGGATGGAGTCAGTAAAGGCTTAATCCAACACCCTGGAGCAAATGATATGGCTAGTCATAAATTCAATAGGTATTCAGTGTCCAACTCAAGGAGAAAGCACGGGGACTCATATCTATCAAGAGTGGTGTACTCACTGGGTGAGTCACTGTCAGTATAGTGAACATCAACCAACTTAAGGTGCCCGTTAGTTTGCAACAATCAGCCTAGGAAGAAAGCTCAAGGACTCACATCATCTTATAGCAGAATTGACTCTTGGGATAGTTTGTCTTTGGCTCGATAGGTGCTCTCCAACCTAGGGCAACTACTGCATGAATGCCACTGGGGACTTATAAAAACTCAAAAGTAGTCAAGAGGAAAGGAGCCTCTAGGGGACTTATCCTAAACCTCAAATATACTCGACCTAGTCAGAGCATGATGGCTAGTTCAAGAAGAAAGCACATGGACACATCTTCTTAAATGAAGCCAACATGAGGTAGGTTACTAGTTGGGTAGTGAAGCATACCATACTAATAAGACGCTCTTTGGTTTGTAATGATCAAATTAAGAAGAAAATGTGGGGACTCACATCTTCCAAATAGGTGATCATTGGGGTGACATACTAGTGAGGTAGCATGTAGACCCGACCTAGAGCAGTTAATTAGTCAATGCCATAAGGGGTTTGCTCCCACATCAAAATAGCTTGAGATAAAAGATTTATGTTTATTGTTGTGCATGTGTTAAAAGGAATAGGATGCCTTTGGGGGACTCTTAACACTTACCTTAATACATAGTGGGGAATTATGAAATGATGCCATGGATGGCAACAAGATTTCCACTAAGAAAGGATATCGCTTGGGTTCTCTCACACCTAACTTAGTTATGCTAGTCAAAATAGGATGCCTCTACAATTCTCTTACACCTATTCTAAAAGCACTGGAAGATTATTTTTGTGTTGTGAAAGAGGGATAGGATGCCACTGGGGGACTCTTACACCTACCCTAAACACGTCACGATGAATTCGCAAGGCAAGCAAATAACACTTCGAAAGAAGAGAAGATTTGATGAATAGAATCAGATTTTGTTATTTTTATTAATGATTATTTTCAAATAAGTTTTGTTTCATGGGTAATATTTCTTTAGATAGAGACCATTAATTGGATGCATTGGGTGTTTTCCTTTACAATCAATAAGCTGATAAGATCCTTTTTGGTAGGCCTTCTCTATGACATAGGGGCCTTCCAAAGTGGGTTCAAACTTGTCTCCCATCTTTTGATAGGCAACAATTGGTCTCCTTAGGACTAACACAAGTTCTCATACTAGAAAAGATCTAGAGTAGACTAGTTTGTTGTGAGCTTGAATCATTTTGGTCTTGTATAACTCAAGGTTCTAGAACGCCCATAGGCGACTTTCCTCTAAACCTTTGAGCTCTTCTAACCGTAAATTTGCATTCTACTATATAGTGATCTTGTTACCCAATGCTATCCTTAGTGATGAGAGTTGAACTTATAAGGGAAGAATGACTTTAGACCCATACACTAAGGAAAATGGAGAAGACTGAGTTGGAGTTCAATATGTGGTGCGGCAGGCCCACAAGGCTTCAACCAACTACTCATTCCACTATCGTTTGTTGTCATCAAGAGTCTTCTTCAATATCTGGATGAGAGTTTTATTGAATGCTTCTGCTAAACCATTAGCTCTCGGGTAGTAGATGGTGGAGTATCTCCAATCTATAATGTGTCTTCTGGAAAAGCTGTTGATCTTCGTGCTTTTGAATGCAGTACCATTATCGAATATAATTCATCGAGGCACCCTGAACCTATATACGATATAATTCAAAAAATTGAAGCACATGGTGAGTTGTGACCTCTCGAGTGGGATGGATTTACCACGGAAAAGTAATGGTAGAAAATGAATCGATGCCCCTTGGAAGAAGGAGGATCGATCAGACCTACAATGTTGGTACCCCAACACTCAAATAGCCATGAAGCCAAAGTAAGGTATAGAATGTTGGGTGGTTGGTGGAGGACCACACCATGAACCTGGCACTGATGACATCTTTTGGCTACGTCCATGCAATATGTGATCATAGAAGGCCAGTAGTATCCAAGTCTTTTTATCTTCGACTTCATCTTCGGACCAAATTGATGAGCTTCACATAGACCTGAGTGTACCTCGGTTATAATGCCATAGGCTTTGTATTTGTCTTGACAACATAACCACAGTAGGTCAAAGAACCGGCAATACAGGGTGCCATCAACAAGAGCATAGGAGAGAGCTCTCTGTTTCACCTGATGGGCTTGAGATTTCTCTTGAGGTAGTTTATCGGTGTTCAAGTAATCTATGAATGGTTGCCTCCTATCAAACTCCTTTTCAATTTTGGAAACCTCCCCTTCAAGCGAAAGTCTTTGATGAGTATCGAATCAATAAGGGATAAGACTTGTCTATTTTGGACCCTTATTGAAATGGACTCATCTTCCGGACATGCCAACTCTTTGGCAAGTTTAGCCAAGGCAGCTGCTACTGCGTTCTCTACTCTGAGAACCTTGTAGATGGTGACTTCAAGAATCTAGGCCAGCAGCTTCATGGTATACTCGTAGTAATTATGATGCTTGGGCTTAAGGACCTAGTAGGACACGACAATCTGGTTGATGATCAACTGAGAATCCCCAATGATGTTAATGCTCTTGACATTGATAGTGATGGCTAACTCCAAACTGCCAACCAAAGCCTCATACTCAGCTTTGTTATTAGTGCAGGGGTTAGAAAGATAGCATGAGAATCTCATCACATCACAGTTTGGAGTTAGAAAGACTATTCCTACCCCTGACTTTCCTAGGAGAATAGATTGTGGTGCTTCACCTTTAAGAAAAGAACCAGCACCATCAAAATGCATCTCCCATCAGTGATTGCTGACCTCCCCTAATTTCATGATTTGTTCATCAGGGAGATCATCACTAAGCGGAGAATCAAATGGAAGTGGGTGTGCTTCTAAGAAATTCTCTAGTGTCTGTCCTTTTACCGCATAGAGGGGGTACAAATGTGATATCAAACTGTGAGAGTATCATAGACCAACGAGCAAAATGTCTGGAAAGCGTTGTCCGTGTCATGAGGTACTATAGTGGATTGGTTTTAGAGATCTAGTTCTCCTTATGAGAAAGCATGTAATGTCATAACTTATGAGATGCAAAGATCAAAGCTAGGTAATGTTTCTCAATAGGTGGATAGTTTGCTTCAGCAGGGATCAGATGATGGCTGAGGTAGTAGAGAGTATTTTCCTTCCCCTCATCATTGGGCCACAGAAACCAGAGATTAATCCAAAGAGTGTAAAGGATCGTTGGCCAGGGATAGGGCTAGAACTCAGCTTCACCAAGTATTCATTGATGTCTTCAAATGTGTGCTGACACTTATCATCCCACTTGAACTTGGCATTCTTTTTAATAAGTGTAGAGAATGGCTTGCATCTCCTTAATAAGTTTAAGATAAAGCATCTTAGATACGCCAGCTATCCTTGAAAGGATCTGAGTTGAGTTAAACTCTTAGAAGGTGACATTTCTAAGATAGCTTTAATCTTTTTAGAATTTATTTCTATTCCTCGGTGTCAAACAATAAACCCAAGGAATTTTCCTGAAGTGACTCCGAATGCACACTTCAGGGGATTCATCTTGAGGTTATATTGTCTTAACCATTTGAAAACTACTCTCAAGTCAAATAGCTGGTCTTCCTTTTCTCTACTCTTGACTACTAGATCATGAACGCAACACTCAACCTGATGATGGATGAGTTCATTGAAGATATGAGTCATGGAATGTTGGTATGTGGCACCAGCATTTTTAAGGCCGAAAGGCATGACCCTATAACAGAAGATTTTGATCGGGGTTCAAAAAGCAATGTTTCTTTCATCTTCAGGAGATATCTTGATTTAGTTATAGCTAGATGATCCCTCCATGAAAGACAAGATTGCATGAGATGAGGCGATGTCCACCATTAATTTTGGTATAGAAAGAGGGAACTCATCCTTAAGATATGCCTTATTTAAGTCCCTAAAATTAACAGAAATATGAATTTGGCCATTCTTCTTCTTAATTGGGTCAACACTAGCTAACCAGATAGGATATTTTTTTTCTTAATAAAATTAGCATCGATTAGTTTCTTGACTTCAGAAATGACCTATTATTCAATTTCCAATCTCATGCATCTAGGAGCTTGCTTAATAGGGGTAATATTAGGGTCTATTGCTAGCTTGTGGACTGCAACATCATGAGATAATCTTGGCATTTCTTCATAACTCTATGCGAAGTAGTCTTTAAACTCAATTAATAGCCTAACAAAGTCATTGGTTTCTTCCTCATTCATCAACAAACTGATGTATGTTGGGTGAGGATTTTCTTCTGTCCCGAGGTTGATTTCTTTTAGCTTGTCGATTATTGAATGAATCTCCTCTTCAAAATCTGGCCGTGCCTCGTTGACTTGGAGATTATTTGGATCATCTAAAGTTTCAAAACACACATTCTCATAAGAGTTGGGGATGTGTGAGAAGAACCTATCGGACTCCAAATGGTTGGTAACAACTTGACAATAATCTTCATCATCGATTGAACGCACTGTGCCGAATCCTAGTCCTGCTCTTGATTATGCTTCCATGCCTATATTATTCCATAATTTTTTAAAATATTCTGACCTGTGCTTGGACCAAGTGCGAGGAACTAAACCTTTTTGTATAAGATTTTAAACACAAGGCGAGTTAAAGTCAAAAGGTAATTCCATTAATTCTTTAAAAGTATCTTCCTTAAGTCCTACATCGAGCTTTGGACTTGATGATGACGAACCTAAAAAGAACCTCTTATGCTTCATGTCACTGGAAGACTTAGGGACTTCCTTAACTACTAAACCTTCAACTTTCTGAGATGTAAGTGAGGTAAGAGCTAAGGTTCCCAATTGCTACCTGATAGTTTCACATAAACCAGATTCAAATGCTTTACTTTGCTTAGAGGCCTGGTCTTCATTTCTAGCTGGATCAAAAGTCACCTCCAATGGGACCCA
Organism: Cymbidium sinense; assembly: GCA_021442155.1. Lineage (NCBI taxonomy): Eukaryota > Viridiplantae > Streptophyta > Magnoliopsida > Asparagales > Orchidaceae > Cymbidium > Cymbidium sinense. The sequence continues at coordinate 70,870,578 of CM038219.1, forward strand.
CTGAGAGGGGTTGACTGATATACTAATCACATTAGACTCATCCTCCAAGCTGGATTCCAAGTTTATGTGAATAGTAAGGGCACTCATATGAATTGGAACATGACCTCTATTGGCTGAAGGCCAACTAAGGGGTCTCCCACCTTTGGAACTGCCTCTATTTCTACCTCTGCCTCTACCTGGTGGAGGTTGAGCCATCTACCACATATCCATATGATGGAATGAATTGTGGGTGGAATGTGATATGTGAATCCACTTCTTCTTCAATTCCCCTTTCTTACTCACTTGGACTTTTCTTTTTCTTTTCTTTTTCTTTTATATTTTATTTTGCTTCATTTTCTTTTTCTTTTGCATTTGCATTTGAATTTTGTCCAAGTTCATGAGAAAGGGTGTTTTGAGGAAGATAATAGGTCGCATCCTCATAGATCTCAACCTCTCTAATTGGGAATGGCTTTTCATCCTCATTGACACGGTACTCAATTCCATCTTTTCTAAACTTGATGCACTGCTGAAGGGAGGATGGAACGATCTTGTTCTGATGTATCCAAGGCCTACCAAGAAAAGCAGTGAATGAAGTATTTGAATCAATGATGTAGAACTTGGCTTCAATCTTCCACACGATCTCAATGATAACTATAACCTAAAGCGCCGCCTTGATCATTGAATCCTCTCAACATCATCCTATCTCCTCGGAGGGTAGAGATGTCGATCTTCAAATAAGAAAGGGCCTTTAGACTCATAATCTTTACTGATGCACCTGAATCAATGAGAACCCTGGCGAGTCTAAACTTGTCCATGTTGACTGTGATGTATAGGGGATGGTTGTGCTCCAAGTCCCCCAGTAGTAGGTCTTCATCTATAAATGTGATCCCTTGGATTTCTTTTGCATAGTATGCTTCCTCACCTATAGCGGTTAGCTGAGCTAAGCATATCTCAAAATCAAAGAGAGCCTTGATTAGTGATTCCCTCATCTCTATGGATAAGACAAGGGCATCATATATGCTTAGCTTAGATGTCAACTTTCTTAAATGAGAAAAGACGTTGTAGTCCACCTTCGGTTGGTCTTCCACAATCATATCTAGGGGTGGAGCATCCTGTGGAAGGACTTCTTGATCTTCAATACCATTGACTTGTTTCCCTCTATCTTGAGGTGCTGCCCTAGGAGGTAGAACCTTGTCACTACGGAGGTTGACTTCGGTAATCTCTGGTGGTAAAGTGGTGGCAAGTTATACCTTGACTTTAGGCTCACCTTCAGCTTCTTCTATGGGACTCTCGGAATCGGATGATTCCAAGTCTATCTCAAGAGGTGAACCCATAGTATTCAGAGTTGGAAGATCCAACTCTAAATCAAAAAGAGGAAGATCAGAATTGTTATAGTTAATTAGACTTGAAGAGTTATTGTTAGGAATAGAAGAAGATAACTCATCATAAAAGACTCAGATGTAATTCAAATCAGCTTTATTCTTCAATTTCTTGGAAGTTTTTGGAGGTACAAAGTAGAAGTCAAGTAGAGTGAGTGGAGTAAGTGATTTGACGCCCTTATCTACTGATACAAGAGTTCTACTAGTAGAAGAAACATAAGAGATAGTTGAAATGGTAGAAGTAACTGGTGTGGAAGTTACAACTGAAGGTTGGAGTCTGACAGATGGAAAAGGGCTATCCCGCCGACATCGTTGTTGATCTCCACTTTCCTAGAGTTGGCACTGCAACTTGCAAACCTTCCTTGGTGTTGAGGTTTGAGTGATGCCCTGCAAGGAAAGCTTCTTGATCTTTTGAATTTTTTTCTTAGAGGTTTTAGATAAAGAAATGTCCCAACCTTCTTTGGTTTTGGTAAGATCACTTGTATCCCTAAGGATTGCCCTAATGGAATTGAAAGGTTATTCCATAAGGTATTCCTTTAGGATAACTATAGCACTGGACTTGAAACTATGTTCAAGCCAGTCCTCGAATGTAAAGCAATCCTCCAAAATGTGGCCTAGCATTCGGTGGTAAGGGAAAAAGTTTGGATCATGACTTTTGCTTACTTCTTCTAGTCTCGTAGGCTTGGGTAGCTGAAAATTAGGTTTTTATTAAGAGATTCTTAAAGATTTTTCTGATTATCTCCCTCTTAAAAGAATAAGGTTTTATTTAACTTATCTAATAGAGTAGGTGGACCATAGCTACCTGGCAGTGGGTATGCATGCCACCGTTGCTGGTGGTATGGCTGAGGTGGTGGATGTGCTGGCCATGGAAGCTACAGTGGAGGTCAGTATGGCTTCCTCGGTGGTGGCAAAGGAGGTGGAGGCTGCTGAGGTCGTGGTCCCTCGGACTGATCTATAGCTGGTTGCTTCCTCACACCATGTTACTGCTCTAGGTTTTTTCTCATAAACCTTTTAGGATTTCTACTTAGGCAACTAATCTGGAAAAGGAAACTATTTGGTCTCTCTTTGTAGACTAGCCACCTTGTTGATTAGCTTCTCAAATGTCTTTATGCTGAAGCCCTTAAGCATGAAGGTGACCGGGCCATGGATATTCTTCAAGAGAATCTCAATGGAATATTGTTCAGACAGTTGTGGTTCACACTTCATACTCAGGTTACATCATCAGAGAATATAATCAACAAGTGGCTCATCGAAGTGTTATTGGGTTACAATGAGATCGCCTACTGTAACCCTTTACTGAGCTCCAGCAAATCTCTTGATGAAGAGTTGCTCTAGCTCAGCAAATGTCTTTATTGAATCGTTGGACAGTTCAGCATACCAATCAAAAGTGATACCCGCTAGGCTACTGATAAAGAGTCTAAAGAGTAAAGCATCGTCACCACCTGCATTGTAACAACTGGCCCTGAAGTGAGCTATATGCTACCTTGGATTCCCACTGCCATCAAAGCTTTTGGAAGAAGGAGGCATGAAACCCTTGGGATACTGGATGGCATCGAATTCCTCTGGGTAGGGTCTACCCTTTGGAACTGATGATCCTCCCTGAGCTTGAGCCAAAGCTTCCTTCACTTACTGCTCAGCCATGGATTTTAAATCTTTTTCATGTATGGAGGTACTATCCACTACCTTTCTATATAGACTAGTGCAACCTTACTCAACGAGAGGTAGAGTCTTAATTGGATCTAAGATAGGCACTAGCTTTGGCTGACTGGCATCAACTGTACTAGGATGAAGTGGAAGGGCTTGCTTCTGATGCAGTGACATTGCTGCCAACAAGTCCTGCAACTACTGTGCCATTCTATCAATCTGCTCATCTTTCTACCTTAACTAAAGTCGGAGGTGATGGGCTGATTCTGCGATGTCTCCTTGATAAACCTCATCACCTTCCATGGCCAGCTACTCCCTAAGAAGAGAAACTCTAGTATCAACCATGCATACGCCAGCTGAATCCCCCATCAAGTCATCTTCATTACGATAGAAGTTGACTCTTTCTTTATTAGACCATGCATACCCTAAGATCTCCTTTTTCTCCATAAAATAGTGTGCAACTATCTCATATAAGGATTGATCTAACTCAATATGTACAAATAGTTTGGGCTGACCAGTGTGATCGCTATCATGCATCAGAGGCACCGACCTCAAATCGGGAGTCAATCGTGAGGATTGTACTCGAGAAGAATGATACTCACCGACATGTAATAAATACAATCCTAGAATGATCCTCTACTACTGCTGCAACTGAACTATCATCTAGAATATCCATGATAACTATCACCATCTCTGCATCTGACTGTAGGGGTGGAGTTGGTGAAGGAACGACCATAATGCTCCGAGGATGCCACTCCTTCAGCACTACCACTAGGGCAGAAGGTCAAGCAAGAGAGCTCGACCCTACCATAATGGGTGGTGTAGGAGGAGTAGGATCCCTTGGTCGTAGCTGGATCACCAACGGGGTATGTTTTCCCTCGGATGCAGCCTTCATGGCCTTAAATGGAATGGGTGATGCTGAAACCTACACTGAGATAATGAACATGGGGTAGAGCGGTGGGGTGGAGACACCAACAACTCTCTGTGTACAGGAGCTGGCCTCCTATGATGACTGGTCCTTGTGAGGAGAATACTATCAATATGGTTGATGCGGGTAGCATGCCAAGCTGGAAAGTCAACCAAGGCAGAAGCAGCTGACTGACAGCTGAACCTTAATAACTCTCTGCTAGTAATGTATAATGTATGGGCCTCACGGGCCCTCTCCTGATGGATCTGCCTCCCCACACTACGAGGGATAACAGATTGAAGATCGAACTTGGTACCAGATTCTGAGCGTCCGTATGGTCTGCCTACCTGGCATAGAATAGAGCAAAGGCTGGTGTATGACTTCCTACTCCTAGAAACTGACAGTTGTAAGTGCACCACTGGAGGAGGAAATGAACGGATCCTACTGACATCCTCTCTATCTGATCTTGAGAGAGGATGAAACTAGTTTTTTTGTAACCAGTGGTAAAGTGATCATGGGAGACTCATCCATGGCTAATTTGATAGCTGGCTCTAGCTCTCTGGCTATCCGAGTATGGAACCGTTTGACCATACGGTTCTTATTCCTTTGCTGAGTGCGAGTAGGATGAGAGGAGTGTGAGCTAAACCCATACTCAAATGTCAGGGAGGCAAACCCTGAAACCAGGGGAGCCTTACCCTTAGAGGGTACAGATGGTAGGGTGCTAGCACGCACCGGGGCAATATGTGCAACTCTAGGATGAACTACAATTGGGATCGGTACTACCGGTACTGATGGAACTACAATAGCTGAAGTCTGTGGTACTGCCACAACTTTCCTCTTCAGTGAGGAGATATCTGAATCAAAGGGTAAGTCTACCCGATGACAAGCTTCTGCCTAGCCACCTTCTTCCTGCTGATTGTGGTAGGAGGAATGCCCTCACAAGTGATCCTGGCCCCTCAAATGCCTGGTCGAAATGGATTAAATGAGTATGGTCTAAGCGAGGGAAGTTAGCCTGATCTAAGGTAGGGTCCATGCCGTGAGGGAAGGTAAAGACAAATTTCTGGGAACCTGCCAATGCACTGACTGAAGTAAACTGAAACTGTAACTGTACTTGCATTGACTGAAAAGGATATGCAATGAGAAATGAACCTGAATTTTTTTTAAATTTTGAAAATTTGAACCCACATCCAACAACTTGGAAGTGTTAAGCGGGGCTCAAATATTTTTGGAAAGAATTGATTGAAAGAGGAATTTGAAAATGAATCCAAACTTCAACAAATTTAGGTATGTTAAAATATGGATTCAAAATTTTGATAGGATGCTTCCATAGGTTCATTATTTTGTTTTGAATTTGAATTTTTATTTTGAGGACCCTTTCCTTTAACAAATTTAGGTATGTTAAAGTAAGGGTCAAAATGATTTTGTTTTGTTTGAATGTTTTAGAAATTTTACTTACTTAGCAAATTTAGGTATGCTAAGTAAAGTAAAAGTGAATTTGTTTCTTTTAGTCAATTTTTTTTTTTGTTTTGATTTTTTTTTGGAAAATTTTGGAATTCTTACTTAGCAAATTTAGGTATGCAAAGTGAAGAACCCAAGTGTATTTTGTTTAATTTTTGAAAATAGGATTCTTAGCAAATTTAGGTATGCTAAGAAAATCCTAAGTGTTTCATTTGTTTGGAAAGTTTTGATTTTTGAAAAGGGTAGGATCCTTTAGCAAATTTGGTATGCTAAGGGAATCCTAAGTGTTTTATTTTGTTGTTTGAAATGATTGAAAGTGGAGATTCAACTTTAGCAAATTTGGTATGCTAAAGATGAAATCCCACTTGGTTTTGTGAAATGGAAATTTCACTTAGCAAATTTGAGTATGCTAAATGAAATTCCAAATTGTGTGTTTAAAATTTTGATTACATTTTTGGCTTTGAAAAATTAAAACTTCTCCTTAAGAAATTTGGTATGCTAAGAAGTTCCAAAGGTGTTTGATAAATTTTTGTTTTGGCTTTGGAAACTTTACTTAGCAAATTTGAGTATGCTAGGTGAAGTTCCAAAAATATGTTTTGAAAAGTTTTAAATATTGGATTTGGAGACTTCACTTAACAAATTTGAGTATGTTAAATAAAGTTCTAAATATTGTTTGAAAATTTTGAAACTTTTGGATTTGGAGACTTCACTTAACAAATTTGGGTATGTTAAATGAAGTTCCAAAATGTGTTTTGAATTTTGAAAATTTTTTGGATTTTGGATTTTGGAAACCTTACTTAACAAATTTACGTATGTTAAATGAAATTCCAAAATATGTTTTAAAGATTTTTGCAATTTTTGGATTTTGGATTTTGGAAACCTCACTTAACAAATTTGTGTATGTTAAATGAAGTTCCAAAATGTGTTTAGAATTTTGAAATTTTTTTTGGATTTTGATTTTGGAAACCTTACTTAACAAATTTGTGTATGTTAAATGAAGTTCCAAAATGTGTTTAGAAAATTTTTGAATTATGATTATTGATTTGATTTTAAAAATTTTTGAATTATGATTGTTGATTTGATTTTAGATTTTGAAACTTTACTTAACATATTTATGTATGTTAATTGGAGTTTCAAAAATGTGTTTAGAAAATTTTTGATTTGGAGACTTCACTTAACAAATTTGGGTATGTTAAATCAAGTTCCAAAATGTGTTTAGAAAATTTTAAAATATGATTGTTTATTTTTTTTAATAATTTGAAAAAAGGACCTCCATTCAACAAATTTAAGTACGTAGAATGGAGAACAATTTATTTTTATTTTTATTTTTTTTAAATATGAAATTTTTTGTGTGTGATTGTTGCTTCTTGAAAGAGAGGAGTTCGAACTTAAAACATCTATGAGATATGCTCAAGTGAGATTTCCTAAATGATTTTTTAATTATTATTTGGGAATGAAATCTTCATTTAATAAATTTAAGTATATTAAATGAAGGTATTCATATGTGCTTTTTGAAAAGTTTAATTTTGTTTGGAATTGAACTTTTCATTCAATAAGTGAGTGTATTGAATAGAAAAATTCACGTGTGCTTTTTTTTTGTAAATTTTATGATTATGATTGTGATTTTTAGACAGGATGATTGTTCATTTTATTTTGAAAATGACATCTTCATCAAAGTGAATTTGAAAGGTGATGTACATTTGTGCTTTTGAAAAATTATATTAGTTTTTTTATTTCATTTTGAAATATCCTTACATGTAACAATTATGGGAATTGCTAAATGAAGGTGACAAAATTTTGTAAAAAATATTTTATTAAGTGCATGTTTTCAGAAGGTGCTTTTGAAAAGCAAAGTTCTTTATGGAAGATTTCATTTATTTTAGGATGAACCTTTCCTTATCATGAAGATGGTAAGGAGGAAGTCTTTAGATGTTTTCCTTTTTTTAGATCTTTTCATTTTACCCATTGGAGAAACCAACGAGGGTTTTAAGACCAACAAGGAATGTAGTCCTAAAACCTAAAGATGTTGGCTAAGTCAACTCAAGAATGAAATGAGCTAGGTGCCAACGGAAGGAAGGATAGTCTTAGATTTATACCAAAGTACAAACCCACTATTGATACTCAAAGAAAATTATCATTTACCAAAGATGGAGAGAGGAACCATCCCTAATAGAGTCACTAGAAAAATCTGTGGGGAAGAATTCCCACACACATATAGAGTCGCCTTCAAATCTGTTGGTAGAAGGAGAGGTAAAATTATAGATGTGGAAATTCATCTTGGTAAGATGCCACGCAGATCCACAGATGTACTTATTTAGGTGATCGGGTACGTCATCATGAAATAGTGTACTATCTCAAAAGATAGAAGTTGATACCCTTTAATGGAACAAATCACCTCAATAAGGACTCCTAAGGATGATGGGCTGCATATATACCAGAGATTATTCCCCTACTTTACATGAAGAAGTAAAACAAAGTTTATTTTAAATCTGGTTCATTAAGTTCCCTATTGGGGCAAGCCCCCATAGTTAATTACATCTTAAGGAATGAGATCCTTTAGGAAAACTCTCGATTAAGGTAAATGATCGTTGTCTCTGAAGATTTCAATAGGGAAGGACTATTAATCGATTAGTTTTATGTTTGAAGATCAAATGAGATTGATCAAAAGAGGGAGTTATTATCGAAGCCAAAATGAGAGATAAGTAGGAGATGCCCATGATGCTAGTATACCTAGCGAGCATCTTAAACTATCCTAAAATTGAGCTTTACATTTTAGAAATTGATTTAGTTTATTTGAGTTGTATTTTTTAGTAGAATTTTAGGACTTAAGATTCCTTAACACAAGATTAAGGAAATGCATAAGAGTGAGGAATTATGCTTATGGCCCATAAAGGGAAAAAGAAACCTTAGAACCTAAATCTAGGGAGCTTCAGTGAGGGCTGGAAGCACAACCTAAATCTAAGGCAAAAATGAGTAATTGGTTTGCCCCCACAAGAGAGGACAAACCACCCGACAACTTGGACTTACAACCACCTGGGGTTGGCCACCAACTAACTCCTACGATTTTAAATACATGTTGGCAAGTCTTTATGCTTATGCAAGATGACTAGGCTAGTTTTATCTAGAAGGAGACTAAGTCATTAAACTCACTCCCTAAAGAGACTAGATCATGTAAAGGGACATGCTTCAAATGACCTAAATCGAATGCATTTTAAATTTCATATTATTATTATTTTTGGACTATTACTTTGATTCAGGCTAATAGGATTTTAATGACTAATGCATGAGAAATCAGATTATTGGCCAAAATCAGCGAGAAGGGAGGAGGTGAGTTTCCACCATGGCTCTCATAGGTCAACCCAGGTTCTCTGGCAAAGGTGGAAGCCCTCCAATCAAGTGTGAAATAAGATGTATTTGTGCATGATATTATAAAGAAAATCTCATTCAGCTAAGGGGTTGCTAATTCTTTTATCTTGATTTTAATCCTAAGCTTTAGGTGAGGTTATGAGTTGCTTAATTTTAATTTAAATTTTTATGTTGGGTAAGAGATTTATTTTTCCCTAAAGAGCCTAATCCACATCCAGGCCAAACATAAAGAAAGGAAGAAACTAGGAAAATCATGCCACTTAATTCAAAAGCTAAATAAATCATCAATCAATTTATAAAGCTAACCGTAAAAAGAATAAATGGCCGTTTGTGGTGGGGCATCACCGCACAAAATCAAAAATATCAAATTGGGTAGCTAGGTTCTACCCTTATAACTCAAATTACAAACGAATTGAATTTACAATTAAGCAAAGGAATTCATTATTATGGGGGATCTTAAAGCTTTATTCTTCTTTCTTCTTTTGGGTTGATGAAGATGCTCCAAGGCTTCACATGGTACAAAAGATGGGAATCTTATGGCCAATGTTCATTCTAATCCCCATATAAATCATTCCAAAATCTTAATTATACTAATTTTTACATGAAACGGGAAAGTAGAAATCTAACTAACACACAAATAAAGAGTTAAATTACAAATCCCAAGCATGTATATTGGAATTATCACCCCACATATGGTAACTAAGTCCACGCCTATGGATTATGCAAAGGGTATAAGCACCTACAAGTGTTATATATTTTATTTATGATAGCCCCTTAAGCACAATCCGCATAAAAGAATAGTTAGACTAAGACGTCCTACCATTCATTCAGCATACACCCTAACATTCGCCTAAAATATACACAAATAAAATATAACATAAACCACAAAACTAAAGCTAAGTGTGATTTAAAGCTAATGTCTATGCTTTTAAAGTGTGTGGTATGCTTAAGAATTTTTCAAATTTTTTAAGAAGGAGTTTCAATCAATTAATTTAAGTTGTTATGAAGAGAAGAGAAGAGAACTTCTTTCCTTCCAGTATTTTTCTAAAGTAGGTTCATGTTTTAGTTTCATTTAGGTGAATGTTTTGATTAAATCTTTTAATTAATCCTATTTTTAGATAAACTCTAAAAAAACCTATTCAGAAAGAAAGGCATTTTAACATTAATTAAAATGAATCAAAATTCACATAACACACATTATTTCACTCCTTTCCCAATATATAAAACTTGCATATGAATGGACCCTAAGAATATCTACACATGCAAATGAGAGTAATTAACACACTTTATGATGCAAGCTAAGTAGTCCACTTAAGTAAATTTAGAAGTTAAACATGTATGATTTTCTTAAGTAGAAAAGATTTTCCTTATCCAAAATTTCACATACATACATGAAAGTAGGAAAGGCATAAGTGAGTACAATGCCATTGTTAACCAGAGGCGTAAGGTACCAGACCTACTTAGGGCTACCTAAAGCCTCTAATCTCGCTTGACTAATATACTTTCCTTTTTTAGTACAAACATGCATATAAAAGAAATGAAATGGAAAAGGAATATGCAAAAGTTGTTTAATAGATTTGTTTTGTTTATGCAATTTATTCATGCAAGTGTAGGTAATCCTTCTTAGATGATAGGGATGAATAGGTATAATTAAGTAAGTTGGGTTTTTTCAAATGAACCCTACATCTTACCAACTCCTATTCAAAACTATGCTAACATAAAAAAGAAAGAAACGATACACTAAACATGACTTTATAATCTATCACATGCGAGCTTATAATTAAGATATGAATAGCACACTTTTAGATTTGATATTTTATTTGAAAATTTTAAAAATATTTTGGATTTAGTAGTGATAATACCCACTCATATTTTACTTTAGCCAACACATGCCCATTTGACATAAAGTAAATAATTTTTATTTGTAAAATTTGAAACATGAAATTATGAATGCATGAAGGCATACAACTTAACATGTTGAAAGATTCAAAGCAATGAAATCATGTAAACAAACTCACTTTTACTTAACCTAAAGACATTCTTTGGGAATTAGAAAATTTAGAAATAAATGTGAATTTCAAAATGATTTTGTTTAGTTTGAAGTTTGATTTAATTTTGAAAAGGTGAGATGAGTTTGTTTTCTAACCCATTCCCATGTATTTTATATTTTGTTTAATTTTAGATAATTAAACCATTTTAAGCATTGATTAGGTTAAGGTAATTAAATGGCTTAATTAATTTCCCACAATCCTACAAAAACCAAGTAATTAAGACAAATGAGACACATAAACCCCAAGGTATTTAAATTTGCAATGCAATAATAAAAGGCCTAAAATTTGGCTCACAATTGTTAATAAAGTGGTTTTATAAGTACTTTTAAAACACCCTTTCTTACCATGAAATTTAATTTCTTAAAACTTCTATTAAACACCCAAGCATCTACCCAAGGGATAATTAAAGAACTTTTAGAAATTTTTAAAAATTGAAAGATAATTAATGAGTTAACCCTTAAATAAGAAAATGAATAAAAGGGGTTTGGGAATAATGAATGCCAAAATTAATTATAAATCTCCATCATTGATCTATCTATGAAAATCTCATAATTTTTTATAAAGGTAATTAGAATTAGCAATTTTCTAATCCTCAATAAAGAGGAAATGGTATGATTTTGATCTCGCATAATCATAATTAAGATCAAGAAACCCAAATTCACAAAAGGATAATTCAAAAAAAAAAACATTTTAAAAATTTTTTTATCTTCCAAACATTTTCCATTTTTTTGATTTATAAAGAGTTATGAATTTTATCTATATTAGAAATAATTAATTAATTTTAAATTATGCCCATGTTAGTGGTCAAATGCATTTATACTCATTGTGAGGCTTGATCAAATGGTGGTAGGCACCAATATTCCTCCTTTCATCAGATGAGCTCTCGAGCAAAGGATTTGACAACTTCAGGGACTTCAATTATATGGCTTAGATCAATAAAGATTGGCTTAAGATTTGAGGAAGTCCCTTTGAGCTCTATTATGCAAAATTGAGAATTAGGAAATCAAATCTATTTAAGAAGCTTGGGAATGCTTTGGTTTGCACCTTTCGATCAAGAATGAATTAAAATTTCATTAAATTATGGGGAGTATATCTCCCCCTATGAAAATCAGATGGCCAAACCATTCCTTGCTATTTTGATCCAATTATTAAGATTGGAGAGGTTTTCATAGTTTGAGATTTGATTTGAGTGGAATGCCAACTTCTATGGAAATTGAGCATGAGGAAATTAATTGGTTGGGTCAAATGGGTTGACCCAAACTCATTGGATTGCTCCACTCATCATTAAGTCCCCTTGAGCTTTAGAAAAGCCTCAAGTGATTGTGAGGGTATGACCAAAATACATGGGCTATAAAATTTGTTCTATGGCCAGATTAAAATGGTAATTTTGCTATTTTTTCACTTTGGGTATGAGAAAATAGCCAAGTTGTATTTGGAATCTATTTGATAGGGTTTGGCTCATGTTGACCCATTTAGGTCAAAATGGGTCAACTTGGGTCAAGTTGACCAATTGGTCAAATTGGGTCAAGTTCATATGACCATTTGAAAATATTTTGGTGGCTTTGGTTTGGTTCAATTTGGTATATATTTGATTTTGTCTCATATGACTCATTCAGGTCAAATGGGTCAAGTTGACCCATTTGACTATTTGAGAGTTAGGTTTATGTTAGGTTAGGGATTGGTATCTTTGTTTCCAATCAATTTTGGTTAAGTTCAATTTTGGCTCAATGATTATCTTTAGGTCATGTTGGGTCTAGTTAAATAGTTAATTTGCTGTTATTTTGTCAGGATGGACTTGACCCATTGGTTTCAATCAATTTGGCTTAGATCAAGTTTTGATACAAACTTGACACAAACTTGATCTAAGCCTAATCGATTGAAACCAATGGGTCAAGTCCATCCCAAATCACTTGTGGGACTTGACCAAAGCCTTAATTGGCCAACTAGACCCAACCTAGCCTAATTAACCTTAGACCCAACATGATCTAAAGCAGACATGTTGAGCCAAAATTGAAATTAATTAAAATTGATTGGAAACAAAGATACCAATCCACTCCATATGACTAACCTAACCTAATCCTACCCTTGACCTAACCCAAATAGGTCAAATGGATCAAATGGGTCAAATGGGTCAACTTGACCCATTTGACCTAAATGAGTCATATGAGCCAAAATCAAATATATACCAAATTGAACTAAACCAAAACCACCAAAATAATTTCAAATGGTCATATGAACTTGACCCAACCCTTAGTTTGACCCAATTTGACCAATTTGTCAACTTAACCCAAGTTGACCCATTTTGACTTAAATAAACAAAATTATCAAATGGATCCAAATGAAACTTGGAAAACCTATTTTCTAAACATACCAAACATAAAAAATAGCAAAATGATAAAATGATAATTTTATTTAGGTCATACCTACAATCATTTTGAGTCATAAAAAGGACTTAGGGTGCATGCAAATAGGTTTGTTTTGGCCCATAGACAAAAACCACATTTGAATTTTCAAATTTCCTAAGCTCAATTTCAACACATGGAAGTTAGCATTGGATGTGTGCACCTCAAAACCATCAAAACAACCTCTCCAATATTAATACTTGGATCAAAATGACAAGGAATGGTTTGGCTGTCTGATCGCCACAGGGGGAGATATACTCCCCGTAATTCAATGAAATTTTAATTCACTCTTGATCGATGGAAGCCTAGGAACCTAGAGCAACCACCTTAGAGCATTCCCAAGCTTCTTAGATAGGATTTGATTTCCCTAATTGTCAGCTTTGCACAATGCAAAATAGGGGAGCTCAATCCATTAGCTAACTTCCTCTATACTTGATCTTAATCACTTACTCCCCTTATCAAGTCGACTTGCTTCCATGGAATAGCTCAATTGGATCAAAGCTGAAGCCCAAGCAAGGAGGTATTGGTCTTTCCATTGATCCACTCAATCTCAAGGCCTAAGAATTTCAACATGGCTTCCTCTCCACTAGACGAAGCTACCTCATTGTTCTCGAGCGTCGGTGATCACCTCTGGTGAGGTATGTAATTTTCTAACCACTTAGCTTGATAGGTGTTTGTCCTTTATGAAAGAAATGTTCATGGCATGAGAAATCAACTGTTGGATAGGTTGGTAGTCATGCCTAGATGTTGTGGGTTGAGTTTTGTATGATTCCATGCTAGATCGGGCTCGGATCCCCCCTTAGATCATGGACGGTCTCCATTAATCTTTAGAGAAGAACTTGGCTCATCTTAGCCATCCATCCGCATATTTTAGATGGATGACTGAGATTATTTAACATGTTTTAGAATTCATTTCCCCTTTTAAAATCCCTAGTGAATCCTTAGCCGTCCGATCTTTGATCGGACGACCGAGGATATTAGTGTGTGTGCCACCGCCGCCATTTTGGATGCGATGTTTAAGTCACACCCTCATGACATGATGCATGTAAAGTGCACTGACCACCGCCGCCATGCGTCGCGCCATGAGCTGAGATTAAGTAGGGATTGGTTAATTACCTAATTAATTCCTAATTAATCCTTAGAATTTCTAAAATTCATAACTATTTATAGAAAAATTAGAAAATTAAAAGAAAAAATGCTATGGAAAAATAATTTTATCTAAAATATTTTTAAAATATTTTCAATTGATTTTGAATTTTCTTTTTCTCTGAATTTGGGTTTCTTTAGGAATCTTAATTAGCTAATTATTCTTTAATTAGGTCATCAATTGATCTTAAATTTCTAGGGTTCACTTTAGAGGATGACCTCTACCTTCCATAATTTTCTTGAGATTTATTAAGTTCTTAATTGGGAAAATTGCTATTTCATTCCCTAATTACCCCTTTCATGTAATTAAGGATAATTAAGTGTAATTAGTGGATTTTCCTTATGATTTGGATTTATTAAAGTCAGATCTACTAATTGGGAGAATAATGGAATAATTTTGGGGCATTTCCCCCAAGCTAATAACTAAACCGCCCCTTTTTTCTCTCCTCTTAATTAAGGGTAACTCATTAATTATCCCCTTAATCAATTTTCAAAAAATTCTAAAAAGTTTCAGAACTTAATTAATCTACCTTGGGTAAATTCTTAGATGTTTAATAACCTAAGTTTAATTAAGAAAATTAAAAACCCTTTCATAATTATGAAAGGGTGTTTTAAAAGTACTTAAGCTAAAAGCCCTTAGCTTAATTAACTTTTAATTGTGAGCCAAATTATATTAGACCTTTTAATTATTAGGTGCATTGCAAATTTAAATACCTTGTGGGTTTTATTTCATCTCATTGGCACATAATTACTTAGTTAATTCTTCTAAGGTGGTGTAGGTAAGGGGTAATTAAGCCACTTAATTCATACCTTAACCTAATCAATGCTTAAAAATGGATTTAATTATCTGAAAATTAAACAAAAATACAAAACATATGTGGGAATGTGTTAGGAATAGCAAACTCATCTCACCTTTTTAAAATTAAATCAAACTTCAAACTAAATAAAAATCATTTTGAAATTCACTTTGATTTATTCTAAATTTTATTATTCCTTAAGAATGTCTTTAGGATTTAAGTAAAGTGAGTTTGTTTACATGCTTTCATTGCTTTGAATCTTTCCCAACATATTAAGTTGTATGTCATGTGATTCATGCATTCATAATTTCATGTTTCAAATTTTAAAAATAAAAATTGTTTACTGTATGTCAAATGTGCATGTGTTGGCTAAAGTAAAATATGAGTGTCTATTATCACTACTAAATCCAAAATATTTTCAGAACTTACAAATAAAATATCAAATCTAAAAGTGTGTTATTCAAATCTTAATTATAAGCTTGCATGTGATAGATTATAAAGTCATGTTTAGTGTAGCCTTTCTTTCTTTCTTATGTTATCATTGTTTTGAATAGGAGTTGGTAAGATGTAGGGTTCATTTGAAAAGAACCCAACACTTACTTAATTCTATACCTTATTCATCCCTATGTTATCAGCTACGAAGGATTACCTACACTTGCATGAATAAATTGCATAAACAAAATAAATCTATTAAACAACTTTTGCATATTCCTTTTCCATTAAATTTCTTTTATATGCATGTTTGTACTTAAGGGAAGTGGTATATTAGTCTGGACAACCCTGAGGTTGCAAGGCTTTAAGTAGCCTAAGTAGGTCTTGTACCTTACACCTCTGGTTAACAATGGCGCTGTACTCACTTATGCCTTTCCTACTTTTATGTATTTATGTAAAATTTTGGATAATAAAAACCTTTTCTACTTAAGAAAATCATATATGTTTAACTTCTAAATTTTCCTAAGTGGATTACTTAGCATGCATCATAAAGTGGGTTAATTACTCTCATTTTCATGTATAGATATGCTTAGGGTCCATCCATATGCATGTTATATATGTTGGGAAAGGAGTGAAGTATTGTGTGTTATGTGAATTTTGATTCATTTTATTTAATCTTAAAATGCCTTTCTTTCTGAATAGATTTGTTTAGAGTTTATCTAAAATTAGGATTAATTAAAAGATTTAATCAAAACATTCACCTAAATGAAACTAATACATGAACCTACTTTAGAAAATTACTTAAGGTCACGTAAGGAAAGTGAAGTTCTCTTCTCTTTTCCTCTTTTCATAAGTTAGTAATTAATTATTGGTTTCACTTAAACTAAATTAAAACATGAAATAAAACTAACCCAAAATCATTAAAAAACTTAAATGAAACCCTCCTCTAAGTTGAACATGTTCTTCACACTTAGAAAATTTGAACCCAAAGTTCTAAGCTAAGCATACCACACATACCTTCAAAGCACACACATTAGCCAAAGTCACCACTTCTAGCCTTAGTTTAGGTCAGTGCATGGTTTGATGTTATGTTTTCTTTTATGATATATATTTTAGACTTGCTGTTAGGGTGTATGCTGATAGAATGAATGGTAGGATGTGCTTAATTTAACTATTCTTTTCTGCAGGGGATTGTGCTTAAGGGGCTCTATCATAAATATAAATATAACTGCTTCTTGCTTGCAGCTTCTTATGCCCCTTTGCATAATCCATAGGCTAGGTGGACTTAGTCACTCATGTGTGGGGTGATAAGTCTAATATACCTACTTGGGATTTGTGTGGTGTGATTTAAGCAACCTTTATTTTGCAGGTGTTAGTTAGATTTACACTTTCCCTTTTCATGTAAAAATTTGTATAAGTATGATTTTGGAATGATTTGTTATGGGGATGAGGATGAACATTGGTCATAAGATTCCCATCTTATGTATCA
This sequence comes from Cymbidium sinense, assembly GCA_021442155.1. Taxonomy (NCBI): domain Eukaryota; kingdom Viridiplantae; phylum Streptophyta; class Magnoliopsida; order Asparagales; family Orchidaceae; genus Cymbidium; species Cymbidium sinense. The sequence goes on from CM038219.1 coordinate 70,887,628, forward strand.
TATGAAGCCTTGGAGTATCTACCATCCAACCTTCCAAAGGAGGAACCAAAAGAAGAAGAAGAAAATAAAGAAGAAAGAAGAATAAAGCTTGAAGGCCCCCCATAATAATGAATTCCTTTGCTTAATTGTAAATTCAATTCATTTATTATTCGGGTTATATAAGGGTTGAGCTCAGCTACCCAATTTGATATTTTTGAGTTTGTACGTAGTGCCCGACCACAAATGGCCATTTATTCTTTTTGCGATTAGCATTATAAATTGATTGATGATTTATTTAGATTTTGCATTAAGTGGCATGATTTTCCTAGTTTATTCCTTATTTTATGTTTGGCCTGGATGTGGATTAGGCTCTTTAGGGAAAAATAAATCTCTTACCCAACATAAAAATTCAAATTAAAATTAAGCAACTCATAACCTCACCTAAAGCTTAGGATTAAAATCAAGGTAAAATAATTAGCAACCCCTTAGCTGGATGAGCTTTTCTTTATAACATCATGCACAAATGCATCTAATTTCACCCCTGATTGGAGGGCTTCACCTTTGCTAGAGAACTTGGCTTGACATGTAAGAGCAGTGGTGGAAACTCACCTCCTCCATTCTCGCTGATTTTGGCCAATAATTTGATTTCTCATGCATTAGTCATAAAAGTCCTATTAGCCTGAGTCAAAATAATAGTACAAAAATAATAATATAATGAAATTTGAAATGCATTAGATTTAGGTCATTTGAAGCATGTCCCTTTACATGATCTAGTCTCTTTAGGGAGTGAGTTTAAGGACTTAGTCTCTTTCTAAATAAAAATAGCCTGACTATCTTGCATAAGTATAAAGACTTGCCTACATATATTTAAAATCATTAGAGGAGTTAGTTGGCAGCCACCCCCAGGAAGTTGTAAGTCAAAGTTGTTAGGTGGTTTGTACTCTCTAATGGGGCAAACCAATTACCTATTTTAGCCTTAGATTTAGGTTGTGCTTCTGGCTCTTACTGAAGCTCACTAGATTTAAGTTATGAGGTTGCTTTTTCCCTTTGTGGGCCATAAGAATAATTCCTCACATCTTAAGCATTTCTTTAATCTTGTGTTAAGGAATCTTAAGTCCTAAAATTCTAATGAAAAATATAATTCAAACAAACTAAATCAATTTCTAAAATATAAAGCTCAATTTTAGGATAGTTTGAGATGCTCGCTAAGTTTACTAGCATCGTGGGCATCTCCTATTTATCTCTCATTTTGGCTTCGATAATAACTCCCTCTTTTGATCTATCCCATTTGATCTTCAAACATAAAACTAATCGATTGATAGCCCTTCCCTATTGAAATCTTCAGAGGTAATGATCATTTACCTTAATTGAGAGTTTTCCTAAGGGATCTTGTCCCTTAGGATGTAATTATCAATGGGGGCTTGCCATTGTAGGAAACTTAACGAACCAAATTTTAAATAAACCTTGCTTTACTTCTCCATGTAAATTAAGGGGGCAGCTCTTTACACATGGTGTCATGATATTAGATCTTTAAAATGTCTAACACAGCTGCGGCAAACACAATTTTATCTTTACCATCCAATTTCAGATCAGACGGTTGAGATTAATCCTGTGATTATGAAAAGATTAAATTGATTCTAGCATGATTAATCATGGCCATCTATTCTTTTTAAGCAGAATGGATAGCCAGTGATCTGTCATCCCACCAGTGTCGGAAGAAGGACACAGTCTGGCTTCTACCACTTAATCCAAGCTCATTGGAGCTCATTTGATGGTGAAAATAACTCCAAATATATCAAGGGAAAATTCTAGGGAAATATTACGATAGAAATTGAGCAAAAATGAAATTTTCTTCATAAAACTCCAACATCTAGAGGCCGAAACTACGATTGTCAAATTTTTACCTCACCAGAGCTAAAGATTTGAGGTCTGCCAATAGAGGTAGCTTCATCTTAAAGATACAAAGCCTTGTTGAGAAGATCTTGAGCTGCCTCACCATCGATTAGTTTGTGGACTAAATACTGTCGTGAAATTCACTGGAGTTGGTCTAGGGATGCCTTCCAGTGGTTGAATCGATCAAGAATTGATTCATTTTGGATCACCAGAGTGTGGTTATCGTGTTTTAATTTGGATTCATATGGAGTCCATGCAAATCTTAGGGGGTACTTATTGAAGTAATCTGGTATGACATCAAGGTATGATCTACCATCTGAAATGATAGAAATATTACTCTACAATGGACCTAATCACCTAATAATGACTCTTAAGGCAGATGGGTCTTCGTATATAATAGAGATCTTTCGCCTATTTTACATGGAGAAGTAAAGCAAGGTTTATTTTATGTTGGGTTCTTTAGTTCCCTATGGAAGCAAGCTTCCATATTTAATTAGATCTTAGAAAATAAAAATTTCCTAAGAACACTCTCGATTATAGTAGTCAATAAACATCTTCAAAGATTTGAAAGCTACACTATCAAAGGATTTGGTATTTTTAGAAATCAAGTGGGAGCTTTCAAATAGAAAGACTTATTTGTGGATTCCAAAAGAAGATAAGTAGGCAGTAGTCATGATACTAGGAATCCTAGTGACCACTCCAGTCTATCCTATAGTGAGGCTTTATATATTTAAAAGAGAGAGTTTATTTTTATTTGAGTTAAAATTTTATTAGAATGCTAAGGTTTATTGTTCTTCAACGTAAGATTGTGGAAATGCCTAAGAGGTGAGAACTTATACTCATAGCCCAAAGAAAACAAATAGCTTGGAACCTAAATATAGGATGCTTTAGCATAAGAAAAAATCACGACTTAAGTCTAATAAAAAAATGGGACATAGTGGTTTACCTCCATAAGAGAGGATAAACCCATCCCAACTCTTCTGGACTTACAACCGCTTGGAGTGGCCACCAGCTAACACCTACTATGCTTCAAAATCATGTAGGTCACTCTTATGTAAATGCAAGATAGCTAAACTGTTATTTAATTAGAAAGAAAACTAGAGTCCTAGACCCACTCCCTAAGAGACTAGATCATGATTGACATGAAATTACGACCTAGACTAGTGAAAAATTTATAATGTTTTACACCATTTTTACACATTCACTTGACAAAAGCTTGGGACAATTATGCCTATATGTATGATGAAATAATATTATGTGCTAAATCAATGGGTGGAGGTGTTCTCCACTACAAGGGATGCCCTCAAAGGTCAAGCATTCCTCCATCATTCAAGAATGGAGACCCTCCCTATTTAAGAGCAAAATAAGATGTTATGCATGATATTATAACATTCAACATTTAGCTAAGGGGTTGCTAAATCTTTTTATTATTTTGATTAAAACCTAGGCTTTAAGGTGTGGTTGTGTGTTATATTTAAAATTTAGTTATGAGTTGTTTAGTGGGGGTAGAAAAATTAATTTTGATCCTTAAGAGCCTACCATATCCATGCCACACATTCAATCATCAAAATTTAAGAAAATTATGAAAAATGTGACATTTCTATTGTGAAATTTAAACACAACAATCAAACACATATATTTCATAAAATAATAAAAGGTCAGTGCATCCGGGTACTGCTATACACCACGAAAAAGAAAAGAAGTTGTGTAGCTGAGCTCTACCTTTATACAATCCGGATTACAAAAGAAAGAATACTATAATTACAATAAAATAGATGATATGAGGGTCTTCATTCTTTATCTTCATTTCACTTCCTTCTAATTTGGTTTTGCTCCAAGCTTCACAGGGCTTCCCAAGTTTTTGTCTTCTAGCCACTACTAACCCTATTTGTAAAAATTACATATGTGTAGAAAAAATTGATCTAACTACACCTGTAAAATAGATGTTAGCTAAATAAACATACAAGCCAAGTAATTATATTTCATATATTTGGACTTAGCACCCTACACATGGTTAACCAAGCTCACTTGTCCTAATTAGATTATGCCTAGGGGCATAGGAAACTTGCAAGCAGATGCATTTATATTTATTTATTATTTCAGTGGCCCCTTTAGCACAATCCCCTATAGAAAACATCATTAGGCTATTAATGCCTTAACATCCAATCTATGCATAAACAATCTTAACATCCAGTCTAAAATATTATATCACAAAGCAAAACACAACATCACAACATACACTGGCCTAACCTAAACCTAGAATTAATGACTTAGTATTCTAATGTGTGTGCTGAGGTTCGGTGTGATATGTCTTAGTTAGGCTTTAGAATTATGATTATCTAAGGTTTGGAATTATTTAAGTTAAACATTAGGGGATGTTCCACTTCAAGTTATTAAAAAGATTGGTTAATTTTAATTTGCATTTTTCTTTGTTTCATTTGATGCATACTTAATATTTAATTATTATAAAGAGAGGAAAGAAGTTTGACTTCCTTCATCCCTATACTAAGTTCTTTTCTAAGGGTATATTATTATGACTTGGGTTGCTTTAGTTTTTGACTTATCAAGCATTTTTATTAAACTTAAGTTTGGGTTAGACTTAAAAGAATTTTATCCAACATAAAAGGCATATTAAGATTAATGAGATTGAATCACTATAACATGAATAATATTACAACATTCCTTTTCATCATTAGTAACATACATATGTTTTTATTTTTATTATTTATGATATTTAATTTAGCATACACATGCAATGTACATGTGTGCATTTTTTGACACACTTGAATGATTGTTAATGCATGCATTTTTGGTAGAAATAATAGATTTCATTCCTTTGCTAAGTATACATACACATGTATTAGAGATTTGAGCAAGTATGTGTCATTGTTAAATCAGGGAAGTGAGGTAATCTAAACTATGATATTCCAGGAACACCAGGGGCTACTTAAAGCCTGGTGTTCCTGGAATGTCTAGACTATATATTTGCTACCTCAAATACATATAAATGTATACATAAGAATAGGGATGAAAATCATGCAAAAGTTGTATTATAGCAAATTATTTACTAATGTGAAATAAAGTTCTATCTAAATTTTAGCACATGTATACATATGAATGAAATTAAGCAAGTACATGCCATTATTAAACCAGGGAAGTGAGGTAATCTAAGACATCTTTGGGGCTACTTGAAGCCTCATATTCCCGGGATGTATATACAATATACTTGCTAACATTCAAACACATGTAAACATACATGTGAATCATGAAAATAGAATAGTCCTTTAACATGTTTAAACTATAAATGAATGTAAATCCCATAGAATAATCATAACCAACATCAGTTTAAATTTTCATCATTAGTTTATAATTTTGAAAATAATTTTAGATTTATTAATGATAATAGCCACAACATATAATAAGATCAATTCAACACATGCAACTTATATATACATAACCCTATTCATTTGATTCTTTTATTTCAGAATATGAATACATGATACAAATGGCATATAAATTTATAATGATTGAAAAGGAATGACTAAACATTGCCACATAATACATTCATTCATATTAATTCCTAAGGACAATAAAGTCAAGTAAATGTTCTTTAAGATTAACAAAAGTTGTTATAAAGTTTGATTTTTATGTTTGAATTATTAAAACCTAAAGAGGAGAAAAGATAGTGTTTGCCCCATCCCACATTAGTGACTTAATGTGTTTAAAGAAGAATAATTAAGTAAATTTTATGGATTATTTAAGTTCAAGTTATTAAACAGTCAATTAATTACCCTTTTCTAAGCCTCTTTAATTTAATTAATTACTTAATCATGAGTCTCCAATGATATTCTTATGAGAAATTATAATTTACAATGCTTCTAAGGGACCTAATGTAATTAGGCCCATGCTTAAAAGTTAATTAGATTAAAGGAAGAAACTATGCTAAGTACTCTTATGATTTTCCCACACCTATGGGTTAACCATAATTCTCTTAAGGACTTTATGCTATTAAACACAAAAAGGGAAGATTAATAAATTAAATTTTATTTATCTGAACCCATTATTAATTTAATTTGATTTCTGATTTGATCACTAATTCTCTTTAATTAGTGTCTAATTATTCTATGTTAATTAACCCTCTTATATGAATAAACTTAGGAAAATAATTAAGAAAGGGGTCTTAATTATTTCTCCTCAACATTCCCACTGTTAATAGTGATTAATCATCATTAACCATTTAATTTTTACTATTTAACAATTTTAATAAACATAAAATTGATTAAAGAGGTTAAGTAGGATTGAAATTTCAAATTCTTTAAATTACATGGTCAATAAATTTCAAGAAAATTATGAGAGGTAGAGACATCTCATAGAATCAATCTATCAAATTTGAATTAATTGGCCAAGTAATTAAGCCTTAATTAGGGTAATTAGCCTGAACTTCAAACTCTAATTAAGCACTATTTCATTAACCAAATATTATGGATTTTATTTTTATTAAATTCTCCTCTATTTAACCTTTCCAAAATGGATTTATTTGTTTTTTTTGAATTTTCTACAATGAATTATGAATTTCCAAAGTTCTAGCCATTTAATCCTATTTTTAATGCTTAATTAACTACCTAAATCATCGGCGCCACACAGAGCTGACATGGCAACGCTTTTCATGTGGCGCTAGGGGATATGTTATTTAGAACATCTGATGTGGTAACTGACTCAGGGGTGGCAATCGCGATTTCATCCTCGTAGTCCAATCTCGGATTGGACAGTCGAGATTAATCATGTGGTTTCTTAAGGAGTAAATCGAATAAGCTAGCAGATGAAATTATGACCATCCATTCTAATCATGTAGAATAGATGACTGATGATCTGTTGTCCCCTAAATGCCAGAAGACGAACACATCCCGCCTTCCACCGCTTCATTTAAGCTCAACGGAGCTAGTGGGATAGCGAGATTGACCCTAAAAAGTTTTGGGAAGTGATCTAAGAAGATCCTATGATGGAAATGGCATAAAATCATAATTTATTTCACAAAAGACCAACACCTAATGGGAAAATCTACAATTTTGAGATTTTTACCTCGTTGGAGCTAAAGATTGGTGGTCCGTCGACTGAGGTAGCTTGGTCTTGGAGAGATGAAGCCCTGTTGAGAAGATCTTAAGCTGCCTCCTGTCGATTCCTCTATGGACCAAGTGCCACTGCAAAATTTGCTGGAGTTGGTCTTGGTATGTCATTTGGTGTTCAAATCGATCAAAGTCGATTCATTTTGATGTGCTAAAGTGTGGTGAAGGTGTGCAAAGAGTTAATTTAGATTTGGTGGAGTTTTGGTGAGGTTGGATGGACGAGGCTCTCAGTTTTGCTTAGTGGTTGGTCTCATCAGCGATGAAGTGCACTAAGGATTTGGGGAAGGGTCTAGGACTACTCGAAATACTCTGAGGATGCTCCTTGTGAAGTTTGAATGGATGTTGAGGAGTTTACTCTCCTCCCCAAGTGAACCAAGGGCTGGGATTAACTCAGCCTTCGACAGCCATCCGGTTGGAGTGGTTACTAAAGGTGGTAGTAGACTACTGAGGTGGAGGTGCTTGAGAGGCTGAGGCAGTGGCATGTGTTGAGATGGGCTAGCATGGGGTGTACCTCCTCCTCCAAGTGAACTAATGGCATGCCATTGGTGAGTTCACCCTTTCATGGCTAAAGGCTAAACCCAACAGCCTTGGGTTAGGTTAAGTCAGTGGTCCTAGTGTCCAAAATGGGCTAAAGGTGGCTTCCAAGGTTTGGGGAGTGGGAGAACCCATCCAAATGGACATTTTACCCCTTCGAGTGGCTTGGTTCAAGATTTTTTACCCAAACTAGGTTCTCCATGGGTTGGGCCCACTTGAGCAGACCCATGGTGACCCAAGGATGAGCCATGCCAAGTTTGATTGGGTTTGGCTCAATTTGACCAATATGGGTCAAATTGGGTCAAACCAAGGGTTTGGGTATGTTCAATTGATCATTTGAGAATGATTGTAGATGTTGGTTTGAATTAATTTAGATTTGGGAAGGATTTGGTTCAATTGGACCCTTTTGGTCAATTGGACTAAGTGGGTCAATTGGGTTGGGTTGACCAAATTAGGTTCAATTAAAGGTTTGATCATGTTTAATAATCAATTTATGATTGATTAGAGGCATTGGTTTCAATCAATTGGAGTTGGAATGAGATTTGGACAAATTTTCCCCTTTAGGTCAACTTCAGTCAACTTGGGTAAATTGGTCAAATTGGTTTAGTTTGATTCAATTGATTGCAATTGGGCTATCCAAGATGATCAACAATCATTATGGAAGGGATTAAATGGGTTGATTCAATACGATTTGGGTTGAATTGAAGTTTGCATCAATTTTTTCATTTAGGCCACTTTGGGTGAAGTGGACCAATTGGATTGATTGAGTCGCATTGGTGGAATTCGGTGTTGAAAAGAGCTCAATGATAGATTTAAGGTTAATTGGTCGCCTTGATTGTAATTGATTTGGGTTTGATAGGATTTTTTTCATTTGGACCTTTTGGGTCAAATGGGCTAACTTGGGTTGATTGGATTCATTTGATTTGATTGGTTTGATTACAAGTGTTGGAAGGGTTTGAAATGGTCTATTGAATGGTTGGAGTGATTTTGTGAAAGTCAATTGGGTCTGGTTTACTTGAATGGGCTTTGGGTTGGATCAAAGGATCGTGATGGAGCTAAATTAGTTTAGGATCTAAGTCAATTTGGCTTGGATCTTGGATGTGAAACAAAATTAAATTAAGGTTAGTTATGTTGGCTTGAGATTGGTTTTGAATGAGTGGACAAGCATGGGTTGATTTAGGCCATAGGATAAGTAAGACCTATTTGTCCTAAGGCATATCCTAAGCTTAGGGTATGCCTTCCTAAGTCTTTAAGCTTGGGTTTGTGTTTCCTTAGTCCCTAGAAGTCTCTTATCACTAAGGAAATCCAAGTTCCTAGAAGGTTCCTAAGCTTAAGATGAGGAAGGTCAATCCTCACTCTAAAAGTGAGGTCAACTATGGTGAAGGTGTGGGGGAAAGTTAATTCTGCTTTGTTAGAGATTTGGTGAGGTTGGATGGATGGGACTCTCGGGTCTTAAAAGAGCTTGGTCTCGCCGGTGATGGGGTGCATTTGGAACTTGAGGAATGCTTTGAGGAAGGTCTATGATTAGTTTGAATGGACCGGAAGGAGTATACTCTCCTCCCCACTTGAACCAAGGGCTAAGATCAGCTCAACCTTTGCCAATCATCAAACTGGAGTTGGTGGCCGGAGGTGGCACGGGATTGCTAAGGTGGATGTATGTGAGAGGTTGAAGAAGTGTAGTGGGCTGCCAAGGAGTGTACACTCCTCGTTAGGTGGACCAATGGTTTCCCATGGGTGAACTCACCCTCTCTTGGCCAAAGGCTGAACCCAACAACCTTGGGTTAGGCTGAGTCAGTAGACCTTTGTCCAAGAAAATCCAAAGGTGGCTGCCAAGGGGTGGGAGTTGGAGAACCCCTCCAAATGGGGATTTTATCCCATTTTGAGGGCTTGGTTCAATGGGTTTTACCCAACCCAGGTTCACCATGGGTTGGGCTAACTTGGGCAGGCCTATGGTGACCCAAGGATGAGTCATGCCAAGTTTGGTTAAGTTTAGACTTAGTTTGGTTGGGTTTGGCTCAATTTGACTCATGTAGATTAAATGAGTCATGTTGGGCTAAGTTGATCATTTTGACTGAATTGGGTCAAAGTGGGAGTTTGGTTAAGTTCAATTGATCATTTGGAATGAATTAGTGTAATTGGTTTAATTCAATTTGAACTAGATTTGGATTTGGTTCATATAGTTCAATTTGAGTTAAATAGGTCATGTTGACCAATTTGATCAAATTGGCCAAATTGGCTTGAGCATTGGCTAGGTTTATGCTCAATTGATCACTTGTGATTGATTGGAAGAGTTATTTGGATTATAGAGTAGTTTAATTCAATTTGACCCTTTATGTTAAATTTTGCTAAGTAGGCCGATTAGGTTGGGTTGACTAAATTGGGTCCAATTGAAGGTTGGATCATGTTCAATATTCAATTTGTGATTGATGAGAAGCATTTCAGCCAATTTGGTTTAGGATTTGATTTGGTCCAATTAAAGGTCAAATTTGGTCAACTTGGGTCAAGAGGCCAAATTAGCTTGGTTAGGTTCAATAGGCTTTAATTGGTGGTTGAGTCATTTTTAGTATTCAGATTGTGATTAATTAGAGTCATTGGTTGTAATTAATTTTTCTTAGACCATAATTTGGTCCAATTTGGACCTTTAGGTCTCTTTGGGTCAACTTAGGTTAAGGGGGCCAAATTGGCTTGGTTAAGTTCAATTGATTGTAGTGGTGTGTTTAATATTGACCTGCAATTATCAATGAAGAGATTGGAGAGCTTCATTTGATTCAATGGGGGCTTTGATTGAAGTTTGGTCTAATTGGACCTTTTAAGTCACCTTAGGTTAAGTGGTTTGGTCAAGCCAATTTGGAACAATTGTCACAACGGATGGTTAGAATATATTCAATGATGAATTTGAAGTTGATTTATGGCTTTGACTATAATTGATTTGGGTTTGATTGAGCTTTGACTCATTTGAACCCTATAAGTCAAATGGGTCAACTTGAGTAACTTAAATCTAATCGATTTAGTTGGCTTGATTGCAAGTGTTGGAATGGTTTGAAATGATCTACTGAATAATTAGAACAATTGAACGAATTGAATTTAGATTGGTTTGCTTGGGTTGGTTTGAATGGAATTATTGGATTGAAGTGGGTTAGCTTGAGTTAACGTTCAAATTAACTTGGCTTGGAGATTGGATTGGTAATCAAATTCAATCATGGTGAATTGATGAGTTGAGGTTGAGGCTTCATTCATTTGGTTTAGGTTTAGATAAATTAGTGGGTATGAGTGTCATTTAGTCCTTAAGGTAGGTGAAGCCTACTCATCATAAGATAATCTCTAGGTCTAAGGTTATGCCCTACAAGTCTCTATGCCTAGGTTTAGTGTTCTCTTAAAAGTGTCCTAGCACTAAAGAAACCTAAGTGTCTAAAAGAATCCTAGAGCTAGGGTCATATTGAACAATCCTTACTCCAAAAGTGAGTTCAACAGAAGGAAGTGTGAATAATTAATTAAACTTCGATTTGAACTATCAATGATCGATTATGCTAGAGATTCTCCAACTTACATCAAGGCACTTCCTACTAGAGGCATGTAAACGCCACTTACATGGCCTAACTGGATGATCATTTTGAGCATAACCAACAGTCAACCTTTTTTTATTAGAGTAAACCATCTAGAACTCCACATTATTTATGATCGAACACCCACTAATTGAACATTCTAACTCACTTTTTGTGGTTTATCCCACTTTCGGGCATAAAGGGCAGCCAATAGATAGCCTAGAAAATTTAAAAATAAAAAATAAAAAATAAAAAAGTCAAATTGCCACTATACAGGTGATTACTTCTTTTTTATGCCATGTTCGCCCCGAAGTCGCCACTAACAACTTGGTCTAAATTTTTACTTTTTGTTTTCATTTTTTCTAATTTTTTTTAAGATGATCTATTTTACAAATTTCTTTTAAATCTAATTGGCATCCTCTCCATTTATTTAGCCAAATTCATAACCAATGACCTAACATTGCTCGAGTCCTCTTCATCATGACAACTGTCCCCCTTTCTCTGCTAAGACTAGCCTTAACTAACGATGATTAGTTCTTGATGAATCTCCTTCCCACAAGCTTCAATAGTATTATTCTTTTTAAGAGATCTCACCTATGATTGATTGAATTATCGTGCATGATCTCAGCCCTTCTCATCTATGGTGGAATCAATATTACTGCCCAACTCATTTATGTTATTACCCTACATCTCTTAGCCATCATTGGCCTTCTTCTCCATGCTACCCTCCTCATTGCATTATTATAAAGAAAAGAAGTTTTCTTATAAATTATTTAGTTATTATAATATGTTGTTGTAGATTTTTGGTGATTCAGTCCTATAAGTTTTCTTTGACTTGTTTAAGAGAAAATTAGCTATAATATTAAATATGTGCTCTATTTATCATGTTTTTATTAACATTTTATTTGTTACATTATAATAAAAAATTTTAAAATTTGACATTTTTTTCTCAAAAAAAAATCATACAAAAACAGATCATAACTCAATCGAGGCAATTTATTGAATTTTATATTTTAATGTGCACTCTCTTGAAGCATATTTTTCCAATACTATAGAGAAACAAATGAAATATATGCATAAGAATTGTCTAGCTGTCATCATGGTGAGAGATCAAAATTTTCTTCAACTTTAAAGTAAATGAAAGAAATAAATTATTCCTCTATATATTAGAATTGTCAAAAGATTATTTTAGTTGTTCGTATGGGTTTTATGTCTATAATCATAATAGTTTTTAATATATTCTTAGCACTCATGAAGTTTATTGATCCAACTCATTATATGTGATCATATAAATACTTTAACATACAAAAAAAAAAAAAAATAGCTTGTATGGGTTGACAAAGAATCTCTCTTTTTGAAGTGGATTTTAGATGTCATAGAAATAATAAATATATTAGAAGATGAAGGAGTTCAATAGATGTAAATATCTTATCATAATTAAAGAAGCTTATGATATAATTTCTTAGGATATGTTTATATATATATATATATAGAAAAATAAATGAGTCATAATATAAAAATCTAGAGCATTAGATGCCACACATTATAAATTTGACCTTAAAGGATGGTTGAAAAGTATATGGGGACTGACCAAAGATGTGTTTATGATTTTCATGATTGCACTAAGATATTGTATATGATTGGTTCCCCTCCACATCATAGAGATTTACAAGATGCCAACTTAAAGAGAAACATATCATAAGAGAGGATTTGGAGAAGATAGTGCGCTCCATGTTTAGAAAAGAACAATAGTAAGCTTCTTTAGGTATGAGAGGCTAGAGCTAGTAGGATGGTGAAAAAACTAGAGAAAGAAGAGGAATATGCTAATGATAAATGAAGGAGTATGGTGAAGGTGATGAGGAGTAGATATTTTCATTTGCTATTTTTCTTTTAACATTTTGTAAATATGATATTGATGATGTTATGTAGAATGTTATGTTAGTTCTAAGTTTTAAGTAATTTGTTGTGAAGATTTTCATTTTTCAATTTATGTAAGGCAGCTTTTGTTTTTAGAATGATATTTGCTCATATTTAAGTTTTAATAAATTTGCATTGTTGGATTGTAGTGTTTCCTATAAATGATATACAAGTTATTTACTTTTGTGTCTCATATTATATAAATGTTCATGAAATGCCTAATGAATGGATTGTTTGTTATATGATAGTGTAAATTGGTAGGTAAAATCAATACTTGTCATGATTTATAGAGTATTATTGAGAAATAACTTTACATTAGAAATATCCATAAAACAATTTTTTTTATAAGAGCACCTTTATTGACTAAATATGGGTTACAAAACTTGTGAGAATAAAACAAAATAATCACTAAATGTGTCTTGAAATTTAATGTATGGGATCACTTGTTGTCGCTATGTATTAATTTACAAAGTGTGTTGTTTGGAGTGCTTGAATAAGTCTATTTAAGGTAGCCCCATCTTTGTAACTAGATTAACGAGTTGGTTGCCTCCATGACCAATGAGATTAACTTTGAATGCTTTGGTGATCATAAGTTCCTTGGCTTCTTTAAGAGAATTGATTAGATACCAAGGCTAATGGTCATCATCTTTAATGAGTTTAATAAGCAACATAGAATCAGATTCAATCCAAAAATAAGTTTTCTTAATAGTAATAGAGATTTTAAGTGTAGTAAGCAAGCCAAATTATTCAGGTTAAACAATAGATGGAGCATGGCATTGCATATAGAAAAAGAGGATACAATGTCTAGTCGAGTCTTTTAAAATTCCACCAATAATAATAGTGTGGTCCTTGTAAAATGAAACATCCATCAATATTGATTTTAATACATTGATTATTTGGCTTGTCCTAGAATTTGATCTTCCATGTGGTTCTTAAAAAATTATAGGTTGACAGGTCAAGAAGTTACATGTTTAAAAAATACTTTGTGTACATGTTTTCTTGATGTAGTCTGAGTCTTATGCTTTCAGTAAGTAGTTCTTTACTTGGATAATGATCTCTTGATGTTGGGGGCAGCTTCCCATCATGTTTATAATTGCTTCTAGCCATCCAAATAAACCAACAGATAATTAGTGGTAAGAATGTCCTAATATGAGTATTCAGGTTTTGATGTAGTGGTGGTTTTTACCATGAGATATAGTCTAAGATTGAAGAATAAGATCTAGAAGTGGTATTGAGTAAGGTTTCAAAGTTATTCCAAATGATCGTGCTAATTTTCTAGTTAAAGAAAAGGAAAACAATTTCTTCCTCTTCTTTAGAATGCAGTAAGCTTTTGGAAGGGAGTCTCATTCCTTCAAGTTTTAAAATGTCTTTAATTGACAATAGGTATGAAATAATCTCCAACAAAAGAAAGACATGGAAGGCTTTAAACATTTACTTTGGTTCATCTCCCACACTACAAATTGATACCCAGCCTCAAGTTATAATAAATAGCTTTAGAGATGGACTGAACCTTATTGTTACATTTAATAACTAATTCATCATTTTTATTGGGGGTTATAGATATTTTAGATAAGCCATGAATGATATGAGAGGTGGGGAGGGGGAAGATTGGCTTACCAATTTGTTTCACTAATTATCCATCCAAAATTTGAAAGCAAGTTGTGTTGGCTAAAACATGTGTTATGACTGAAGCCTTACATCAATCCATCTACTTACCAATTATCATGTTAGAAGTTAATATTCCCTTCACCAATATTCTAATAGATTAGTTTTTCTGCCTCACTTTTTTATTTAGCATAGATTTCCATATATTAATGCTCCCTTCATGGTAGACCACTTGGGTAGGGTGAGATTCAGAGTAGTATTTGATGTATATATAAGATGACCATAGTGAATGATTTTGCTCTAAATCTTATCCACATTTTAATGTGAATTATTTTAATATAATTAGCCATTAAATAGAAACCCAAACCTCTTTTCTTCCACTGAATTGCAAAATTTCTTTCAATTTGTCTAGTGGGTGGACTAGCCATTCTTACCCTGCATGAATTTGTTAAATATCCTTTCTAGCTTAGATTATGCACTGGATGGCATGTTTAGTGTCTAGATGGTATGGAGTGGGATCAAATTAAGCACACTCATTACTAAAGTAAATTTACCTCCAAAGGATAAAAAAATATTCCTATGAGTTTATTTATTGTTGGACTTTGGCAATAATGTCATCATAAGAATTGATTTCAGTCTTCTTTTATAAATACTATCACTAAAATATTTAAATGGTAATTTAAATTTTAAAAAATCCAATGAAATGCTTGATCCATCTGATTATATCTCGATAATAGTGTTTACTAATAACAAATTGGCATTTCATTCTATTAAAGTACATTACAAATATTCCTTCAATGGTGTTAATGGTTTGCATTATTTTCTTAATAGAATTTTTGCTAGCATCTCAAGGGAGAAGGACATCATCAGCCAAAGCTAAATGAGATATATTAGCCCTCCCCTTGGCAGAAAATCATGTATCACTGGTATCTTCTTAGAGTTTGTTAAGCATCTTTGATAGATAATCAAATGCAATAATAAAGAGGGAAGGATAATACAATTTGTGACTTGAAGTAATTGTGAGACTCACCATTGATTAAATTGAGTGGAAATGTTTTTATAACAACCTCCTAATAAGAGTACAAAATTCTTAATTAAATGCTCTTACTTCTAACACAACCGAATAAAGTATCAATTAATATCAACAAAGGATTTTCCTATGACTAGTTACCACTAGTATTTTTGTCCAAGTCTAGTATGAGTTCTTGAGCCAACAGAACATTATCAATTATGTTATGACCTTTCATAAAAGATGCTTGATTTAAACTAATCATCCTAGAAAGATGTGGTTAAATCTTATTTGGTGTGATTTCACTGATTATTTTGATGATCACACTCATGAGACCAATTGATCTAAATTTTTCCCAAGTGAATTTATCATTATTTTTGAGCATAAGGGATATGGATGAATTTGCAAAATAATTGTGGCTTGCATAGCATTGATGTTATATGATTTGATGAGTTCCTATATATACTAATAGAAATGTGCAAAGAATTCATCAGGTCTAGTAGTGTTGAATCTATCAAGTGTATTAAGTGTAGTTTTAATTTCATATTCATTTAGGATGAAAGTCAGATTTAAGGAGTTGATGAAAGGTCTATCTTCCTCAAACAACTCTATTTAAAAATTCTCAAAGGAGGTGCTAGTTTCCATGAACAGTTGTTAAAAATATGAGATGCAGCTTATAGTTATGTACTCTTGATTAGATAATGAACCATTAGAATTATCCTTGATTTTGAGAATAGATTTAGGTTCCCTTGTCCTTTTAATACATGTTTGGAAGTATTTTGAGTTCCTATCATGCTCTATAAAGTTTGAAACGATAACTTTTTGTCTAGAAAGGACATATTTTATATTACTTAGAATTTGTATTTCTATTTGTGCTTGCTGTAAATTTTAATATGATTCCATAGAGTTATCATATAAAATTGATTATTAAGATAACACACCTTCTCTTCAACATTGGCAACCGCATTGTAATATTTTCAAGATCCTATCAATACCAATTTTATGTACTATAATTAGATTTTTGTGGAGCATTTATAGTCTAGTCCATGGATTAAGGTTATAATTAGTGTTCCAAGCCTCTTTAACATAATCAATAAAATTTTCATGTTGGGTCTACATACTTAAGATTCTGAAGCCAAATTTATTTTTCCCTAGGAGGTAGTTAATAAAAAGAAAAAGTGTTGCATCATTTGATATAGTTTTACTGAGGTGTTTAATATTGGTGTGCTGAGAGCTATTTATCCATTGGTTATTAACTAGGTTCCTATCCGAACATTCAAAGGGTTTACTTCTACATGAAGTGAAGGGGCAACCACTGAAATCAACATCAAGAAAACTAGCCTCATTGTTAAAGTATGAAAATTTCCTCATTATAGAGTTGTTTGGTTTCCTTCCTCCTATTTTCTCTGTTGAATTGACAATTGTGTTAAAGTCACCTCTTGCCAGCTAGTTTGCTTAACAATTCTGACTGATAAAGACAATTTTATCTCATAAATCTCTTCTAACATCCCTTGAGCAACCAACATACAAAATTGTAGCATGAATAGTAAAGTTATTACAACAAATGAGTATGTGTGAAAATTTTTTATCGTTTATAATGAGGTTGGTTTGATAGTTAGTGCACCAAAAAAGCCAGATTTTTTTGCTGAAATTGGAGAGCCAATTGAATATGTCAAAACGCCTTTTAATTATAGTTGATTTATTTGAATGAACCAAATATTCTGAAATTACATAAATATCAAGTTTAAAAGCTTTAAATAAATTTTTTGAATGATTAGAGACATTGGGCTTTGTAATTCACGTAATATTCCATATCATGAAATTAGTCATTGATGATGGTCTGGCTTCCACTTATGAGATGAATGTCATCTAAATTAGCCAATATTTTATTATTATAAGTACTATCCAGGTTTATATCAACACTCAGATTAATATATTTGAGCTCTTTTAGACTTTTTAGCTTTGCCTTATTTAAGTTCTGAACCATCTAGTCATCCTCTAATTCATGCAGAGCATCAATTAGATTTTATATGTTTGTGATAGTATTAGCATTGTTGATGGAATTATAGGCATTTTCCATGGTTGCGGCTTCATTAGGTTATTTTACAACACCTTCATCTACCTCAAAAATTGGAGAACCAATATCAAGATGAGGATCATGGGGAATGTAAACTCATTAGGCCCCTTCTTGGGTGGTGTCTAAAAATAGATGGTTTGGTTAATTGTATATTAGTTCGTGGTTGCTCTTCAACTAGGTAATTACCATATTATGTATCAATATGTAGGATAAATCTCTCTTGTGATCAGTTGTTAATTGCTTGGGGCTTGTTCCTTTTCTTATTATTTACCTCATAAATCTAAGAGGGTAATAAAATAGTTCTCTATAGTATGGCTAAACATTCTATATTTGGTACAATAGTAAGGTTATTGCTCAATGATTGCAGGTTGCCAATATTTATTTGTTGGTGAGCCAATTCACACTTCATCTACATATTGAGTTGTTATGGCCATCTCCACTAGTGCTCGGGCCACTGATGGTCTAGAGAAATAAAAGATGGGTAGGTCCAACTAATCGCTCAGAAAAAAACACCTTCGAGGATGATCTCTACTATCTTTGATGAAATGGATAGGAGTATGTTTTTCATGAGGTAGATTGATATATATATTCAACAATATTTTTCAAAATATTACATTAGGGTTTATTTAGATCTAAGGTTCTACTTCCTATGAATGCAAGCCTTCATAGTTAATTACCCCTCTTACTACAGTAAGAGAGCACTCTCGATTAAGGTTGAAAATAAACATATCTCTGAGATATATATTGGTGTCTAGTGGTGTGCGTAATATGACTTAAATGACTGTCACTTAACTTAAAGTGTATGTTGGAGGAGATGATTGCAATTTCTGATCAACATCCCAAAGTTTCGTCATCTTGGGCTATCATGGTCCCTAGTCTACTTAGGTAGGGGAAATAGGTCCTGATAGAATAATCCTTGTCAGTAGCCATGGGTTGCATCATCCAAGGTGTTCTTGTAGACCTTGGGAGATATTTTTCTAAAGTGACAAATTTAAATCCTTAGCTAACAGAAGGCTTTTGCCTATTAAATATATTCTATGATTCATGGCTTAAGGAACAAAGCCATTAGAGAGCATACGAGCTATTACCATGAGTAAATATAGTTAAGCCATAGAATGCCAAGCCACTCAGTCAGCGAGTTCTGGTATATCCCCACTTCATTTGGTATCATTTGCAAATCCATGCAAATAAAAGACACAGGCCATGCACTTACGAGCATGAGATTATTTGAGTATGAACATAGATACATTTAATTTGACATTAGCTATTTATGAGCAAGGGTTTTCTTAGCTTATCATCCTTGATAAATGATGATGGATGTTTGCATGATTGTTTACTTTAAGTTATTTTGAATGATGAACTTCATTCAATTGGAACATATCCCCTCCAAATAAATTTTATAATTAACACAACCATCATTGGGGATGATTAGGTTTTGTTGATCTAGATCCAATCATGAAATCTAATTAAGAAAATAACCATCACAACATCCTCAGATATTTAATTTATATTTTAGTACATGTGTTGGGGCACATGCGGGTATTTTTATAATTTTTTATTGAAAGTAAAAGATTGATTTTGCATTTTTAATTTAATTTTTAAATTTATCCTACAGCTTATTCAAACATTAGGATTATATCTTAGATCTTTATGTCCCTACACATGCAAGAAATTCAAATTTATTTTTTATGTTAACCCGCAAAGAATCTTCAAACATAGAACTTAGGCAATTGTTATTGTGTTGTGGCACATGTAAGTAATTCAGATCCATTTTTATTAAGCATCTTGACACTGAAAATGTGTTTATTAGGGTAGTGCCTTGGCACTAGAAACATAATGGCTAGGCGCTCGATAGCATTGTGGGCTATCAAATTGGCACTTTGGCATTGAGTGCTTAGTACTATAGCATTGTCTTAAAAAATAAAGGATCAACACCTCATTGCTACAAACATAGCTCTATAGCACTTAATGTTGGATTTATTTAGCTTAAGTTATTCAGGTTGACCAGCTAACCAAAACCTTCATGCTAAACATATGACATCACGATGCTAGTTAAAGGTTGGCTTAGCAAAGCTGGAAAATGAATAGATGCTTTAAATAAAAAGGACAAACTTTTTGATCGATGCTACATCAGAGTGTTGAGTCATCGCATCAATGCTTAACACATTTTTGGCTATGAAATTCATGGTAATGAATACTATTTTTGAAAGACATAGTTTCTGACTTGACTAGCTAACCAGCACCTCAACACTGCATGTGAATGTTATAGTGCTAGTTCTTATTCCAGAACATGAGTGCTTAGCACCTTAGTGCCTAGATGTGGTGCTGTGGCACTATGCCTAGTTTATTGGCTATAAGATTTTTCATTCTACATTCTCCATTCCTTAAAGTTCTCTCCCTTATTCTCTTAGCTTTACTTCCCTTCTGACTGGCTTGCTTGCAATGGTTTCTCCCATGCCTAAGAAGTAATCATGTTGCTCAAGAGTCTTACGAGCAAGAGGATGGCTACTTCAAGTGAGGCTAATAGGTTTATTAGTGATGAAGCTGAAGAGAGGTACCAGCATGCCCTCACCCACATGCATCTCATCCCAAAAAGGAGCCTCCATAACCCAGGTGGGAGAGTAGAAGGGGTGATCAATGAATGCAACAGAGCGAAGCTAGCCTATGAGAATAATTTCTACATCTTCTATATAGTGTGAGATTTCTTCACCAATGCACAGGAACACCAAAACAATAAATCTTTCATTCAAGAGAAACTAGTAAGTTCTGATAGTACTATCATCAATGCATATTATGAATTGCCAAATATGGCTTACGATCAATATCTCTCCTTTTATAATGAGCACCTAGATTTTGATAAAATTCTTGATTTTTTCATTGGTAAAAATGCCAACATCTAGTGGAAATGATGGGAGGAGAGGATTATTAATTTTTCTATTGCCTGCCTAATGGCAAATTCTAAGGCTTGACATTATTTTATTTCTACCAAGTTGATACCCACTGGTAATATTAGCAAGGTAAATAAGGATAGGGTCATTTTGAATTTTATAAATCAAAAGGGCTTTATAATTGATATAGTGAAGATTATTTAGAATTTTATTTGTTACATACTTAGGGGCAGTTCTACTATAAGATACGGTCATCCCTCTCTTATCTATAGATTGTGTACTGCAATAGGTGCATAGTGGAGCTTGATGAAGAAGTTCTTATTCGAAAGGCTCCTCCAACAAAAAATCTTATCTTAGGGATTGGTTTGAGGCATGAAGTGGGGGAGAGCTCACGTTCCCCATGACCTTAATCCTAATCCTTTAGACCCTTAAATGAGTAAATCTCAAATTTAAGGAGAGAGGTGGGTGAGAGTAGCTAAATGTAACAAGCTTTATAAAAAAAGTTTGATTAACACATGAACCATAAAAAATAGCTTTCTTTTATGGTCCAGTTCAATACAACACTAGTTCATATGTTTGAAAATTATGGTATTGGGGATCCAAGTCAAGCTTCATTTTCTACAACATCTCAATATCCCCTTTATGTAGCTACCTCACCATAGCTAGAAATAGAGGAGGAGGAAGATGATTATGACTACTAGTTTCTCCCTCTTTTTTATTTTTATTATAATAGTTTTTGTAATAGATTTTTCTTTAATAAAGATATGTTTTCTTCATTACTTCTCTCTTGTGTTTGCCCTGTGTAATACTACATAATTTACATTTTCTTTAATAAATAAAAAATAAATTTTTTTTGCTCAATATCAAGGCTCAGTACCTCGACACTAATAACCTAAAATAATTAATTCAGAAACCCGAGAGCTTAATGTTTCGATGTTATATTTGTAGCGCTATAACATTGTGGGTATAATTTTGGATTACACTGTGATTGTCATAATATTATCATTTGAGTGTGGAAACATACTCCTCAATGCTCGGGTACCTACACCATGGCACTATGAGATGCCCGCCTAAGCTTAATTTTTATGAGGACTTAGCACCTCATCGTTATACTTATAGTGCTACAGTCTTATGGGTATGATTTAAATTATGCTATAAATGCCTTAATGTTATTATATGGGTTTCAATTTTTACAACACAGCACCCCGGAGCTAGGATGTTAGCTCCATGGCGCGGTGAGATGCCTGTCTAGGCTTAATTTTCTCGAGGACATGGCACCTCGGTGTTGGACATAGAGCATTGTGCATTACTTTACTGATGTCTAAGATTCAAAATTTTGATGGCATAATACCTTAGCAGTGCTAGTTTTATAATTTTCTTAATGCATTAGCATTCTTCTCCCTTATTCTGGATCCTAGATCGATGGAGGGAGGGTTTCATTTCACACCGGAACCAAGTTCAATGGTGAAGGATATAGCACCTAAGCGTGAAAAGGATGGCGCTGTGGTGCTGCATATAAGATGAAGGACTCAAAAACTTAGTGCGATAATGTTGGATGAAAACACCTTGACACTAATAGAATTGCATCTATTATGAGAGCTTAATATCACGACGCCTGATTTTTAGCACCTCGGCGTGATGGACATAATTATTCAAGATTTTATTCTAGACAACTTGGCACCTCGGCATTCAACCTTGGCACCTTAGTGTTACAGGATGGAAGGCTTGTATTGAACCAAATTCTTGAAGATTTTAATTTGTTTTTTATACAAATTTGGTGGCATAACACTTTAGCAACATTAGATTTTTACAAATTTTTAGTGCAAATGTACTCTTCTCCCTTGTTTTGGATCCAAGATCAATGGAGGGAGGGTGTTCTTCTTGTGCTAGAACTAAGTTTGATGGCAAATATCTTTAATATTCAAGATTTCAAAAATTTTTAGTCTTAGAGAGAATTTATTTTACTCCAGATCCAAGATCGATGGAGATGCGCTCTTCTATTTCTTAGTAGATCCAAGATTACATAAAAGAAATATTATTCTAGAAATTTTTTACCTAGAGTAGACTAGAGATCATTCTTGTAGTAGTGGGATGCATGCTTGTAGAAAGCACAAATCATTGGGAATAAGAAGATTATATAGAGTGAGTGGAAGAAGAAAATAAGCTTTAAGGGGTTATTATCGACTTTTTATAGGTAATTTCCCTCCAAGGGGGCAGTTTTTTGTTGTAATCATCTCCCCCCATGCTCCCTTAAGCAGTTACTATTGTTGGGGTTGGGACATTGGCTTTCTTGATTTTAAGAAAATTAAGGATTTATGACAACACCTTGGCACTGGTATCAAAGTGCCACTGCACTGTGCCCGTTTAATTGGGCAACCATCAAAGGCGATTTGAGCTTCTAGATTCTTTAAAGAAACAACAATGTCTATGCACTACAATTACAACACCGCGGCGCCCCTGGCTAGGATGTGTAATTTTTGTTATTGCTTATTCATTTAATCATTCATTTTCTCTTATTTAATTGGACATAATGCTTTGATTGTTTTCTCTTCATCTTTTTTTCTTTATGATTGTATGAAATAATATAAGAAGAAGAGAAAACATAAAATTTTTAATGAAATTCATGGTCACTTTCATTGATCATATATGTTAATGAAATAAAGCATTTGCAGCTAAAAATTTTTATCTAGGATTTTGTTAATACAGACAGAGGTTGTATGAGCCAAGTAGGCCATAGGAGGCTGTCACTCCCTAGCTACATGAAGATGCAAAATGGTAGCTTCCTGGTCATGTACTAACGTGGAAACAAGCTGCTCAAGTTTGGTCACCTGAGCATCTCTCAGTGAGCAGTCTTCCTCTATGGTTGTGATAGCCTATCTGACCATAGATATCCATTCCAATAGATACTATCTCCTAATTTGTAAGTATTTCAATTTACTTGATATGTCAAGGAGCTTAATATGTGCTATAGATAGTTGTCTTTGATAAGATCTCAAAGATTTAAGACTATGTTTGAGGTCTTAGCAAATCAGAAAGACTTGATGTGAAGTGGTGCTAAGTGAGGTCTCTATAATAGTGATTGTATCTAACAATTCCTCCTGATAAGTTTTGTGCAATGAGAATATCCCAAACTCAACATCTCTACATAGGGATTCCAAAAGCTATAGCTCTCCTACTTCAAGACTCAGGGTGGCAGCACAATCCAATAAAGAGTTTGCTTCCATAGAAAAGCTAGAAAGCTCAAGCAAGACTTCTAGATCAACACTCAGATGCAGATGGCATATAACCATCACTGTATGGCATAGGCTCTTTAAAGAGCTACAATGTAATGAATCTAAAGACTTGGGGCATATCCTAGAGATGAAGCATGAGACCACCAAACTAGATGGCCTCTGAGATGCAACTCTCAAGCTAGGAATATGATGAATCTCTTCACAAGAATCAACATATGAGGAATCATCTTGAGTGGCACTCTTTATCACCCATGTCAAATCTGATAAGAGCAGCTCATGGCTAATCAACAGAGCGTCAGATTCCTTTATGTGTGGGTCTTCTTCAAAATCATATGTTCACTGCTAACAAGCTGAGTAGACAATGAGGAAGCAGCACTAGCATCTATCGACAGTAATAGCGTGCATCACTATCCATCTATCATGTAGGTGGCTCAGTTATTACTGGTGGGATGGGAATATAAGTAGGCTTATCTATCCTTACTACTCCCATATCATGACCAGCTATCATAAGACTGTGAATATCTTTATCATCTCTCTCATCAGCTGATGCAGACTTTCATCGCCACTTCCTACTACTGTCTAGCTCATCTGATGATCTCTTAGGAGCACAATACATGTTTTATGGGGAATGCAAATATCATACTGGTCTGGCTCTCCCCAATCTATGACTGTATATACAAAAGCCTAGCTCCAATATGGAAGAGTATGTATGATGGATCTATAGTAGACATATGTGACTAACTCCCATGTAAGTTTTCTATGAAGCTACATAAAAACCCAAACTAGCCCTTAAGAAAAGTAAGAAAACCCATGTTGTGGAAGCTACTGCTAATCAAATGGGTAGTGGGAGCATCCCTAGGGAATGAGTATCTATTATGTCTAATATTTATGGTAGTCTATATATAGGCATAGCCTAAGGGAAGCCATATTGCCTAGCCACTGTATTGGGATTGTATCCCTCCAATATCATAAACTCATGATGTATACAATAAAGCCTAATCAAGTATTTTATTATGCATCTATGTCCTAGCCTTGATACTAGCAATGGTGTTCCTCTATCAATGATAGAATCTATGAATCTATGTCCCATGCTTTGAGCAGGTTGACTATGTAAGGATAATTTGTGAATGATCTAAAGGTGATCTATCATGCGTGATGGAGCAAATATGAATGTTTGAATCCGATTTATATTTAAGGTGATTATAGCTCTACTCAACTGCATGATCATGGGGAATTACTTCTTTTTGAAATAGGATGGCATCTCAGAACAACTAAAAACTTTTGATATATTTGCATGAATCCATCCATATAGTGCCAAAGAGCATCTATGTTGTATCCCTTTGAGTCAGCCCTCACAGTCACTCTATCTAATCCATAATATAAGTAGGCTAATGATACTGGTGTTAGTACTATCCTCTCACCATAAGCAAGTAGGCTTTCCATCAAGGGAATGGAAGGACAAAAAAGTCTGTTGTGTCCAAAAATATGAAATAGTATAATCAAGTGGCAATAAAAGCCACTAAAAATAGCTCCTCATCCAAGTTTCATGCTAAGATTCACTAAAAGTTGACTCTTCCTTCTAGCTCAAATCTGACATTGAAAAACTCTTTAGTTGAATGATTCTCATATTAAATAGATCCTCTAAATATGCAAAATAAGATAAACATACTGTTGCATCAAGGAGATTCTCAAACCATGTGTCTATAGTAATTATGCCCCGTTTCCTACGACCTGATCTCCGCTCTCTAAATAATCTCTAGTAGTGACCTAGAACACGATGGATACCTAAGCAGTATACATGACTGCCTCTTCTGTGCTAACCAGGTGGTCGATGCTAAAAGAGCTCATGATCTAGAGGCACGTACTCCTTATAGGGAATGCCTATGATAGCAGACTTGCTATATCTTGCATGTTAGTTAAGGAAATCTTCATCTCATGTCAGCCAATTCAATAGGTATTGGTAATCCTATCCTAATGCTCTACTATGCTCCATATCCAGGTATATGGAAGGTGGTTATAATCAACAAGTCATTTGTATACTGCATGATATATACCAGCTTTCTTGAGGATGTCACCATGCATATGTAGGTGACAATGCACCCAGTACACATAGGCGCTAACAACTAACAAGGGTGTGCCAAATATTGACTTGGGTCCTAATCTTCTCCCTCATTGTGTAGTATACGATAACCTAAAAGGCTGACTGGGCTTATAGAAGGAGCTTTATCTACAATTGGCTGAAGCACATCTTGATCGCCAAAGCTAAGTTAGTCTATGATCCACTCTAAAAGAACATCATGATTGTGTATTAGCTTTAAATTAATCATCCAATCAGCAAGATCATGATATGATGGAAGCTCTTAATCTATAAATAGAATGCATGTTGATCAAACAAATGAATCTTTAAACATATCCCTATCCATCAACATATCTTGATGCCATGAGAGTCGCTCCTACAACCCGATTGTACCATGTGGATCATGGCTTCAATAGTGGCCCATATCTGCTCTTTAGTAGGCTTTATAGAAGGCATATCATCTGACCATCTCCGGGTAAACATCATAGCCAATCTATAGAAAATATGGATAAGAGAAGTATATAAATTTCATAGTCATTATGAAAAATAGTAATATCTGTATTTATAAATGAGTTGTGCTTGTGCACTTTGATTCAATCTTTTCTCATTTCAAAAGGGTTTAAATTTATATTTGAATTTAATCTTTCTTTGAACACATAAAATTAAAGTTTATTTTTAGACCTTCCCTTTTAAATTTGATAATATTTAAGGTTTGGATTTAGATCTGGAATTTTTGAGCATTGAATCTTATTTAAATTTAGATCCATCTCCTTTAGGCATGATAAATTTGATTTAAATTTAGATTTAGTCCCTTCAGACATGATGGATTTGATTGTATTTTAGGTCTAATTCCTTTGGACAAGATGGATCTACCTCAATCTTTTGGACATGATGGATATGATTTAAATTTAGATCCAGTCTCTTTGGACATGATAGATTTAACCTAGCCTCCTTAGACAAGATGTATCTAATTTAAATTTAGATCTGATCCCTTTGGACATGATGGATTTGACCCAAACACTTTGAACATGATGAGTAGATTTAAATTTAGATTTGATCCTTTGAGACCTAATGGATCTAACTTGATCCTTTTGGACATAGTGGATTTGATTTAAATTTAGATCTGGTTCCTTCAGACATGATGGATCTAACCCAGCCCCTTTGGACATGATGGATCTTAGTTTATCCCTTTTTTTTATTAAAGAGAGTTTCTTCTCGATGGAATATTTTCCTTGCATTTCAAGGCTTATAAAATGCCCTCTATCGATAAGGAATTTTTTTCTTTGAGATGAGTACTTTCTTCTCATACTTTCAATAAGAAGTCTCTCTTTAATTGATCATTTAGAATTAATTCTGACTCTTGCATTTGTAAAGTAAAATACTTTTAATAGTCATATATAATATCTCTTAAGATATTGTCTATTTATAGAGGGCGTAAGTCTTATCCCTTTCATATCAATGAGTTGATAAGCTCCTCCTTCGTATACATTTTCAACAATATATGGTCCTTCCCAATTTGGGTCAAATTTTCCACTAACTCGTTGATGTGGAATGATAGACCTTCTGCGTACTAATACTAGTTCACCTACTTTGAAACTTCTTGGTCAAACCATGCGGTCATTAGCTCCGGTCATCCTTGCTCTATATTTTTCTAGATTTTATTGGGCTTGTAATTGAGTTTTATCTAGAGCTTCTAGCTCTTCAAGGCATTTTCAGACATTCTTCTCCATTGTGAGTTCTTTTTAAACTATTATACGGAGTGAAGGCAGCTCCACTTCAAGAGGAAGTATTGCTTTTGCTTGAAAGACAAGGGAGTATGGCATTGCTTATGTAGCAGTTTTGTCTGTGCTATGATATGACCACAAGGTTTCTATTAATTTATTTGCCATTCCCTTATATTTTTAAAGAGATTTTCTTGAGAAGCTTTGTCAATATTTTGTTGAATGTTTCTGCAAAACCATTAGCTCTTGGGTTATATATTGAAGAATATCGCTAATCTATTATATATTTCTCAATGAAATGATAGATTTTGGTATCCTTGAAATTGGTGTCATTATCAGATATAATTCTTTGAGGTACTCCAAATCAGCAGACGATATGGTCTCAAAAAAATTTCAATACATTGTCTACTTTAACTTCTTTTAATCAGTTGATTCTAATATAAAATGATGTCTCCCAAATGACGAATGATCTATTGGGCCTAATGTATCAATTCTCCAACTTTCAAATGTCCAAGAAACCACTATTAGATGTAAATTATTAAGTTATCGATGCAACATTTATGCATATATTTGACATTGATGACATCTTTTGACATGTTCAATGTAGTCTTGAACCATACTGGGCTAATAGTATCTTATTCATTTATTTTTAATTATCATTTTAGGACTGGATTGGTGTGCACTGCATAACCCTTCATTGACTTCATCCATCACCATCTTTGCTAAATTTGGTCTTAGGCATCATAACCACATTCGGTTAAATTAACGGCAACATAATGTATCAATCATAAAAGCATATCATAGAGCTCTTTGTGAAATTTGATGAGCATTTGATTTATCCTTTGACAATCTTTTTCCTTTAAGATAGGTGAGTAATGTTTCTCGCAAGTTATCTTTATCTATTATCATTAAAATCTCTTGATTTTTCATAGCTTTAAAGGCTTATAAGAGGGTTGGTGCTAATGCTAGCCTATTTTGGACTATTATTATAATTGGCTCTTCCTTTGGGTCTATCATTGCTTTAGCCAATTTAGCTAATACATCAACTTTACCATTATCGATATGTGATACTCTTATAATTATTACTTCAGGGATGTGTTTCAAGATCTCCAAGATGTGCTTATAATAAAGTACCAATTCATGTTTTTTTATCTTAAAAGTCTCAAATATTTGTTGAAATATGAGTTGAGAATCTCCATAAACATAAAGCTTCTTAATTTTCATATTATTTGCTAGCTCTAAACCCATAATTAGTGCTTCATATTTGGCTTCTTAGTTGGTTTAATGTTCCATTGGGCTAGATGAATATCGAAGAATACTGCTTTACGGTGTCACAAATACTAGGCCCATTTTGACATGTACTATGGGTAAACTAGACGATTAGCTAGTTTTATTGATAAAGCCCCATCAAAGTAGTGTTCCTATTCTGATGGTTATTGAGCGTCTTCTACTTCAAAAATTTGTTCATCAAGCAATCCATCATTGAGTAGAGAGATTGTCGGTAAGGGATGAGTAACTAGAAAAAAAAAAATCAGAGCTTTCCATTTTATAGCCTTCCATGGGATTTATGTTATATCAAATTGAAGTAACATGACTGCCAATTTAGCTAATTGACTAGTTATGGTAGGTCTAGTCATTAAGAATTTAAAAGAGTTGACTTTAGATATCAGTGTTATTTTATGTGAGCATATAGTACTGTAGTTTATGAGTAGTAAAATATCAACACTAGATATTGTTTCTTAATAAGAGAATAATTTATTTAGGCTCCTATTAGACATCAACTTATATAATATATGAAAATTTTCTTCTCTTCTTTATTATTCTGAGCTAACCAAGTTCCTAATGATTCTTCCAAGCCTGCCATATATTATATCAATGGCTTTCCTATTATTGGTGTTGCTAGATTTGGAGGATGTAATATTTATTATTTATACTCTAAAATGCTTCTTGACAAGCATCATCTCATATAAAAGTTGTCTTTTTTCAACAATTGGGTGAAAGGTTGACATCTCCTCGAAAGATTAGAAATAAACCTTATAATGCAAGCTAATTTGCCTTGTAGTAAGTGTAGTTGCTTTAAGATCTTAGGCTTTAGAATTTCTATTATTGCTTTTATTTTAGAGGGAACAATTTCAATCTTTCTATGGAGCACAATAAAGTCTAAGAATTTTCTGGAAGTCACACCAATAGTACATCTCAATAGATTAATCGTTAAGTTAA
This sequence comes from Cymbidium sinense, assembly GCA_021442155.1. Taxonomy (NCBI): domain Eukaryota; kingdom Viridiplantae; phylum Streptophyta; class Magnoliopsida; order Asparagales; family Orchidaceae; genus Cymbidium; species Cymbidium sinense. Next base: position 70,917,446 of record CM038219.1, read on the forward strand.
AACTTTGAATTCTATCGAATACAACTCTTAAGTCATTTATGTGCTCTCTTTGTTTCTTGATTTTGACAACCAAATCATCAATGTAATATTCCACATATCTATGTATGAGGTTGTCAAAGATACAGTTCATTGCCCTTTGGTATGTAGTGCTGACATTTTATAAGCTAAATGGCATTACTTTATAATAATATATGTTGATTGGTGTGTAGAAAGATGTATGTTTTTACTCTTTTGGAGCCATTTTAATTTGGTTATAGCCTGATGAATTATTCATGAAGGAGAATATATCATAGTTTGATGTGTTATCTACCATGAGTTCTGCATTGGGTAGTAGGAAGTCATCTTTTGAAAATGCTTTATTTATGTCCTTGAAATCAATATAAACACTAATTTGTCTATTCTTTTTTCTTATTGGGATAATATTGGTAATCTAGTTAGCATTCTTTTCTTCCTAGATAAATCTTGCTACAATGAGCTTTTTAGTTTCAGTGATTACTTGCTCTTCAATTTTTAATCTCATTCACCTTGGTGCTTGCTTTATAGGTTGTACATCAGGTTTAATGGCAAGCTTATGTATAGTCGCATCTGATGATAGGTCTCACATTTCACTGTAATTCCTTGTGAAATAATCTTTGTATTCACAGAGTAGTCCTTCAAATTCCTCCAATATTTTTTATGTGAGTAGCACTAACAAAAGTTAGCCTAGGCTTTTCGTCAGTACCTAGGTTAATTTCTTGGAGTTCATCAATGGTGGATTAATTGGCTTTCTCAAATTCTTTTAGAGCAACTTTGAGGTCAATGATTAATTCTTCTTCACGTATATTCTCTTTTTCATGTGCAACATCCCATTGTTCATTAGCAGTTTCCACATGGGCTATTTCTTTATAAGATATGGTACAACATGAGCTCATTGAAGGAGATGATGAGGTAAATATCCTAATCCTCATGTGGTGAATTTCCCATATTCTATGGCATTTTGGGTATACCCCTTTGTTAGAGTCTCTTAAATAACTAAGCTTGAATGCTTGATTGTATAGGCTGAATATTATTTTTAATTAGTTTCTTTAGAGCTTGTGAAAAGTATTAAGAAATCATTATTGAAATATCTTCTTCCCCAAAATCTTCTTCTTTCAACAACATTTGTATGGGATGTGGTGTTTTAATTTGGGGTCATAGGGGCACTACGCAAATCTTAGCGGGTACTTATTAAAGTGATCGGGTGTGATATTAAGGTATGATGTACTATCTCGAAAGATAGAAATATCACTCTATAATAGAACTGATCAACTAATAAGGACTCCTAAGATAGATGGGTCTACGTATATACCAAAGATATTTCCCATACTTTACATGGAGAAATAAAGCTGGGTTTATTTTATGTCAGGTTCTTTAATTCCCTATGGAAGCAAGCTTCCATAGTTAATTACATCTTAAGAAATGAGCATTTCCCAAGAACACTCTCGATTAAAGTAGTTAATAAGTATCTCCAAAGATTTTAAAGGTAGACTATCAAAAGATTAGGTACTTTCTAGAAATCAAATGGAAAAGTTCAAACAGAAAGACTTATTTATAGATTCTATAGGAAGACAAGTAAGTAGCTCCAAAGATATTAGGAAGCCTAGTGGGTGCTTTGAAATACCTTATAATGAGGCTTTATATTTTTAAAATAGAGACTTTACATTTATTTAAGTTGGAATCTTATTAGAATGTTAGGGCTTATAGTCCAATAACATAAGATTGTAGAAACACCTAAGAGGTGAGAACTTATACTCATAGCCCAAAGGAAATAAGTTGCCTCATAACCTAAATCTAAAATGCTTTCGCACAAACTAGAAGCACGACCTAAGTCTAATCAAGAAAATAGGATATAATGGTTCATATCCATAAGAGATAATGAACATATCTTAACTCTTGTGGACTTACAATCGCCTAGACTGGTTGCCAGCTAACACCTCATATGCTTTAAAACTATGTAGGCTAGCCTCATGTAGATTCAAGATAGCTAGGTTGTTATTTAATTAGGAAGAAAGCTAAAGTCCTAAACTCACTCCCTAAAGACTAGATAGTGTTTGGTATGGAAGCATGACCTGGAGTAATGTTAAAAGTTTACAATTTTAGATTATTTTGACACATTCATTTTGGACCAAGGATTTGGACAATTATGCCTATATGCATGATGAAATTAAGTTATGGACTAAATCAATTAGAGGAGGTATTCTCCACTATAAGGGATTGCTCTCAAAGGTCAAGCATATCCTCTATCATGAAAGAATGGGGTCCCTCCCTATTCAAGAGTGACACAATATGATATGCATGTTGTTGGAGCATATAATCATTCAGTTAAGGGGTTATTAAATCTTTTATTATCTTAATTAATAATGTAGGCTTTAAATTAATTATGAGTTATATTAAAATTTAATTATAAGTTATTTAGTGAAGATAGAATATTTAATTTTATCTTAAAGAGCCTACCACATCTAGGCCACACATCAAACCATCACGCTTTAAGAAACCTATGCAAAGCATGCCATTTCTATTACTCAAACTAAACACAACAATCAAACATTTAGATTTTCATAAAAGAATAAAAGGCCGGCGCGGCCGGGTATCACCATACACCCCGAAAAAGAGGAAAATTTGGGTAGCCGAGCTCTACATCTATATAACATGGATTACAATTGAATTTTATAAATGAAATGAATGCTATGGGGGTCTTCAATCTTTTATTCTTCTTTTCTTCTTTGGATCTATTTGCTCCACACTTTATAGAGCCTTCCAGGTCTTAGCCTTCTAGCTACTGCTCATCCTAAACCTCATAACACTAATTCTAATCCTATTACAAAAATTACATATTTATGAAAAATGAAATCTAACTAAACCTATAAAATAGATGTTAGTTAAACAAACATATAAGCCAAGCAATTATATATTACTTATTTGAACTTAACACATGTACTTGGGTAACCAAGCCCACCTGTCCTAATTGGATTATGCTTAGGGGCATAAGCAGCACCTACAAGTAAGAACATTTATGTTAATTTATTATTACAATGACCCCTTTAGTATAATCACCTGCATAAAACATCATTAGGCTACTAACTACCTATCATCTATTCTATGCACAAATAATACTAATCATCCAGCATAGAACATTACATCATAAAATAAGATACATCATCATAATATACAGTGGCTTAACTTAACACTAGAATTGATGTCTTAGCATCCCAATGTGTGTGCTAAGTCTTAGTGTGGTGCCTTGATTAAGCTTTAGAAGTATGATTGTCTAAAGGTTTAGAATTATTTAAATTAATCGTTAGGGATGGTTTCACTTTAAATCTTTTAAAAAATTGATTATTTTTAATTTACACTTCCTTATTTTATTTAATTTTTGCTTATCGTATAATTATTATAAAGAGAAGAAAGATGTTTGACCCCTTCATCCCTATCCTAAGTTATTTTCTAAAGGTATATTACCTTGGCTTTGGTTTCCTTAATGAGCCACTCATGAATATTTTATTAAGCCTAAGTTTAGATTAGTTTTATAGATCCCTTGTTCAAATGTCAAAGGCATCTTAGGATTAATGAGATTAAGTCACCATCACATGAGTAATATTCATCTACTTCTTTCCATTATCAATACTATACACCCTCTTTCATTTTATTTTATTTATTATTATTTTTTTATCTTAATATTTGATTTAATATGTATACTTGTACATGAAATATATACTCATATTTTGCACACTTAATGATCATTAATGCATGAATTTGATAGAAAGAAACATTTCATTTCATAGCTAAGCAGATGCAAACATGTATTAGAAATTTAAGCAAGTACATGTCCTTATTAAACTAGAAAAATGATATTATTTATGACCTCATTGGGGCTACTTAAAGCCTCATATTCTTGGGATGTCTAGATTAGATATTTGTCAATTTAAATACTTGTAAACATATCAACAAGCATAGAAATAAAATTATGCAAAGGTTATATAAAAATTAATCTTTTGTTCATGTAAAGTTTAATGACATGAAAAGCAAAGTTTTATCCCAAATTCTACCACATGTTTACACATAAATGAAATTAATCAAGTACGTGCCATTATTAAACTAGGGGAATGAGATTATCTAAGACCTCCTTGGGGCTACTTAAAGCCTCATATTCCCAAGATGCCTAGACTATATACTTGCCAATTCAAATACAGGTAAACAAGCACATGAAACACAAAGATAAGTCAATCCTTTACCATCTTTAAGTTATAACTAAATAGGAATTTTATTAAGTATTTATAGCAAACATTAACTTAAACTACACATTTTTTCCTTTATTAAATTATAATTTCAAAAATAATTTGAGATTTATTAATGATAATAGTCACACCTTATAATAACATTTATCCAACACATGCAACTTAAATGCAATCATATTCTTTTAATTCTCTTTCTTTTTTTTTGAAAATATGAATATATGAAACAAATGGTGTGTACATTTATAACAATTGAAAGGAATTAAATTTTATCACATAACATACTCAATTACATTGAATCCTAAGGACAATTAAGCTAAATAAACTTTCCTTACCACTAACCAAAGTTCTTATAAGATTTGATTTTGATGTTTAAGTTGTTAAAATATAAAGAGGTGAAATGATACCTAAGATTTATCCCATCCAATATCGGTGATTTGAAAAACTCAAAGAAGGAAATTAAATAGATTTTATGAGTTAATTAGGTTCAAGCCATTAAGCACATCAACTTAATTACCCTTCCTTAAGCTCCTTCAGTGATATGCTTTAGGAAAATAAAATTAGAAATACACCTAAAAGAGTATAATGCAATTAGGCTCATGCTTAAGAGTTAATTAAATTAAAGGAGAAAAGATTTTAAGTTGAATACTCTTATCATTTTCCCATAAAAATGGGATGATCATAATTTCTTTAATGACTTTATGCTATTAAACACATAAAGGAATTAATAGATTACATTTGAATTATCCAAATAAATTTTTTATTTTTGGTTTTGTTTTAACATTGATTTTTTTTAATTATTCCTTAATTATTAAATGCATTAATTAACCTTCTTAAGGAAGGATATTTGGAAACATAATTAGGAAAGGGGCTCTAATAATTTCTTTTATCATACCCGCTGTTTACATTGGTTAATTAACATTAATTATTTCATTATTATTTTTCACTAATTTTAATAATTATTTAATTAATTAAAGAGGGTAATTAGGGTTAAAATTCCCAAATCTTTAAACTATATGGAAAATAATTTCAAGAAAATTATGGGAGGCAGAGGACATCCCATAAAATCATCACACCAGATTTAGAATTAAATAGCATAGTAATTTGGCCTTAATTAAGATAATTAGTCTAAGCTTCGAACATTATTAAGCACTGTTCATTAGATATTAATTATGGATTTTATCTTTATTAAAGTTTCCTCTATTTAGCTTTCCAAAATGGGTTTATTTATATTTTTAGATTTTTCTACAATTAGTTGTGATTTTTTGAAGTTATGGCCATTTGATTACATTTTTAATCCTTAATTAACCCTTTAAATTGTGGGCACCAAGCAGATGCTAATGCAACAATGCTTTCCACATGGCACCATAGTATTGGCCACTTAAATCGTCTCATACGACAGTTGACTCAACCGCCACAGATGCGATTTCATCTCAGTTGTCCGATCTCGGATCGGATGGTTGAGATTAATCCCTTAATTTTAAAGGGATTAAATCAAAAATTCTAGCATGATTAATCATGATAATTCATTTTAATCACGTAAAATGGATGGCTGGTGATCCGTCATCCTGTGAGCACTGGAAGACAGACACCGTCTATGTTTCATTGGTCTATCTGGACTCATTAGAGCTCGTTCGATGATGGAATCAACTCTAAAATGATCAAGGAATGAATCTAGAGTGATCCTAAACACGATTCACTTCAAAAAAAGACCAACGCCTAGAGGCCAAGACTATGGTTGCTGGATTTTACCTCGCTAGAGCTATAGACTGTCAGTCCATCGATAGAGGTAGCTTCTTTTTGAAATGATGAATCCCTACTAAGAAGATCTCCAGTTGCATCCTAACCAATCAGTCTGTGGACCAAACACCGCAGCAAAGCTCACCGAAGTTGGTCTTTGGACATCTTCTAGTGGTCAAATCGCTCAAGAAATGATTGATTTTGGCTCGCCGGAGTGGGGTGAAGGTGTGGGAAGAGTTAATTTGAGTTTGGTGGATATTTGGGAAGTTTGGATAGACAAAGTTCTTGGGTTTGATAAAGATCTATTCTCGGCAGTGGTGGAGTGCACGAGGAGCTCGGGAGAAGGTATGAGACTGTGCGGAATGTTCTAGAGAAGCTTTCTATTGAGTCTGAATGGATGGGGAGGATTATACTCTCCTCCAAAACCAAACAAATGGTTGGGATTAGTTCATCCTTTGATAGCCATCTAGCCAGAGTAGGAGGCCAGAGATGGTAGGGGACTGCTAAGGTGGTTGAGTATGAGAGGCTGAGGAAGTGTAATGGGTTGCCATGAGGTGTAAACTCTACCTTAAGTGGACCAATGGTTGTCCATGGGTGAACTCACTCTCTCTTGGCCAAAGGCTGAGTCCAATAGCTTTGGGTTAGGTTGGGTTAGTGGTCCTCTGTCCAAGAAGAGCCAAAGGTGGCTGCCATGGAGAAAAGGGTTGGAGAACCACCCAAATGGGGCTCATTTGGGTGACTTGGTTTAATGGGTTTAACCCAAGCCAAGTTCACCATGGGTTGGACCCACTTGGGTAGGCCAATGGTGACACAAAGATGTGTCATGCCAAGTTAGGTTGGGTTTGGCTCAATTTGACCCATATAGGTCTAATGAGTCAAGTTGGGTTAAGTTGACCATTTTGACCAAATTGGGTAAAAGTGATGAGTAGGGTAAGTTCAATTGGTCATCTGGAGTGATTGAGTGTAATTGATTTAATTCAATTTGTGTTAGATTTGGATTTGGCTCATATGGTTTAATTTGGGTCAAATGGGTCATGTTGACCAATTTGACCAAATTGGCCAAATTGGCTTGAGCATGGACTAAGTTTATGTCCATTTGATCATCTGTAATTGAATGGAAGAGTTGATTTGAATTGATTTGAATTATGGAGTGGATTGGTTCAATTTGACCCTTTAGGTCAAATTGCACTTAGTAGGCTAATTAGGTTGTGTTGACCATATTGGGTCCAATTGATGGTTAGATCATGTTTAATATTGAATTGGTGATTGATTAGAAGCATTGGTTTCGAATGATTTTATCTAGGATTTGATTTGGTTCAATTGAGTCAATTTGAGTCAAAGGGTCAAATTGACTTAATTAGGTTCAATAGATTGTAGTGGATGTTCAATAGTAAACTATAATCATCAATGAAGGGATTGGATGGCTTGGTTTGATTCAATGGTGGTTTAATTAGAGTTTGGCTCAATTATCCCTTTTAGGTCACTTTGAGTCAAGTGGCTTGGCCAAGCTAACTTGAACTAATTGGGGTTATGGATGGTTGGAATGTGTTCAATGATGAATTTGAGGTTGATTGGTGGCTTTGATTGTAATTGATTTGGGCTTGATCAGGTTTTGGCTCATTTGAACCTTTTAGGTCAAATGGGTTAACTTAGGTTGATCAAATTCCTTTGGTTCAATTGGCTTTATTGTAAGTATTGGAGGGGCTTGAAATGATCTATTAAATAATCAGAGCAGTTGAGGAAATCAAATTGAGTTTAGTTTGCTTGAATGGGTTTGAATGGAGTTATAGAAATGTGGTGGGGTTAAATTGGGTTATCCAAGTTAATTTGGTTTGGAGCTTGGATTAGAAAACCTAATTCAATTAAGATTAATTGAAAATGTTTGAGGTTGGTTTAGCTCCATCTAAATGAACTTAAGTTTGGATGAGTGAATAGTATGAGTCTTGGTTTAGGCTTTAGGGTAAGTTAAACTTATTTATCCTAAGGTAAACTCTAGGCTTAAGGCTATGACCTATAAGTCTCTAGGCTAAAGTTAAGTTTTCTCTTAGTCACTAGAAGTATAATAATACTAAGGAAGTCCAAGTGTCTAGAAGGCTCCTAGATCTAAGATGGGAGGGATTAATCCTCACCCAGAAAGTGAGGTCAACATGGGATTTAATGTTCAGTCTTCTATCTTGTAGAAGAGAATCCCATGTTCATCATTGATTTTTCTAGAAGGAATATAAAAAGTTTTTAGTTGTTCTATTTTCTCATTCCTTGAAGTCGTCAAGGCCTTTATGTTTGCCTTTAGAACTATAATTAATTTCATAGCTTTATTAGAGACTTGGGATTCAGATACCCTTATTAGAGAACATGAGTGTCCTCTAATTGCTTTTCCATTTACTAGTACTAGCTTCATTTGTTCTTTGGCTAGCTTAGGCTTTCTTAAGCTGATAAAGTACTAACTCCTCTTCATCATCCTAAGTATCACTACCAAGGAGGGGAATTACCTTGGGTTTCTTTAATTCTTTAGTACTATTGCCCTTTGAATTATCACTTTCTAGCATTAGTTTTCAAGGAGGAGCCACTTGCTTTTGGTATTTGACTTCCCCTTCTTTCTTAGACATGAAGTACTTTTCATCATCATAAATTATGATCTCATGTATCAAGAATGGTTTCATGTCTCTATCAATTTAATGCTTTTCACCATTTTGAATATACTTCATACATTGAAGAAGAGTTAAAGCCACAATTCCATATTCATGAATCAATAACCTACCAAGGAGTGGTTTGTAAGTGACTTGGGATTCGATTACATGAGATTTAGTTTCTGTGTATTATTTTTTGAAGTGTATGGGTAGAGCAAGAGACCCCAAAGTTTGTTGTCCTTGTTCATTAAATCTTTATAGGAATACTATACTTTTATCCAGGTAGCGAGCATCTAAAGCTAGTGCTCGTAGTGTTTTAACAATTAGGAGATTTACCAAAGTGCCTAGATCGATCACTATCCCTTTTATTCGGACAGCATTGCTTTCAGCTGTAACATAAAATGGTTGATTATGTCTGGTCATCCCTAATAGTTGGTCATTCTTATTGAATGTGATGTTGCTAACTTTTGAGAGGTTAAATCTTCTTTCATCTTTTCTTCAGCAAAGAATGCTTCATATTATTCTGGATTTTGTAAGGATTTGATTAATGTCTCATGTATATCTTTGGATAATATGAGAGCAGCGTAGATAGTTAATAAAGCAGGGAGCTTAAAAAAATGTGTTAGACATTATAGTCTACTCCTATTTTGGTAAACTATTGAGGTTTAGTTAGTGGTGGAGATACAATATGTTCATTAATTTGAATTTTTTTGTCTTTATCATTGACTTTTCATTATGGAGGTGAAGAAATTTATTTTCCACTCTTTAACTGGACTTGTGTTACTTCTTCCATCTGATCCCTTTATTAGAAAAAGTCTCTAAATTTTGTGTTTCTTTAGAGCTTTCAGAGTTTTCAGTGCTCTTAGAATTACTGCCTAGTTTAAGATAGAATTTTTTTGAGCCTCTCTTGACTTTCTATTTAGTAGACTTTTCTCTAGGAAAGAATAGTTCTTCCTAAGAGTCTGTTGTAGTTTCAATCACACTTATACATGACATGTTTCTTTTGTATTATCTTCTTCACAATTTTTTATGTCAAGCTGCAGCTAGGCCATATAATCTTCTAGTTTAATTGGCCTTTGAGGAGTTTATTCATACTCCACTAAAGAGATAATCATTTTTTATATTTTAATCTTTGTCTTTCTGAGTTTTCTCTTTTTCTTTGATTTATGGGGATTTGATGAAGAAGACTAATTATTTTTCATCTGCTTCTTTGCATTATATAAAAATTTCCCCTTGTTGGAGAAGAATCTTTTTAGATCTATTTCAGGCTCTAAAGAATTCTTCCATTGGATGTCCTCTTTGGCTAAAGAATATTAAGCATTCTTTTAGTCTTTTTTGAGAAGAAGGTCTCCCAACCACTTTCTTTTTCTTATGTTTGTGGGGCTTTACCTTTATCATCATTTATGTTCTGAGCTCTAGCTAGCTCAACATTTTTATCTTTTGCATCCTGGATTGGGCATGTGGTAATAGCTTTCACCTTTTCCTTTTTAGGGTGTAATAGTATAATGTCTAATAAGGCGAGTTTCCCATTTTAAAAACTCTTTTCTACCCAATCCTTGAATATAAAATAATCTTCAATTGGTGACTTATGATCCTATGAAATAGACAATGGTTGGGATCATCAATTTTGTCTACTTGATCTGGGCGTCATGACTCTGACAGTTGTAATCCTAATTTTAGGGCAAGTCTAAAGATTTTAACAATATATTCTCTTTTAAATGAGTACTACTTAGACATCTTCTCTTGGAGGGTTGACCCTTTTTTCTTATATTATGTTGGCTCTACCGTCATTCTTGAAGTTATTGTTGATCACGAGGTTGCCATACCTCCATTTTCCTTATTGTCAATCATGAATGTGAATGTTGTATCAACATCATTTTTCTTCATATCGTGTGATTTTAGTTACTTTCCTTTTTCGAAGGGACTATTATTGTAGTTAGCATTGAGGCTTTTCTGCTTTTGGAGGTTTTCAAACTTGTCTACACAATCTAATAATTCTTAGAACATATTAATTCTAGTTATAACTAGATATGGAGCCATTTGATTGTTGATACTTCCCATGAGGAGTTCTACTACATGCATTTCTGTGAGTTACTGATAACACTTCATACTTAGATTTCTCCATCTCATAATGTATTTTGTAATAGTCTCATTTTTCTTTCTATTTTCCAAAGTGATATATGTTACTTCTTTAGTTGCTCCTGCAAATCTCTTAATGAAGACTATTTCTAGTTCGATGAAAGTTTTTACTGAATCGTTGGGCAACTCAGCATACTATTCAGAAGACATGTTAGTAAGGATACTAAGGGATTATCATAGCAATAAGACACCATTCTCTCTAGTATTTCCACACATGGATTTGAATTGAGTGAGATGCTGCCTAGGATATTTTATGCGTAAAAAAGTGTTGAATTTTGGTACAACATACCCTGTAGGGTACCGTACTTAATCATATTTCAGGTAGGTATGATCGGCCTTTTCTGACTAAATGTTCAGTCACTTCTAAAGCAATACTGCTTTGATTTCTAGATAATGAGATCTTCTACTTGAGATTTAGTGATAATGTCAACCTCTTAACAGGTATTTGGTGTAACTTCTCTTGGGACTTTTTTCCTTTGTGTCAAAGTTATTGGCAAGTTGGATGTAGCATTTTCCATACCCCCAATTTTAGCTATTGGATTGACTATCTTCGGAGGATTTCTTGAAGGTACTTGATGTGTTGTAGTTGGTATCAAATTAAGCTGACCAAATACCTCTTTCATCAGCCAGCTCATTTCATTAAGGTGATTACTGAGTTGGCTGATTTCTTGATCTCTTTATTAGAGCTGAGAACCCATTTGTCATTGTAACCTTATTACAACGTTGGTTAGCTCTTCAATTACCTTGACCTTCACTTTGGTTTTAATCCTAGGTTGTTGATGATTTTGGTTCTCTTGTTGTCCCTCCTTATTTTTTTGTTCAAGTGCCATATTTTTGTTTCGTAAACATGTGTTGACCATACGAACTATTTCAACTTCCATGTGATCAATATCGTCATTATTTTGGAGATCCAAGATTGATTGCTCTTCATTGGTTAGAAAATTCTCATCTTCCCAGAAGAGTCAATTATCTTCCTCATCATCCATTGGCTGACCTTTTCCAGATTGACATTTCCCGTTGAGATAAGAGATTATGTTCCTTCGTCATCTGGTGGAGTTGTCTTATGTTGAATTGCCTCATCATTGATGATTTGGGATTCTTTTGGTACCCAGATCGATTAGGACTTTCAGTAGTGGATCTTTGGCAAAGCATTTAGATGTTACACATAGTGTTCACCAAATGAATGATATCCTTTTTTTTTTATGAGAGTTGTTGGGACTTTCCAACAATTGGCCACTTAGTACCTTTGTATCTAAGGGCTCGTTGTCAGTGTTCACTGACTATAGTGCTCATAAACTTTTAGTCTTGTTATAAATAGGCATGCTACTTTTGAATATTTTCACTTCTTTTAGGGTAGGAATTTTATTAGGTTGGCGACCTGGCTTAGCAACTTCTTGATTCTTCTTTGAAGATTTCTATTTTTAATAGCCTTCAAAACTTTGTGGATTTTGGAGGAGACGATCTCTCCTTTCATGGTTGATTTTGTGGAATGGGATCTGTATGTCTATCCTAGAATGATTTTTCTATAGTTCCTCCTAAGCTATTTCTTTTCACCCATCGGAGCAAATTGAAGTTGTTGTTGGTGGGTATATTTGCTTCCACCAATGGGTCATGTTATTGTTTAACATGAACGGGCAATATAATAGCTCTGTGACTAGCATTGTATTTTTTGTGAGCCCTCTTGGATATTTTGTGCTTTAGGAAGAAGCTTCTTTGTGGGGTAGTTTACTCCCTTGATGCACTGTAGTGTGGTTGATGATAATGGACTTCAACTTGGGCCTGACAGTCATCTTATCCTCAGCAGGGGTAGTTGGCATTGCCTTTGAATGTCTATCAAAGATGGAACCCTCTTTGAGTTCACTGCTTTAAGGTTGGGCTCATTCGAAATGATAATATTTAGCCTCTTTCCTTTGTTGAATGCCTTTGGCATTCTAGTGCCTTTGACTATGAACATAGTGATAGGTCTAGCTGGTAGAAATTGGACAACATATGAAATTGTTCTGAGAGTAATTCCACCATAAACAATATTGATTATGGCTTGAGGGATTCTTACTATGGATCCTTCACCAAACTTGACAGTTATCATATTCTTCATGTTTGCTATTTGATGAACTTGATCGTAGATCTTAAGATTTTAAGAGATTGTAACACTTTATTTAAGTCTATGACAACACCATATACTTTGAATTTTTTAACAAAAGATGGAGAGAGAAGTAATCATTAGCGAAGTCGTCAGAAATCTAATCACTCAGAAAAAACACCTTTGAGGATGCTCTCTACCATCTTTTATGAGATGGGTAGGAGTATGCTTTTCATAAGATAGATTGACATATATTCAATCAGATTTTTCCTGACATTACGTTAGAGTTTATTTAGATCTGGGGTTCTACTTTCTATGAATGCAAGCCTTTGTAGTTACTTACCTCTCATATCGCAGTAAGAGAACATTCTCGATCAAGGTTGAAAATAAATATATCTCTCAATATGTATTGGTGTCTAGTGGTGTGTGTAATATGACATAAATGATTGTCACTTAACTTAAAGTGTATATTAGATGAGATGATGATACTCCTGATCAAGATCCCACGGTTCCGTTATCTCAGGCTATTATGATCCCTGGTCTGCTTAGCTTGGAGAAATAATTCCTGATCATAGAATCCTTGTCGGCAGACATGGGTTGCATCGTCTAAGATGTTCTTGCAAACCTGGGGTGATATTTATTTAAGGTGACAAATTTAAATGAACCTTAGCTAATAGAAGGATTTTTTCCTATTAAATATATTCCATAATTCAATGGCTCAAAAAGCAAAGCCATTAGGGAGAATGCAGGCTATTACCATGACCGAAATATACTGGAGCCATATAGAAGCCAAGCCACTCGATTAGAGGGTTATGGTCATATTCGCACTTCATGTGTTACTGTTTAGCAAAGTCACGTAGATAAGGATATGGCCTTGACATGAGATTATTTGAGTATGAACATAGATCCATTTAATTTGACATTGGGTATTTATGATTAAAGATTTTTTTAGCTTATCATTCTTAACAAATAATGATGGATGGGTATATGATTTTTTACTTTAAGTTATTTTGAATGATGAACTTCATTCAATTTGAACATATCTCTTTTGGATGAATTATACAACCAACACGGCCATCATCAAGGATGATTAGGTTTTGTTGACTCTGACCCAATCATGAGATATAACTAAGAAGTTAACCCATTTAGCAACCTCAAATATATAATTTAGATTTTAATACATATGTCGAGGCACATGTGGATACTTTTATAATTTTTTATTAAAATTGAAAGAATGATTTTGCATTTTTATTTTAATTTAGCCTACGCAGCCTATTCAGATATTAGGATTGTATCGTATATCTTTTAAGTCCATACACTTGTTGGCAATTCAAAATTACTTTTTTGTTAACCCGCAAAGCATCCTCGAACACATAACTTAGGCAATTATTACTATATCACGGTTCATGTGGGTAATTTAGGTCCTTTTTTATTAAGCACTTCGACACCGAAAATATGTTTATTAGGGTAGTTCCTCGGCTAGAATATAGCCTTCACGTCAAATTTTTGGCTTCCGGTGCTTAGTCTTGTGTCTTTAAAAATAAAGGATCAAAGCCTCAGCACTATAAACACAGCTCTGAAGTGCTAAATATTGGATTTGCTTAGTTAAGTTTATTTAGGCTGACCAACTGACCAGTGCCTTGGCACTAACTATATAGTGTCGCGACGCCAGTCATTAATTGACTCAGAAAACTTGGCAGATGGACATATGCTTTAAACAAAAAAGAATAAACTTTTTGACTAGCAGTACAGTGCAGTGGCACTGCATTAGAGCGCTAAAGCGCTGCATTAAAGCCTCACACATTTTCGGTTATGAATTTAATGACAATGAATACTCTCTTAGATCAGCTAACCAACGTCTCTGTGCTACATGTGGGTGTTGCAGCACTATTTCTTGTTCTAGAACTCGAAACCTTAGCTCCTTAGTGCCCAGATGTGGCGCTGCAGTGCTATGCCTAGTTTATAAATAGACCTTTAGGCTACATATTTTTTATTCTGCATTCTCCATTCCTTAAAGCTTTTTCTCTATCTCTCATTCTCTAAGTTGCGTCCATATGTTTGAAAATTGTGGTCTTAGGGATCTAAGTCAGGCTTCTTTTCCTGTGGTGCTTCAATATCCCCCTTATGTAGCTACCTCGCTAGAGCCAGAAACAGAGGAGGAGGCAGATGATTTTGACTACTATTTTTCCTCTTTGTTATTTTTATTGTAATAATTTTTGTAATAGAGTTTTCTTTAATAAAGATGTGTTTACTTTATTTCTACTCCTTTTTGTTTGTCATCATGTAATAATGTAGGATTTAATTTTTTTTAAAAAAAAAATTTATGCTCAATATCAGCACTCAGCGCCTTAGCATTGGTGAACTAGTGCCTCAATGCTGCTAAGTTGAAACAATTGATTCAGAAACACTAGAGCTCAGAGCCTTGGTACTATATTTGTAGCACCACGATGCTATATTTGTAGCGCCACGACACTATGGGTATGATTTTGGATTATGCTGTGAATGTCATAACATTATCATTTGAGTGGAGAAACACAGCACCTTGACGTTAGGCTACTAGAGCCATGGCGCTATGAGATGCCCACATAAGCCTAATTTTTCCAAGGACTTAATTCCTCAACCCTATACTTGTAGCACCACGGCGTTATGGATATGATTTGGATTATGCGATAAATGATTTAATATTATCACTTAATGGTGGAAATTTGATTACACTTAATTTCCATAGAGAAAATTGTGTAAAAAAAATATTATTTCAGAAATCTTTTATACATAGCAGACGAGAGATCATTCTTGTAGCAGTGGGAAGTATGCTTGTAGAAAGCACAAATCACCTGGAGCGAAAACACAACAAGAAAATTAGAGTGAGTGAATGGAAGAAGAAAATGAGCTTTGGGGGACTGCTTTCCCCTTTCTATAGGCAATTTTCGTCCAAAGGGGCAATTTTTTGGTACTGTAACTATTCCACCCCGCTCCCTTACGCAGTTATTATTGTTGGGGCGAGGATGGTGGCTTTCTTGATTTTTTTAAAGGATTAAGACACCTGGCTAGTCGGTCACGACAGTCATTTAATCAAGCAAATCGAGTGATTTGAGCTTCTAGATTCTTTAAGGCGGCAATAGTGCCTAGGTGTTGCAATGCCTGATACTGGGATGTGTAATTTTTATTATTTTTCATTCATTTCATCATTCTTTTTTCTCTTATTTTTTTTTAGATGTGAACACCAACTTAAGTGACTTTCCAAAAATTGCAGCTAGGGAGTATAATATCTATTTGTTAAAGAGGTGCAACTTGAGGTTGTGGTATTTAACCCATATGGGGATAATCAGTGGTGGTTGAACGCTATAGTTAAATGCTAGCATCCATTATAGGACTTTCCTAGGTATGTTTTCTATATAGTATATTTGTTTGGAGAAAATCCTAGCATAGTCTTCTTCCTTGTTCAGCTTAATCGCAAAGCAATCCTTCACTCCATTCTCCTAGTTGCTTTAAGTCATCAAAATGCATTAGTTAAGAATAATGCAGGCTTTCCATTTTTTTTTTTTTTGGTTTGCTTGCTTAATGAAACTGTTATTCGTACCTTCTTTGAACTTATCATGATATGCTTGCGAGAATATGAGTTTATTCATAATATCAAGAGTGGTTTCATTTATGGAACGGTTGTGGAGCAAGGCTCCAACATAAGTAGAAGCTTCCATAAGATTGAAGCTAGAAAATCCCACTGAGTCCGCAAGAATTTAATGGAATAGTTACTACAAAACCAGAATATAACCCTAACGCAGAGGGGGACATATCTAGCTGGAGACGGGCAAATTTTGTAAGGGGAGAAGAACTTTTTAGTGGGGTACCATAGAACTTGTTCTTATGTAAAACTCGAATCTCAGAAAAAAATGACCTTTTTTAATATACTATTAATCACAGATCTTTGAAAAATAGTTATTTGCTCTTCTTAAAACTATGAGAAATTTATTTCTATATCCCAAAATTGTACATTTTTTTCATATGAAGATCCGTTCCAAGCAAAAAATTGAGCACATGTTTTGAGTATTTTTAAGATTTTAATTTAATTATGTTAAAGTTTATGTGTAATATGATACAATTTTATAAACAAATAATTTTAAAAAATAAATATTAAGTATCAAGGCCAAAATAGACATGGCTAAAATTTTAAATTAGGCCTAATTATAATCTTATTTAGTAAATTAGGCACGAAAAAAAATTAACAAAATAGGCTTAGTGTCATTGAACGGATGGTATAACACATCCACGTCATGTGTCGTTCAACTGGACGACTATCCTAAATTTTTTTAAAAAAAAGCGGTAGCAATATTTTGCTCGTATCGGACTCATCCGGTATTGGAATCGAGCAAGCTTGGTATTATTAGAATCATAACGAAATTTTTCACAACTTTAATGTTGATAAAAAATTATGATTGTGGCCCGATACGCAGTAGTTTTTACGAATACGTGCAAAAACTGCGGCACCGACTTAAAATTTTAGACCAGCCGTCTTATTTTGCTCTTATCAGACTCATCCGGTGTCAGAATCAACCGAGTTTAGTATAGTTGGAATCGTAACGAAATTCTCCATAACTTTAATGTTGATAAAAAATTACGATTGTGACCCGATACACAACAGTTTTTGTAAAATGAATAATTATGAAATGCACAAATAGCTTACTCTAAACAAACACTCTTAATGAAGTGCAATTATCATGATTATTATTTAATTATAATTATTATGATTATAATTTAATTATTAAAAATATTACCCTCTATGAAAAAATGAGTTGGTTCCACCCCTATTGTTAAGCTAACCAAAAATAATAAATGGCTCACATAATGGAACTAAATTAATTAAAAATACTTAGTGATTGTAATAGATAAGCAGATCAATCGAACCAACGATTATTACCTTCCTGTGACCTAGAGGAATAAGTTAAGGATATTAGACACAACTGAATATATAAAGTTAAGAGTTAGAATGACTAACTCAAATAAAAAAAATGAAGAGTAAATTAAATAAAATATCTCAAAAATCAAATGGTGTTTAAAATTTTCTTAAAATTTAATTTTAATAAAGTTTATGTTAACATAGCTTCATGTAACTAGAAAAGCTTATTTAAGCTCAACCCTGTTAACAACTAATATAATTTTAAATTTTAATCCCTAGCTAAATGAACCTTATAGGGGATGAGTTAGTGCCACTTATTCTCTAGCAAAATACAACCTTAATTCAAGAGCTATAGTTATTATGCACTCATTAGCATGCTTTGATAATTAGCATAAGAATCTTTATCGAGGAAGATATTTCTTAATTATGATGGCATCTTATGATTGCAGTGATTTTGCATTGAGCATTACAATAAATTTGCAATCCTGGAATTATTCACATTCAAAAGTGACATTGGTTAAGGTGATTCCTCTCCTTAAATCAACATAGACTCATAAGATCAAGAAGCATCATTTTGATAATGAGAAGAATTCTTATGGGCTAAGAAGCAAATCTCTAGATTAAGAAGCAATTCTCATGTAAAATTCCTTTTGACCAACTTAGATGATAATATAGAAATACCAATTAAAAGCACTTATAATGATATTATCATCATTAATACTAAAGGCATTAAGACATTAATTGTAATGATATTAATTGCTGCGTGCTAGAAAATCATTTGCGGTAGAGTAAGAGTTTACGTCTTAGCTTAGTTATGGAGTTCAACACACACAGAGATATTTGAAGAATTAATAATAAAACTCCAGAATTTTTACGTGAAAAAATCCCAGGAATATGGTAAAAATCACGGGGCTTAGCCTAGTAAAAATCTTTCACTATGTATTTGTTTTGGAGTACAAAGTTTTCCGATACGGGATTACAGAATTGTATATGAGAAGGGCTGATAATGGAAATCCCAGAATCAGACAACAACAGCTATATAGTCACGTTAAGGTTGT